>CM053770.1:684002558-684041862 GCA_028658325.1 Potorous gilbertii
ATTTTGTGAAAATGAATGTAAAAAGTTAAGTAAATAAATTTATATTAAAAAAAGAAAAACCTTTTTTCTTGCCTCCTTTATGTGAGATAATTTGCCCCATTCCATTTCTCCCTTTCTCTTCCCAATATATTCCTCTCTCACCCCTTAATTTTATTTTTTAGGTATCATCCTTACCTATTTAACTCACCCTGTGCTCTCTATCTATTTGTATATAATCCTTCCAATTACCCAAATACTGAGAAAAGTCTCAAAAGTTACAAATGTTATCTTTCCATGTAGGAATGTAAACAGTTCAACTTTAAAGTCCCTTATGATTTCTCTTTCCTGTTTACTATTTTATGCTTCTCTTGATTCTTGCGTTTGAAAGTCAAATTTTCTATTCAACTCTGATCTTTTCATCATGAATGCTTAAAAGTCCTCTTTTTCATTGAATGACCACTTTCTCCCCTGAAGTATTATATTAAGTTTTGCTGGGTAGGTGATTCTTGGTTTTAATCCTAGCTCCTTTGACCTCTGGAATATCATATTCTAAGCCCTGCAATCCTTTAATGTAGAAGCTGCTGAATATTATGTTATCCTGATTGTCTTTCCACAATATGTGAATTGTTTCTTTTTGACTGCTTGCAATATTTTCTCCTTGACTTGTGAGCTCTGGAATTTGACTACAATATTCCTAGAAGGTTTCCTTTTGGAGTCTCTTTCATGAGGCGATTGGTGGATTCTTTCAATATTTATTTTACTCACTGGCTCTAGAATATTTTCCTGGATAATTTCCTGAAAGATAATGTGTAGGCTCTTTTTTTGACCATGGCTTTCAGGTAGTCCAATAATTTTTAAATTGTTTCTTCTGGATCTATTTTCCAGGTCAGTTGTTTCCTAATGCGATATTTTACATCATCCACTATTTTTTCATTCCTTTGACTTTGTTTTATAATTTTATAATTTCTTGATTTTTCATAGTCATTAACTTCTATCTACTCCATTCTAATCTTTAAGGAATTCTTTTCTTCAGTGAGCTTTTGGACTTCCTTTTCCATTTGGCTAATTCTGCTTTATAAGGCATTCTTCTCCTCATTGGCTTTTTGGATCTATTTTTCCATTTGGGTTAGTCTAGTTTTTGAAGTGTTATTTTCTTCAGCACTTTTTGCAGAACCATTTTAGCAAGCAATTATTTTTCATGATTTTCCTACATCACTCTCATTTCTCTTCCCAATTTTTGCACTACTTCTCTTACTTGATTTTCAAAGTCCTTTTTCAGCTCTCCCATGTCCTGAGACCAATTCATATATTTCTTGGGGGCTTTGGATATAGGAGCTTTGACTTTATTGTCTTCTGTTTATATTCTTTGGTCTTCCTTGTCACCAAAGTAAGATTCTTATAATCTGATTTTTTTTCCTGTTTTTGCTCATTTCCCCAGCCATTTGCTTGACTTTTGAGCTCTTTGCCAAGGTAGTTCTCTGCTTCCAGTAAGGATGGGGGGTGTGCTGTCAGGTGCTCAATCTCTCCACAATCTCTGGGCCTAGAGCTCCAGAAACAGTCACTACTGCTGCCCCTGCTGCTGCTGCCATAGGTTCCCCTATGGACTCATCCACCCTCTACACCACCCTGGAGCTGGGGCCCGATCATTCTCTTCTTTCACACAGGTCCACATTTGTTCCACTGACCTTCCAATTTGTCTTCCACATTTTGGGGTGGTGAATTCACAGGTGCTGGAGATTTAGTCCCTGCAAGGCCTACTCAGGTCCCATCTATGCCATCATTGTCCATTCTGGACTGTGCTCTTCTCCCAGAGTGGCACAATAGACACTTCCTGGCAAACTTTCAGGCTGTCTTGGACTGGGGATTTGCTTTACTCCATCATTCTGCGAGTTCTGCTCCTCCAAAATTTGTTTAGAGTAATTTTTTTTGCTTATGTTTTAAATAAATTTATTCATTTGTTTACAGGTTTCAACAACCACTTCCATAGGTCTTCAATTTTCTTCCCCTCCTTCTTCCCTCCCTTCCTGTGCCCTCTTCACATTAGTCATGTTGCATAGAAGAATTAAAATGAATGGAAGAACCCATGGGAAAAAAAATAACACGAGTCTACTTCATTCTACGTTCTGATTCCATAGTTCTTTCTTTGAATGTGGATGGCATTTTGCTTCGAGTCCTTTGGGAATGTTTTAGGTCCTTGCATTGCTGTGAAGGAATTGTCTCTCAGAAACAGTCCTCCCATGCTGTGGCTGTTAGTGTGTGTAATATTTCCTGGTTCTACTCACTTCACTCAGCCTCAATTCATATAAATCTTTCCAGGTTTTTCTGAATTCCAAGTATTCATTATTTCTTACAGCACAATAGTATTTCATTACATTCATACACCACAACTTGTTCAGCCATTCTCCAATTGATGGGCATCCCCTCAATTTCCAGTTCTTGGCCACCACAAAAAGAGCTGCTATAAATATTTTTGTACATGTGGGTCTTTTTCCCATTTTTATGATCTCTTTGTTATACAGTCATAGAAGCAGCATTTCTGGGTCAAAGAGTATGCACATTTTTATAGCCCTTTAGGCATAGTTCCAAATGCTCTCCAGAATAGTTGGATCAGCTCACAGCTCTACAAAAAATGAATTAATGTTCCAATTCTCCTACATCTTCTCCAACATTATCATTTTCCTGTTTTGTCATGTTAGTCAATCTGATAGATGTGAAGTGTTACCTCAGAGGTGTTTTGATTTGCATCTCTCTAATTAATAGTGATTTAGAGTATATTTATATGACTATAGATAGCTTTAATTTCTTCTAAAAACTGCCTGTTCTTATCCTTTGACCATTTATCAATTGGAGAATGACCTGTATTCTTGTAAATTTGAATCAATTCTCTAAATATTTTAGAAATGAGGCCTTCATCACAGACACTAGTTGTAAAAATTCTTTCCCAGTTTTCTTATTCCTTGTAACCTTGGTTGTATTGGCTTTGTTTGTGCAAAAACCTTTCAATTTAATATAATCAAAGTTATCCACTTTGTATTTCAAATATCTATCTTTTGTTTGGTAATTAATTCCTCTATTCTCCATAAATCTGACAAATAAACTATTCCTGCTCCCCTAATTTGGTTATAGTTATCAGCCTTGATACCTAGATTGTGTACTCATTTGAACTTTATTCTGTTATATGGTATTAGTCTCTGGTCTATGCCCAGTTTTCACCATGCCATTTTCCAGGCTTCCCAGAAGTTTTTGTCAAACAGTGAATTCTTATTCCAGAAGCTGGGGACCTTAGGTTTATCAAACAGTAGACTGGTATAATCATTGACTACTGAGTTCCGAACTTATTCCAATGATCTACCCCTCTATTTCTTATCCAGTACCAAATGGTTTTGATGATTGCTTCTTTATAATAGAATTCAAGATCTTTTATGGCTAGATCCCCTTCTCTAGCATTTCTTTTCATTAATTCCCTTGATATTCCTGAACTTTTGTTCTTCCAAATGAATTTTCACATTATTTTTCTAACTCTAAAAATATTTTTTGCTATTCTGATTGATATGGCACTAAGTAAATTATTTTAGGTGGAATTGTCATTTTTATTATATTAGCTTGGCCTACCCATGATCAACTGATGTTTTTTCACTTACTTAGATCTGATTTCATTGGTGCAAAAAGTGTTTTGTAATTGTGTTCATATAGTCCCTGGGTTTGTTTTGGCAGGTAGACTCCCAAATATTTTATAGTGTCTAAATTTTAAATGGGATTTCTCTTTCTATCTCTTGCTGTTTGGCTTTGTTAGTAATATATAGAAATGCAGATGATTTATGTGGGTTTATTTTACATCCATGAATTTTGCTAAAGTTGTTTATTATTTCAAGCAGTTTTTTAATTGATTCTATATAATTCTCTAGGTATATCATCATATCATCTGCAAAGAGTGATAACTTAGTTTCTTCTTTGCCTATTCTAATTCCTTCTATTTCTTTTTTCTTCTATTATCGCTAAAGCTAATATTTCTAGTATAATATTGAATAACAGTGGTGATAATGGATATCCTTGTTTCACCCCTGATCTTATTGGAAATGCATCTAGCTTATCCCCATTACATACAACTCTTTCTGATAGTTTTAGGTAGATACTACTTATTATTTTAAGAAAGGTTCCATTTATTTCTATGCCCTCCAGTGTTTTCAATAGGAATGTGTGTTGTTTCTGCATCTTTTGAGATTATCATGTTTTTTGTAGTTTTGTTGTTTATATGATCAGGCTGATAGTTTTCCTACTGTTGAACAAGCCCTGCATTCCTGGTATAAATCCTACCTGATCAAAGTGTATTATTCTCATGGTAAGTTGCTGTTATCGTTTAATTAATATTTTATTTAAATTTTTTTGCATCTATATTATTAGGGAAATTGATCTTATAATTTTCTTTCTCTGTTTTTTTGCTTTTCCTGGTTTAGGTATCAGCACCATATGTATATCACAAAACAATCTGGTAGGATTCCTTTTTTGCTAATTTTCATAGGTAGTCTACATAGTATTGGAATTAACTGTCCTTTAAATGTTTGATTGAATTCACTTGTAAATCCATCTGTCCCAGGAGATTTTTTCTGAAGGAGTTCGTTGATTACTTACTCAATTTCTTTTTCTGAGATTGGGTTGTTTACTAAACTTTCTCTTCTGTTAATCTGGACAATTTATATTTTTGTAAATATTCATCCATTTAACTAAGATTGTCAAATTTATGGGCATGTAGTTGAACAAAATAATTTCTAATGATTGTTTTAATTTCTTCTTCATTGGCAGTGAATTCCCTCTTTTCATTTTTGATACTAGTAATTTGGTTTTCTTTCTTTTTTTAAATCAAATTGACCAAAGGTTTATCAATTTTATTGTTTTTTTTTCATGAAACTAGCTCTTAGTTTTATTTATTAGTTCAATAATTTTATTAATTTTAATTTTATTAATCTCTCCTTTGGTATTCAATATTTCTAATTTGGTTTTTAATTGGAGGTTTTCAATTTGTTCTTCTAGCATTTTCAGTTGCATGCCCAATTAACTGATCTCCTCTTTCTCTATTTTATTCATGTAAGCATTCAGAGATATAAAACTTCCCCTAAGAACTGGTTTCATTGCATCCCATAAGTTTTGTTAGGTTGTCTCATTATAATTCTCTTGAAGGAAGTTACTGAATGTTTTTATGATTTTTTATTTGACACATTTGTTCTTTAGGATTGAATTATTTAGTTTCCAATTAATTTTTTATCGTAAAATGCATTTCTTAAGTGCTTACAATGTGCCAAGCATTGTGCTAAGTGCTAGGATTGCAAATGGAAAAGCAAAATGAAACCTGTCCTTAAAGAGCTCACATTCCCAAAAGGGGAGACAATACCAATGTTGGGTTCCAGCTGCAACCATTGTAAAGGTCCTATGGTCCTTAGGGTGCAAGGAGAAATTGATGGCTGCCTCTTTTTGTCGACATTTCCACAGACAAAATTATAACTGTTTCTGATGCTGAACCACTTGACAGTGTCAAGGATTTGGGTTGTCAGACCTTTCTTTTCTGGATATTCAGGACCTATAGCTATGGCACTGCAGTTGTTATAGTTGGGTACCAATCTGATGATGGTGACAATAAATGATGGAGAGAAGACAGACCTGACCCACCTCTGCTCTGTTTCTATTTTCCTACCAAGAAAAATGATCTTAGAGTTGCAATGAGCAGAATGACTCTGATTCCATGGTAATGGTGCGGTGCCCAAGACAAGTGTAGAGACTGCACCTAACTCTCCCAGATGATGGTATTCAAGTCATCTGGCCTAGATGATCTATGTTCTAGAGTATTGAACTACCTGGCCGCTATGATGTCTGTGCCACCATCAGCAATCCTAGAAAGACCTCAGAGAACAGGAGAAGTGACCCAAGACTAAAGAAGGGAAGATGTCATGGATAGCAAAACACAACAAAGAACAGAATCTGCTCATGGTACACCAGTTGATTCCTGGAGAACACAGTCATAATGAGATGCCTTGTGAACATCTAGGAAATAATGGAAGAGTGACACCCCAAAGAGTCAACATGGTTTCACCAAATACAGGTCACACCAGGCTCATCCCTCCCTATCGGTCATCATTTGAGAGTGTTTATACCCCCTATAGCTTTCTAGCATCCTTTCTGTACTTAATCATTTCCCTAAAGTCTCCTCATGAGGGAAACCCAATTTATTTCACCAAAGAAGGGACCTTAGTCACAACAAAGAGGAACTGATTTAATTCAGGTCCCATAGAAAGTCAAATATCAAGCTGAGATTAGGATTCTTAGGTCTCTGAATTGCTGATGAAGTGAGCCTTTTTATGTGCTCTTTTGTTTGCCTAGCCCCTATTTCTTCCACCCATCTCCATGCCTTGCCACACTCAGTATTAGTAGAGTGGGTAGCAACATAGAGAATATCAGCAACAGACACTAATCATGTGATAATACAAAGGTAACCTAAAATACCCTGGTGGCATTTCAGAAAACTTGCCCCTAGTAATGGGTGGGCCTAATGGGCTCAGAAATTAAGGTTAATTTCCAGGTCAACAAGAATTTATGGAGTGTCTATCAGTTGCCAGGCATCGTGCTAAATGCTAAGCATACAAAGAAAGGCAAGCAAAAACCAAAAACTTCACTCTTGTCCTCAAAATACTTGCCATCTAATGGGGAAAACAACCTGGAAACAATCACAAACGAAAAACTAGAATGCATGGGAGATAATCACATCCACCTATCACTGCAGTACAACATAACACAAGCACAAGTGGCGTGGTATGGTTTGGCATGTGGGTTCTAAGCCTCTATATTGCCCCTTACTGGAATGCTGTGTGAGCATATTGGGTCATCCTCTAGTTACCAGGAACATAGGATTCAAGGATCTGCCCTGGACTTGATCTTAGAGTTCTTGAGGATAAGCCCCTTATTTTTCAGATGAGAAAACTTAACCTGAGAGAGGTAAAAGGTGAACAATGTGACTTGCCTAACATCACATGGATAGCAGACAGCAGATGCCAAATCTCAATCTAATCTTCTGACTCTAGGGCTGGACTTGGAAGTGGATGGGCCTGAGTACGAATCCTACCTCTGACATTTACCGGCTAAGTGACCTTGGATAAGTTTATTAAGCTCTCTCAACCTCAGTTTCTTCAGCTGCAAAATGGGAACCATAATTCATTCTCTCTCTCTCTCTCTCTCTCTCTCTCTCTCTCTCTCTCTCTCTCTCTCCCTCTCTCTCTCTCTCAAATGACATGATATATGTGTGTATATATATATATATATATATATATATATATATATATATATAAATGTGTGTATGTATGTGTGTATATATATATATCATTGTAAATCTTAAAGCAACTTATAGATACAATTTTATAATCATAATTCTTCCTACAATATAGTGTGTGATCTCTTTGTGGTATAACGTTACTGTCCCTGAGGCTGACAATTCCTAAATAGTTTTCCTTTGTGCTATAGTCCCCTGAAAAAGTCTGGGCCACTGGCCCAAATTCCCCATTGCCAAGGGTATTGGTCATAAATTAAAATAAAAGGCTTGGAAGTAAATAACATGCTTCAGAGTGTCCATGAAAGATATGTCCTTGATAACACCTTTGGAGCCCTTTCCCATCTAATAAGGCATAGCCATGTCAGAGATCAAGAACTCTGACAATCAGAGGTTATAGGACCTTGACATTCTAAGTTTCAATTTTTTCATCTCTAATGTGAAAGGGTAGGCTAGAATATCCCTAATGTCCCTTCCAGTTCTGACATTTTATAATGCTCTGTTTTTCCTAAGCAACTGGTGTAAAGCCTTGATTATTTTTTAAAGGAGATTGTCACTCTGCTCATGATGGGCAAGGAAAGGACATTCAGGTTATTCATCCCAAAGTTCAAGTCCTTCCATCATATCAGGTTGGGCTTTTCCTTTTAAATATCTCTGTTAGGTTTTTAGCATATAGTATTGTCATCTTGTCGGAGCTTCTGAGAACTGGCAGGCTCTATGAAGAATCTTCAATGGTGTGGGCTTTGAAAATCTTTCATAAGTGACTTTCCCTAGATCAGAACCCTGTGCCAAGGCTGGCCAAACTCTAATATAGTTAATAAGTGAGCAAGAGTCATCAGCAGTTGCTTATTACAGGGGATTGCCAAACTCCAGGTCTTTGTGATTCAGCGTTTGGGCCCAGCTTCCTTCAGACCCATAAGAATGCCTTCTGGCTGGCCCCAGGAAAATTCCATTGACAGTTCCATGTTGCCTCTCTGCTTACCATGGAGGCATCTCAAAGGGTGCAGCTGCCCTTGTGGCAGCTCAGGCTCAGGAAGCCAGAGATTGAGCCATTTCATTCAAAGGACAAAGACCTCCTGGAGCACTCCAGCCTTCCAAAGAGACAGAAAATAAAATTCTGAAGTCAATCAAAATCACCAGGGGACAAACTGCCCTGAGCAGAGTCTTCCCAAAAGGCTATTCAGTTCTTATCCCGAGCAAATGGACTTGGAAGGGATGCCCAGACCAATAATTTACCCCTCACCACAAACTCCACAATTCTCTGAGACTCTGGGCCTTTAGAAAAATACTATTCAATTATGAAATGCAAAATGGATAATTTTGATTACATTAAATTGAAAAGCTTTTGCACAAAGAAACCCAATACAACAAAGATTAGGACGGAAGCAGAAAACTAGGAAAGAATTTTTGCAACTAGTATCTGTGATAAAGGCCTCATTTCTAAAATATATAGGGAAGTCAAATTTACAAGAATACAAATCATTCCCCAGTTGATAAATGATCAAAGGATTTGAATAGGCAGTTTTCAGAGGAAGAAGTTAAAGTTATCTATAGTCATGAAAAAATGCTCTAAATCACTATTGATTAGAGAAATGCAAATCAAAACAACTCTGAAGTTCCACATCACACCTATCAGACTGACAAACATGACAAAGAAAGAAGATGACAAATGTTGGAGAAAATGTGGGAGAGTTTGGACACTAATTCATTGCTGGTGGAGCTGTGAGCTGGTCGAACAATTCTGGAGAGTAACATGGAATTATACCCAAAAGGCTACAAAAATGTGCATACCCTTTGACCAAGCAATACTACTTCTAGGACTGTATCCCAAAGACATTATAAAAATGGGAAAAGGCCATTGACCTAAACCATAGATCACATAAAGGTGTTGTCTTCTTCCAAAAATATTCCTCCAATACAATGGGGGAAAATAGTACTCTGGGAGCTGGAAGTCCCGAGTTTCTAGCCCCAGGTCAGCCACTGACTAGTTGTATGATATATAGTCATTCCGTTTCCCTGGGCTCAGTTTCCCCACTTATAAAATAAGAGAACTCAATCCAACTTAGGAAACTATTCTTAATGATAACTAAGGTTTACAAAGTTTGTTTCAGCTGATTCTCACATTAGGAATATTATCCTCATTTGACAAATGAAGAAATAAAGACAAGGTCAGAGACCCCACTTGAAGTCACATTTAAATAACTGAAAAAACTTGAACCCAGGTCATCTGACTCAATCTCCAAGGATGTTTCCCCACACAGATTATCAAAGTCAAGAGGGATCTCAGTGGCTGCCTGGTCTAACCAACACCTGAGAAGAATGTCTCTTCTACAAGATACTCAGGGTGACCATCCAAACTTGGATGAAGATTTTAATGCTGCCTCCTGAAAGAAAAGTACCTTCCTTGATGAGGCTTACAGCTGGGGAGGGGAATAGGACATACTCACATGTAACTGGTAGCATACAAGAGTCTTGGCTCATCTAGTTGCTTCATTTGATACCCTGGGAGACCTAGGATTCACAGAGGGCTACTTATAGTCTCAATTTCTTCCTTATCTCCTCACGCTCATGCCCTTCACCAACCCAATCCAAACCGAGTCTTGCTGTTTCTACTTGCACATCATATCACAATAGCCTTCTCTCCATTCCCATGACCACTGCCCTAGATCAGACCCTTATCACCTTTTGCCTGAACCATTGCAATAGCATTCTAATTGGCCTCCTTACCCCTCCCCAGTCTCTCTCCACTCTTATCTATCCACCACTCAGCTACCACTTTAGCAAGATAAGTATGGATATGACCATGTCATTATCCTGCCCAATAAACTCCAGTGACCATGAGTAAAAAATATACATATTATTAAGTCTGAAACCCCTATGTTTGACCAACATTTCATCTTCTGCACTAGGGACTACGACAGGTTCCAAATCACTTCAGAGTTGAGTATGGAGTTCTACCACAGGAAGTAAAGGTCCATGTTTGTGGTCATCAGCACTCTCTAGTGTTCAGATGGGGAATTTCAGGCCACTAGAAGAGGGTTAACCCTATGCAGAGGCATATGATATGACAAAATATAAAACTCAAGTAGACAGCCACTTGGTGGTAATTTTTGGTATTTCACTCTAAGTTAATCTAAGCCCCTTGACTGCACTTTAGAATATGAGCTTCTTGAGGTCAGGGACAAAATTTTTACCTCTCTTTGAGTTCCCAGCCCTTAGCACAGGGACTGGAATATTCATAAATGCTTGTTATTTGATTTTTACCCATGAGACAGTACAAAGAAGCCAGTATTCCAAATGAATGCCATATCAGAAGCATTCAATAAATATGTATATTTCACCTGGGTAGAACATTGCATTTATCACTGAGGCATAATTTTCCATACTAAAATACACAATAAATGCAAAATGAGATCTCAGCTCACTCTCTTTTCTAAAATTATATACAGCTATAGCTCCTGTTTCTCAGGAATGCCAAGGGCTTTGAGGAAATTTTCATGACAGGGCCTTGTGGGCAGAGAAATCATCCTGAGCTAGGTTCACTCCAAGAAAGAGAGTGAGAATAGGACCCTTAGGTACCAGGGATTAGAAACAGAAGACTGTACTTCCAAGTACAGGGGACATGACATGACATTGACAGGCAGTCCCAGCTGAATTAGACAGTTCCTGAAAAAGACATTCTCAAGGGACTAAGGCTGCATGTAACATGCAACATGTTTTTTTACTTTATCCAACAATGGAAACTTTTTTCACAAGCTCTCTCTAAACAACCCCCAGCTCTCTTCTAATCCCCTATCTGAAATGTATTTCAAAGGGATGGTGGGAGGGCGCCATTTGAGAAGCCATCTTAATGTAATTATGTGATTTGGATTATTACTGAAAGTTGAAAAGATGACTCTCTTTTTCTTCAATCTGTGCCAAAGGAAATGTTGGGAAATGAGTTCAAGCTGAATTGTTCTCAGGACTGCCCCTCGGAGTCGAGTGGTACCAGTGATTCCCACAGCTGAGTAGTACAAGGGTATCTCTCTCTGGGCTGAAAGTTGACCCTCAGAGTATCTCAAAGTTAGACCTGTACTTAAAAAAAATAAGAATAATAGTTATGTAATGCCTTAAGGTTTACCAAGTACTTTATAAATATTTCATTTTGTCCTCACAACACTGGGATATAAGTTGGGTTTACTTACATTACTATTGGGCTATATGGATAGTCACGAGGATGATCTGAGAACTTCGATGTGCTCATGTCAGCCCCTTTCTTGCATTTAGGGCTCCACAGTTCTGGAATTGGTGTGGAGAGATTTGTCTCCCTCTTTTCAGAAATGACATTGATATAAAGACAAAGAGTATCCCGAATTTAGCTTAAAAATTAATGACCAAGAAACTTTTCATAGAACTTGAATCTGAAACCCTTCTCTGATACTTCCTACATGTATGACCTCGAGCATATCACTTCTCTGGCCCTCAGTTTCCTCATCTGTAAAATGACAGGATTGAAGAAGATGATTTCTGTGATGCTTTACATCACATCTAGCAGAAATTCTTAGGTTTGTAGCTGCTTTTTGTTTCATAATGGATCAAATTGTGAATGAAATCTTCCAAGCCCATTTTTTGGTTCTACACATACACATACACACACACACAAACACATATAATTCCATATATACATATATATATATATATATATATATATATATATATATATATACACATATACATATATATATTATCAAACTGAACTCTTTTGTGTTCTTCATTTTAGTTTCTCTCTACAGTTGAAGTACAATAATACTTTTCTCCTTTGCTCTATCATTCAGGTCTAGAGTTAGTATGAAGCATTATTTGATGAAGAACCATTTGACAGGATATTATGACAATTTCTCTGCCAGGGAGGGGTTGAAATATTGAGGTCCCTTCCATCTCTCCAAGATTTGACAATGATAGGATAAACATCATTCACATTCCTGATTTACTGGTTAACTGAATACACCTTGGCTTCCTACAATTATACCTATCCAAGAGTGATCCTGGCTGCCTTGTGAAGTACTGAGAATGTTCTTCACTGGTGATTTCCAAGCTAAGATTGGACAGCCATATATTGGCAATGTTTAGAGACAATGCCTTTTCATAAATGGGTTAAACTATGTGGCTGCTAAGGGTCCTTCTAACTAGAAGATTCTAGGGTTGAAACTTTATCATCATGTTAATGATGATAAATGGTTCTGCCTACCATAAACCCATTGTCATCTTTCCTTAACAGACTTAATTGCATTTTTCAAAGTAAGAAGAGTCAAGACAAAACATCTTAACGGTCACTTTTGCACACGCATTACATAAAAAAATATGTGACTCAAATGAAATACATATGAAATAACTCCCTCATCTCTTCCAACCTTTCTCCAGTGATTGACAAAATGGCATTTGAACCTGATAAGGGTAAAATTGTTGATGTATGTCAAGAAAAGAGAGATTCAAAGCTTGGAGTTCAAACGCAGTGATCACACCAGACCGATAGATGTTAGTAATATCTACAAATACCTTTGTCTCCTCCAGGAATGACATGATAGGACTCCAAGAGAAGACAATTATAGAAGATGCTCTAAGTCTTACTTATATAAGCTGAGGCAAAGTAAATTCAGCAGAACTAGGAGAACATTGTACATGGCGACGGTAATAAGGTAATGATAGTCAGCTGTGAAAGCCTTGGCTGCTCTGATCAATACAATAATTCATAATAATTCCAAAAGACTCATGATAAGAAATGCCATCCACCTTTAGAGAGAGAACTGGCGGACTCTGAGCACAAGTGGAAGCATATTTTTTCCATTTTCTTCATTGTTCTTGCTTTTTTTTCTACACATGGCTGATGTGGAAATATTTTGCATGACTTCGTATTTGTAATGGGTATCATATTTCCTGCCATCTCAATGGGTAGGGGAGAGGCTGGAGGGTGGGAGAGAAGTCATAACTGGGTATGAAAAAAAATGAAATAAAATTGTTTTGAAAAGTCTTATTGACATCTTATAATCAAAGCTAAATGGAAACAAACACATTTAAAGCAATTAACATTTATGTAATACCTGTCTTAATGAATGCTTTCAGAGCTATAAATCATACCATGAGAGATTTTGAAAGTATCATCCAAAAAAAACCCAAAACCTTGAAGATTATTAATGAAACATGGGACCCATCACATTAACGCAACTAAAGAAAGGACAACACTTCTTTACCCAAAATAAGGAAAAGTGTTGATGGACATCCTTAGGGTGCATGAGAAGCGGATATCACACATTCCACAGAAATCCTTTTGGAAAAGCAGACATCACTTTACCAAATCAATAGAAAAGGTAAATAATAGGTACACACCATGTGACTCATCCAATAGAAAGGAAACAGATTTACCTCCAAATGCAGCCTGTGAAACAGTTGAGATCCAAGAATGGAAGCCAAAGACCTGCCAGGAGCAATATCATGGAACTCAGCCAAGAATATGTTGACAAAAGACTGAGTCATGTGAATTAGATTGTGGAAAAAGAAGGTTTATGATGGTGATTCAGGACCAGGTCATTGCCATGAGAAAACCAATAGGGATGTGACTCAATGGCTGGGATTACATTCATTAGAAACTCACTTTCTTCCATGGACCGAAGGACAACAAATCCCCATGCTACAAGTGTGGACTTCAAAATGCCTTGGAAAATTTAACAAGTAAATAGTACAAATAAACAAAACCACAAGCACGGATTGGACCATTGGCCATAATCACCCAGACATAACATCAAGCTGTCAACACTTCAGAGTGCCATCTTTAAAATAGATATCACCAGACCAGAGACTCATAGGCTCCAAATGATCCAAAGTAAAATTCTTTTAAAATATAGAGACCAAACAAGGGAGATCAAAATCATACCTATCACGCCTATCATTCTCTCTGTTACTTTGTTTGTCCTGAAGATATTTGCAACAATCCCACAGAGGATGAATTTATATCCCATTATATACATATATATTCAATTATAAAAAATAACAAGGTTGAATATGAATACTTAAGAACAGCCTATATCAAATCGCACACTGTCTTGGGAAGGAGAGGGAGAAAATTTGAAACTCAAAATTTTATGGAAGGGAATGTTTAAAACTGAAAATTAATTAATTCTTGAAAAATAAAATGAAACCACACTAAAAATAGACTTTTGAGAACACAAAAATAATAGAAGTCATTCCCCACCCCACCCCTTTGATAATAGTCTACAGAATATTAAATACAACAGGAATAATCAAAGGTGAGTGATTTGTTCTAGGACCCTTTCTATGTGAACATGATTTTTAAAAATGACAATAAGACTATTGTGCTAGAAAAAATGATGAGCTCAATGGTTTAGAAGAAACATAGAAAGACATGCACGAAACAATGAAATGAACAGAACCAGGAGAACATTGTGCGTTGTGAAATTGTTTTAAGAATGACTTTGAGTAAGTTACTTTGACTATTATAAATACTCAAAATAATTTTAAAGGACATATGAAGAAAGACATTAGGTACATTCAGAGAAAGAACTGATAAATAAAAGTATATGTACATATTATATATGTGCGTACCTATTTGTGTCTAATGGTATATCTCTAGGATAGAAGAGGGGAGGGAAGAAAAGAAAGAAATTTTCCTGATAATTTTGCTGTATATTTGAAAAGAGTGGTAAGTTGTGCACAGCAGACTTGCAGTTCCGTGTGCAATCATCTTTTTATTGTACTTTGTTATATAAATTCTTGTTTTATTCTATCAATTAAAATTTTTAAAAATGATTAAAACATGATAAGATAAATGGAAGAATCAAATCTTTGCCATCAGGAATTACAAGACTTTCCTAAAGTTTGATCTGATTATCAATAGGGATTATGTAAGGAAATAGCAAAAACTGTGCAAGGCATTTTGTCAGTTATACAAATTTAGCACTTAGAATATCTAACAAGAAATAATCTGGTATAACACATCAGTTGTCTGTTTCCTGTCATGGACTGACACATGACAAATCCCCATAATATACATAAAAGGTGCAAAATTTTCAGAACCTAATCAACAAACTCTCCTAAAACTAGGCCATTATCACAAGATGACTGTTGGCTACCATCATCCAACAACATTGACCCATAGAAACTGAGGAGTGTTTTAATGGATGTCATGCTGGCAAATATTATCATTTTCAAGCAACTTGAAAATGAAAATCTGACTATCAATGTAAGTCAATTCCTCTGCAATTTATAGGCTGAGATTGATGCCTAGAACATTAAGAAGTGATGTGACTTACCCAGGGTCACATAATCAGTATGAGTCAGAAGGCAGGTTTCTAAGCCTTTCCCTATGTACTCTACTTCTCTTACATTTGAGAGAGATGTTCTAACATCATTCCCCTAAGAAAGCATGCTTGCACAAAAAGGAAAGCTTATAAAGAGGAAATTATATATTTGTACCCCTAAACTCAAGCCCTAGAGTCAAGTGGGAGTTAGTTCATGCAGGGCCAGCCTTCTGTGACTGTTCATACTCAACTGAACTGGGGCTCTCCCTTCCACCTCTTACTGCTAGCTCTTCACCTCTCATCTTTCTGTATATGGCAGCTCTGATTAGAGTTGCCATAACTCCCCTTAAGCCTGTAAGAGGCCTAAGAGTGTTGCTCTTTAAGATGCCCGTGTGTGTCATAGATTCATGAAGAAGAGAGTTGTTAAAAAGGAGAATAATTTCCAAGCAAGATGATTATTTCTTGGCGAAATATGGGAAGGCTCTCAGATGGCAGAAAGCTCCATCTCCCAGGAAAGAAGGGATTGAAACAGGAAAATAGATCAGAAATGGTGGGTTCAAAATTGTAGTGTAGAGACTTTAAATTCCTAAAGTAACAAAAGAATGGGAAAGATGGGAGACAGAGAAGGGTAGGGACTGCTTTTCTTTGCTTTCTCTGTACTCCCATCACTTGCACTGTGCTTAGCACAAAGTAGGAACTTAATTGGTGCCAATTGAGTTCACCTGACACCAGGGAAAAGTTCTATGTAACAAGTCAAAGTGAGGAGAAAACAGAAAGTTGCTCCCAAAGCAAAGCCAGTCTGGTTAGAGGGGTGGACATGAAGAGTTGCAGTTGGAGCTCAAATAGGAAAGAATCTTGAGGATTCTGGAGGAAGCAGAGCATTGGTTTTGAAGGACAATACCTTAGGTTTGAGTTCTAAGTTTGCAATCAACTCTTGAATCCCTTCCCCTCTCACTCTGCTCCTCTGTCTAGTGACAAAGGTCAATGGTTTCCAATGGTCTCCTAGTTCTCCTCCAGCCCTGGCATGCTATGAAGCCAATGAAACCAGGAAGAGTCTAGGAGGAAGGTAAGAACTAGAGGAATGAATGACCTTTGGTGAGAGAATCAGTCACAGAATCTCACAGTTGGAAAAGGCTTCTGAGACCATATTTGAAGTTTTATCCCTGTGTGTTCATTGAAAACAAGATACCTCAAGACCATCGGGTAGAAAGTAAGATGGTGAATATTGGACATCACAACCTGACTCCAACTTACTTTTCTAGTCTTATAATTCACTTCCCTTCATACAGGCTTTGATCTAGCAAGACTGGCCTTCTCTCATATTACATTCCATCTTCCATCTCTAGCCTTTGCGTAGGTCGTCCTTATCCCTGGTAGTTAACCCTTCCTCACTTCTACCTCATAAAATGTCCTTCAAAGCTCTCCCTATCTCATACTTGAGGTCCTCCTGATCCTCCTGGCAGCTAGAATCTTCCCTGCAAAATTACCTTATATGTGTTTTGCATATTTTTGTGTATATTTATATGAATCAACCAGTATTTATTAAACACTTACACTTGCTAGCCAATGGGCATACAAATACAAAGAATGGAACAGCTTCTACTTGTGTCCACATTGTCTTTTCAGGTAGAATATGATCTCCTTGAAGACAGAAACTGTTTTATTTTTATGTTTGCATCTCCATCACCAAGTCAGTATGGGTAGATAGTAGATAATGAATATCAATTAATTACTACATTCTCATTGCTTGATAAGTCTGAGAGTGCATGAGTTAGGTTTCATCACTGATTTCTTTGTGAGCTCTGGAATCTTAACACCAAGTGAGTGTGTGGTTGTGAACATGTGGGGGGGCATCTGGATGGAGCATGTTTTGTATGTGTCTGTCTGTCTCATGCCCCTGCCCCATTGGTTTTCTCTGTAGCTGCAGAAAGTGGTTGTTTTATAGGGGGGTTAGTCATTTCATCTGGAACTGAGCAAAGGAGATCCTGTTGATGTGGTAGAGACTTTGATGATTCTTTCCCTCTTTCCATTTGTCACAAAAAAATTTAATAAGGAAAAAAGAAAAATAGGGAAGAGTATATAAGAGAAAATCCCCCTCCCACCACACACACACATATACACATATGCAAACATTAAGGCATCTTCTGTCCTTGACTCTGGACTAAAGGATAGATTCCAAGCCTGAAATTAAACAAATACACTGTCAGTGAGTTGTTTCCAGGCATCCTTCCGAAGTCTGCAAAACACCCTGGCCCTCCAGACCTGGGTAAGAGCTGGTTCATCCTGTGGGAAGAGCCAGGGTGACCTGATTTCTCAAATACACTTATTGCAGAGTTAGCAATCTGGGAGGTCCCTGACCAGCGTTGAGAACTAGGTTACTCCACAACATTACAAAGTGGAGTTGATGGGATTGTAGGATCCAATTTGGATCCTATATTTGGAAATCCAACCCTTTCATTTTACAGGTGAGGACACTGAGTCCCAAGGATATTAAGCAACTTGCCCAGAGTCACAAGATGATGATCGGCAAAAGTGAGATTGAGCCTAGGTCCTCCAGGTCGACATCCAGGGTTCTTCCGTTGTACAACATAGTGTTTGTGTGTGTGGTGGGGGCAAGGGAGGAGAAATGTAAGTGGAGAGAAACTCAGGGACAAAAGCAACATCATAGGATCATATATACATAGCCCAAAGGAACTTCAGAGGCCATCTTGTCTCACCCCCACATTTTATAAATAAGGAACCTGAGGTCTAGAGTAGTTAAATGACTTCACCAGAGTCACACAGTCAGCACCAAAGTAGCAAGATGTGAGCACAGTAATTGACTTCTTCTCCAAAGTCTACAATAATTGCTTTGTCCATCATGCTAACCCTGTGAGGCAGGCAGCTTAATGATTGTTATTTCCACTTTACTGATAAAAAAGCTGAGGCTTAGGATCATGATTTGGCCAGTCACACAACTTGTGAGTGGAAGAGCCAGGACTTGAATGTAGAAATCTTGGTTCCCGTTCAGTGCCTCCTCCCACACTGGCTCTCTGTGAGAAGTCAGCCATCTGTAGAAACATTGGGTAATCAGGGTCCAGTTGCCTCATCCAAGAAGATGCCAGTGATCCAAGTTTCCAACACAGTATTTGTTTAAGGACAGTCATCCAGACAGACTTTCCCAGGGGAAGGAAGGTTGCCTTCAGTCAGTTCATGGAGACTTTTTGTTAGTTCAAAGGCAGCCAGTCTGGAACATACAGTCGCCTGAGAGAATCCCTTTCTGAGTCACTGGGAAGTTGGATGATATTTCTTGCTTCCATCTCCAGATGAAGGATTTGAACCTTGGAGAAGGGGACTTTACTCTAGACCACCCATTGGGTCTTTTGCTTTAGCCAAAAGCTGAAGGCAGTGAAAGAGAAGATACATGTAGAACTACCAGTCCTCAAAGACAAGCAAAGAACAGTGCCACCCCTGACTGGCAGCCTTTGTGATATGATTTGAAGACTGCCAGTGAGGCAGAACCCACCACTTCCTGAGTAACCCATTTCATTTTTTGGACATCTCTCATGGTTAGGAAGTTTCTTTTCTTATGTTATTTTATTTTTCCCAATTGGGGCAGCTAGGTGGTACAGTGGATAGAGCACCAGTGTAGGAGTCAGGAGGGCCTGAGTTCACATCTCACCTCAGATACTTGACACTCACCAGCTATGTGACCTTGGGCAAGTCACTTAACCCCAATTGCCTCATCCTGGGTCATCTCCAATCATCCTGATGAATATCTGGTCACTGGATTCAGATGACTCTGGAGGAGAAGTGAGGCTGTTGACCTGTACCTGCACCCTCACTCAAAACAAAGTCAAGTGCAAGTCATGTCATTACTTCTCTGATGGCATGGTCTTCTTGGCAACTAAGGACAAACACATATTTTTCCCGATTACATGTCAAGATAATTTTTAGCATTCATATTTACAAGATTTTAAGTTCCAAATCTTTCTCCTGCCTCCCCTCCCCTCTTTTAGAAATGTTAGGCTATTTGATATAGGTTATACATGTGCTATCATGTAAAACACATTTCCATATTAGTCATAGTTGTGAAAGAAGGAACAGATCAAAAGGGAAAAATAAAGAAAACCAAAAAACCTCCAGCCCCTTACCTTTACTCTGTGTGTGTCTCTCTGCTTCAATTGTATTTCTTGTAGAAAAGCATTGTAGGATTCTGGTTTTTGATCCTCTCTGCTACCTGCTTCTGTTTTATGGGAGAGTTCATCCCATTCACATTTACAGTTCTGATTACTGTGTATTTCCCTCCATGATATTTTTGGAGTGTTTATCCCTCCCCCTCTTACACTCCAACTCTTTCCTCCAAGTATTTTACTTCTGATTACCACCTTTCCCAGTATACCCTACCTTTCATCAATCTCCCCCTCCCACACCTTCTATTATCACTGTCCCTTTTGTACTTGCTTATAGGGTAAGATATATTATTCCCTATTGCAGCTAATTTTATGTGAGTAAGGTGTAAGCTTTGCCTGCCACCCCCTTCCATCTTCCCTTCCAACATAATAGTTCTTTCATGTCTCTTTTATGTGGAATAATTTACCCCATTCAATCTAACCCTCCATCTTCTTCCAATGCAATTTTCTCACCCCTTTATTTTGTTTCTTGGGGTATCATCCCATTGAAATCAGCTTATATGCACACCTTCTGGCTCCTTCTAATATGTCTTGTAGAAATAAGTTTGCTAAGAATTACAAATATTATCTTGCAACATAGAAATAGAGTTTAAACTTGTTGATTTTTTGTTTTCTCTTTCTTGTTTCCTTTTTACCTTTTTATATTTGAGGCTTACATTTGGAAGTCAAATTTTTTTATTCAGATATGATTTTTTAATTAGAAATGCTTGAAAGTCCTCTATTTCATTCAATATCCACCCTTTTTCCTGAAAGATTACATTCCATTTTCTGAGTAGTTGAATTTTGGTTGTAATTCTAACTCCTTTGCCATCTGATATATCGCATTCCAAACCCTCAGGTTCTTTAATGCGGAAGCTGCCAAATCTTGTATAATTCTTATTGCAGCTCCATATTTGAGTTGTTTCTTTTTGACTGCTTGCAATACTTTCAACTTGATTTCTGAGCTCTGGAATTTGGTTACGATGTTCCTGGGAGTTTTCCTTTTGGAGATCTCTTTCAGGCAATGATCAGTGAATTCTTTAGATTTTTATTTTGCCCTCTGGTTCTAATATATCAGGGAAGTTTTCTTTGATAATTTCTCGAAAAATGTTTTCCAGACTTTTTAAAAATTATGTCTTTCAGGTAGTCCAATAATATTATCTCCCCTGGATCTATTTTTTTAGGTGAGTTGTTTTTCCAATGAGAAATTTCACATTTTCCTCTTTTTTTACCTTTTAAAATTTTTGCTTTATTGTGTCCTAATGTTTCATACAATCATTAATTTCCACATGTTCCATTCTAATTTTTAAGGAATTATTTTCTTCAGTGAGCTTTTATTCTTCATTTTCCATTTAGTCATTTCTATTTTTAGGGAACTATTTTCCTTGGTAAGTTTTTGTATGTCTTTTCTCATGCTACTGACTCCTTTTCATGATTCTCTTGCATTACTCTTATTTCTTTTCTCATTTTCCCTCTATTCTTCTACTTCTATAATTTGCTTTTTTAAATCCATTTTAAGATCTTCTAGAAATTATTTTTGTGAGTTTAGGAATAAATGGAGCCTTCCATAAGATAATAAGCAGTATCTACCTAAAACCATCAGCAAGCATTATATACAATGGGGACAAGCTAGATGCATTTCCAATAAGATCAGGGGTGAAACAAGGATGTCCATTATCGCCACTGTTGTTCAATATGGTTCCAGAAATGTTAGATGTAACAATAAGAGAAGAAAAAGCAATTGAAGTAATTAGAATAGGCAAAGAAGAAACTTAAGTTATCACGCTATACAGATGTTTTGATGATATACTTAGAGAATTCCAGAGATTCAAGTAAAAAACTACTTGAAATAATAAACAACTTTGACAAAGTTCCAGGTTACAAAATAAACCCAGATCAATCACCTGCACTTCTATATATTATTAAAAAGCCTAACAGTAAGAGATAGAAAGAGAAACCTCACTTAAAGCTAGGATAGACACAATGAAATATCTGGGAGTCTATCTGCCAAAACAAACCCAGGGATTACATGAGCACAATTACAAAACACTTTTCACACAAATAAAGTCAAATCTAAGTAAGTAGAAAAACATCAGTTGTTCGTAGGTAGGCCAAGCTAATAGAATATAAATGACAATTCTATTTAAATTATTTTACTTATTCAATGTCATACCAATCAAACTACCAGATAATTGTTTTCTAGAGCTAGAAGAAAAAAAGGTCTAGAATATCAAGGAAACTAATGAAAAGAAATGCTAGAGAATGTGACCTAGCCCTACTAGATCTCAAATTGTATATAAAGCAGCAATCATCAAAACCACTTGGTACTGGCTAAGAAATAGACAGGTAGATCAGTGGAATAGATTAGGTCCTCAAGACACAATAGTCAATGAATATAGGAATCTACTATTTGTTAAACCCAAGGACCCTAGCTTCTGGGATAAGAACTCACTGTTTGACAAAAATTGCTAGGAAAGCCGGATACCAACATGGTAGACACTGGGCATAAACCAATGCCGGAAACTGTACACAAGAATAAACTCCAAATGGATACATGATCTAGGTATAAAGACTGATACTATAAACAAATTAGAGGAGCAAGGAATAGTGTATTTGTCAGATTTATGGAGAATGGAGAAATTTTTGACCAAACAAGAGACAGAGAACATTATGAACTGCAAAGTGGATAATTTTGATTACATTAAATTGAAAAGCTTTTTCACAAACTAACCCAATGCAACCAAGATTAGGGGGCAAGCAGAAAACTGGGAAAGAACTTTTGCAACAAGTGTCTGTGAAAAAGTCCTCATTTCTAAAATATATGAAGAACTGAGTCAAATTTACAAAAATACAAGTCATTCCCCAACTGATAAATGGACAAAGGATGTGAACAAACAGTTTTCAGAGGAAGAAATTAAAGCTATCTATAGTCATATGAAAAAATGCTCTGAATCACTATTGATTAGAGAGGTGCAAATCAAAACCACTCAGAGGTACCACATCACACCTATCAGATTGGCTAACATGACCAAAAAAAAGATGATAAATGCTGGAGAGGATGTGGGAGAGTTGGAACACTAATTCATTGTTGGTGGAGCTGTAAGCTGGTCCAGTCATTCTGGAGAACAATGGAACTATGCCCTAAGGGCTACAAAAATGTGCATACTTTGACCCAGCAATATCGCTTCTAGGACTGTATCCCAAAGAGATCATAAAAATATGAAACAGTCCCACATGTACAAAAATATTTATAGCGACTCTCTTTGTGGGGGCTAAGAACTGGAAATCAAGGGGTTGCCCATCAATTGGGGAATGACTGAACAAGTTGTTGTATATGAATGTAATGGAATACTATTGTGCTATGAGAAATAAGGAACAGGAAGATTTCAGAGAGGCGTGAAAGGACTTAGACATGAACTGATGCTGAGTGAAAGGAACATAACCACGAAAATTTTGTACACAGAAACAACCACAGTGTGTGAGGAATTTCTCTGGTAGACTTAGCCCATCACAGCTATGCAAAGAGCTAAAAAAATTTCCAATAGACTCTTGAAGCAAAATGCCTTCCACATTCAGAGAAAGAACTATGGAATTTGATCACAGAATGAAGCAGGCCATTTTCTCTTGTGTTATGTTTTGTTTTGTTTCATGGTTTCTCACATTCATTTTAATTCTTCTATACAACATGACTAATGTGAAAATGTATTTAATAAGAATTTATGTGTAGAACATATATAAGATTTCATGCTGTCTTGGGGAGGGAGGTGAAGGGAAGGGGAGAGCTCTAAGATATATGGAAGTGATTGTGGAAAACTGAAAACAAATAAAATAACTTTAAAAAAGAAATTCTTTTTGTGCCCAAACCAAAATACATTTTTTGAGACTTCATAGGTAGCCATTTTGACACTATTGTCCTCATCTAAGTTTATGTCTGGATCCTCCCTATCATCATAGTAATTTTCTATAATCAAACACATTTTTTTACTCTTTTTTTGCCTTTTTTGTGACTTGGTATTTTTAATAGGAGAGTTGGGCTCTGGTCCAGTATTGTCCTAAGCTTTCTTTGCTAGGGCTCTGGATCTTACTCCTGGCTTTCACTGGGCTCTCAGGGCTTAGCTGCTTACTTTCTCTGGAGGGCAGACATCCGTTGTGGCTTTTACTGGATGGTGGGACCTCCCTTTTGGTCTTCCCTGCATGTGGGGGTTAGCTGTTGGTCTGACTCAGGGGTGGGGCCCTGCTTCTGGGCGGCCATGGAAACAGAGTCTTTCTGTTCAAGAACCCCAAAGGCAAGGTCTTGATGTTGGCCAGCTCCTGGGGAGGGTCTTCACTACTGGTCAGTAAGGGATCATGGCCTTGTTGGTGGTTTGTACTGGGGAAGGGGTTGCTGGGGTGGAGATTTACATGCTGCACAGACTACTCACTTGCCTAGGAGGCTGCTGATTTGTAGGAGGGTGCAATTTCAATGGCAGATTGCCCCAGCCTTGTTGCAGGACCCCTGATGTAAGGTTGGCAGCTGCTGCCGGTGCTCTTGGACCTGGCTCCTGTCCCATCCCAGTGAAATCAACCCTTACTCTGACAGATCAATTGTGAGGGGCTTTTCTAATTGTTTGGAAGGGAATTTTGGAGGGCTTCAGAAGATTCCTTTCTCACTGCACCATCTCAGCACTGGGAAGTCCAGATAGCTTTGATGTTCTGTCCATGAGTACTCAGCCCCTCCCCCATCTGTGGCTCAGGAAAAGCAGCTGGAGGATTCCCAGTGACTTCACATGCCTGAGCAAGACGTGTCCCTTCCCTCTGGGCCTCCTAACTTGCTCTCATTCCTGGACTTTAGGAAGAAGAAACCCATGGATCTGCTGAAATCCCACCATTCCTGTTCTAGGCCAGCTCTGAAGAAGGAAGAGGGGCAGACACAAAACTGGACTCAGCTCCAAAAGTCCCCACTGTCCTGCGGCTGTCAGCATCCCTCCCTGGAGCATCACTGTGCCTTACATTCTTTGAAGCTCCATCTCCTCTATTTAGCTAGGAATGGCCCTGCCCTGGATTCTGGGTGAGCCAACCTTATCAAAGACTTTCAGGGCTTGGCATGCAGAGCAGGAAGATTTCTATCCCCTCCCCTACCCACCCTGTGGGGATTGTGAGTACAGGATGGTCTTCTCATGGTTATTTCTAGCCATCTGTTTAGGGTTGATGTGCCGGATGCCCAACCCCCTCCTTTGTTCTTGGCTAAGGCTGGAATTATTCAAGTTCTGAGGATAGTGATGAATGGGATGGAAGGCTGCTGGCACTGGGAAACACAGGGGTAGAAAGGGGCATCTTTTTTGGCTTAATGCATTGTGAAGGACACTGATTCTTCCTTAGACCATGGAATCATAAAAGTAAATGGAGCTGGGAGGTCATGGAGGGCAACCTTCCCATTCTACAGAGTAGGAAACTGAGGCCAAGAGAAATTAAATAATCCAAGTAATGTCAATCAATGTCAAACTCAGATTTGAATCCAGGTCCTTTGACCTCCAATATAACTCCCTTTCCACTATACCTGCCAACCTCCTACTATACCCTATCCCCAAACTCACAAATCACCCTGGATCTATCCCATACATCCTTTCAGATGGAATGACATTTCCCCTGATAGTATGCAATCTCCTCCAGGACACAGATTGTTTCCCTTTTAATTCCCCAAGTTCTAGGCTGATTTGTGGCACACGGTTGGTGTCTAATATATGTTTGACTATTTTTTTGCTATTATTTTTCAGATGGAGAAAACAAAGCCCAGGGAAAAGAAGTAGCTATTCTGACCAAGGTCACATAGTTAGTAAATGACAGAGCTCAACTTTCAGTCCAGCTGAGAGGACCTTAGTCCAAGGCTGAGTGCAAATATGCACTAAACTGAAGTTGTGTCCCTGCTCTGAACCTCACCTCCTTCAGCCCTAGAGTCCATGAAACCACACCTGCTTTGAGGCCGACTAGGACCATAGAGACTGGATTCGAATTCAGATGGCAAATTATTGGTTGTGAGACCTCAGGTGAGTCATTTCCCCTTGGTGTGCCTGTTTCTGAATCAATAAAAGAAGGGGAAGGAAGAGAATGGGGACATTCTCTAGGAAAAGAAGGAAGGACAATCAAGTAAAACATCCCCACCTGGGGCGTATCCAAAAATGAATTTTAGCCCCATTTTTATTGTACTAGAGTAACTAGTTGTTAGTAACTAGACGTGTTGGTGGGCAAGTAGGTGGCACAGTGGATAGATTCCGGGCCTGGAGTCAGGAAGACCCAAGCTCAAAGTCAGACACTTACTAGCTGTGATCCTGGACAAGTCACTTTACCTTGTTTGCCTCAGTTTCCTCATCTGTAAAATGATCTGGAGGAGGAAGTGGTAAACCACTCCAGTATCTCTGCCAAGAAAACCCCGAATGGGGTCAGGGAGAGTCAGGCATGACTGAAAAAGGACTGAACAAGAGACTTAATGGGATATAAATTTCCCATTCCCTACCCATAATGTAATGTAAGCTTGGGCCCAGAGACTGTTTCTTTTTGGTCCTTGCCCGAGACATTGTCAGTTCTTCTTTAAGTATTTGCTAAACTTCCTTCCTTCTTTGCAGAGGTTGGGAACCTGCCCATGTGCTGTTAGACTAGACAGATGAGTTGGTTCATTCTGCTGAGTTTTATTTTTTTTTAACCTTTCTTCCTATTTTTTTCCCACAAGGACTTTTGACATGACAGAAAAGAGCTTTGGGGTAATTCTTGAGAAGGGGTTTCTATAATGTGTGCTAAGTTTCCATTAGAGGAATTATGAAATATTGAGCCAAAGGGTATGTAGGAGACACAACATCGCAAGCAGATAGTTTCTAGCCAAATCTGGTTTGGCTTCTCAGGGGGTTGGGGAGGAGGGGAGGAATATACTTGGAAATGTAGGTGATGTGAAAATAAAAGACAGCAATGATTTTTTTTTGATCTATGTTCACAGAATCGAATTTCATTGGTTCTCAATCTGTGGGACCTCTAACCCTAACCCTAACCCTTGGGTGGGGCATGAAGTCATTGGAAGGAGGCTCTATATTGTCATATATTTTCTCAATTAAAAGATATTAATTCTATGGTCATTATCATGTGGGATTCCCCAAAATTCACATTAAAAAGGGTTCTTCCACCTCTCTCTTTTGCAGAGGTGGTGGTTCTGTGGATCTGGAAGACTGTTCATGTTATCATATCTTCTTTTGACATTTTGATTAATTTTGCTGATTTTTCCCCCATTTGTTTTTTGTTTTAAAAACTTTTGTTATTTGGAGTAACTTTCTGAAAGGGAAAGGAAAGGAATATAGAGAAATTTAGGGAATGTAAGTATTAGATACATACATATATAAATACATATACATATATTGAACGTATTTTTGAAAGGTGGTGGAAAGTTTCACATGATTGAAAAAGTTAAGAGCCACTTTTCTGAAACAGGAGGCCAGTAGCCACACCAAGGGTGGAGAAGTCAATTCCTGGAGGCCACATGTGGCCCTCTAGATCCTCAAATGCAGCCCTTTGACTGAATCCAAACTTCATAGACTAAAACCCCTCAATAAAAGAATTTGTTCCATAAAACTTGGACTCAGTCAAAAGGCTGCACCCAAGGACCTAGAGAGTCACATATGACCTTGAGGCTGCAGGTTCTCCACCCCTGGGTCAGACAGTAAGGGAGTGCAACTCTCTGCCTGGAGAAAGTGACACGTAATTCATCTTGGCCAGATGTCTTGAAGGTGCTTCTGGTCAATAGCAACTCTGTTTTCTGAGTTGTCTGGATGCATTCCCCATCTACAATTACCTGCCTATTGAAGTGGACCCATCTTTTGTGTGTTTATCAAATCCTGGCCTCTTGGATTCATAGATATTGTCATTTTTATTTTAAGACACCAATATCCTGGACGATAAAAAGCCAGTTCCCTAATTCACCCCCATTGGAGGGTGAAGTAGCTTCTGACACATATGAGGACCCTACGTGAGTTAGGGGTCATTGTCTGGAAGCAGGAATATATAACAGTGCCCTGGACCATTCCCATCCTCCAGTTATGCAGCATATCATCCTTCAGGGTTGATTCCTCACCCTGGCAATAACAGAGCGAGAAGCTGCTTCTGAGCCCTCAGAGAAAAACACAGGGATCAGCCGCCAGTTTTCTGGGCAGTGTCCTGACTTATCAGAGAAGAACCTATGGCTGATTCCTGAGCATGGCATTCAGTAATGAATATGAAAGTTTCCACTGGCAGAATGAGTGTTGGCCCAAAGGGCATGTCAGAAATACAATATTGCATACGAATAGTTTCTAATCTGATGGCATCTGTTTTGACTTCACTCAAGCAAAATATTTTAAAATAATCTTTATTCATGATTATTAACACAATGGAAAGTGGCAATAAATACAAGAATGTAGTTTAACGTGCCAATAATGCACCAGGGACTCTTTGTGTGGCTGTTACAATCCTCCCTCTTCGTGTAATTGAAAACTTCAGACTATTTCTTGGGGCAGATATGCCCTGTCTCCAGCAGGTGGCAGTATCCCAGCACTGACTATTCTACTCAGAAGGGCACAGTGGGGAGGTCCGATAATATTGAATGACAAATGTGAATTTAAAACGCACTTTACAGACATCATTTCATTTAATCCTATCAGCAACCCTATGAGATAGGGCATGCCAATATTGGCAGCCCCGTTTTACTGGGTGAACAAAGCGAGATTCCATTGTCCTCAGGTGAAATTGAGGGTCAGTTGTAATGAAAAGGTCACGGTCACAGAATCACAGACTCTAAGAGTTGGAGAGCACCTCAAGGACCATGCAGTCTAACCCATGATTAGCAAAGAATCTTATCCAAAGAACACTCAAAAAGTGATCATAGAACCTTTGCTAGAAGACTTCCAAGGTCTTCCCCCATCACCTCTTAAGGTAGCCCATACCACTTTAGTACAACTCTAAATATTAGGAATTTCCTCCCCTGACCTTGAGCCAAAATTGTCCTCTCTCTACAGCTTCCACTCAACGCTCCTAGTCACTCAGTTCTTTCTACCAGGAGAAGTCAACTATGTCTTCCCAGATCTTGAAGTCATGTCTTTTTGGTTCCAAGAACAACTCGACATTAACTATACCACACTACCTCTTTAGTTGTGCTTTCTAGGTTACTAATAAGCTGGAATTCTAGTTCAACAACAAAAGTATTGACTAATTTACTTCTTCCATGATTCAGAGAAAGTCTTATTCCATTTCAATAGAATAACCCATCAAAGGACTGAAGAGAGCTCTCTTCCCCATTCCCTAAGCCTTCTGTTCTCCTGTCCGATTCCTAGGACCAAAGATTTAGAGCCAAAAGAAATCTCAAAGATAATCTAGTCCTCATTTCACAGATGAGGAAACTGAGGCCCAGAGGCGTTAAGTGTCTTGCCCAAGGGTAGATCTGAGATTTGGATCCAGATCCTTTGTCTTGAAGTCTAGAAATCTTTTCACTTCACCACATTGCTGATTATCATAGTGTCACATCCAAACGCTTCACTCTTTTAGTTATAGGAAGCTACTATTTTGTTCAAAGAGAGTCAAAATATAGTGAAAATTAATTGGGTCAAGTGTCTTTGCAGTTAAACTATAATGTCAGACTGCCATGTCAATACAACTAAAGAGGCCATGGGGCATGTTGGTGATCTTGGCTCCCATGGCTTCAATAATCACCATGCCTTGGGTTCTCACATCTACTTAACCAGCCTTAACTTCTCTGCTGACCTCTGGGCTCACATCTCCAAATATAGACTGGATATCTCGTTCCCATCTTAAACTCAACATGTCCAATATAAAACTTGTTATTTCCTCTCTCCTGTCCTCCCCCACACACTAATCTTCCCCTCTTGCTAACTTTTCCATTACTGTAAATGGCACCACCAACCCTCCCAGTCATCCAGGCTCACAACCTAAGTGTCATCCTCAGCTCCTTTCTCATTTCCTCTATCCAATATCTTTTCAAGTCCTCTCATTTCTACCTTTGTAGATTTATATTCTTTCATAAGTCTCCTTCTCTCCCTTGACACAGATGCTATTACTGGAATAGGCTTCTAGTCTAGTCTCCTTGACTTAATCTCTTCACTTTCCTTCTATACTCCACTCCACTTCCCAAAGTCACTCCCACTGTGGCTCCCAGTTACTTCTAGGATCAAATGTAAATTCCTCTACTTAGCATTCATAGCCCTTCCTAACCTGGCCCCTTCCTATCTTCCAAGGTTTCTCATCCTTTATGCCCCTGTCATTTGCCATGAAATGACACTTGATTACTTGCTGTTCCTTGTACAAGACACTATCTCCTGACTCAGTGCATTTCCATTGACTTTCCTTCATACCTGGAATGTTCTCCTCCCTCATCTCCATCTCCTAGCTTCCCTGACTTCCTTAAAATCTACAGGAAGCCCTTCCTGATCCCCCTCAATGCTCAGTGTCTTCCCTCTGTTGATCATCTTAATTTATCCTGTATATATCTGGTGTATACCTTTCTGTTGATAATTTTTCAGTCATCTTAGTCATGTCCAATTCTTTGTGATCCTATTTGGGGTTTTCTTGGTAAAGATCCTGGAATAGTTTGCCATTTCCTTCTCTAGTTCATTTTATAGATGAGGAAACTGAAGCAAATAGAGTTAAGTGACTTACCTAGGTCACACATCTAGTCAGTATTTGAGGCTAGGTTTGAACTCAGGAATATGAGTCTTCCTGACTCCAGGCCCAGCACTCTACTCACTGTGTCACTTAGCTGCCCCTGGTTTATACCTACATGTTTGCAAATTGTCTCCCCTTTTAGACTGTAGTCTCATTGAAAGTTTAGAGGGAGGGGATTTCTGGTTCTGGGTGTCAAGATGGCAGAGTAATAGGTAATTGATATCTCCTTTCCCTTGTTGACTTTGACAAGCCCAGAGAAGATCTCCCCCGGAAAAACCCTGGAACAGTGGGAGCAGCAGAAGGGGCAAAAAGACAGTCAGCCTGTGAGGCTAGAAAGATCGATAAGGAGGGTTCCCCTTGCTGTGGCCAAAGGCGAGCAGTGCAGGATCAAAGGTGTACCCAGACAGCCCCAGTTCAACAAACCTGGAGAAGATCCTGAACCCCGGGGGGTAAGGGGGTGAAACCAGCAACTGCCAGCACCAGGACCGAAGGCATGCCTCAGCACCCCACTGGAATCGGGAAGACACTGGTGCAGACTGCTGAGCTTGCCTATGCTCTAGCTCAAGAGAGGAGTCTCCAGTGTTCAGACCACCCCTCCCCTACACTTAATGAGCTAGCTCCTGGTTAACTGTGGAAAAACCCAAAAAGAGCTCACCTGGCCTCTGCTTTCAAGCACCAGCCAGCTCAGCACCAGGTAAGCTGAGTATTTTAGTTTCTAGCTGAAAGAATCAGAGACTACAACACACAAAACCTCAGGTTTTAGGCACATGAACGGTGGGACAGAACTCCCTGTGCCACAGGTGCAGAGATCTACTTTAAAAGCCAGGACAAGGGTTACTATCATGAGTAAGAAACAAAGCAGGAAAGACCATAGAATTTTCCTATGGGGAGAAGGATCAAAACACAAATACCAAAGAGGTCAGCACTGAGACTGTACTCCCATCTGAAACTTCAGAAGGGAATATGAACTAGTCTGAATCACAAAGAGCTTTCTTGGAAGAGTTCAGGAAGGATTTTAAAACCCAAATTAAAGAAATAGAAGAAATACTGGCCACTGATTTTTAAAATATGAGGAAAGAATTCATTGAAGAGAATAGTTCCTTAAAAAGGAAAACTAGACAAATGGAAAAGGAAGTACAAAACCTAACTGGTGAAAATAATTCCTTAAAAAGAACAATTGGACAGATGGAAATGGAGATGCAAAAATTAACTGAAGAAAACAATTTGATAAAAAATAGAATCAAGCAAATAGAAGCTAATGAATCTATGAGATATCAAGAATCAGTCAAATAGAATCTAAAGAATGAAAAGGTAGAAGAATGTGTAAAAATATCTAATTGGAAAGAACAACTGACCTGGAAAATACATCCAGGAGAGAAAATTTAAGGATTATTGGTCTACCAGAAAGTTTGGAGGGATTGTTTTTCATCAGGACTATTAACATTTTACCAAGTCTAAACAATCAATAAACCGATAAAAATGCTGATTTTTTAGTGTTTTCTGATTTCTGAGGAATAAATACTCAGACTACAAATTGAACAATCAGCAAATTGGTTCAAGCTGGCTCCAGCATGCCCTGTATGGACTGCATGGTATCTCCACTGTCTAGAGATGATGGAGTCATAGGACTTAACATTGGCAAGGAGGGGCATTTCATTATCAGTGTCAGTGCCATAGGGTAAAGGGAAAGAAGTACAGAATCTAGAGTTAGAAGGCTTGGATTCAAATCCCACCACTCAGGCTCATCCCTAGGCAGTCTTGGAGAAGTTACTACCTCCTTGGGCATAGATGTCTTCATCTCTAACTATAACATGAGAGGGTGAGACCAGATGGCTTCTGAGGTCCCCTTCAGCTCTTAGATTATAATCCTATAAGACCTGAAATAAGGAGGAGAGCTTGCGAAAAGGCACACAGAGATTTTGAGGTGTGGAGAATGGAGCTCAAGACAGATGGGCCCAATCCTCTTAGTAAAGAAGGAAGCAAGGTCATCTGCTGAGAGACGGGGTGATGGGGCTGAGTCTGAGTCCTCAGGAAGAGAGGTGAAGGATTGTGTTGGTCACTGGGAGGAGAGAAGAGATGACAAAGAACTAATTTCATTTTGTATTACAGAGTGTCTAAAGAGCTAAAATTGAGGGGTACTCAAAGGACAACTCAAGGCTACAACATATTAGGATCAAGGAATTAATTGCACAGGAGAAAAAGTGCAAAAAAAATCATCACAAAACTGCAGGACTGGGGTAGAGGATGGGTGATAAATCAACCAGGCAAATTGTAAGGGTGATTATGGAGAGCCGATGTTCTATTCTGACAAGTCAAGAGATCTAGAAAAACCCCCTGCACAATAGGTCAACTCCCCCAGCCTCTCCCCAGTGCCATGGAGGATCTGTGGTAAGCTCTACATAATGATGACGCTGGGTGGGCAGGCATGGATGGGCCACCATCTACATCATTGGAGAGAACTCCTGAATCTCTGAGTTCCCTGCTTTATCATTGGATCATACAGCCAGAAAGGAACTTAGAGATCATCTAGGTCATTTCCACTATTTAACAAATGAAGAAACCAAGGGCAAATGAGGTTTAAATTACTTTTCTGAGGTCATCCAGGGAATAGTAAAATTTAAAACCAAGTCCTTTGGTTGCCAATGCAGAGTTCCATGTAGATGAGGAAATCTTAACTTGGAATCCATTAATTTGTTTGAATATTTTATGACTATTTCAGTATAATTGATTTCTTTGCAATATTTTGTGTATTTAAAACATAATTGTGAGAAGGAGCTTATAGGCTTTACCAGATTGCCCAAGAAATCCACAACATGTACAAAAAGTTATGAGTGTCTGTCCTTGACCCAAATGCATTTGTCTCTCCTAAGCCTAAATCACTGTAGCTCCTTTAGGTTCATCAATATCGGTCTCTAGACATGAGGAACTGAACGTGATTTGAGATAAGGAGTTCAAAAAGTTTAGTGATACCCCAAAGTTCCACAGCTTGTAAGTGATCCACTTAGAACTTAGAATCAGCCCCCCAGTAAGGTCCTGGGCACTTTCCAAAACCCTAGATCCCAATCTCTTTGAGCTCACCTCCCCCCCAAACCCTGCCAATGTCATTGGATGTGATAGGGGCTGCCAATGCCATTTCAGCAATCTCAGCCTCCACTGTATCCCTAATCAAAAGTTCTGCAGTACACTCTCTCCTCATCCCTCCCTGTCTCTTGGCTTCTGAGCCTTGAGGCTCCGCCCAAGGGTCACCCTCTATGGGTTTTCCTACTAAGCTCTATATCTCTTGCATAAATTATGAATCCCTTTAGAACATAAGATCAGTCACTGACAAGCATTCCCTCAACGTCATCCTCAATGCCTCATTTCCCTCCACCCTACATATCCTAATCAGTTGCCAGATGTTGTCATTTCTCATTCCACACTCTCTACGTCCATTCCCTCTCCACTTTTTGGATCATCTTCATATTTAGACATTTGGCATCTCTCCCTTGGACTATCACAATGGCTTCCTTTATTGATCCCCCAGTCTCAAACCCATACACTCCAGCCTGTCATCCACATAGCCACCAAAGTGACTTTCCTAACATCTGGTCCCAAACATGTCATGCTCTTCCCAACCTGGCCCCTTCCCATCTTTCCAGTCTTCTTATACATTCCTGAATTCTCAACAGACATTCTATAATCCAACCATCTTGGCCTTTTTAATGTTCCATATTCAGGATATGCCATCTCTTATCTCCAGGCCTTTGCCCTGACTCTCCCTTATGCCAAGAATGACCCTTCTCCTCTCCTCAACTTCTCAGAATCCCCTGTCTCCTTCAAGACTCAGCTAAAGAGTCACTTATATGAAGGTTTTCCTGATCCAATCAGCTCTTGATGTGTCCCCTCTCCAAATGACCTTGTATTAATATAGGCAAATTTTGTGTGACCCTGCCTCTGACCAAGACTAAGGCAAGTTTGGTAGATGGACAATCTTATGCTGGCCAGAAGTAGACACGGCTCTTGATTGCCTGAGGGAACGCTGGATGTGACCCAGAGTTCCTATGTATGGGACTTAACTTTGGGGGCAGGGTTTGTTTTGTTTTTGTTTTTGTTTTTGATTTTTTGTAGAGAAGAATGCTATGGGGGCAGAGGTGGGAGAGAGACAGAGACATAGACAGAGAGAGAAAATGAAGGAGAAGAAAGGAAGGAAGGAAGGAAGGGAGTTGAGAGGAAGGAAGGAAAGACTCTCCACAGAGGCAGATCAAATCTCAGATCATAACTGGTCATACCACCCACAAGCTAAGTCTAACCCATGCAGTCATATGTAAACATATCATATCTATACATGTGTGTATCTACTCTATCCCGTTGAGGGAGGGGACTCTCACTTTCATTGATGAATTACTAGTACTTAGCCATGTGCGCAGCCCATAAGAGATGTTTAAATGCAAAAACAAAATACATAAGATTACAAAGAAAACCAACTGTATTGAAAAGTGGTCATCCAAATTAAAAAAAAAAATCATGGAGCACAGGTTAAGATCGTCTGTTATTAGAGAAAGAGCTCTAGGCTGGGCAACAAAGCTATCCAACTCCCAATCTACAAATGGAACAAATCAGATTGACTAGAAAATGACCTGGTTTTACAGCAGGAAGCCCTGGCTTAGAATTCAGACTCCATCTACCTATATGACATTGGACAAGTCACATAACCTTACTGTGCTTCAGTTACCCCTTCTGTAAAATGAGATGTTAGGCTCAATGGCCTCTAAATTCCCAGCTCAAAATTGGAGCCTGAATTCCTCTCTCATTTGCCAGATGAGGAAACATACTTAAAGGTAGCAGGTGGGAGTGTTTGGATTCAGAACCAGGCCCTCGGATTCCAAATCCAACCCTCTTTCTATGATTTCAGGATTCTCACCTTGTCCCATGGGGGGAAGGAGAGCATACTGCTTACTACCTAGATCACTTGGAGGAAGTCAGTCAGTCAATAAACATTTATAAAGTACATACAGTGTGCCGGGCCTTGTAGTAAGCACCAGGGATACATGTTTGTCCTTTTTTGCTGAAGAAGACCATGCTATCAGAGAAACAATAACATGACTTGCACTTGACTGTTTAGAGTGAGGGAGGGCTGTGCAGGTCACCAGCCTTACTTCTCCTCCAGAGCCATCTGGATCCACTGACCAGATATTCATCAGGATGACTGGAGATGACCCAGGATGAGGCAATTGGGGTTAAGTGACTTGCCCAAGGTCATACAGCTAGTGAGTGTCAAGTGTCTGAGGTGAGATTTGAGCTCAGGTCCTCCTGACTCCAGTACTGGTACTCTATCCACTGCACCATCTAGCTGCCCCAAGCACCAGGGATACAGAGAGGCAATAGACTACTCCTGCCCTCAAGGACCTGACAGTCTCATGGGGGAGATGACGTGCAAGCAGTTATGTGCTAATGAGATCCATGAAGGAGAGATGGGAAAGAGTCAATAAAGGGGATCAAAGAAGATAAGAATTTCACTGGCATGAGAAGGAAGCCAGGGGAGTCAGATGGCAGAGCAGAGGAGGGAGAGTGATGCAGGAACGGAGGCCCGCCAGAGAAGATGCCCAGAGCTGAGAGATGGGGCCAGCTGGTCAGTGACTCTGGTCCAAGAGGATGGGTCAGGGAAGAAGGTGTGAGAAGACTGGAAAGGAGAGAAGGACCTGGGCTGTGAAGAGGCTTGAAGATTCTGTGTTTGATCCTGGAGGTGATAAGGAACCACTGAACTTTATTGATTAGGAGGTGATGGTGGCAGACCTGCGTGCTAGGAAGATCTATGGGAACTCAAGGAGGGAGAGACTTGAGGCAGGCAGACCTAGACCCAGAAGCTACTTTGATAGTGCAGGCTTGAAATGATGGGAGAATGTACCAGGGTGGGGGCAGTGGGGTCAGAGGGGAAGAGAGGGCATACAGGAGAGATGCCATGAAGGTAAAATTAACAAGCCTTGGGAACAGACTGGATGCGAGGGGTAAGAGAGAGAGAGGAGGGGAGGAAGACATCTAGGTTTCTATTCTGGAGGCCCGAGAGAAGGATGTTGTCAATTGTTCACCAACCAGAAGGGTCATAAATATTCTGATACCAAAAATTACCGGTGGGAGGCAGCTGTGGGGAATTGGAAAGAAACCTGAACTGCGGGTCAGGAGACCTGGTTTCCAGTCCGAGTCTTCTTTCTACCAGGTGTGTGTGTGTCATGGGTAAGACACTCCCTTTATCTCAGCCTCAGTTTTCTCTTCTGTAAAATGGGAGAGTTAAACAGGATCATAGATCTAGAATATTAAGAATCCTCATCATCGAATGCTCTTTATTTTTATAGAGGAGGAAACTGAGGCCCAGAAAGTTTAAAATACTTCCCTAAGTTTGGAAGGGAGAAAAAGAAAGAAGGGAGGGAGGGAGGGAGGAAAGGAGGAAGGAAGAAAACTTGAAGATAATAGCACCCACCTTACAGGGCTGTTTCAGGGATCATCTATAAAGTGCACAGTTCCTGGCATACAGCAGATGCTTAATAAATGTTTATTCAATTCCATTATTCATACACTGCTGTACATTCCCTTGGATTTCACCCCCATCATAAATTAATCATTTCTTGTTGTAACTCCAACATAGCAGCTGTTACCTGTCTTCATATATCCCATCCTACAGCCACCAACCCCCACCTCTCTCTTCAAGGGAGGAAGGTGTCTCCTCATCCCTTCCCCAAGACTCATTGCTAACCAACTTCCCCCATAAAGGCAGACAAACCAGCCTAGATGAGCCCTCAAGGCACTTGGAGTGGGGGAGGGATGAAGGCAATATAGGTTAAAGGGTGGGGGAATTCTGTTTTGAAGAGATGAAAGATTGCAAGTGCCTTCCTGGTGCTCTCCCCAGGTGGTCCCCCCCAAAAAAGTGGGGCTGTGAGGGAAGGATGTGAACTGGCTCAAGCTCTCAGAGAAGTCCATGAGGGTTCTAGTTCCCTCCAGTTTTACTTTGAACTCAGGCAGGGGTTTATGGGCCCCTGCAATTCAGGAGGAAATTCAGTGTGGACAAAGGCCCCCTCCTAGAGCCACAGGTTCTGAGAATGTGGCTGAGGAGGGGGCATTTTTAAGGAGGGGGAAGAGGAGGAGGAGGGGAGGGGCAGGAGTATAATGGGTCAAAGACTAATCTTGCAGAAGAATGTACCTTGTCTCTGGCTGTTGAAGTGACAGTTTATCCATAAAAATGAACTGGGAGCTCTCCTTCTTTCATCTTGGTGGGCAGCCAAGCACTCACCCTCTAGAGACGGGGGCTAAGATGTAATCAAGGCCAGCAGCCTGAGTCACAGAGAGCATTTGAAGGCATCCACAGGAGTAAAGGCCTGTCCATTTGCAGGCTGTAAACTCACTTCCCCTCCCCCAGCAGGAGTGGAAAGGAATATTGCTTCCATCTGGGGCCACCCTCTCTACATGGAGAGAGCCCTCTAATTAAATGCTCACCTTCTCCAGCACTCATGGATGGGCAGATGTTAGTGGGCAGGGGCTTGTTCAATGAAAACAGGCAACTTGAATTAAACCAGATTGGCACAAAGGAGCTGTTTAGAGATTTTACGGGATAGGTATAGGGTGGAAGCGTGGCAGTGGTCCAGCTGCCTGTCCTCATTTATAAATCAGAGATCCTGGGAAATAACCAGTAGGACCTGGATGCTGAAGGGCCTTTTAAAAAGTATTCCTTTAGCTGGGGACTCCAGAGCAAGAAAGGGTCAAAGGAAGGTCTTCCAGTTCAAATGATTTTGTAGATGAGAAACCAGACCCAGAAAGGGAATGTGACTTGTCCAAGGTCACTTAGAACCTCCAAAGGAGAAGAGATCTCAAATGTCATCTAGCCCCATACTCTATCAGAAAACTTCTGAATTAGAATCCTACTTTGTCACTTGCTGTGTCTCTGACCAGTTCACCAAAAAGTTTTATATCCAGTTTGCTGCTCCAAAAATAGAGAAAACTTCCAGGGTCATAGATTTAAAGGAAGGAGAGATCTTGATTAAGTGAAGAATAATCTCTGACAAGTTACCAACTGAAGATCTCCGGGGCTGGGGAAATCACTCAGCCCTTTCTCCTCTGGGTCATTTCTAAGACTGAGTGCTTACATCAAAGGTCTTGTGGAGATAGAGAACTACCGTTGTGAAACGGGGTGCCTGTTGTCAGACCTGGGTGACACGTTGGTTAGTTTTGCTGAACTCCCCTTTCTTACTATCTTTCTCTTTTGTTCTTTGTGACAAGGGATGTTTGGCTGCTAAGGGGCACAGGGAAGTATTGAACTTAGAGTAAGTAAGAATTCAAACCCTGCTTGGACAGTGGTAGCTGTGTGGTCCTGTCCATGTCACTTACTCTCTACAAGACAGTTTTCTCATCTGTAAAATGGAAATAAGAATAGTACTCTCCTTCATTAGGATCAAGTGACACGTGCCTGGTTTGCAAAGCTAAAGGGGTTCTGTAGGTGCTGGCTTTGGTGAATATCTATTGTCATTTTCATCATCATTGCTACTGTTTTCATTCTGTGATTGTTTTCATGCTGTTACTTTTAATTCGATTTTCCTTATTATAGCTATAATGACGATTTTGTCTTATCATTTTGTTGTCATTGCCATTTCATTATCATTTTCATTATGATGGTGACGATGATGACGGTGGTGGGGATGACGATGGTGATGATGACGGTGGTGGTGACGATGGTGATGGTGACGATGACGATGGTGACGGTGGGGATGACGATGATGACGGTGACGATGGTGGTGACGATGGTGACGGTGACGATGGTGGGGATGACGATGGTGGGGATGACGATGGTGACGGTGACGATGGTGGGGATGACGATGGTGGGGATGACGATGGTGACGGTGACGATGGTGACGGTGACGATGGTGACGGTGACGGTGACGATG
>CM053770.1:684042362-684078754 GCA_028658325.1 Potorous gilbertii
TGACGATGGTGACGGTGACGATGGTGACGGTGACGATGGTGACGGTGACGATGGTGACGGTGACGGTGACGATGGTGACGGTGACGATGGTGACGGTGACGATGGTGACGGTGACGATGGTGACGGTGACGATGACGATGGTGGGGATAACGATGGTGACGATGACGATGACGACGGTGGGGATGACGATGGTGGGGATAACGATGGTGACGATGACGACGGTGGGGATGACGATGATGATGGTGACGATGGTGATGGTGGGGATGATGATGATGATAAAAAGGAGGAGATGGTGGGTGTCCCTGAAACAAAAGCCCAGGATCCTTCCAGGGAAGCCCTATGGCCAAGAAGCACAGAAAACTCCAGGCTACAAAGATGCTCACTCAAACAGCATGGAGCAGAGCAGGCGGTTAGCACATACTCTGTGCCAGTCACCATGCAGAGGCTGGGAAAGGAGCAAGGGAAGGAAAAGGGAGAGGGGAAAGGGAAAGGGAAAGAGAAGGGAAGGGGCATTTATCACACCTACTATGTGCCAGGCACTGTGCCAATCACTTTACAAACATGATCCCATTAGATCCTCAAAGTATTTGTCTGAAGCAGGTGCTGTGATAATTTTACAGATGAGGCAATTGTGGCTGGCAGACAGAGGGTATGATTTGCCCAAGATTATACTAAGTGACTGCAGCTGGATTTGAACTCTGGTCTCCCTGACTCCATGCCCAATGGGGAGGCCTGGGTGGGGAGGTAGAGACCAAGAGAAAAAAGACAATCCCTGCCTTAGAGGACATAGAAACATCCTAGATTCAAACTAAATACTGGGCCATTTGTGGTACACACACCCCCTTGGCCCCACCCACTCAGGTGAGAGTTCTTTCTTAAGGTGAGTTCTGAAGGAAATAATTATAACTAGGAATGCATCTGCTCTCTTGGAGGGAGGACCTTCATGAGAACACAGGTCTTCGGAAGTGTCCGAGGGAGAAGAGAGGGCCCTGACAGCTTCAGCTCTTCCAGACGGAAGACAGAAAGATCAAGTATCCAAGGGGCCCAGGAGGTCCCCCCCAATCCCCTTCATCCTTCAAATGAGTAAATTGAGTCCCACAGAGGGAGCAGTATATGCCCAAGGTCACACAAATAGTAAATAGTAGAATAAGCATTCTTACCCATCTCCATGTGTTCCCACTTAAGGGCTCCTTCCATCACCCCAGGCCCCAAAGCCATATCAACAAGGTCTCTCTGTCACTATGGGCTCTGTGCCACCAGGGTGAGGTTTTGGAATCTCAAGCCTTCTCTCTGAATCCAAACACAAGTCCGCAAATCTCTTTAAGTCCAGGAGCCTAATTTAAAATGTGTTCTCTCAGGCTCTTGAGTGAAAGATGAATTTAGCACAAATGAAGAGTTGGATTATTGTTCATTTAAAGACTGATCTTTGCCTCCTAAAAATAGCAGAGTAAAGACAGATGAATTGATCTGCATAGGAAAAGTTCCTGGTAAGCCATAGGAACCACTGGGATGGAAGAAGTCATTAGCCTTGTGTAATTTATTTACTATGCCAGCGCAACAGAACTTCCCACCCCATCTCTCTTATCTCTGTCTCTGTCCTCTCTCCCTTCCCAATCCCTCCCACTGTCTCCCCCACCCTGCTCTCTTTCTCCCTCCCTCTCTCCTTCTCCTCACCCCCTTCCTTCCCTGAGCAAGTCTTTTCCTCTTTCTGGGTCTTCAAAGTTTCTTTGCTATGGGAGACTGAGGTTTCTTCTGGCTCTAGCTCTATGTATCTGATTCCATAATTCTAGGATAATCTTTCCAGTTTTTCTACTTTAGGAAATCTCCCCATCCATGTACCTACATGCCAACTCTGTTGGATAAGATGAGGCGTTCCCCTCAAACACGAGGATTAAGAAATAGTCAGTAACTATACCACTCCTGGAAAATCACCCCGCAAATCCATTGGAGTTGAGTGAAACAATCTAGGTTTTCATGTTGGATGCACTGAGAAAAGGTGACAACTTCCTCCAGTGTTGCCTGTTGTGAAAATGGACCAGGAGACACATACCACCTATGTGACTTTCCCTGGCTGAGAAATGCTGCCAATATTTGTTCACCAAGAAAGTAAAGTTGAACAGCATGCCTCAAGGTAGAAGGGTGGTACAGTACAAGAGTTTTGGCACATGGGCCAGGAAGCCTGGATTTTCATGCCTTGTCTCTTCTACAAACTGGCTGGGTGACCTTAGGTGAGCCTCAGTTTCCTTGGCTGTAAGCTTGGGCTTCAAAGCTGCATCTTTACTCCTGAGATTGTGCTGCCTCCATGTCTATAAAATAGGGGTAGTGGTGCTTGTCATCCCCACCATGTTGAGCTTGATGAAGATGACAGTTAAATGGGAAAAGTGCAAAATTTTGTGCCAACTTTACAATGCTACATAAATACCACTTTCATTTTCCAAGTGCTTTCTTTTCAACAAACCTCTGTGGTATATGGTGCAAGCATCATTATCTTCATTTAAAAAAAAAAGAAACTGAGGCTTAGGGTGGTTAAATTCAATCCAACTACAATTCAATCTAACAATAACTTCTTAAATGGCTCCTATATAGGAAATGCTGGACTAGGAGCTGGAGACAGAGACAGACAGCTGATTTCCCGAAAAAAAGCAGTGTTTATCGAATACCATTCTTAGAGGCAAAGGGAGAAAGCAGGAAAAGGGAGAGGGACACCTGAATGCTGTGGCAGAGCAGAGGATGAGAAATGGGTGGGATGTAAAGAACGGTTTGGGACTTGGGAACAGATGGATAGAACAAGCTGTGCCCATTTATGGCATCAGACTCACCAGAAGATGTATGGATTAAATCAACCAAGGCAGTGACTCAAGGTCCACTAGAACAAAGAGAGCAATGATAGTCAAGAGGAAGGCATTTGCAAAGGTTGCAAGGGTGGATGGTTCAATGGCTGTGAAGTACCTGTAAAGCTAGGTCCTGTGATTCCAGAACCAGAATCAAAAAACCTTGGTTTGAATTATGGCTCTACTGTTTGTTAGCTGCATGATTTTCATCTAGTCTCTAAATCTCTCTGTGCCTTGGTTTCCTCACTAGAAAAATGGAAATAATGCTCTCACTATTAAGGTACTGGATGGTACTATAAATAAATCAGTGAACATTTATTAAGCACCTACTATATTCCAACATTAGGATAGAGCTGGATTTGGAGTCAGGAGATCCCCAAGTTGGAATCCAGTCTCTGCCTTTCACTTGCTTAGCCCAGGGCTGGCACATAGTAGGTGCTCAATAAATATTTATCCTATGGTAGCATAATTGAGTTATCTTAACTCAATTTTTTTAACTTCCCTAGGTGCATCTGAAAGATGAAGATGGTAAGGCTAGCTCTGCCTACTTGATCCGGTGATTGTGGGGAAATTGCTTAGTAAAATTAAAAGTCTTTGTAAATGATTCACAAAAACAGACCTTCCAAATTATTTATTAAGCACCTACTATGTGCCAGGTATTTTGATCTCAAAGAAAGGCTATCACTTTTTTGCCCAGGAGGGATTGGGGGGGTGGTGGTATGGGAAGTAAAACTCAGTTTTCTCAGGAAGTTAAAATTCTGAAGTAGTGAGAAACTGAGTGGGAAGAGTCCTGGGCTTACCCTCATAAGGGATGAGCTTGATTCCATATTGGTTGTACTCTATAGAATTTAAATTCCCAGAGTAACTATGTGGTCTAGTAGATAGAATGCTCACAACAATAAAATGAATTTTATTGATTTACTACCTGATAAATCAGTGTACTTGCAATCTCCTTCATGTGGGTATGCCCTCCATTGCTGAAGATCACAAGCTTTCTGTGCCTGTCTTGTCTACATCCTCTTGTCAGTCCTCCATGGGACTTGGCCCATCCAATTTGGACCATCTTAGAAATCTCTTGACTTAAAAGGGATATCAGTCCCTTTCTAAGGTTCCATCTAAGCTATAATCCATCTGTTAGAGCTGACTTGTGCTACATGACCACCTCACCTCTTTCCATACAATTCAATTCATCTCAACAAGCATTTATTAAGCACTAATTATATGCTACACCCCATGCTAGGATGAGGGATACAAAAGTAAATATGGGAGTCTCTCCCCTCGAGGAGCTTACCTACTCCCCAACAGATAAAACATGTAGATAAGAATGCTAAGAATACACAAATTAATACAACATAATTCAAGAGAGAGAGAGTCATAACAACTGGGAGGATCAAGAAAGGTTTCATGGAGGAGGCGGCACCTAAATTATGCTTTGATGGAAATTGGGGGTTTTACAAGATAGAGGAGAGGAGGAAGTATGTTTTGTACATGGGTGACCACTTGTGCCAAAACAGGTGGGCCAGAGATGGAATGTCGTATTGGGGAATGAATGTGGAGCATTCCAATTTGACTAAAATAGAGAGTACAGGAGAGGAGGTCAAAGGAAATCCAAATCAAGATTTCGAAAATGGGTAGGAACCAAATACTAGGCTAAAGATTTTGTGTTTTCTCCTAGAGAGCGCAAGAAGCAACTGAAAAAAAAAATTATATGGACTTGGAATGTGTTTTTGGATTGCCAACTTGGCAGTTGTGTAGAGAATGGAGTGAAAAACAGGATGACTGGAGGTTGAGGCCATCCATCAGGAAACTCCTACCATGGTCATGGGAAGAGGTAATGGTGATGAGAGCTAGCATTTCTACAGCACCTTGAAGTTTGCAGAGCAATTCTTGTACAAATATGACCTTGTTTTATCTTTATAGCATCTCTTGAAGGAAGCTGCTATTATCACATCCATCTTACAGAGAAGAGGTGCTGAAGGCTGAGCTAAAGTATTCATTGTAGAGAGGAGATGGCCAGGATCTCTTCTGGAGGCATGGCCAACAAGACTTATTGACTGATTGGATATGAAAAAAGCATCAAAGATGACTCAATGATAGAATGACAGATCAATGAAAATGGAGAAGGTTGAAAGAGCTAGGGGTTGGAGGGAAATATAATGAATACTGTATGTTGTATTGCCGCTGTTCCTGCTGTTGCTCAGTTGTTTCACTCATGTCCAACTCTTTGTGACCCCATTTGGGGTTTTCTTGGCAAAAATGCCGCAGTAGTTTGTCATGTCCTTCACCAGCCCATTTTACAAATAAGGAAACTGAGACAGACAGGGTTAAGTGACTTGCACAAGGTCACAGAGATGGTGTGGCCAGATTTGAACTCATGAAGACAAGTCTTCCTGATTCCAAGTCCAGTGCTCTATCCGCTGGGATAACTAACCACCCTTACATACTATTTGACGTGTTGAATTTTAAATTTCTACAGGATATCCTTATAGAGATGTCCAGTAGGCAGCTGAACAAATGGGAGATAACAAAGTTTAAGGCTGGATATGAAGATTTTGGAGCCACTTGAATAAACATGATAACTGAACCCATGAGAATTAATGAAATCACGAAAGAGAAGACTAGAGAAAGAGACCTTGGACAGAGCTTTGGGGATGCCCACATTAACTGGGCAGAAAGAGTCCCACACGAGTAGGAGGAGCTCCAAGAGAAAATGTGTCACAAAAGCCAAGGCACAAAGTGTCATGGGGGAGATGGACATCAGCAGTGTCAAAAGTTAGTGAGAGGTCAAGGGGGATGAGGACTGAGAAGGGTCCTTTGGATTAAGTACTTAAGAGATTGGATTAAGTACCAATAAGAGATTATTGGTAACCTTGGGAGAATGATGTCAACTAGTGGTGGGGATTGGTAGCTAGAATACAAGGGTCTGAGGGATGAGTAGGAGGTGAAGGAATGGAGACAATGTTTACTTTTAATACATTTTAATTTATTTCATTAAATCTTTCCCAATTACATGTAAAATTTTTAATTGAAAAAAATTTTTTAAAAACTTTTGAGTTTCGAATTTTCTCCCTCCTTTCCCTCCACCACACCTCGAGAAGGCAAGCAATATTATATCAACAATACCTGCAAAATCATCCAAAATCTTATTCCTGTATTAGCCATGTTATAAAAGGAAACACACACACACACACACACACACACACACACACAGAAATAAAGTTTAAAAATAGTATGCTTGTATCTGCTCTCAGAGTTCATCAATTCTCTCTCTGGAGATGGACATTTTTCAACATGGGTCCTTTGGAGTTAGATAGTATAGTCTAATAATAGTACACTTTACAATAGGGTCCTTTATGCTACATATCTTATGCAGCTCTTGATCAGCATTATGCTGCCAGTTCTATTGACTCAAAGACTCTCACCAGTGACAGCCACTCAGATATCCAGGGAAAACTTTCTCTTTCCTTTCTCACTCTTTATCCTTTTTTTCCATCTGACTAATAGCATGTTTTCCGGCCAGGGTTTCCTGGACTAGTCTGACACCAGAATTGACATCTGAATTATACAATGAGCAGAAACCAACACTTTTTCACATTCAGAAGCCAAAGGGAATAAATGTGTCCACGCTCCTGTGCTTCCATGTAGAGCTACCGCTCTCAGAGGAGCAAAGAACTGCCCCTCCTCCAGCATGGCCAAGAGCCCCCAGTTTAAAGAAAGAATAGATCCATATAAACCTAAATATTCATAACAGCTTTTTGCGTGGTAGCAAAAAAGTGAAAACAATATGGGTGCCCATCGACAGCAGGGATGACCAAGTAAGCTATGGTAGATGTAAGCATATGTAATGGAATATTTTTATCTGGCAAGAAATAATGAATATGAAGAATTCAGAGAAACATGATGACTTGTATGAACTAGTCAACTGAAGTAAATAGAAGCAGGAGAAAAATATAGAAGCTACAATTATGTAAATGACAAGAATGCTTAAAGGAAGCAATGGGGCTCTGAGCAGCTGTGTTAGCCAATTTTGGCCCCAGGGGACATATAAAAACCCCTAGAGGTGGGGAACTCTGGGGGCCAAATACTCTGTCAGACATGGTCTTGGTATCAATTCTTTTTCCCTAACTGGTTTTCTTTATTTCAATGAATGCTTGAACTCTAAAGGAAAAGGGCAGTGGGGAGGGGTAAGGGAAGAAATGATTATCCAACAAATTGTGAATGAAACATCATTTAAAATAATATGACTTCTTTATTGCAAAATGAAATGAAATTTAATCTCAGGCTTGGACTGGGTGGACGTTAGCATTCTTCCCTGGGGTAACTGGGTGGTACGGTACATACAGGACTGGATCTAAAATCAGGAAGAACTGAGTCTAAATTCAGCCTCAGACCCATACATGCAGTGTCACCCTTGGCAAATCATTCCACCCCTGTCTGCCTCAGCTTCCTCATCTGTAAAATAGAAATAATAATAGCCCCTACCTCGATGGATTGTTGGGAGGATTCCATGAGACACATTTGTCCATCGTAAAGCACTATAGAATTGCTAGCTATTAGTATTACTATTAATAAACCCCATGGATGGTCTTGTTATTTATGTTTTGACTGCCAATTCCACTGTCTTTTACTGAATCATATTTACAATTCAGAATTCAAAACTGAATCCTGACTTCTTCTAATTTCTCACAGAGGAAATTATCAATAAGGAAAGCCAAGAATTGATCAGCTCCTCTGAAGTGTCCCATCACAACCATATTCTACTTCCATGTTATATGTGTGATCTGTTTATCATCCATTTCTCCTCCAAGCTGAGTAGTCTCTGGTGAACTCCTACCACAATATCCTTATTGTTCCTCTTTCCTTTGATCTTTGCTCTTACACACACATACACACACACACACACACACACACACACGCACGCATGCACGCACATTTACCCACACACCCATTTCCACAGAGGATTATATCTTTTTGATATATTGCATCAACCACTTTCCTAATTGGTTCCTTTTGAATGCACAATATCTTCTATGTCCACATTCCTGTCATGAGTCATCTCCCACCAAGTCTTGATATTATCTCTGAAGTCATGTTTATCTCCAAGCTTTGATATTTCTAGTTTATTTGATTTGCTATCTTGGAGTTGGGAGAGACTTCAGAGACAAACCTCAACAGAAATACCCTCTGCAGCAATCCCAACAAATGGCCATCCTGCCTGTAATGGAAAGTCTCCAATGAAAAGGATACTGTAAGTTTCGATGTAGCTCCTTCTACAGTGGGATGGCTCTAAATAGTGTACTCACTAGGACCAAGCAGAACATCTTGTCCCTTGAGATACTTAAAAATGACTCTTCCTCCAAACACATCCAACACCTTGCGCTACTGCCAAGACTTTTCTACTTCAGCTTAAATGTGTCCAATCCCCTTGTCCTATAGCATGCTATTCATTCATACCACTACCATGACTCCCTTCCTCTGGGCCCATACTACTTGGTCAACATCCTGCCCATAAAAGAGAAACCCAAGTAGGAATCACAACAAGCACACAAAGCTCTGACACCTGCAATGATAAGAAAAAGAAGGGAGGACTCTGTTGGGTGGGGTAGTGGGCAAGCAGAGATGACAAACAATATGGAGCCCAGAATATGGGTGAGACTTTCAAGGAAAAAGGACTTAGAAAGAATGGTTTTCAGTATGGAGACAACTTGGTGTTTTGCCCCTTAAACGTTGGATTGACTAAATTTCTAAGACTTTCATATCAACACCATTGCCACTGCTGGGATAACGCTGGAAGGTTTGCATAACACTTTACACATATCACCTCATTTGAACCTTGTAACAGCTCTGGGAGGTAGGTGGTATTCTTAAACTATTGTACAGAAAAGAAAACTGAGGTAGACAGAGGTTAGGGGATTTGTCTAGTGTCGGAGAGCTGGTAAGTGTCTGAGGCACTTTATGAATGTAAATCTTATTGAGTCCCAAGCCCAACATCTAGCAATTGCTGTTTACCATTTCACTTAAAGAACTGTGTATAGTTTGTATGTATGAATTCAATTGAAATGCAGCAGGGATGGAGGATCAAAGTTGGGTGTCTTTAATGGGATGGAGGCTGAGGATAGGATGAATGCCTTAGACTAATGAGATATGGTTTGCCAACCACATTGGGGCAAAGCGAAGGGAGAGAGGTAGTCAGCTCTCTAAAATCCAAAGAGAGGTTAATATTACACAGGAGTGCCTTTTGTGTTGGTGTAGCACGTAATCACTAGGAATGAACATGTAACTTACAGACTTTAGACCTCAGCATTGAACAGGATTAGGCTGTTGAAGAAGTCATTAGTTGCCAGACTATGGAGTCAAGAAAACTCATCTTCATAAGTTCAAATCTGACTTCAGACACTTCCTAGCTGTGTAAGTCACTTAATCCTGCTTGCCTCAGTTTACTCACTGTAAAATAATTTGGAGAAGGAAATGGAAAACCACTCTAGTATCTTTGCCAAGAAAATCACAAATGGGGTCACAGAGAATCAGACACATCTGAAACGACTGAAAAATAACTGAAAAATCACTCCCTGGTGATTAAATTCCTAAAATGTTATTTCTGAACTGATCATCATGCTCTAGATGTGGTCTGACCAGTACAGCAGATTTACCAGCTCCCTCTGATAAAAGACATCTAGACCTCAAAAGCCTAAAGGACTCACCACCTTTCTTCCTGAGTGGCATCTACTGTAAATTTCTGACACTTATGTTCATGTCTTTTTGTGCCACCTCCACTTCTCTATAGTATATAATTCAACGTGTAAGCCATATCCTCCCATTCCATTCAGCTTCAATTTCAAGTCCTTGGCTCAGATCCACATTCTTCAGGCCTGAAGAGATGCAAAACTGAGAAGCATGGCAACCCCATTCTTTTTTAAAAAAAAATTCTTGAGGGGGGCGGAGCCAAGATGGCGGAGTAGAAAGACTCACCTATGCTAGGTCCGAACCCACAGCCCATAGATTTCCTGTAAAAAGAGCTCCTGACAAATTCTGGAGCAGTGGAGGCCGCGCAGCAACACAGTGAAGGAGATTTGCATTGCAGAGAGCCCTGAAGAACCAACCGCAAAGGTACCTCAGACGAGAGCCGAGTCCTGTCCGGCCGAGCGCTCCCCTCCCCCGACCCGGCCAGGCTGCACTGAGAGGAGCCAGCAGAGCCCAGCGGGCGGCAGGGACCTGAATCTCCGGGCGGTCGCGAAGGTCCCACCACCCACAGACGCACAGGTCAGTGAGAGAGACGGGCTGAGAGGGGAGCGGGGCGGCCGCTGCAGCAGAGGCTGAGGCAGCTTGGCCAGAGACTCCCAAAGCGGGCTGGAGCTCCACCCCAGCTCCACTATAAAGGATCTCTGTAAAAACCCCCTGAGGGAACTGAGGCTGAGAGGCGGCCCTGCCCCCACCTGAGAACCAGCAGATAAGCCTGCCGCCAAAACCCCTGAGGCTGGGGAGCAGCATTTGAATCTCAGACCCCAAGCACTGGCTAGGCGGATTTAGGCAAGGGGTAGAGAGGACTCTTAAAAAAAAATTCTTTTATTCTTAACTTATGGAATAAATTTTTTCTGCTTTCCTATTAGCAAACTATCCCTCCCATAGACTTCTTCCTCTCAGACTTTCCATTTTCTTGCTCCCCCAGCTCTCAGCAGAGAATGTTGTAACCTTAGTCATCCTCTCTAGTTCTGTAGAAGACATCCCCACTTTTGGATAGCTCTAATAGCTAGCACTAGGCTCTTGTACAAAATCTAGGTGGCATCATTGTAGCTTCTACATTTCTCCTAGTTTCACCAGGGCTACCCCCTTTTTCCTATTGTAATCCCTAAGACATCATCATCAAAAAGTGTACACCTCTGGAATGATGAAATGTAACAGATTTAGAAAATATTCTATCTAAAATTGTATAAAATTAACAAATCATAGGGCCCATCAACCTAAAGCAGTTCTGGAAAGAGGAACACTTCTTCCCCAAAAGGATGAAAAGAAAGGGGAGGGAGGAGAGGGGAGAGAATAAGAATTTATACAGCACCAAGAACTCTACTAAATGCTTTACAAATACCATCTCCTTTGACCCTCACAGCAACCCTAATTAATAATATTCATAGGTGATCAAATGAATAGCCAAAACACACATCCACACACAGAAATAGGCAGCATGGGGCTGTGGTGGGCAGATTGTTGGACCTCTAGTCCTAGAGGACGCAACTTTGAATCCTTCCTCAGTCATTGACCAGCCATATGACCCTGGGGGCAAGTCACAACCTCACTCCACCTCAACTTTTCCATTCAGAAAATGGGGAATAGTAACTATCTCACATGATCATTGTGAAAATAAAGTAAAATAATACTTAAAAGGTGTTTTGCAAACACTGAAGCACTATATAAATCTTAGCAACAGCAAATACTTTCGGAATTAGCATATACCTTTTCACCAAGAGTAAATTTTGATAACAGATTTATGCCATTGGATTTGTCCAATGTAGATGAAAGTGACTTACCTCCAGATGGAAGCTAAGAGCTAAGAGAGTAAACTCTAAGAGTGGCATCAAAGCCTTCATGGGCAACAACCTTGTAAACTCAGTCAATAATATATTGACAGAAAGGTATCAAACAAATGACTTTTATGGGGATCTGCTTTAGGAAAAGGAGGCATTTAGGATGGTAATTCAGGACCAGGTCATTGCCACAAGAAACTCCAGCCAAGTTATTATTGAGGAGGGTAGATTTAGTGATCAGTGTATTAATACACAAGGAAAGACTGTGCTGCATATTATTCTCAACTGTAAAAGTTTAGCACCTACATGACCTGGTGGCTAGAATTATACCTCAGAAGTTTGTAGTATCATGAAATGACAGGTGAGAAATTCCCATCCTACAAATACAGAGCTTAAAATTCTCTGGAAAGATCAATTACTAGACTATACTAGAACTGGACCACCATCTGACAGACCTAAAATTAATAAATAAAATTTTAAGAATAAGATTTTTTTAATAGATGCTAAATAACTAAGTACCCAAACCATGCTAAATATTCAGTCCAAGTTATGTGGAGTGAAAAGCAGCTGTTCAATACAGAAATCTGAGGAGATCATGTGGGACCTGAATGTGATGTGAACTGCTGGGGTGCTACCAAAGATACTTTCAGTGAACTTACAGAGAATGAATGTACATCCTAATACTTTTATTCAACTACGGAAACTAGTTTTTTAAAATCTACCTTGCAATAGTCTATAAATATTGGGCAACAAGAATAAGACTTAGGATATCAAATTATCCAAAGGCCATTTATACTGAAATAAATGAGATAATAGCAATAGACGTTATGCGGTACTTTAAGCTTGACAAAATGATTTGTATACATGACTTCTCCTTGGATCCTTACAGCAACCTTGTGACATGGATGATATTATAGTTGCTGTCATGTTGGTAACTGAGGCATAGAGAAGTTACAGAATATTCCCAGGATCCTACAGCTATTACTTGTATGGAGCAAGATTCAATCATGGAGTTATCAAAATAAACACATCATTTTGATGGATGATCTCTTAGCTCTTTGCGTTAAATCTCTGGCATTGAAAGAAATATGAACTGTGACTCAATTAGATGTCTTCTGATATAAGTTATGAGCACCAGAAACTCTTATATTATGAAATTTCTAAGCTGTTTGACCCTATATCTAAGTGTATGAACTTAAGATTATGAACATTTAAGTGAATGAACTAGTCACACGAACAGTTTCAAAACTACACATTGGCTTTGACCAACTGTCTCCAAGAATATTCAGATCAACTTAGTTATAGCAAAAGTTCAGAATAACTCCTTGTGCCAAAACCATTGACTTTACCTGCCTTCTTAAGAAGCTGGTGAGTTAAACCAGAGATATAGAGATAGGGAACTGACTTGTGATTTCACTGATATAGCAAATTCATGAATGAAAAAACTCTACCAATGCATATCAGCAACTTGTTGACAGCTTCTGAGCACTCAATTGAACATCTGTCCCTGTTAACCTATGACTCTGGTTGCTCATCAATTTCAATAAACACCTTTCTGCTAACGGAGACTGTGTCATCTCTTGGAACCAATTCTGGACAGGGAAATTAGTCAGGTGTTCCTTCCTGAATATCCTAGAGGCCCCCCAAAGTTTTTGTGTCCTTATATCCATCTCCTCCTGACAGTCTTCTAAGCCGATGATTTTAAAGTTTTGGAAGTTAATCTTTGCATCATTGTTCTAGGCACTTTGTCCAATATGGATCTGATCCACCCATTGGAGCATCTGGAAAATTAGCTAGCAGACCATTATCACTGTACATGATGAAGCTAAATGTTAGTGGAATTTTCAGTAATTACCCACATAAGAATTCAAAATTATAATTTAAAAGAACTTTAGTTACTAATTACTTTCATTACTCTTTACTCTTTGGAAGGTGATGATTCCTGTCTGCAAAGGTGATTATATATTGTTTTTTTCTGAATCTTACTCTATCCTTAAACTTGGATTTAATGAATCCACATAAATAGAATAGAATAGAAGACAATTCAGTACTTAAAAAAGGGACATACTTACTGTAGAATATTAACTCAGTTGATTAGATTATGTTACTGATGAAACTAAGGTCTCAAATTCAATCCCCATTAAAGTCACTCATTCACCAGACATTGGTGGAGTATCTTTGAGGGGCATGTATATATATATATATATATATATATATATACATATATATATATATACATACACACACATATACATACCTGTGTATGTATATGTATGTGTGTATGTGCATGTGTATCTATATATGTACATGTATATGTCTATATATACATACATACACATGTATGTATGTATGTGTACAACTGCACCATTCAGCCAGCCTAATGCCTGGAACATAAGTACATAATAAATACTTGTTGATTTTCATGGTGCACGCTTCCTGTCTGTCCTTCAACTTGCCTCACGGTTTCAGATAAACTGGTTTGCCTGTGCTACTGATGGCAGTTGGTAGAAATGGCTGACCCCTTCTCCTCAAGAGTTGATTCTGAAGATGGTGATGATTATAAAATCTGTGCTGACATGAACAGTGGTCTTAGGGGCTGTTGGCCTTACCTTCCATCCTTGACATAACATACTTTTGACACATGTTGAGTTTGGATTTCACTAAAACTTTCAGATCATTTTCAAAACAATTACTATTTTTCATGCCTCCTCCCATCTTGTACTTATGAAGTTGATGTAAAATGTAAGACTTAACTTATCCCTTTTGAATTTCATCTTATTAGGTTTACTGTTGCCTCTCAAGATTCCTTTGGATCCGGACACTCATTCAATAGGTTATCTATCCCTCCTAACTTGGTGTAACCTGAAATTTTGATGAGCATACCATCTGTGCCTTTATCCAAATCACTGAAGAAATGTTGAACAGGGCAGGAACAAGCACTACTCTCTAGGGGACCTGGCCTGGAGACCTCCTGAACCATTAGCACTATTCTCTGAATTTAGCCACTCAAATAATTATGAATCCATTTGATAGCACTATCATAGAATCTATATCTCTCCATCTTCTCCACAAGAATAGCATGAGACACATTATCAAAGGCCTGGCTAAAATAGAAGTAAACTCCATATACTGCACCCTCTCCTTTGTCTTGTAATTTAGTAATCCTGTGCAAAAAGAAAATGAGGTTAGTCTGGCGTGAACTGTTCTCAGTGAAGCCATGCAGATTGTCTGCATTCCCTCCTTCTCTTTCCCATGCTCCCAGTGACCCAAGCTCACAACCTAGATTCACTTTCACCCCTCCCATAGTCAGCCTGTTGCCAAGTCCTTCAATACCTTGAATCATCTTTCTTCTGACATTTCTGTCCTCTGACATTGCCACTATCCTGGTGCAAGTTCTTATCATATCATGCCTGGACTAGTGAAACAGCCTACTGGTTAGTCTATCTTCCACAAATATCTTCCCACTTCAGTTCGTCCTGCACTCAGGTGTCAAAGTGTTCTTCCTAAGTCATGGGGCTAACAATGTTACTCCCCTATTAAAAAGAAACCTCCAATGAATCCTTTATCACCTCAAAGATCAAATATAAAATTCTGTGTAACTTCTAAAGCCCTTCACAATCTAGCTCTTTCCTACCTCTCAAGCATCTTACACTCTTCCCTATTTACTCTGTGACCCATAGGCATGACTTCTTTTCTACTATTCCTTACAAAAGATATTTCATCTTCCATCTTTAAGAATCTTCAATAGCTATTGCCCAGAATTTTCTCCCTCCCCATCTCTTTTTCCTGGTGCTCCTGACCTCCTAAAAGTCAATGAAACTCCCACCTCCCGCATGGATCTTGTTTTTATCCTCCTTAATGCTAGTGTCTTCCCTCTGAGATTGTCATGTGTACATCTTGGACATACATAGATGTTTGCGTATTGTCTGAGAAGAATTTCAAATTATTAATTAAGAAATGCAAATCCAAATCACCCTGAGGTTTCATCTCTTGCTCTCCAACTTGGCAAAACTGACCAAAGATAGGGTTTGTAGGAAGACAGGAAGACAGGCACACTGTTACATTACTTGTGGTATTGTGAATCACCATGACTATTTTGGAAAGCAACTTGGAATTATACAGTGACTAGTAACACTTTGTTGTGATAGCAAAGAATTGGAAACAAAATAGATACCCATAAATTTGGAGATAAAAAAATGCATTACAAAAATGTAATGGAATGTGACTGTACTGTAAGAAATGATGGAAGTGGTGAATACAGACAGGTATGAGGACATCTACAACAACTGATGCAGTGAAGTAAGCCAGGAGAAGAGAATGATATTCCTCCCAAAATCAAAAGTGAAAGTTGCACAATTACAATGAACAGGTGAGACTTGAAAGGAGAGATATGAGAGGACACCCGCACCCACTCCTTTATAGAGCTGGGAGGGCCACATGTGTCATACAATGCATACATTTTCAGACTTTTTTTTAACATATTGACTTTTTCCTCTTTAAAAAAGTCTTTAGAATTTTAATCCTGAGCATCTCCTATCTCTACTGGGCTGAAATACTCTGGAGGATTTTACTCTATAGGATCTTACCTACTTTCCTTCTGAGCCTTTCAAAACCTACTTTCTCTAAACCTAGGGTACCTGTCAGACTGTGTGTGGATTCATTCTTTTACTCTATCACAAATTTTAGAAGGGAGTGGTTACTTCTTCCCAGGTTTCCCATCATTGCTGCTCCAACAATACTCTCTAGTAAGAATCAGATCCAGAATAGTATTTCCCTTCATTGATTCCTCTACCCTTGGAAAGATGAAATTATCATAAAGGCAAGCCGTGAAATTATTTACTATTCTGCTTTTGACAGCACAAGTTCCAGCGGATGTCCCAAGGTCACTGACTTATTAATTAAAATTGGCAGCTGAGCTCACCTAATGTTTGGAGATCCCTGACTACTCCAAAGAGAGAATGAGTTTATCTGTTGATGATCTGTCCTGGACCCTTCTGGTGCTCTTTGGAGCTCTTTGCCCTGGGTATTTATTCTCTGGGCCAGTCCCAACCTCTAAAGTGTATGGTCCACTATCTTCCTGCAACGATGTAAGAATTAGAATCATTGACCCTTCTTAAGCCTTACACCTGGTATGCATAACAACTTGGTGGAGAAAATGCTACAGGTCTTCATTTTTTCTCTTCTACAGATGAGCCCCAGAGAGGTGAAGTCACTTGGCCAAGGTCACAAGACCATAAGTGTCAGAAGCAGAATTTAAACCGGTCTTTCTGCCTCCAAGTCCAGCACCCTATCCACTATACCACACTGCCTCTTTTCTAACCACATCCTATGATGCTCTAACCAAAGCATTTACTCTCCTCCCAATAAGCATGAAATAACCCAAAGGCAACCATAGATTAAACCAGCGTGTCCTTGGTTTCCTTTATCTGCGTAAACACTCTCAGCTGCCTCTTTATCTGACCCAGATGGTTGGTAGTCATTCCTCTGAGCTCTCCTATGCTCCTTTTATCTCTTTTCCATCTAAGTATGCTTTGTCCCATTGCCAGCTTATCTATTAAATGACATTCCTTCTCTAGTCAGACACAATATCCGCCTTGACCCATCTTGGCTAACTTCCTCCCATCCTGTTGTGTCTATCACTTGTATAAACTTTCTGCCTCTCAATGGTTCCATGTCTGTTTCCAGTTTTGGTCTGTCCTCAGCCCAGTTACATAATGTGTCTATTATCTCTCTTGCCATTTGCCTACTCTGGGTTCTCTGTCCTACACATATGAAAGTCATTTGGAAGAGGGACAGTTTGGGATTTGCTTGTAGGTTTTTTCTTTCCTTCTGGGCTCTGTCTCTATTCTATTGGTGTCCTCTCTCTGTCTCTGTCTCTCTTTCTCCCTCCCCCCACCCCATCCTCAGTAATAGGCTAGTGTCTTCCTTCAATCTACATTTAGGTGTTTTACCATTGATGCTTTGCATAAGGGCATGTGGTTTTTCAAGAAAGAGTTAACCATCTTGTATATAAATTTCAGGTCTCTGTTAATTCATTTAAAAGAAACTCCTTTCTCTGTCAGCTTTAACTCAACCATAAAAATTGCCATGTGTTGAAAGACTACAGAAAATCAGGCCCACTTTAAAGCAATGTAATTAGCTCCATCTTTCCTCCATTTTAAATTTTCAGAAGCCTTCACAGAGTCCACACTGAGTCAAAGCAACTGATTGAAAAAATGACAAATCCAGATAATCAGCTGGTTCATTGGTCTTGTCAGCTGAACAGAAACTGCCTGCAACCTGTGGATGGCCAGAACTGAATAAAGCAGGCTAGAAGAGAGGAGAGTCGGGAAACAAACAGAAATTTAATTTCAAAGTGAGGGAAATGGCTTTCAAGCAAGGAGGCACATTAGACATGTGCCAGGGCCTTCTCCTAGTGGGGAACCCCCTTTAATGGGGGCTGAACCATATATTTGTGACTAAACAAAGAGTCAACCAATGTAATGTAGCAATAGTAAGGCAGGTTGTTTAGTGACAAAAAGTCCATTCAATATTGTTCATCCAGAAGGTGAGTGCAAAGGATTGTTGTTATGCCAAACTCAGAGCTTGCTTGCTGGGCATATGGTCTCTGTTAATAGTATCTTGACAGTCTACAACAACATCACATCACAAGAGTGTTTGTTTTCTTTGACCCAATAAACTTAACAATTCCATTGTTATCATGGAGACACAAATGAGAGGAGAAGAAAGGTCTGGGTAAGTCCAGGCTACATGGAGGTTGGTAGGAGAGGTATTTTGCTGCTGGGGAAAATACTCAGGCTTTGAAGTCAGAAGACTTGGACTGAGCTGTCCAGAGGTAACGAGGTGGTAACGTGATTATAGTGCTGGACTTGAAGTCAAGAAAAATGGAGTTCAAATTCTGCTCAGGTACTTCGTAGCTGTGTGACCCTGGACAAGTCACTTGACCTCATGACTTAGCCTCAGTTTTTCTTCTATAAGATCGGGGTAACAACAGGACCTTCCATCTAGGACTATTATTAGTATCAAAAGAGATCATGTATATAATGCACTTTGAGTGTAAAGCATTATGTTGTCAAAAGTAAACACATTAGTATCCCCACCAATTGTATGTTGGCATAAGGTCATCAGTAGCATGTTCAGCTGATGGTACTTGAACCTTGGGAACCAGGTGCCATATGTAAATCAGTCCTGAGAATCCACCAGCTGATGGTTGTGAAAATGAGGTAGAAAGTAGGAGGGCAAGATTTTGATGTTATTTAGGAACTATAACTTGGGATGTAATTTCATGGCCCCAGTTTGGGCTCATACCCCCTCCATTAGTCATTGAGATGAACAGAAGGCAGAGGGCAGAAAGCTAGATTGCTTTCAATAAATTGTAGATCTCTTTCCTTGACCTTCACCTCCCTTCCCAGGGAAGCAAAAGCCCATTCTTTCAATACATATACTTTGCCAATGTTATTCTATGGCACCTGGCATGGAACACCACTGCTTTGGGAGGACTTAAATGGGGATCACATAGATGGGGAGTCTTGTGATGGGTATGAGCAGGATGAAGTAGAAGCTCCAAACAAGAACAGGAGTAAAGACTGTCATCAATTAGCTGCTGGACAGGAAGAAAAAATGGGTTGATCTTGTGGCAATAACAAGCAAAGATGGGTGGACAACCAAAGTGCTCCCCTGGCATGGCAATAATGTTGATAGAAAACAATGAAAGTTTTCACACATCCTGTGATGAACTTCTGGGAGCACATGAACAAAAGTTCCACAAGATAGGAAAGCAGGCCGGAATGGATCTATATTGTACAATCTATATCTTAGAGGGAATTCTTCAATCACTGAGATCAGATCCACTGGAATATTTGGAAGTAAATCCATTCATGCTTAGCCTGTGGAGTTGGGATCACAGGGGTCTCCTTTGATTTATTCTAGGTAGGGTGTGAGAGGGTCCCTAGAGTTTCCCCATCAGTCTTGTCTTTCTATAAGTTGTGGAAGTAAATTAGCTCAGAGATCTTAGTGGCTCAGGAAAACACTTCTGAGGTCTCATATAGCTCTAAATCTAAGATTCTAGTCTCTCCTAAGGCATTTTACTCCCTTATAGTTAAAGGGTAATAGTGGTGATCAAGTAGTATTTGACATACACAAATCCCCTCCAGCCCTAAATCCAAGGATCACATGAACCTTCTCAATCCATCCTCAAAAAGCAGAAACTTTGCTTTCCTGAGCAATTGGTTTTCCCGTATTTGGTATTTGTTTATGTTGCCCCAGCCCTAGATTCCAAAGCACTTAATGAATTTGGAACTTTTCCCTTTTGCCACAAGCTCACAGATGTGTTAAGTCCCTCTGGGCAGCTGTCCCAGATACTAATGAATGCTTGGGAGGTGGGTAAATAAGGGAAAAATGCCCATGTTTCCATTCAGATTGCATATACATCTGGGAAAGTTCCTTGCAACCCTAAAGGTTTTAACTTAAAGATTTTACTCCTCTTTTCCTTTCAACTCTTTCTCCATGGTAAATATGCATTCTGATACTTTGGGATCAAAAGAGTCTCCATAAGTTCATTGTTGAGGGGTTGATCCAATCCCCAACATATCCAGCCTTTGAACCATTCCCATTCCTGAAGACTTAGCTCCAGACAAATATCTCTACCCTGCCACCAAAACCCAAGCTCCACTTGACTCTAGAGGACAGAACTAAAATCAATGAATGACCTTTCCAGAGCAAGAGTTTTGCTAACAACAAATAAAATAGTTTCCTGAAACTAAGATGTTTCCAAATATCAAATGAAATGGCTAATAAGATTATCAAGTTCTCCATCAATGGAGGTCACTAAACAGAAGATGGTAGTCTCTTATCCCACATGGTGTAAAGGAGATCACTGTCCTAGTCTCTTACTATTCTAAGAGTCTATAATTCTACAAAGTTATTTTGTTATTGGTGTTAGGAGAATACAGAGAATTGTTTAATTCAATTCAATAAACATTCACTAATCACTTACTATGTGCCAGACACTATGTGACCTACTGGGGACAAAAAGATGAATGAATGAATGAATGAATAAAAAAGTATTTAAGTTCTTATGATGTGCTAAACACAGAGATAAATGTCATGATACCAAAAAGGAAAGTGAGTCCATGCTAGCAAGGAGCATAGCAAGAACACATAAAAGATGTTTCATCTACAGGACAGATAGAAAGACAAGAGATCTTTAGAAAAGCTTAGAAAGAAAGCCAAATGGCAATGCCCAGGGGTCTATAATGCTCTCCAAACTATTTTGTTTCTTTCTTGTTCATTAATCAGTCTGTGATTTTTGCAGAGGTCTTTTCAAGTAGGTTTGTGGGAGCTAAGCTACCTCCCTGCATTCAGCCAACCATCTTCTCTGGAAATCTACCTGAACTGAATCTTAAAGGAAGATATGAAATGAGGAAGGATTGCTTTCCAGCCATGAGAGGTGACTTGTGGGTCCTCCCAGACATAGGAGATGGAATGCTGATTTTTGAGAACAGCTAATAGCATAGTTGGTACGTTGGGAGTATGGTACCCTGGATAAAATGCTGACTTTGGAGTCAGAAGTTGAGTGTTTTATTACTGACTCTGCTGCTAAACGTATATGTGACCACAGAACCTCTCCATAGCTCAGTTTTTCTCATCTGTCAAAGGAGAAGATTGGACTAGGTTATATCTTCTGTTTCCTTCAGCTCTAAATCTTATGATGAGTCTTATGGTGATTATAGAGTGCCTAACAAGTTGAGAAATTTATATTTAATTCCAAAGATCACAGTGAGTCACTCAAAGTTTTTGAGAAAGGGAGTAATTTGGTCAGAGCCCTACCTTCAGAAGAGGATTTGAGAAGTTTGGCAGAGCAGTTTGGAAGAGTTGGCAGAGTATTGTCACGTTGAGTTACAGTGGCAATGGACTGTCAACATAGTGCTAGAAATATGGATCTGGAGTTCAGGAAAGGGTCTAGGGTGAGGGATCTAGATTTGAAATTCATCTCCATTGAGATGACATTTGAACCCATGAGAACTCTTAAGATCACTAGAAAAGAGAGAAGAGACAAGGGTACAGGCCAGAAACCTAGGTGAAATCCATGCTTAAGAGATGGCAGATTGGTGGTCATTTAACCAAAGTAGAATCCAGATAGGTAGAGAAAGAACCAAGAGAGAACAGTTAAGAGAGAGAGTATGCAGAAAGATGGAGTAGTCAATGATGTCAAAATATGCAGAGATCAGGGGAACTAGCAGTTCAGAGGTCACTTGAAACCTTTGAGAGGAGTTTTAGTGGAGTTTTGGTATTAGAACCACTTGGGAAGGAGCTGAGAAGTGAATGAAGAGACCATCCCATTGATGGATGACCCTTTCTAGGACTTGGCAGTGAAAGGGAGGCCAGATTCAGGATGATGGCGCCATCTCCCAGCATCCCCAGCTCTCTTCCAAGTCCAGACCCCACACCATCTCCTACAGGAGGCTTTGGCTGATGCTCAAAGCTTTGTGTATTCCCTCCTCCCCCTGCCTGTGCCCCTCCTCAATTACTTTGAATTTTATTTAAATATATTGCTTTTCACGATCTGCCTTGAAGGCAGACTCCGGCTGGGGTCTTCCAGAGCAGCAGAGACATCTGGTGCTAGCTAGGCCTTGAGCACAAGCAATAGCACTAACTTCTTGTGGATCTGGTCCCTTCTTTAAACTTGCTCCACCGCCAGCTTTGCTCACCTTAGCTGTGACCCTAGACTGTTGATTTTACCTACACTTTCTGATACCATTGCTTCCTTTCTGCCAGCTGTGCTGGACTGATGCATATTTAGCCCCTGGCTCTTCTTAGACTGTGCTGAACACATGTGTGCATGCAAGCAAACACACACACACAGGGAAGTATACAAATGTTAGTTATTGTTATCCTGCAAGACATCAGTTAATGCCCAAGAAGATTCATGACTGTTTCATGGCCTCAGGTAGAAGAGGATGCTATGAAAATCACTTGGTCACCTCAGGATAAATTTCTACCCCACAGAACCAATCAGGACTCTAATAACCAATTTTTAAAATGGTTAACTTACTCTCTGTTTCCATAGCTTTGAGAAGGGAAGCAAATGTGATGACCTAACATTTAGCCATCAGAATTTCCAAAATTTATTCTATTTCCAGGCCATTTAGAGAGAAAGAACTTTAAACATGAATGGTGTCTGAGGTATCATATAGCTCAAATTCCTTATTTCACACAAAGAATCAGAAGGTTAAATAACCATTCATAGAGTAATACAGCTGACCTATAGAAGAACCAGAGTGAGACCCCTGACAGAAAATTGTTAATATAATGACAGAAAAATATTAATAACAAATGTAACATTTCTTGCCACTCCCTGAATGATCCTAATAATATCAAAATGTCAGGAGTATTCCCAGCAAGACAGTGTCACTGAGGTTGAGCTGAGTCAGACCTCAAGAATCATCCTGACATTTGGTCTTGTAGGGGAACCCAGTTCAAGCTAGATCTAGGTCTCTGATGTCTTTGCCTGCTTTGGTTTGGGTTCATGACATGAAGGGGAAAGTAGCCAGAATGAAGTGGTTTTCCTTATCTGAATTGCCAAGGGCCACGAGGGTCTAGTGACAAGGCCTGGCTACCTCATGTTATCTCCTCCCCCAAGTTTTCTCCCTCTCATAAGAAGCTTTTGCATGGATCTTGGAGTTGGGAAATCCATTGGAAATCACCCAGGGTGTCAGATTTGCTACCCTGTTATCTCAGTTAAAGATGTTTTATTCCTCAACTCATGGTTTTATTTCAGGACTTGACACCCCAAACCTCCTTAGTTCAAAGTTCTTGTCATTTAATTGGTATATGTGATTACTGAGCCACTGTTGGTGATATTGGAAAGACAATGGAAAATTGGAAAGGTATTACAAGATGAGAAAAGGACAAGTGGTATATAGATTTTCAAAAAAGAGAAAAGAGGAGAAGTCTACAAACCATAATTGAGAAAGCATTAATTCAATTCATAAGAAATTTCTAGAAAGAATCATTTAAAGCTAGTGGGCTAATAGCTGGATGGAAGCATCTGTCTCAGGAGCCAAGGACAAACTAGACAGATCAAACAAAGCCTCAGAACACAGAAGGGTTCCACAAAAGTGGAAAAACACTTCCAGGAACCAGCAATTGTGGGTTACCCTTTGCTACAAATTCCAGTTAAACTAGAACTTACTTTCTACAAGACTTAGAACATACTTAGTGGATAACATGGTGCAGAATTGGAGGTGGGGAGAACATACTTGTACCAATTCTTCTTACTTGTTAGTAAATTCTCCTTTCTAAAAAGTGATCAACTCTGTTTTGCTAATTATACTCAATGGGGGTAAGAGAACACTGATGCGACTCATGAGCAACAATACTAGAAGCTACCCTTATCCCTCAGGGATACTCCTAGAATTCTGGAGAAGTCCTCTGCCACCTTCTAGACCCACCTAGTTAGTTCATTGGGGGCTAGGAAAGCAGACCTGGTGAGGGTGTTACACATGCACATATCACAATTTCTTTAACCATCATGGAAATGATAGGCATTAACTTTGTTTCTTACTCTTTTATAAGTATAGACAATGCTGCTATTAATATTTTTCATAGGATTTTTCTGTCTTCAACTTCCTTGGGGTATATACACCATTGGTGAATGGCTCTCGGTCTTCTATGTGTGTGTCAATTCCCTACAAATCTTGGATTCCCTACAAAAATTTTCACAACTCATTCATCTGGACCAGATGACCTGAATTCATCAAGGTCAGGCGTTACTATAACTCTGCCTTGAGTATCACTTCCCTCCTCATAATTTTCCTTTACAATTTCCAAAGTAGAGACCAATGTGAACACACCCCCAATTCAATCCTAACTCTAAGTCTACCATCTTCTTCTGGTTGAGTGATTATAATATTGTTATCTTATCTCATTAGTCAAACTTTGTTCATGTTTAAATTTGTCCTGGAGAATAAGTTGAACGAGTGTTTTCTTTAGACAGCCGTTCTGGTGCTGGTGTAAGCCATCTATCTCAGCAGACGGCCTGCCATACTTATTGAAGAGAGAGCATTTTTCCACCCACACCCTCACCACAGAGTAGAAGGAAAGGAATTTGGTCTGCAGGTACAGAGAAGATCACTGATACTGGAGCCTGCCACTCTGGGTCTTGGACAGAAGTCAAGTTCCATTTTGCACCACCACCTCCCCTCCCACACAATACCTCAGGCTTTTCCTCATCAATGAGCCAAGTATGGCAAGTCATTTTCAGTGGCAGAGAAGTGCAGGAGTGCCCAGGCGTGGCCTCCCCCTTGGGGTGCATACTCTGTTGAAGACAGTTTATCAGCCCAACCCATTGTGCCCCTGAGAACATCTGTATGCCAGCAGCCTCATGTCCCACTGAATCAGCCAGAGGATGTCAACAATGACCAGCACTATAGAGAGCTGACTAGTCTTCAGGGTGAAAACAAAGTCCAAGGAAAGTTAAATGGCTTACTGAACATTGCACAACCAAATAGAACTCATGAAGTAACTCCTAGTCCAAGGGTTCCACCACAAAAAGGTCACTGAAAATTTGGTTTCTCCTTGTGGATCTAGAAACTGAACTTGACAGTAACTACAGAAAACAAACCAAGAGGAGCTTTTATAACAGAGTTCCTTTCAGCTGAGTGCCGAAGGCAAAACAAATACAAGAGAGATTGTAGAAATATAGAGAATGAGCTCTGGCTCAAAACTCAGAGGACTTAGGATCAAATATCACTTCTGACACTTGACACCTATGTGACCTTGGGCAAGTTATTTCCTGGGCTTCCATATCTCATCTCAAAAATAAAGGGGTTGGAATAAAACTAGAAGCTACTTTTATGGGAAAAACAATAAAATAAACCATTAATTAATTTGATTTTTTTAAAAGGAAGAAGAAAACTAAATTATTAGTATCAAAAATTAAAATGTTGATAGTATCCCCAATGAAGATGAAATTAAAGAAATTATTAGGAGTTATTTTACCCAATTATGTGGAGTAAAACTTATAATCTAAGTGAAATGGATGAATATTTACAAAACAATATAAATTATCCATAATAACAGAAAGGGAAATAGAATACTTAAATAACCCTATCTTAGAAAAAAGAAATTGAACAAGGTATCAATGAATTCCCTAAAAAAAATCCCCAAGACCGTGTGGAATTAACCTCTATACAGTACCAGATTTCAAACTATATTACAAAGTGGAATCATGAAAACCTGGTACTGGAGAAGAAACAGAGTGGTAGATCAGTGGAATAGATTAAGTACACAATACACAATAATAAATGACCCTAATAATCAAGTGTTTGATAAATCTCAATATCCTAGCTTTGGAGATGAGAACTCACAATTTGACCAGAACTGCTGGCAGAAACTAGGCATAGACTAGCATCTCATACTCTATGCCAAAATAAGATCAAAATAGGTAAACATTTTAGACATAAAAGGCCATGTCATAAGTATATTAGGGGAACATGGGAAAGTGTACCTGTCAGATTTATGAATAAGGGAAGAGTTTATGACCAAATAAAAGATAGAGAATATCATAGGAAGTAAAGAAGATAATTTTGATTATAGGAAATTTCAAAGTTTTTCACAAACAAAACAAATGCAAGCAAAATTAGAAGGAAAGCAGGAAACTGGGAGGAAATTATTTACAGCAAATTTCTCTGATAAAGGTGTTATTTCTCAAGTATATCATGAACTGAGTTAAATTTATAAAAATAAAAGCCATTCCCCAATTGATAAGGGATTTGAATAGGTAGTTTTCAGAAGAAGAAACCAAAGCTATCAATCATTACATGGAAAATACTCTTAATCACTATTGGTTAGAGAAGCGCAAATTAAAATAAATCTGAGGAACTATTTCGCATCTATCAGATCGGCTACCATGACAGAAAAGGAAAACGATAAAATCTGGACAGGATATGAAAAAATAGAAACCCTAAGGCACTGTCGGTGGAGATGTTAACTGGTCCAAACATTCTGCAGAACAATTTGTAGCTATGCCCAAAGGACTATATACCTTGCTTACCCTTTGACTCAGAAATACTACTACAAAGTCTGTATCCCAAAGAAATCAAAGAAAAGGAAAAAGACCTCTATACAGACAGATATATTCACAGCAACTCTTTTTTGTGTTGCTGAAGAATTAGAAATTGAGGGGATGTCCATCAATTGGGGAATGGCTAAATAAGTTGTGGTATATGATTCTGTTGGAATACTAATGTGTTATAAGAAATAATGAGGTGGACACTTTCAAAAAACCTAATGCAACGTGAAATCAGGAGAACATTGTACACAATAATAGAAATATTGTTAAAGATGATCAACTCTGAAAGACTTAGCTACTCTGATCAATAAGATGACCCAAGATAATTCCAAGCAACCCTTGATAAAGAATACTAACCATCTCCAGAGAGAGAACTGATGAACTGTGAGTGCAGATTGAAGCATGCTTTTTTATTTTCTTTTTTTTGTTCTTTCTTGTGATTTTTTTGCAACATGACTAATATGGAAATACATTTTACGTGAGTTCACATATATAATTAAGACCATGTTGCTTGCCTTCACGGTGGAGGGTGGGGAGAGAGGACAGAGGAAATTTGAACTCGAATTTTGTTAAATGAATGATAAAATGTATAGAGAAATAAAAATATACAAGAGAGTTGGACTAAATGGCCTCTGAGCTCCTTTCCTTCTTTAGGTCAAAGGCTTAAAAGCTCCTGGAGGATGTGATCTGTGTGTCCTCTTTTATTTTCCTAATGTACAGGTCAATCACGTCACACACACACACCCCATCACCTCCACTTAATAAACTCCAGTGACTTTCTATTGATTCCAGAATCACACACAAAATGTTCTGTTTTGCATTCAAAGCCCTTTATCACCTTGTCTTCTCCTACCTTTTCCATCTTCTTACATCTTGCTCCCCAACATGTACTCTTTGAGCCAGTGACCCTGTCCTCTTGGCTTTTCCACAAGCAAGATCCTCCCATTCTCACTGCTGGGCATTTTCTCTGACTGTCTCTGATAATTCTCTCCCTCCTCATTTCTACCTGATGCCTTTCCTGGCTTCCTTTAAGTCCCAATCCAAATCCCGTTTCCTACAAGAGTAGGAATTATAGTGGGAATTTCCTCACACCTTTTTAATTCTAATGCTTTCCTTTTGTTAGTTATTTCCAGTTTATCCTGTATATAGCTTGTATTGTACATCTTTATTTGCATACTGTTCCCGTCATGAGATTGTAACCTCCCTGAGAGCAGGAACTCTCTCTGACCTCTTTTAGTGTTGCCAGCACTTTACCAGTGTCTGATACAAGGAAAGTGCTTAATAAATGTGTCTTGATTGATCTCTGTATCACCATCACAGGAACTTAGCACAAGACTTCATACACAATAGGTGCTTAATAGCATCTTGCTGAAATGAACTGTTTGAAGAATAGTAATAGTTCGCTACTATACTTGCTTTCCACTTAATAAAATGTCCTTTTAAATTCCAAAGAATAGGGACACGTGATCCCATGCACCTGGGCTGCTGTGGCCCTGGCATGTTTATCACAGGAATAGTCTAGTAAACATGGCTACCATCCCAAATCATGGGCATCCCAAACCCACCCATACCTACTTCTTCATCATGGTCCAGTCAAAATCTGGATCATGGAGAGAAGGGTTTAACCCTAAATTCTAACAGAATGCTTCTGAAAGACTGAGATGGTTCCATTTTTGTCTTTGTGCCCAGGACAGAGCACACTGCCCTGCATCTAGTTAGCACTTAATGAGCATTTGGTGAATTCCCCTCCTCTTCATTAATAATATCTGGTATTGATATAATACTTGGAGGCTAAAGAAGCACTTTTCATACATCATATTCTCAGAGCCTCACAAGTCCATGTGGTAAGTATTCCAGGTACCATTGTCTCCAATTTATAGATGAGGAAACACGTTCAAAAGTTAAGTCATTCACACCTGCCCACAGAGATGGTAAATGCTAAAGTCTAGAGTCAGAAGGGGCCTCAGCAGATATTTTGTGGATGCAATTCAGTGTTTTTTCGGTTTATTTGTTTTCTAGGACCATATTTTTTTCTTTCTTTGTATCACTTAGCACATGATAGGTGCCAAATGAGCATTTATTGACTTAATGACTGACTCTGAGTCCAGGGCTCTTTCTGCTGTACTCTGTTTCCTCATCAGCAAAAATGATCTTAGAAATCTTGGGCTAGATAATGACCTTGGAGTAATGCAACACCTTCACTTCACAGAAGATGAAACTCAGAGCTAATTTGATTAAGTTAAGAATTAACTGGGTTTAAGGAAGCTTTGTGGCTTTGCCTACAGTGGTAAACTGATTGATTCGGGAGTGATCACATTCTTTGGGGTATGGGTGAATTTGGATCTTGGAAGGCACTAAATTGAATTCTCCCTACCTGATACTCTTCTCACATTCTCCTTAGTCAAGTGCCAAGACAGGGGACTAGACAAAGGGGAATTGCAGCAATATTGAAGAAGAGTGAGTTTTTCCTTGGCAAGGTTAGACTGCACCTCGTTTGCCCAGCCCAGATAGGGTCAGGACCAGGGTCCGATACAGTGCTCTCCATCCTGTTGCCTGAAGCACAACAGCAAAACCGTAGGATCTCAGAGATGGAAAGGGTTGAAAGGACTCAAAGTCCTTGAGTGCAGCCCATGTCCCCACAAAACCCTTCCCAGACTCCCTCATGGGGACCAGTGCTGGACTTAGAATCAGGATGATTTCAGTTCAAATCCCACTTCAGACATTCACTAGCTATCACTCAATCTCTGTCAGTCTACTCCTTCAGTGTCCTCCCTCTCAAATGGGAATAATAGTCCCTAACACACAGAGCAATCACCAGGATTAAATGGGGCAATGTAGGTAAAACATTCAGCAAGCCTTGGAGCCCTAGGTAATTGTATGAATTTTTGTTATGGACATTGGTTTTTCTTCCATAGTAGAAGACTCTCTCCAAGGCTGATGATGGCTTTTGTGAGTTGCTATGGCTAAAACCTTCATTTCCCCATTTGAAATCTGCCTGGTGCTGAGACTTTCTGTACCTGTTTAGTCCTCAGAATAGATGACATCCAGTTCCTCTAGTGTCTCTTCTTCAACAGAACCTGACATGGATTGTGCCCCTCTAGCAAAGTCTTTGAGAACCAAGGCTTACCCCACACCAAGGTGAATTATAAGAAGAGAACTTGGTTGGAGGGTTGGTAGGCTCACAGAAGCTAAATGGCAAACTCAAGGAGGTTGAGGTATAAGACCTTGGGCAAGAATGGATCATTCTATTCCTAGGAAGTTGGGAATGACACCAGAGTTAAACTGAAGTGTGGGCCACCGTCACTGAATACGTAGTCAGTGATCATAACATTCCTAGACAACAACCAATGTCAGAAAAGGATGAAGCTGGTGAAGAGAAGGGCATTTCACTCTTGGAGAGGGTATCAAAACTCCTCCAACAAGCATGGGAAAATTGGAATGCAGTATGACCACATCTCCTCACATATATCAAGACAAACTTCAAATGTATGGACTTAGACATGAAAGATTAAATCACAAACACATTAAAGGAATGAAAAAAGAAATTGCCTTTCAGATCTCTGACTAGAGAAAGAATTCATAAACAAAGGAGTCATGGAGAGCATCTCAAAAATAAAGGGAACAATTTTGATCAACTAATGAAAACATTTTTGAGGAAACAAAGCTAATGTAATTAAAATTAGATGGGAAACAGTTATCCGTGGGAAAATTGAGCAAATGATTCTGACAAAGGCCTTTCATTCAAGATATTTAATGAACTGATTAAAATTATAATACAAGTTAAACAAATAATCAAAAGAAAAAATTCCCAAAGAAAGTAATGTATCAATAAGAATGTGAAAAAATATTCTAAGCCTCTAACAATTAGAGAAATGTTACTCTGAGTTTCTACCTCATACTCATCAGATTGGCAAAAATAACAAAAATGTAAAATGAGAAACATTGGAATGGCTATAGGAGAATAGGCACACTGAAGCACTGTTGATGGACCTGTAAGTGGTCCAACTACTCAGCAAAGAAATTTGGTTGTATTCTTAAAAGATTATTAAATTGTGCATAATCTTTGACCCAATGCCCCTGTTAGCCTGTATCCCAAAGAAATCAAAGAAAGCATCCCTGTATCCAATTAATATTTGTAGAAACACTTTTCATACTTGCAGGAAACTGGAAAGTAAGAGAATGCCTATCAACTAGGGAATAGTCAAATAATCACGATGTGTCAATAAATCATTAAACACTATGGGCTAAGCACTGACTCTAGTTGTTTGGGGCACAATCCATGGCAGGTTCTGTTGAAGAAGAGACACTAGAGGAACTGGATGTCATCTATTCTGAGGACTAAACAGATACAGAAAGTCTCAGCACAAGAGTTGTTGTTGGATCATTTTTCTGGTCCTGTCCAGCCTTTTATGATCCCATACAGGGTTCTCTTGGCAAAGATAATGGACTGATTTACCCTCTCCTTCTCCAGCCCATTTTCAGATGAAAAAAACTGAGGCAAACAGCGTTCACTAACTTGCTCAGGGTCACACAGGGTCAGTAAGTGTCTGAGGTCAGATTTGAATTTAGGAAGACGAATCTTTTTGACTCTAGGGCTGACACACTACCCACTGCACCCCTAGCTACCCTTTAGTATATGAATGTTCTAGGATAAGAATACTTTTATTCTGTAAGAAATAAACAGTTTCAGAGAAAACCCGAAAGACTGTTATAAACTGATGCCAAGTGAGTAGGATCAGAAAAACAATTTGTTCAACAATATTTAAAAGAAAAATAACTTTGAGAGATTTTAGAACTCTGATTAATGCAATTACAAACAACAAATATAGAGGAGAGAAGATTCAGAGGAGAGAGAGAAGATTTGATCATGATAGATGTCCCAAGCATTTGAAGGCATCTCAGGTGGAGAGGGATTTCACATGTTCTGTCTGCTCCAGACAGAAGGAATAAGAATAGATTTAGGCTTCGTATATGGAAAAATTTCCAAATAATTCAAGTCACCTGAATATGGCATATTGGCAGCCTCCATGGGTGACATTGTTGCCTTACTGGAGGTCTTTAAAGAAGGACCACAGGACCATATGCTGGGTAAGTCAGGGAAGAATGTGTTTTCCTGCTACAGTCTTGACTGTCTGCTCTCAACTGAGAGACTGATCCCATCATTTCCCTAACTTCAGACCTCATCTCCCTCCTTGCACCTCAGAATCATTGAGAGTCAGCTTTCAGTCCCAGCATTTCTTGGTTCACTTTGCCTGTTCTGGGATTTTAACCTTCATTCTCTGAAATATTCCTGGGAGGCAGGAGAGGGATTGGATTGCTGGGTCAGCAGAGACTGGGGTAAATAAACAATTCCTTCTGATCCTCTCTTGTCTTCAGTTCTGTCTGCCCTAGTGCCCAAAGGCCCACAGGTGGAAAAGTCTTCCCATTAAAAGGCACTGTTAATATTCTAGACCACACGCACAGGTCTGTTCTCCAGTTTTGCATCCTTTGCTTCTGAGATGACTGGTCATGATATCCCAGAGCTGATGAATGCTGCCAAGCTAGGCTATTTTGCAGGGTCCTTTTGTTTCCCCAAGGCAACCCTAGCATGATGCTGTTGACATTTCATTTGGGATCACCTCTCCTCTCTCCCCAAGGTCACTTGTAAAATTCCTTGTCAGTCAGTTTAATGAAAGACAAGTAGCTTCTTTTGGAGAAGCCAAACAGTATTGGTTTTGGAAAGAGAGGAATAGTGGCTCATCCTATGATACCATGCATCAAATGCTCCTATATTGTGTGTAAATATGGGTAGCCATGAACTGGGGGGAAATCACAAAAAGACACCACAAAGGCACATTTGCATTTTTAAGATGTTAACAAAATTAAGCATATTTATTAGGAATTACACATACATTTTCAATTATGATAAGGGCCTCATTATTTGTCACATCAAGCAACATTGATCTAGCTTTTAATTAATAGTTTTATAATAATCAACAAGCGTTTATTAAGCACCTACTGTAGGACAGCTGAGTGGCTCAGGGAAGAGAGCCTCCAGCCCAGAGTCAGAAAAATCTGACCTCAAATCTAGCTTCAGACACTTACTAGCTGTGTGTTCCTGGGCAAGTCACTTTACCCTGTTTTCCTCATTTCTTTATTGGTAAAATGAGCTGGAGAACGAAATGAAAAACCACTCCAGTATCTTTGCTAAGAAAATCCTAAATGGAGTCACAAAGGGTAAGAAGTTGGGGAGGTGATTTCTCCTTGGAATACTCATCTATTGGAGAACAGCATGCATATATATGCACAGAAATATATATGACATACCTGTGTGTATATATGTACACATGCAAATATATGATGTGCATGTATGTATATATACACACATACATGTATAAATATGTGTTATATCATGTGTAACAAGCCTTTATCAGAGAAATTTGATTGAATTTTTTTCTCTTTCATCCATGCCCCTTCTTATGCAGTACATTTATTTTGTCTGTACTGAAGCTTTTTAATTTAGTTTTCCACTTCAATTAATGCAATTAAAAACGATCTCTTTTATCTTAGACCTTATTAGCACAATCAGGTGCTACTCCCTCTCAGATTGGAGGACCAAAAAAATTTCCTCCAATAGCTTACCTTTTTGGAAGGCTCAAAATTCCTGTTCTCCCTTCATTTTCCACCAGCTGCTCTGCTTGGGACTGTGGTGGAAGGAGTCTTGGGGAGAGGGAGCCTATGTGGCCCCTACTACCTGTGTTGGGGGAGGGGAAATGGTGAGGGTCTAGGAGGCAAGGGGTCATGGCGTGTATAGAACTGAAGAAAAGAGGACCAGGAAAGCTTTGTGTCAGGGATAGGGTTTCTCCCTGAAAGGTACCAACCCTTCTTCAAAGAACCGAGGAAAAGACCCAAAGGAGACAACGAGGAGGGCAGGTTGGAAATTTTATGTTGAATTTATTATGCATACTTTAAAAGAGAAGCAGGTTTGGTTAAGTCAGGAGACTCAGTTTCATGTAACAACTAGAGTCACTGAAGCTGAATGAGCTACCCAGCTCCTTCAGTCCCCTTCCTTATTATACTCCCTTGGGTCACCTGGGAATCTCCTGAATTCACACCTTGATAAGGAGGGAGGGGCTAGAATAATTCTGGAAGGGGAAGCAAGTCCTTTCTCTTCCATTTGGAGGAGAGCCAGGAAAAGTCCAACCTGAGGTCTCTACTTCAGTGGCCATCCAAATCTAGTCCCTCTAAGTGGGAAATGTTTTTCGTGACTGCACAGATATCCCCTCCATGGAATTACTTGCCTTCTTAATGAGCGGGCAGGGGGAAAATTTGGAACTCAAAATTCCATTAAAAAAAGTTAGAGGTGTTTATACATGTTGTGAAAAAAATTAAACCATTAACAAAAATCCAGGTTGCTTCCCTCAAGATGCTTTAACTCCAATGGAGGAAATAATATACAAACCAATCACATGCAAACCAATGGAGAGAGATGGGAGAAGTTAGGCACAATCTCCAAGGAAAGTCCTAGCACCCATGAAATACCTAATAGGGAAACAGCTCTTTATTTTCCTTCAATGGCTATCCAAATGTCAGTCAGTCATTGAGCATTTATTAAACACCTAATCTTTTCCCAGCAGTGTGCTAAATCCCAGGGAAACAGAGACCAAAAGGAAACAATCCCTGTCCTTTTTAAAAATAAGTTTTATGGATGTCTTCAATTTTTCATATCACGGTAGTTGTCCCCATCATCCCCCGAGCCATCTCCAGAGACATCCCACAAAACACATTTCATTTTTAAGGAGAAAAATATCAGCACAGCTGAAGAAGTTGGAAGCCTATGCACAGTGTATGTAACCCTCCCCCTCCCAACTCCCCCACCATCTCCCACCTCCTCTAAGGATTGGGTCAGACCTGTTCTCTCATCTCCATTCCAGTCTTCTTGATCTTCCTAGGTCTGTTGCACTCACTTTTGATTTTGTGGTGTGTCATATGTTCTCTTTACATTGTGGTGATTGTGTATATATTGCTCCTGGTCCTGCATCTACCACTTTACAACTGCTCTGTATTCATCACACACATCATTTCCTACTTCATAGCAATAATCCATAACATTTGTGGGCCATAATTTGTTTAGCTATTCCCCAGCTGATGGCCAGCTTCTTTGTTCCTAAGTCTTTATTAACACCCCCAAAAAATAGTGTTTCTCTACCTCACTTAGAGTATCTGAGGACTTTTTATCTGTAGCTTCCTTGGGCCAGGAGCACAGTAAAGGAGTCTCTGGTAAAAAAGGCTAGCTTTATCACCTGATTTGCATGATTCCAATTTGCCTTCTGGGGCGCCTAGGTAGTGTAGTGAATGAAGTGCCAAACCTGCAGTCAGGAGGACCTGAGTTCAAATGTGACCTTAGATACTGACTAGCAATGTAACCCTGGGAAAGTCACTTAACCCTATTTGCCTCAGATTTCTCATCTTTCAAATGAGCCGGAGAAGAAAATGGTAAACCACTCCAGTATCTCTGCCCAGAAAACCACCAAATGGGATCACAAAGAGTTTTCAGAAATTGTTTTCCAGGAAGTTTGTTAGATTTTCCTGCTCTACCATCAGTATTTTAGTATGCCTATCATTCCACAACACCTTCAAAATGCATTACCACCATGGGGAGGGGGGGAGTCCTTACCGTCAATTGTCAGGGTGTAAAATTTTGATTTGCATTTCTTTCAGTAGTTGCTTTTTGGAACATTTCTTGTGGTTATGAGTATTTTGTAGTTCTTTTGAAAACTCTTTGATGATATTCGTAGACCACTCATCTTTCAGAGAATGACTCATATATGCATATGTACATACACATACACACACACACACACACACACACACACATATATATATCCACACATTTACATATGTGTGTGTTATATCTTTTATACCAAGTCATCATCAGGAAAAAGATTGATTGAAATTTTTTTTTCTCATTCAATCACCTCATTTGTTATAACAGATGCATTCATTTTGTCTGTGTAGTTGCTTTTCAATTCACTGTTCAATTCAATTCTGGTAGCCAAAAAAATGTCCTATTTTATCATAGGCCCTACTAGGAAACTCCTATGCTTCTAACCCTCTAACTAGAGCTCCAATAGCTTACCTCCAATAGTTTCTCTTTTCAAAAGGCTCAAAATCCCAGCCCTTGCTTCATTTGCCACCAGCTGCTCTGCTTGGTTTCCATTTCACTGTCAACTTGTGCCCATTAGTAATTAGACTTAGAGTCAAGTTATATCCCACACTATCTTCTAAACGGACACGTGACATTGATATGAAAGATCATACTCTAAAAACTTCAGAAGAGAGGCACATCATAGGCAGATAGGAAATGTAGTCTCAACCAAACCAAAGACAGAGGCAATTACGAGACAATACCATAAGATAAATGTTTATTAGCTCCTGGGGTGTAGAGTGTGTTCACGGAGAACGAGTACCTTTGGTGGGATGGCTGCCGAGCCCTTTTCAGGGCTCTTTCCACCTTTGTTCCTCCTAACTCTCACCTGTGGCCCCAAGAAGCTGCAGCATGCACAGCAGTCACATCCCAGTAAACCATTTCGGCAGATGGGTCACACCAGGTTGAGGGTAACCAAGGGTTCTCACACATTGGTGAGTTAGGGGGTGTCTACCCCAAGCACGTGAAGACCTCGTCTGGCAGAATGGGTGGATAAGATCAATTTGTTCCAGTAGCCATGGAGGCAGATGAAAGAGGTGATATGGAGTGGTTAGAGTTTGGACAGGCACCAAAGACGCCAAGCTCATCCACTGCATGCTGAGTCATCCCCAGCCATCTTGACTCTGTCCTGCCACTGGACCATGATAACTCTGGAGGAGAGAGTGAGGCTGATGACTTGGTGCAACTTTGCCTCACTTAAATCCAATTTATGAACGAATCAAAGGACATCACCCATACCATTTCCCTGTTATGCGTCAGAGTCCCGGGAGGACAGGCAAGTG
>CM053770.1:684079254-684113276 GCA_028658325.1 Potorous gilbertii
CACTTGCCTGTCCTCCCGGGACTCTGACGCATAACAGGGAAATGGTATGGGTGATGTCCTTTGATTCGTTCATAAATTGGATTTAAGTGAGGCAAAGTTGCACCAAGTCATCAGCCTCACTCTCTCCTCCAGAGTTATCATGGTCCAGTGGCAGGACAGAGTCAAGATGGCTGGGGATGACTCAGCATGCAGTGGATGACCTTGGCGTCTTTGGTGCCTGTCCAAACTCTAACCACTCCATATCACCTCTTTCATCTGCCTCCATGGCTACTGGAACAAATTGATCTTATCCACCCATTCTGCCAGACGAGGTCTTCACGTGCTTGGGGTAGACACCCCCTAACTCACCAATGTGTGAGAACCCTTGGTTACCCTCAACCTGGTGTGACCCATCTGCCGAAATGGTTTACTGGGATGTGACTGCTGTGCATGCTGCAGCTTCTTGGGGCCACAGGTGAGAGTTAGGAGGAACAAAGGTGGAAAGAGCCCTGAAAAGGGCTTGGCAGCCATCCCACCAAAGGTACTCGTCCTCCGTGAACATACCCTACACCCCATAGAATACATATAGATATTATATATGTGTATATTTGCATATATATGAGTGATTTGGGGGGACACACAAGCTAGATGATGAAATTCCCAGTATTTGTCCTGGTAGGAACACAAGCCAAAGAGATTTTGTGAGACTGTCCCTACAACAGCAGTAAAGTCTTCTATGGTAGGAGCCAAAAGTCCAAAATAAATGTAAGTTATACTAAAAGTCCCATCAATATTAGTAATCTCCATTTTCCAAATAATTTGTATATATATATATATGTGTATATATGTTTGTATATACATGTATGTATATATACTTCTAAGTATATATGTATATGTGTGCATATATATATATATTTCTAAGTATATGCAAACTACATGAAAATATATGCACACACACACATATGCTTCTAAGTTCTAGGCTTCATAGATTTTCTCCATTCAATAATTTTGATTTAAATCAAAGGACCACAGAGCCGTCTACGGTGTTTCTAAGCTACAAATACCACACACAGCATATTTGATGAATTTAAAGGTTAAAGATATGATGTATTCAATAATAAAATATGGTACATTTGCAACAAAAATGACCAAAATCTTTGTTCTGTGCCACCATACCCTGAAACTAACTTTTCCTTAGGCTCTCTGGTAGCTTGAACATAACTAGTAAAAAAAAAACCACTAATGCAAATGAAAGAAACTACCCCTATTAAAATCTGAATTGAAGATTCCTGTGGTTAACCTGGAGCTCAGCAGGACAAGGCCTTATAGGCAAAATGAGGGATTCTGAATAGGTTTAGCAGGAAAAGGGCAAGTTTTAGCCACCTTTGAACAGCCTTCCTCCACAGCTAACTCTTCTTGGCATAGACTGCATGTTATCATAGCTGTTTCCAAGCTGAAGAGGCTTTGAGTATAGGTTTTGAATGCTGCATTTGGAGTCAGAGGACCTGGATCAAAACCTACCTCTGTGGGTGACTCGGCAAGGCATTTAACCTCATTGGACTTCAGTTTCATCATCTGTAAAATGTGGAAACTGAACTGCTCCTGAGGACCCTCCCAGCTCTAAACTTGCAATTCTATGTATGACTTTGACCATGTTACTTTTTCTTTCTGGGCCTCAGTTAACTCATATGTAAAATGAGAGGGTTGAGCTAGTTGGCGATTGTGGTCTCTTTCATGCAGGTGTGTTCTTATGACTATATCTTATTCATCCAAGGACCAATCTCTCTAAGTCTGGAAGGTTCTTGATCAGTTTGAATGCAGGGTGATGAGTGCTTTAGCTACAAAGATTCATGAAGACCAATTATAAAGTCTTGAAAGAAGGATCAGTTGTTGGAGGGATGAGACTATACATGCTTGTGAGACATCCTCAATAGCTGATGCCCTCTCAGGTCCCCATCAGCTCTGGATCTATGCTCCTGTAGTTACATGGAAGATGTGGACCTTTGGCAATCTGCATTGGGGCAGGAAATAGTCAAAACAAAGAAATCACCAGTCACCAAATTGTTGAAATCTTGCAGTTCTGAGTGTCTCATTTTCAGAAGGTCATTCACCGATCAGTTGGAAAGCATCTTGGAGAGTGTCACAAAGATGGCAAAGGGAATCAAGATCCAGCAAGTCATAAAAAGTACTTGAAGAAATTGATATTTAGTCTAAAAAAAAGATTTAATGGGAGCACAATGACTGCTTTCAAGGCTTCATGCTTATTCATTTCACTTGTGTAGAAGATGTAGAGGAACAGATTTCAACTTGGTATCAGGAGAAGCTTCCGAAGGACAAAAGCCATTCCAAAGTAGAATGGGCTGCCACCCACATGAGGTGGATGGTTCCTTCTTCCTTTTGTTGCTATGGTTCAGTCATTTTCAGTTATGCCCTACTCTTACGATCAATTTGAGATTTTCTTGGCAAAGATACTAGAGTGGTTTACTATTCTGTTCTCGAGTTTATTTTACAGATGAGAAAGCTTAGGCAAAGAGGATGAAGTGATAACACAACTAGTAAGTATCTGAGGCCTGTTTTGAACTCAGAAAGAGGAATCTCCCTGACTCCAGGTCTAGCACTCTATCCACTGCATGACCTAGCAGTCCATCCCCTCCTCCTTAAAGGTCTCCAAGCAAAGTTTAGATGATCTTTCTTGAGGGCTATATTACAGAAGGGATTCTTCTTCTGGTACAGGTTGGATTAGGTGACTTCTAGGGTTGAATGATTTCTGACATTCTTTATTTTTCACCTTACTTTTCCCCCTACTCCAAAATAGCTTCAATAAACTTGTGCCATGCCATTGATCACAGTTCATTCCACTGCCATGGTCCTAATCCTTTACTGTTATCCAGCACAAGGGATCTTATCATCCAACTAGGATAGTCTCTACATAACCTATGACAGAGGTTTATTGAGTTACTTCAATATCAATATCATCCCAATTAAATTACCCCCAATAAAGTATTTTACAGAGCTAGAAAAAAAGATGACAAAATCCATTTGGAAAAATCAAGAAGACAAGAATACCAAAGGAATTATTTTTTTTAAAAGTAAAGGAAGGACCTTTAGTAATACCAGATCTTAAATGTAGTATGAGGCAGTAATTATCAAAAATATCTGTTAACTGGCTGAGAAATAGAAAGAGCAGTGGAAAAGAGTAAATATAATACATATTAGCAAATGGTTACAGGAATTTTGTGTTTCACAGATGTAAAGATTTAAGCTATTGTGGATAAGAATTCATTAAAAATTCATTATATTCCTATTAAAATGGGATAAAATTTATCATAACCCCATTAAAATGAGATAAAAATTCATTAAGAATTCATTAAAAATTATTATGAAATCTGGAAAGTACTTTTGCAGAAATTGAATGTAGAGCAACATTTGCACTATTTACCAAGATAAGGTCAAAATGGATACATAACCCAGGTGTAAGAGATATCATAAGAAACTTAGAAGAACATGGAACATATTACCTATCAGACTTAAGGATAGGAAAACAATTTATGAATAAACAAGATATAGAAAGCAGAATGAGGTATAAAATGGATAATTTCAATTACATTAAATTTTATAAGCTTTTGTACAAATAAAATAAATGTAGCCAAGAGTAGAAGGAAAACAGAAAATTGAGAGAATTTTTAATAGACAATTCCTCAAAGGTCTCATATCTTAAAATATATAAAGAACTTTGTCCAATTTATAAAAGATGAGCCATTTCTCAATTGATAAATAGTCCGATGATATAAACAGAAAGCTTTTCAGTGAAGAAATTAAGACTATAGTCATATGAAAAAATATTCTAAATCACAATTCATTAGAGAAATTTAAATTTAAAAATATTTTGAAGTATTTTATTCCTATCAGATTAGCTGAAATGATAGGAGAAAGTGACAAATATTGGAGAACATGTGGAAAAATTAGGACACTAATTTACAAATTGGGACGTAAGTGGACTGTTCCAACCATTTTGGAGAGCAATCTGGAATTATGTCCAAAGAACTATAACACTGCCTATACCCTTTGACCCAGCTATACCACTATTAAGTCTATTTGCCAAGGTGATTAAGGAAAAAGGAACAGAACCTATATGTTCTAAAATATTTATAGCAGTTCTCTTTGTGGTAGAAAAGGTCTGAAAATTACAGAAATGCCCTTCAACCAGAGAACAACTAAATAAGTTGTGGTATATGATTGTGATGGAATATTACTACACTATAAGAAATGATGAGCTGATTGATTTTAGAAAAACATGGAAACATTTGCATGAAATAATGAAGTGTGAAATGGGCAAAACCAAGAGAGCATTGTACAGAGTAACAGCAATATTATTTTAAGAACAACTTTGAATGACTAAGTTATTTTGAGTATTATAAACACTCAAATCAACTACAAAGAATCTCTAATAGAAGATGATGTCCATCTCCAGAGAATGTACTGAGAAATAGAAGAATGCATAGTATGGTCACACACATACACACACACACACACACACATATGTGTCTAATGGTAGCCATCTCTGATGTTAGGTGAGGCAAGGGAGAAAAAAAATGAAAAGTACATAGCAGAGAACAAAAGAAAATTTGAAGGAAACACAAAAAAGCAGAATAGCTCTGAAAACAATGTGCAGTATTTATTACATAGGTTGTTTTTTTTTAAGTAACCAGTATGAAGTGGACATTCATGTTTTTATGTTGAATCCTCTTTTTATGTTGTCCTACATGTGTGGAAATGTTCTTTTCTAATCTTATTTTCAAGTTCAAAATGAATTTTTAAAAAATTCTTTTTTTACTTTTTTTTTTTTAAAGAAAAAAAAGAGATGAACTCACTGACCCAGGGTCAGACAGCTATTAAATGAGAGAGGCAGGATTTGACTTTTGAGTTCCATGCTGCTTCTTCAAAGAGAAATATTATAAGTGAAATCTGGACAAAATCCAAAAAGTGTCACAGTAACCTTCACGGAAGGAAATACTAGATCAAATCAGCTTTTAGCTACCTGTGGCAACAAGGACAAGTATGGTCAGATAAGGAGATGGGATGGTTAAGGAGTGAGATGTCAAGATGATCAGAGGAAAACCTATGGCATGTTAAAAGAACTTCTACGGAATATTTGAGGAAAGGAGAGAACTCCACTAAATGAGAAGGTGTGAATAGCTGCCATCTACACTTCACTGAGGCAGTTAGCTAGAGCCCTGGACTTGGAATCGGGAACACCAGAATTCCAACTCTACCTCTGGACAGTGGAATGGTCAAAAGACAGGCAAAAGAAAACCATCTTGCAGAGTCAGCTCCTGACTACACAAGAGCTCAGTTATCACTGTCTTTGTAATGATTATGTGCCTGGATAAGCCCAGCTAAATTTGGAGGCAGCAGCTTATTCATCAGGTAGCAGCCTGATGAATTGCTTTGGCCCCAAGAACTCTTGGGGATTTACTGGAAAGTAATAGAGGAGTCACAATCTTCACTGCAGGAAGGAGGAGCACACACTCCAAAGAACTCACAAGTTGCTGAAATATTGAAATAAGTAGTGTTATGTTATTAAATTGGAAAAGTCTGCCTTGTATAAGAAGTGGGTAGGGACTGTGGTTTCAGAATGAGACGCAGGAGAAAGTTAAGAAAGATTCTGGGTAGTATCTTTTAATAGGAATTGGGAGTGGGCTTACAACTCACTATAAATCACAAAAGGCATTATCTAGCAATCTAGACCCATGAATCACAGGATCATAGATTTAAAGCTGGAAGAGGGCTTGGATGCTATCACATTCAGCCCCCTCATTTTACAGATGAAGAAACTTAAGATAGTGGTTAAATGATTTGCCCAGGTTCACATAGCTAATATGTTTCTGAGACAGGATATGAATCCAGATATAGATATAGATCTGGGACAGGTAGATAGATAAATATAATTATATAGATAGATACGTATACATACATAAACACATATGTAGATTGTTTCCTTAGTCAACAAGCATTCATTAAATACTTAGGAGGTACCACGTACCTTGCTAATCAATGAGATGACAAAGAAAGGCAAACGCTCAATCCATGCCCTCAAAGAGATAATATCTTAGCAGGGAAGCAGGAAATATAAAATACATGGTATAAATAGAAAGGAATTTCAGAAGGAAGAGACTGGGGGAGGAAAAAAAGAAGACGTACCAAAATGTCTTCCTGCAGAAGGTGCAGTTTGAGTTGAGTCTTCAAGGAAACTAGAGAAGCCAAGGAGACAAAGGTGAGGAGGGAGTGCATTCCAGGCATGAAGGGTAGCCATAATCAAGATATGGAGACAGGAGAGGGATTGTTTTGTGTGGAAAATAGCATGAAGGCTGGAGTTAGGGTCATTGAGTATATGGAGAGTGACAAAGTACATAAAATCTGAAGAGGCAGGAAAGGATGAGGTTGCGAAGAACTTTAAAAATCAGAGACTTTTGCATTTGATCATGGAAGTCATCTGGACCCACTGGACCTTGGTGAGTAGGAATGGGAGGTGGTATGACATGCTCAGACCTAAGTTTTAGGGAAATCCTTTCGGCAGCTGAATGAATAATGGGCTGGAGTGTGGAAAGACTTGAGTACAAAAGAACAAGCAGAAGGTACCGCAGTAGCCCTGGTGTGAAGGGGTGAGGGCAAACATCAGGATTCAAGCTATTTTGGAGAGAGAAGGAGACATATAAGAGCTATGGGAATAGAAATGAGAAGGACTTGGCAACAGATTGGATTTGGGGCAGTGAGCAGTTGATGATGATGGCCATGTTGTGAGGCTGGGTAACTGTGAGGATGAGGATGCCCTCAAAAATAGGAGAGGAACTTGGGAAGAGAGAGAAAGATAATGACTTCCATTTTAAACAGTTTGAGTTTGCGAAGCCGATAGAATCCACAGTTTCAAGAGATAGTTGATGACCCAAGACTGGTGATCAGGAGAGAGGTGAGGGCTGGATAAATAGACCTGAGACTCCTCTGCACAGAGATGATTAATGCATCTATGGGAATTGAGGAGATCACCAAGTGAGATCATGCAGAGGGAGAAGTGAAAAGGGAACAGGACAAACCAACCATGATTAGTGGAAATAACCTGGCTGAAGATCCAGCAAAGGAACCTGAAAGGTGGAGAGGTCCATGAGATAAAGGAAAACCAAGAGAGACAGCATAGTCACAAAAACCCTAGAGAGAATATTCAGGAGAAACGATGCTTTATGGCGTCAAAGGCTGCTGAGAGAGCAGGAAAATGCAGGCTGAGAAAAGATCATTGGTTTGGTCACTTTGCAGAGAACAGTTTCAGTTAAATGAAGACATCAGAAGCCAGATGTCAGAGTGTTTAAAAGAGTGGAAAGTGGAGGCACTGACTGGAAGTAGCCTTCTCAAGGATCTGCACCACAAAGGGCAGAAGAGGTACATGATAGTTAGCAAGGATGGAAGGATCAAGTGAGGTTTATTTTGAGGATGAGGAAGGCTTGAGCATGTTTGTATGCAACAGGGAAGCAGCCAGTAGACAGGAAGAGATGGAAAATAAAAGAGAGTGGGGAAGAAAAGAGGGAGTAAGATGCTGGAGAAGATGGAAGGGAACAGGAGCACTTCCTCATGTAGAAGGGATAGCCTTGGCAAGGAAAAGGGTCCTGTCTTTGTGTGAGAAAGGAGTAAAGGAAAAGTAGTGGGAGATAGAAGATGATGGAAGGAAAAGAGGGAATTGAATGGGAGACTTCAATTGTTTTTTTGTAAAGTGTGAGGCAAAGTCTGCAATGGAGAGTTTGGGAGGAAAACATTAGGGGCCCTTGTATCATCAATATGGACAATGCGTTTGGTTTGGATCGCATTGGATTGGAACATAAATTTCCCACGTTAATGATTAGGATGGCTCATCGAGTCAGGTTTAGAGTAGCAAGTGACCTTACAGAACACTGCTTTCATACACACACACACACACACACACACACACACACACACACACACACACATGTTTTAAAGATGAGGATCCTAGGAAACAATGCAGTTCAGTGACTTGCTCAGACATAGTAGTACCTGAGGTCAAATTTCTTAATTCCAAGGGCATAAAAGTTTGACCTTTATGACATTTTGGGGGTCAAATCTAGGATCTCTTTGATGCCAAACCCTCATCATGAACAATATCCTCAATTCATAACACTGCTCACATGGGAAAATATGTTTCTCTTTATAATCATGCAGTTTATGGCTTCCAGAAACACATTGCAGCAAAAAATGAAGACCAGCTGTATTCAAATTAGTGTGATCTTCACACTAACAATTAATCTGGGTTAGCCTGTGCCTCCTGAGCTGGATAAGATTAAGCTTCAGAAAAACTTGAAACATGTGTCAATATGTGAACCAATTTTTTACTTTCTTTTTATTTTTGTTGTTTGTTTTACTAACTCACTATTTCTGATCCTGGTCTCCCGGTTGAAATGGTCAGTATGATCTGGAAATATAGGTTCATAATGGACAGAATCTCTTTGCCTCATGTTCAATCTCCCAGCCAATGAGGGGCAATTTAAAAAACTCTAGACATAGCTCAACCTTCCTGTAATCAGATTAGGTCTCGATTTCTCCTTGGTCGACCTCTGTTTATACTCGCAGTTAAGAGGATTTTGTTCTCTGAGTTTCCTTTCTTCAATAGAGAGCTAAAGGGAGGAGGAAGACTTCAAACCATGAGGTCATAAACAAATAAACCAGATGCAAATAGCATGCTGCAGCCAAGACATCAAAAGCCAGGGAGAGGGACTTAAATGGAGCTGGGCAGCTTGGGAATGTAAGCAGGAAAATGAAAGGCATGGTGGAGAGAACTGGAAACCAAGCCGCCACCAGTGCCACATTTGTTAGCCCAAGTTCATGTGTTTTCTGTAAAACAAAGGAGAAGCTTGAACCCCAGCTTTGGGGGTGGAAAAAAGATATCCCTCTCTGACTAACTAAATCACCTAGGAAACATAAAGATTCTGTTCCCAGGAAGGGCATTTCAGAGAATTCATTGAATCCTCAGACTGTAGAGCTGGAAAGAATTTTGGAGTTGGGAGGAACCTCCATAGACATCTTGTCCAACCATGTGAGGATGCTCTCTACAAGAGTCCCAGAAAAGGACCATATAGCCATTGCTTTGAGGCTTTGAGTTAGAGAAACCACTGCTTCTAGGAGCATCTCCTTCCCTTTTGGGACATCTCTGATTTTGACATTTATTTTTTCACCCTGATATCCACCCAAAGTTGATCTCTATGAAATGTCTACTCAGCATTCCTACGTCTACATTCAGGGGCCAAAAAGAAGTCTAGTCCTTCTTGGAAATGACATCAATGGAAATACTTGAAGAAAGCAAGTGCATTCTTTCCTCCATTCCTCAACCTGAATCAATCCTCTTTGTTTCTCTTAACTGATTCTCCTTTGGCAGGATCTCAAAGCCCTTCACCACCCTGGTTGGCCTTTCCTGACTACTCTTATCTTCCCTAGTATTTTCCCACCTCAGGCGTGTAAACCAATCCTGGTCTATCACAAATTTAAATTCTTATTTTCAAAAACCTATGCAGTGAAAAAAGACCTTCTCTCTGCATATGTTTTTCAACTGTTCCTTTATGTCAAACGTGTTGATCAGCTACCTACTGTAATAGCCGTGGGTGCATAAACATAGAGATTATCACCTTATTAGAGGAAAAGGTGAAAGGTTTTGGAGGAATGCCTCTCTAGCACATCGGAGAAGATGCTGTATTCCTAGACATTAAGTCAGTCCATCTATATAAGCCGCTACTACATGCCAGGATCTCTCTCAAGTGCTGGGGAAACAAAGAAAGGCAAAAAAATCCTGAACAGTCCCTGCCTTTGAGGAACTCACAGTCTAACGGGCAGAGAACATGCAAACAACTATGTGCGATAAACTATATACAGGTAAATTGGAAAAAGTCAAAGAAGTGTTTTAAAGAAAAAAAGAAGAAGAAGAAGAAGAAGAAAATAGAGTGTCTGAAGAGGCAAAGTAGATGCCTGACTCATGGTCTGCCAAAAAAGTATGTAGGGCTGCTGAACCTTCTCTAGGTAAAAGGGAAGGTTTCCCTTCCCCAGCTCTTTCTCTGATGCTCTCCATACTTCTCTCAACCTCCTGGCTTTCCTGGTATCTCTCAATCCTCATTGAAAATCCTACTTCCTGTCTGATGCCCACCCCCCATTCTAGCTCCTTCCCTCTGAAACTGCCTCCCATTTACCCTGGAGGTGTTATATATGTGCATAGTTCTCTGCATGTTGCACCTCCCCTGTTCAAATGGGAGCTCCTTGAAGCTAGGGACTCTTTTCTTCCTTTCTTTAAGTCCTCAGTGCATAGCACAGGGCTGGGATAGAATAAATGCTTAATAAATGTTTTGGAAGGACCACTCCAGTATCTTTGCCGATAATATCCCAAGGACAGTATAGCGCATGGGATCACAAAGAGTCAGACACAATTGAGTGAAGGAGTAACAACAGTAAATGTTTATTGAGGTACATAGTAGGCATTCTTAGTTGACTGAGTCATTGATCAAAGAAGTTATACTTTGTGGGGAAAAGAATCTTTGCATCAAATACCATTCAAACTATACACAGCAAACTGGCACAAATAGAATGTTCCCTCCAAAACACAGTGCAGTTTTAGTCTATTAAAGCTGACTTTTGGAACATTCTGTATAAGGTCAATAGAGAAATGAAGTATTAAGATGATATGAGTGAGAGGTCATCAAAAGAATTGTAAACTATCAAAAAGCACGTGATAACATGCCCCAAATCATTAAGAAGAGAAATGAACATTGAAATAATTCAGGATTCACCTCACAACCACTGGATTGGCAAAGATTATTTTTTAAAATAAAATTTTATTTTTCCCAATTACATGTGAAGACAATTTTAACATTTTTTTAAAATTTTGAGTTCCAAATTTTCTCTTTCCCTTGCCTCTCTCCTCCTTGAGATAGTAAGCAATTTGACATAGATTACACATGTGTAATCATGCAAAACCTATTTCCACATTAGTCATGTTTTGAAAGAAAATACAGACCAAAAGAAAAAAAAATAAAAAAAAAACAATGTGAAAAATGGTAGATTTTAATTTGCCTTCAAACTCCATTCGTTCTTTCTGTGGATGTGGATAGCATTTCTCAATATGAGTCCTTTGGAATTGTCTTGGACCATTGTATTGCTGAGAATAGCTAAATCACTTACAGCTGATCATCATACAATATTCCTCTGTGTACAATGTTCTCCTGATTCCTCTCACTTTACTGGAAAAGATGGTGTTTTTTGTTTAAAAGAAAGCAATCATTGAATAGAGGGGACACAGGAAAATGAATTCATATATTCTTGGTGGAGCTATGAACTGCTATAACCATTCTGGATGACCATTTAGAATTATCCAAGAAAATCACTAAATTATTGGTGTCACTCGACCCAGCCATCTTACTGCAAGGTATGTCTCTTAATGAAGTAAATGACAAAAGGAAGGGACCTGTATACTGTATAACAAAATGTTAGCACTCTTTGTAGAAAAGGAAGGAATGGCAATAAGAAAAGATAAAAAAGAAGGAAAAAAGGGGGAATGAGGTAAAAAAGCTATCTCTTTTTGCAGATGATATGATGATATACTTGGAAAATCTCAAGACCTCAACTACAAATTAGTTGAAACAATCATTTTAGCAAACTTAAGAAGATATAAAGTAAATCCACATAGATAATCAGCATTCATACATATGGATGTATATATGTATGTGTATACACACAAATATATATATATATGTGTGTGTGTGTGTGTACATTTTTATATATTATATATATATTAAATCAAAGAAAACCCAGCAAGAAGAGATAGTAAAAGATACCCCATTTAAAATCACTCTAGACAGTATAAAATACCTGAAAGTACACCTGCCAAAATAAAACCAGGAACTATATAAATAAAATTAAAAAGCAAAAATGCTTATAGAAATAAATCAGATCTAAATAATTGGAGAAATATTAATTGTTCATGGATAGCCAGGCCCAATCTAATAAAAATGACAAATTTTCCAAATTAATTTATGTATTCAAAGCCATCTAAACTTAATTAGCAAAATATTACTTTACTGAATTACAAAAAGAGAATTAATTCATTTGGAAGGACAAAAAGTCAAGAATATCAAAGGAACCATTAAAAAATAAAGGAGGTTTAGCAGTACTAGATCTTAAACTATATTAGAAGGCAGTAATTATCCAAACTATCAGGCAGTGACTAAGAAATTGAAATGTAGAACAATGGAAAAATGTGGACATACAAATTACAGCGGCAAATAAATATAGTAACCTTGTATTTAACAAGCGTAAAGACAAGATTTGGGATGAGAATCCATTATTTAGTAAAAACAAGGATGTTGGGAAAATTGGAAAGCATTCGGGCAGACACTGGGCAGAGACCCATATCTCACATTATTTAAAGATAAGGTCAAAATATATACATGACCTAGATATAAAGAGAGGTATTACAAGGAAATGTGAAGAATATGGAACATATAACTTATCAGATTAATGGATAGGTGAACAATTTGTGAGTAAACAAGAGATAGAGAGCAAAGTGAGGTGTAATATGATAATTTTGATTATATTATATTTAAAAGGTTTTGTTCAAATAAAACAAAGGTGGCCAACATCAGAAAGAAGGTAGAACATTGGGGAAAATGTTTATAAAGAGTTTCTTTAATAAAGGTCTCATATTTCAATTATATAAAGAACTTGGCAAAATCTATAAGAATATGAGTCATTCCCTAATTGATAAATGATGAAAGAGTATGAACAGGTAGTGTTTTATAAAATAATTTATTTTTCAGTTTTCAACAATTGCTTCCACAAGTCTTAAATTTACTCCCTCCCCCTCTCCATTCCTTCCCCAAAAGGGCATGCAACCTTATATGAGTTCTAAACATACATTTTTTCTAAACACATTTTCACATTAGTCATGTTACATAGAAGAATTAAAATGAATGGGAGAAACCACAAGAAAAAACAAACTGAAACATAACACGAGAAAATAGTCTGCTTTGCATTGCATTGCAATTCCAAATTTCTTTCTCTGGATGTGGATGGCATTTTGCTCCAGAGTCCTCTGGAAATATTTTAAGTCATTGTGTTTCTGTGAAAGACTAAGTCTATCAGAAACAGTCCTCGCACACTGTGGCTGCCACTGTGAAGAATGTCCTCCTAGTTCTGCTCATTTCACTCAGCACCAGTTCATACAAGTCCTTCCAGGCCTCTCTGAAGTTCTCCTGTTCATCATTTCCTATAGCACAATAGTGTTTCATTACATTCATATACCACAACTTGTTCATCCATTCCCCAATCAATAGGCATCCCCTCAAATTTCCAGTTCTTAGCCACCACAAAAAGAGCTGTTATAAATACTTTTGTACATGTGGAACCTTTTCCCCTTTTTATGATCTCTTTGGGATACAGTCCTAGAAGCCATATTGCTGGGTCTTAGGGTATGCACATTTTTGTAACCCTTTGGGCATAGTTTCAAATTGCTCTCCAGAATGGTTGGATCAGCTCAAAGCTCCACCAACAATGAATTAGTATTCCAACTCTTCCACATCTTCTCCAACATTTATCATCTTTCTGTTTTGTCATATTAGCCAATCTGAACAGGAAGCTTTTAGATAAAGAAATCAAAAAATTTATAGTCATATAAAATGGTTCTAAATTACTATTGATTAGAGAACTGCAAATTAAAACAACCTTGAGTTATCATTTTATACCTATTGGCTAAAATGATTGAAGAAGAAAGTGACAAATGTTGGAAAGAATGCGGAAAAATTGGAACAATATTTCATTGTTGGTGAAACTGTGAAGTGATCCAATCATTTTGGAGAGTAATCTGGAATTACATCCGAAGAGTTATTGAACTGCTTATACCCTTTGACCCAGCAATACCACTACTAGGTCTGTTTCCAAAGATGATTAGAGAAAAAGGAAAACAACCTATATGTTCTAAAATATTTGTAGCAGTTATCTTTGTGGTAGCAAAGAGCTGGAAATTGAGGAGATGCCTGTCAATTGAAGAATGACTGAACAAACTATGGTAAATGATTGTGATGGAATGCTATTGTGATATAAGAGAAGATGAACTGGTTGATTTTAGAAAAAACATGGATAAACTTGCATGAAATAATGAGGAGTGAAGAACCAAGAGAATATTGTATTTAGTATCAGAAATTTTTTTGAGAAAAACTTTGAGCAAGTAAGCTATTTTGACTATTATAAATATCGAAATTAACTACAAAGGACCTATAAAGAAAGACACTGCCTGCTTCCAGAGAAAGAACTGATAAATAGAAGTATGTATAGAATAATTTTGCACACATATATGTGTACATGTATACACATATCTATATGTATATATTTGTATATATACATATTTGTGTTTAATGGTAGCCACCTCTAGGGTGTCAGGGAGAAAAAAACAATGATAATTTTAGTATATATTTACAAGGAATATCATTGCATGTAATAAGTTTGCATTTTCATGTGCAATCATCTTTTTTATTATGATGTGTTATAGAAATATTTGTTTTACTTTATAAATTAAAATGTTTAAAAAGAGAAGAAAGGAAGAGAGAAAAAAGAGAGAAGGAATGAAAGAAGGAAGAAAGGAAGGAAAAAAGAAAGAATGGATGCTCAATTTCCCCATAGACTGATGAATTACTGAGCAAGAGGAGTCTAGGAATAGAAGGTAATAGCATTACAATATTAGAAACAACAAATATGGGAAATTCAAACAAACCTGGGAAAATTTGGAATCACAGTCACGAAGATCTCCAGCTGGAAAGAACCTCAGAAATCATCTAGTACAACATCCTCATTTTACAGATGGAGAAACTGAGGCCAAGTGTTTTAAGTGACTTCCCCAAAGTTACACAAGTAATTCACTTCAGGAGCAGGATTTGTCCTCACATGAACTGTTTCCAAAACAAAGAAAGTAGCACGAAGAGAAAACACACACACAACTATAAGATAATATACATAAAAATCACACAAAAGGCTTGAACTCAGATCAACTGAAATGAGCAAAAGCCTTAGTCCCAGAGACAGAGGATGAAGCACAAATTCCTACTTTTTGTAGAGATGGGGAAAGTATAGGACAACTGCTGCTTTGTACGTTTGCTTAGCTCTCTTTGCTCATTACGAGAGTTCAGAGGGGAAGGGATATCAGATAGTTGTGATATTAAAAAGAGAAAAAATCAGTTTGGAAAAAGGTGATACTGGAGCCTCAATTGTTTCTTACATCCCACCGGGATGATTGAGAGCCAGGCTACCCAGCTGAGCACAGGCTTAGGGAGAGAATCCAAGTGATGGTATTTTCACAGAGTGTATTTCCAGGTGAGCATCAGGCTGTGCAGGGCACTTTGACATGCCCCATGATGGTGCAAAAACAGAAACCCACGCGATGGTGGTGCAAGACCATGATCTGAGCCAGTCATGTCAATGATGCGACACCAAGCCACTGGTGCTTGCCCCAACCTCGCTGAAAAGTTCCGTGCACACCTGACCTTGGTGCCATTTACTAACATAAAGTCAACCTACTCACTCTTTTTTGTTATTTTTTTTAGTTTTTATGGTTCCTATTATTTTCACTGCTAATAAGAGTAGTCATAGCTAACATTTATACAGTGCATTACAGTGTGCAAAGAACTTTCAGTGTTATCTCGTTTGATTCTCACAGCCCTCTTGTGAAGCAAATGTTGCCACTATCTCCAGTTTTTACATATGGGAAAATTGAGGTCAAGGGAAGTTAAGTGACTTGACCAGGATCCCATAGTTAAGTGTCTGAAGCAGGATTTGAACTAACATCTTCCTGACTCCAAGGCCAGTACTCAAACCACTGGAATTTCTTCTCTGCCTTAACGGTGCTGTTGTTTCGCATCCAACTAATTTTGTGGGCACTTTCTTGAAGATAGCTAGAACCCAGTGACAGTAATTGTGGCTTACTTATGGGGATCCTGATATTTTCAAGGTGTTGTTGAGTCATTGCAGTTATGTCTGACTCTTCATGACCCCAGATGATATTTTCTTGGCAAAGACACTAGAGTGGTTTGCCATTTCCTTCTCCAGATCATTTTACAGATGAGGAAACTGAGGCAGAGTGAAGTGATTTGCCAATGTCACATAGCTAGAAAGTGTCTGAAGCCAGATTCTCAATTTTTCCTGGTCCTAGAGCTCTACCCACTGTACCACTCAGGTACCCATTTTCAAGGTAGCCTCTGAAAATTAAAGAGATCATAAGAAATCTAAAACTAAGAAAATCCAAATGTACATTTTGAAAGCTTTCCCAGGCTTGAAGTGTTACGGAAATTATAATCAATATTCATGTATGCACCTCATTCCTGATTTTGCAGAATCTAACATATGCCCTAGCTAACATTTGGAGACAAATAAATTAGATCAAGTCAGTTCTGAGTTTGCATGTGGTCTCATAGCTTATTGAATGAATTATTTTATACACCGGGTTTTTCTTTGCTGCCTCCCATATTTATTTTCTTCTGTGGTTATAGCTAACATGTGAGATTATTATTCTTAGGATATTTGGCAACAAATATAATATTTTCTCAAGGTTTTTTAAATTTCATTTTATGAGTCAGCTTTTCTTATATTCCTTTGATTTGACATTTGTTATAGCTTTACTCAATTTACAATTAATATAATTTTGTGGCAACTGAATCCTTTTTCATTTATAATTTTACAGGTTCTTGCTATGTCACAGTAATATTGAAGGTTTAATAATACATATTTTTAATATTTCAATCTCAATATAAATGAAACCATTTTTAAAAAACATCTTATAAATAAAACAATGCTATAAGCCTGTTTTCTATTACAAGTACTAAAATATTTAGCAAAAACCCCTTACAGCATGTAACTTTATAGGGGTTTTTGTTTGCTATTTAAGACCATATTTTGGAATATTAAAATCCAGAAAGGCTCTCAACTTTGGGAGTTCTTGGGACCTGGGAGAATCTTGATTATGAAGATTCCTTTAAGCTCCTGATAAAAGTTCCATGATCCAGTTGGGCAGTCCTTCACTGTCTTAAAAGCTCAAGCCTTACTCTGAGTCAAAGTCTGAGTCCTTTAGACTCATCACCAACTGGAGGTTCTACCCTGTAGGTCTCTCATTGGTTATCTGACCTGGCAGCCTCCTTTTCAGAGTGTTACAAGAGTTTATTGAATCCTGTATGGTCCTCAACCAGAACTGTCCTCTTTAACTCATTTTTTTTCTGAGACCTAACACTTCAAACAGACTCAGATTGGGCTACCTCAAACACTAACATCTCTGGCTTTCTACAGAGCTGAATTCAAGGACCAACCTCCAACCTGATCTCCATAGTTTCTAATGTTCTCCTCCTCTTGGAAATCACATATATTCTGCATTTACTTATCTGTGGAATGTTTTATAGCTATGTAGATGGTCCCTGTGGGCAGAAACTTTCATTTTCTTTTCCTTGTATACCAGTGCTTAGCAAAGTGCCTGATACAGAGTAGCTGTTTAACAAATACTTATTGAACTGACATTGAGATGACAGTTCTATTTTACTTTCCCCTTTAGGGGGTGAGCTGGAGCTAACTTGAACCAAAAAGAGAGAGCCAATTGTTAAATTCACAGTGTAAATAATTAACTTCATTGAAAAATGCTATAAAGCAGGGCTTATTTATTGTTTTATTGATTAGATAAGAAAGTGATAAAGAAAATTTTAACAACAATGCAGATTATACTTTAACATTTTTTTCTTCAGAGATCCAGTTGTTAAACATTTGCCATCACACCCTTACCTTACCCCTGGTTCAACCTCAGCTGGAGTATCTATTTTGAATACATTTTTAAGTGTATATATTGTCTCCCTAAATAGAGAGTAAACCTCTTGAAGATAGGGGCTATGTCATTTTAATCTTTAAAATAACATAAATTTAATTTAAAATAAATCTTTATTTATCTAGCAGGTTTTCCAGTGTCAGACTTGTAGCAGGTACCTGAAAAATGTTTATTGATTTAGAAATTGATGAGCACTTAACATGCTTGATGAATAAAGAAATGACCCTCTTGAATCCTCAGGTAGAATGGTAATCAATTTGCCCTAGCAACCCCCTAAAAACTGGCTACTTAAAAACTGTTTCAAAAGTAGAATTTAAAGAGACAGTATCTTTGTCTGTAAACCTCCTGCCCAGTCCCTCTCTCCCAATTTGCCCCAGCATTAGCAGATTGAGGATTTCCCAGACAGTGCAGCTGGCTACTATCCTTTGAAGTCTAAGGGCATCTATGAGGGTCTGGGGACTGTTTCTCACAAGCCCCTACAAATACGCTTCCTATTGATAACTATCCACTAGTCTCATTTTGCTTTTCGAAAGGGTATTTGTTAATCCAGTATAGGAAGGACAGCTGTTACAGAAATAATCATTCCTCACTAGGTATGCATTCTCCCCTTACCTGTGCATGATCCCTGGGGAGAATGGGTGCCAACTTAGTGTAAGAGGGGAGTAAACAACATATGGCACATAGACAGCAGACAACTAGGTGACAAAGTGGCTAGAGTGCTGGGGCTGGACTCAGGAAACCTGAGTTCAAACCTGGCGTCAGACACTTACAACTTTGTTGTGTGACCCTGGTCAAGTTACTGAACCCTGTTTGCCTCAGTTCCTCATCTGCAAAATGCTCTGGAGAAGGAAACAGCAAAACACTCCAGTGTCTTTGCCAAGAAAACCTCAGATGGGGTCACAAAGAGTAGGACACGATGGAACAACAACATAGAGAGAACACATGTGCCAAAGGGTAACTTATAGCTCTCGGTTACTAGGAGTTCTTTTATCCATTTGTGAAATCCTCCCAAAGTTCCCCTTAAATGTAATTCTCTGCTTGGCTTCGACTTTCCTCAGGGCATCAGCTTTGCCCTTAATGAATCCCTCAATTCTCAAGGCAGACACTGTCACCAGCTACTGATACTCTAAGCTAAGTGAGAGCTAAGGGGTCCCATAGTGCCCAGAGCACTGGGTATGGAGTCAGAAAAGCCTCAGACACTTATCAGTCATGTGACCTTGGACAAGTCCCTGAATATCTCGGTGTGCCTGTTTCCTCAACTGTAAAATGGAGGTAATCATAGCCCTTATCTTCAAGGATTGTTAGGAGGAAAAAAAGTGAAATAATAATTGTAAACTCTTGCATGGAGCCTGGCACATAGTAGGCACCATATAGATGTTTATCTTTGTATTTCCACCTAGACTACCTTGAATTAATTGATTTAATCAAGATGTCTGAACTTCCTGTGATTAATTGAAGGTATCGGTTGGTTAATTCATTGTTTTTACCCTGCTTAGCAAAACCTAAGCATCTATCATGGATGATAAACCTTAGGGGGTCAACAAGGCTCCCTCAGACGGATTGTTTCAGAGACCCCACTGGAGCAAGTCAACCATGTCATCATGCTGCTGAGCAAGAGTGGAGCTTGTCATTTTCACAAGAGGGGTTGCCTCTGTTCAGCCCAACTACTGGGACTGAAATGAACAATTTTTACAAAGCCCTTTGGAGGAAGGCTCAGCCTCCATTGACAGGAAAGAACAGCAGGGAAGCCAAGGCACTGGCAAAAGCTCTCAGCCTTCTTCATTTCATTTGTAAAAAGCACTTGCATAGATCTGTCTGAGTTATAAAGGCATCTTCTTTCCTTCTGGGCCCTCGGACATGATATCCTTTCACTTAAATTAGGGCCAGCACAATGTGCGAGTCATTGCTAGGTAGTAGGACTAGAAACAGGGAAGGTTTTATGTTCCAGGTGAGCCACCATTTTTCTCCCTTATCCATTACGTTAGATGTTTGACCTTGGGTAAGTGTTTAATCTCTGTAGGCCTCAAATCTCTCACTTGTTGCTGAGCATGAGGGTGTAGGACTAAATGCTCCCTCACATCCCTTATTTTTCTTCAGGCATCATTTTGTGTGTCCAGAATTCTGATTGGTCCCAGACAGGATATCAATTCAATTCCATTTCAACAAGCATTTATTAAGAGCCCAAGGGCCCCACATGCCCTGTTCTAGGTGCTGAAGACACAAAGACACTGTGAAGGACTTTAAACACCCAAATCCTGTTGAAACCCCTAAAATTTCTTGAACAACAGCCACAGTGATAACCATGATAGCTGGTGCCTACCATGTTTCAGGCACTGGGCTAAGTGCTTTACAAATACTATCTAAACAACCCTGGAAGGTAGAGGCTGCTATTGTCCTTGTTTTACAGTTGAGCAAACTGAGGCAGAGGTTAAGTGACTTGCCCAAGGTCACACAGCTAATGAGTGTCTGAGGCCATATCTGAACTTAGAACTTCTTGTCTTTTGTCCCAGGACTCTATTTACCCTGTCACCTAGCTGCCTGATGAACAGGAGAATCACAAAGTCAGATCTAAAGTGGTAGCTGGTGTTGGCCCTGCTTTAGAGAGCTTGTTATCTAGTAGAGAAGACAAGACATAAAGGAAAAGATAAATAACCATAAGAGACTTAAATAACAGCTCAAGATAGTAATAGAAGGAAAACATCACCAAGTCACTTATAACCAATGACCAAGATCTTAGGTGCTCCAAATGATCCCAAAAGAGAACAGTCACTTGAGTCAGGAAGTTCTCTAGAAAGAAATGAAATTTGAATTAAGTCTTATTGGATGGGTAGGAAAAATATGGGTAGACAGAAGGAGAGAGAGAGTAGCAAGCTGGAATGGCAACAGATAAGTGAGAGAGGAAAAGCATGATGAGGTGGGCAATGGGTGAGCCAATGGACTGGATGAGAGGGTTTAAGGTTAGCTCTCATTGTTATTTGTATGTGGAATGGGCTACTTCAGGAAACAGCAGGTTTGCCCCACTCATGTGGCTCCAAGAGAAAGCTAGATCCTCCTCTGCAGCCTTCTCACTCTGGAGGACCCCTCTGCCACAGTGATTCCAGCCTCTGACTGGTGAGTTTATTACAGAACCTTCATTCTGAGGAAGAGTCTGGGTCCTAGGAAGAGCTTGCTCCTTCACTCCTCTCCTGGATCTGCTCCTCATTCTTTGGATTTTTCCACCACATCCCTATGAAGGGATCTTCACCTCTATCCTCTCTCACCTCCGGCCCTTTTTGGCTCCCTTTTTCATATGTTGTATTTCCCAATTAGGACATAAGCTCCTTGAGGGCAGAAACTGTCCTTTTTGCTTAGATTTGTATTTCCAGTTACTTAGCAAAGTTCCCAACACATATTAAGTGCTTCATAAATGTCCATTGACTTGTTAGAAATGTCACAGGAGGAATTACTCCTCAGATTATTGGATTTTGGAAATTTATTAATTCCATTTGTGAGATACTTTTCCTCAGATTTTGTTGGGAAGGCAAACAATTGAGTCCTCTTCCTAGTGTCAGAAAGATTTGAGTTTGAATCCTAAACCCAACCCACCCCCGTGTTGCGGATAGAGGCTAAGTTGTGAATAGCCTTGAATGTCAAGGTTTGAACTTTACACTGTAGGAAACTAGGAGTCATTGAAGATTTATGAGCAGGAAAAGTGATATGATTAAAGTTGTGCTTTAGGGAGATCAGTCTGATGACTCTATGCAAGATGGATTAGGGAGGAGAGACATTAGAGAAAGGGAACCAGAAGGCTATTGCAAAAGTTAATGCAGGACTGAACTAGTGTGATGGCAGTTTGAATGGACTCCATTGGATGTACTTGAAGGGAACTGAAATCTTGAAAAACATCATGGAATGTTAGCTCTATTAGATACATTAGAGATCCTCTAGTCCAGGTGCCATAAGTAGTTTTCAAGGGGTTAATAAGATATATCACAAGTACTTTTAAAATATCTTGATAACTATATTTCCCTATAAAATAACTATTTTTCAATTATCAAGCATTTTTCTCTCTCATGTCTTCCCTATCCACTGAAAAGAAAGAAAAAAATGAAGTAAAGAACCCTTGTATCACAAAAGGATAGTCAAGCAAAATAAATCCCACCATCCAACACGTCTGAAGATGTTTCTTATTCTGAATTTTAATCTATCATCTCTCAAGATACAAGAACCATATGACTACAACTCACTATTTCTAGAGATAATTATATTTCTATATGATAATTTCTATTACGACCACATATATTTTATTTTATACATTTGAAACTGTTCTTCTCAGAAGGGGTCCACAGGCTTTCCTAAAATGCCCAAGGGTTTCATGTCATACACACTAATTCCAGCCCTTTTTAGATGAGGAAAATGTTAGTGCTAGAAAGCTAAGAAGACTCCAGGGAAATGAAAGAGTTGTTCTTGTGGGTTTGAAGGGCTGATGTGTAGAAGGGTCAGCCCCAATCTACTTGGCCCCCCCAAAAGAAAAAGGAGTAAGGAGTGAGAGAATCTATGAGGGAGATTGAAACCGGAGATGAGAACAGACCTCCTGATGCTCCCAGGTCCCCATAAGAGGAAGGGGTTGTTGGGAGACAGCATGGCTTTCCCTTCCTGGAAGTCCTCCAGACCAAACACACTTGATAACCCTGTGTGGCATGTTGTATAGAGGATTTCTGTTCAGGTGTGAGTTGGATTATATGACCATGAGCTCCCTTTCAGCTCTGAGCATCTGGGATTTGTTGAAAGGGTCACTAGGTGACAATGCCTACAGCCCTCAACTGAGTGGGTAGGGTTCTTGAGATGAAATACTGGGCATACTGTGGGTGGCATAAAGATAGTGTGTGCCTTTGAGGGTAAAAGTACAGAAAGAGGAGGAGACAGCTGAAAGAAGGGGTGGTGGGCACACAGAAAAAACATCTCTTTAATAAGTTTGCCCAGGGCCAGTTTCTTTCTATTCTAAAAGGCCCATTTATTTCCTAATTATTTGCTCCATCTATTTGCCCACATGTTAAGGATCTTCTTAGCAACAGCATGATTGTCAATGTCTGTCTCCCTTCTTGTCCATGCCTGTCAGTCTGACAAGTGAAGATGGAGATGGGAATGAGGCCCCACCAGGTGACCTCACCCAGACAGATCACACCCCTCCTGCACAAGCCCTGGCCTGAAACCCCAGCACGCAGGCTTTTCTTCCACAAACAGCCTCTTGGAGGCTGGCTCAGAATAAACACCAGGCTGATTAGCCCCCAGTGAGATAGTGGGTTCTAGTGCAGAAACCATAAGGGCAGGCAAATGAATTAATTTCATTAATGAATTAAAAACATTTATTAATTGTTTACTATGTGCAAAGGACTAATAAGTTCTGGAGACACAAACAGAAGACTGAGGTAGCCTCCGATCTCCAGAAGCCCGTGTCCTAACAGTTAGAATATGACACTCACAGGAGTTCAGCGCCAGTCAGATGAGGGGGTACAGTGGCAAAGCAGATGAGGATGTCACTCCCACAGATGAAAAAATCATACCAATTTACAATCAAAGGCACTCTAGATATAAACAGAGGGGCAATGAGATGTTGACGGGGTGACACTTTTTTCACTGTTATTTTTACTTTGTTTTATCCCTGCAGTCCTGTGAGGGACAGAAGGCATTGTGTGCAGGGCCAGTCAAACCACCACAATTGCCTCAACTACTATAACCCTTCACACCCTGATCCCTAGAACCTTGGGGATAACAGCAGTCCCCAAGCCACTGGACCTGGTTCCAGTACAGCTACATAACTGTCACTGAGGGGACAAATCATTGGGGAAAAGAGGACCACCTTCCTCATCACCACCAGAAAGAATCGTTTGCCAACTGCCACCTATAGACATATGGACACAGAACCCTCTGGGTGGCAGCATCCCCCACACTCCTAGTCGATTCCAATACAGCCCTCATGACCAATTACCTTGGGGAATGGACTCCTATGGAGGAGTCAATCATCCCCACCAGCAACCAATCAACTGCCACTCACAGGGCAGGCAGATCAGCTTGGCTGAAGCTTCAAGCACCTGAGGGAGAGGAAGGAGGTAGCACGTACCAGGCAAATCAAGCTACCACCACCTTGCCCTCCATTTCCCCTTAGACTTTGCTGGAGATAGCCCAGAAGGCTGAAGCCAGGAACCCTGCAAAGACTGACATTAACTAATGACATTAAAGGAGAGACATTAACATCTGCTTTGCTGCTGTCCTCTAAAGACCATGGGAATTTTCCATCTGACCAGATGATATTTTCCTATGTGTTGTCTCTCATTAGAATGTGAGATCTTTAAAGAGCTGGGCATCTGGACGGTGTTTTGTACATATCAAGCACTAAATAAATGCTTTATTCATTCATCCCCCAGCCTGAGCCCAGTGCCAGGTAGGTAGTAAGCACTTAATAAATACTTGTTGACTGTGCTTCATTGTGAGCTTTTCCACTCTTGAAATCACAAATGCTACAGATCAGGGCTTGATTGATTTTTTTCTTGATTGTGTGAACTTAAGAAAGTGATGGAGAAAATACTAATGCTGTAGATTAAACTCAAAAGTATATACTTTGGGAGAGTCAGTTGATAAATGCTTACTAGTTGGTAAATAAATACCCCAGCATGCAGTCAGGTGATTCTCCTTGCTATTACCTGCTCACAAGGTTTCACCTCCCACCTCTGTGATTTTGCCTGTTGACTTGACTTATGGACAGTCCATCTACCTTTATAACTTGTCTTAGAAAGCAGCAGGTGGGTGGAGGGGGAGAAATGGAAGGTCAAATAGAGAGGGATTTGTGATTTGCCAGTAAGTGATCTGACAAGGCGTCAGAGATGGCACATGTCAGAGTCAGGTCATGAAACCCGGCTACAGATAGCAGAGCCAACTAACCCTATATCCCCTGCCCCAGACTGTCTCTCACATGAGAGATGCCATAGGTGAAGCCGCCCTCCTCCTGGTGCGATGTTGTACTGCATTGCTATGGAGTTGGAGGAGTAGATTTCCGGTCTGTTTGTTTCCAAGGAGAGAACCTTCTGTCCAGGTCTGGAGGGTGGTTTACTTGGAATTACATTGAAAGTAGGTCTCCAGTCCCAAAGTACTCCCAGTCAAAAAAACCATCTAGTTTGAATATAAAAGTTGTTGACAACCCTGCCTGAGTCTAAACAAAATGTAATGGGATCTGTGAAAGCAGGAGGCTGGAAATGCAAAAGGAATCAGACAATAGAAAGCTCTCTCTTGTGAATCCATTCCCTTGTTAGGGTAGGACTGGACTAGAGGTGGCCATGGGAGTTAGGGAAAGCCTCTCACCCATTAGAGTGGGCTGAGGTCCTTCCTGGGAGGCAGGACAGAGGACCTGGGACCCTCTCAGCAAGAATCCCCTGGCACCTTGGAACTGACAGGAGCCAGTGAGCCTTTGCTGGGGTTTTCCAGCCTTGGGAAATTCTGATGAGATGAAAAAGAAAGTCCCTTCCAACTCTGTCATGGAGGGAGCTGTTGCTGCTGCTGGTGGTCCTTCCATACTTGTGAAGGCCTACAGGGAGGGCATGATGAATCCCATGCTGAAAGCTCTGGGCTCAACACCCACCTCACACAGAGTATCTGGAACTCTGAGCAGTCTGCCAACCTCTCAGCGCTCTCTCCCAAATCACTTTCTCCTAGTCTAAGCAAGAGGCAGATGGGAATTGGGAGGTGTTCCTCATCTGGAAATGAAGGAATTGCCTTTCCTTGACTTCGTGGCACATAGAAAGCACTGAAGAAATGCTTGTTGACTGACTTACTGCACTCCCTACACAAACGAAATCACAGACCAAGTCCCTACCCTTGATCCTTCTGCATGTCCAAGATTCCATGTGATACTGTGCGGATCCAAGTCTTCACAGGTGTAGAAAAAATATTCCTGGACATCTAGGCAACCAGGCAGTGCAGTGCGAGCCTGGAGGAAGGAAGACAGACACGTGTTCAAAGCCCACTTCAGATTCTCAGGGGCTCTGTGACCCTGTGGTAGTCACTTAAATTCATTTACCTCACTTTCTTCAGCTATAAAGTGGAGACAGAATAGCACCTGCCTCTCAAGGTTTCTGTGAGGATCAGATGAGATAAAGGCTGTGAAGCACTCAGCAAACCTTAAAGTGCTTTACAAATGCTAGCTGCCACTATATTTAGACGCATCAATAAGGATATTCTTTTGTAGAAGCTGACAACCACATGTAATCTACGCATAGAATATTCAATAATATATATATATATATATATACACACAATCTATGAATAAAATATCCAGTAATGTATACTATATATATATATATATATATATATATATATATATATATATATATATATAAAATCTATGTCTAGAATTTCCAACAATGTACACTCTCACTATATAATCTAAGTCTAGAATATCCAGTATCCAATAATGTATACAATATCTGTGCATATATGTATCTAGGCACACAGATCTAAAATCACAGAATGGAATAATGGAAAGAGTGCTAAACTGGGAGTCCAGAGCCCTGGGTTTCAGTCCTGCTTCTGCCATATATTAACCAATCACCAAGTGTTCATTAGGACCTCATCTACAATAGTCACAGGTGCTAGGCTAGGAACTGGGGCCACAAAGACAAAAACACTACCATCCCTGCCCTCAAAGAGCCTCCATTCTTCTGTGGCTAATCATTTTAGGAAGTTAAATCAATAGAAAGTAGAGAAGAAACAGCTATGGAGGGGCCAGGAGAAGCAGAAAGGCCCCATGAAGAAGGTGGTCTTTGGCTAATCCTGGAGGGGACCTGGACGCTCCATAGAAGGGAAGGGAGGAGAGGAAGGAGAGGACTGAGAACATGAGCATCAGGTCAGCCTTGGGCAGAAGCACAGAGAGTGAGATTGAATGCCACAGACAGGCAGTGGCAATTAGGCCAATTTGGCTGGAATATAGGGTCCATGAGGAACAGAAATGGAAAAACCATCAGGAAATACTGGAAGGAATCAGATCATGAAGAGATAAGCATCTAGTTCCCTTTTCTTTTGTAAAACGAGCTTATTTAAGATTTCTATTTGGTGTTTGGTTAATCGGAGTGTTTTGTAGGAAAGTAGATAAGAGAGCAGAGTCAGTACATAGAGACTACTTAAGACAGGAAGATCTGAGCTGAAATCCTGCCACAGATATAGTTGTGTGATCCTGGGCAAGTCCCTTAATCTCTGTCTACCTCAGTTTCCTTATCTGTAAAATAGGGAAAATCATAGCACCTATGTCTCAGGGTTGTTATGAGGAATAAATGTAATATTTGTAGTGTTTGACAAACCTTCGAGGCTTATATAAATGCTATCTGGTGACGTTACTGTCATTGTGGGGGGGGAGGGGTGGTGGTCATTGCTGTTATTTCACCTGTGTCAGCTTCACTTTCCTTATCTGCAAAAAAGGGAAATAATAACAGTACCTACTTCCCAGGATTGTTGGGAAGACCAAATGACCGAAACTCTGCAAGGCACTTTGCAAGCTTTAAAGCACTCTATAAATGCCAGTTGTCGTGATTAGTAGTAGTAGAAATTATGTTTTAAGCCAATTTTTACATTTCTCTTGATTTCTCTGATAACATATGACTTACTGGGTTAAATGGACTCTGTTAAATCTTTTAATTCTTCACAGTTTTTAGTGAATTTTTTAATCTTAATGATGATGAGAAAGTGCCTGGTCTTGTGCTATCTGATATTTTTATCCATGTCTTGGATGAAGGAACAGATGGTATTTTCAACAAATTTGCAGATGACACAAAACTAGAAGGGAGAGCTAACATCCTGGGTGACAGCATCAAGTTCCAAAAAGATCTCGAAACAGCAGAGTATTTGGCTAGATCTAATAAGATGAAATTCAATAGGGATTAATAAATTTAAAAGTCTCCCACTTGAGTACCAAAAAATCAACTTCACCAGCAAAGAGTAGGAAAGCATGGTTGGAAAGTAATTTTTCTTAAAATGATCTGAGGGCTTTGGTGCCCAGTAAGTGTTACAGCAGAGCGGGAGGGCGGTTCTGGGAGTTGGGGGAAGACATCCTAAGTTTCATCCAGACAATGATTTATTTAGCAATGCTTACAGTTGTAAAAACAAACCGGGCCAAGTCTCTCAGTAGACCAAGGATCCAGAAGCTTGTTTTCTCACAGTTCATATATGGTGTGGAGGGAGTGAAAAACAGGAAACACAGGATTACAGGGATTGAAATATCTGATTTCTCACTGGAGGATGCGGGGTCAGGAGAAAGAAATGGGGTTAGTTTTGTGACATTCCTTAAGTAAGGTGACCTTTGGGGGGGTAGAGTAATCTTGTAACTTAAAATAAGGTGATTTACAAGCAGCTGAAACTTAGCTTCCCAAAATGGTGGATGAAAGCAAAAGGGAGTTACTTACGCTCGTTTTGATTGTAGCAGCAGCAAACTCAACAGGAGTCTACAGTCTAAAGCAGATATGATTTGGGCTGCATTCAGAGGGATGTAACTTCCAAGAGTGAGGACAGCTAGGTGGCACAGTGGATAGGGCACTGGGCTTGGAGTCAGAAAGACTCTTCTTTATGAGTTTAAATCCAGCCTCAAACACTTACTAGCTGTGTAACCTTGGGCAAGTCACTTAATCTTGTTTCTCTCACTTTCCTCATGAGCTGAAGAAGGAAATGGCAGGTTACTCCAGTATCTTCACCAAGAAAATCCCAAATAGGGTCACAAAAAGTTATACCTGACTGAAATGACTCAACAGCAAGCTTACAGAATAGGGAGGTGGTCGTCCCACTATCCTGTGCCCTTATCAGACCACAGTTCTGGGCACCAGAATGCCCAAAAAGAGTATTAATAAACTGAGAGTGTCTAGAAGGAAGCAGTTGGGATAGGGAGGGGCCTTCAGTCCATGTTACATGGGAATTGGTTGAGGGATCTGGGAGTGTTTAATTTGAAGAAGACTCAGAAAATGTGATAACTGTTTCCAAGTATTTGAAGGATTGTCATATAAAGAAGGCAATATACTGGTTCTGTTTGACCCAAGAGAACAGAACATAGAGCAGAGTAGATCTGGAAGGTTGGTGGACAAATTAGAAATACAGGGGAGAGGAGAAGTATTGAAGTCACTCACAACCAGTAGAGGACCTGAACATTTGTGGTCAAGGTGAATCCTGGAATTCAGTGAGCATTGGACAGTGTGAGGATGCCCAGGGATTGAAAGCCAGAACATGTCCATGGTCACAACAATTTGGTAAAGTCAAGTGGTGAGACACAAATCCTGAGGGTCAGAGCATCACAGAAAAACAATATCAAAAGAAAACAAGTAGTTCATCAAAACAAACCGCATGAATTTTTTGGTTTTCCAGTGCATTTGTAAAAGTTATGTTTATATTAAACTATATTTTATTAAGTGTACAATAGTACTACATCTAAAAACAACAATGTACATACCTTAATTTAAAGAAATATTTTAGTGCTAAAAAAAACTTCTATCATCTGAGCCTGCAGAGAGTTGTAATCTTTTTTTGCTGATGGAGGGTCTTGCCTTGATGTTGATGGAGGCTCACTGATCAGGGTGAGGGTTGCTGAAAGATAGAATAGTTGTGGCAATTTCTTAAAATAAGACAACAATGAAGTTTCGCCACATCATTGACTTCTTCCTTTCACTTCAACACTTAGAGGCCATTGTAAAATTATTAGTTGGCTTAGTTTCAATATTGTTGTGTCTCAGGGAATAAGAAGGCCTGAGGGGGCGGGGAGAGAGAGAGAGAGAGAGAATCAAAATGGTCAGTTGGTGAAGCAGTCACAACAGACATGTTTGTTGATTAAGTTTGCTATCTTATATGGGTCTTTTCGTGCCACCCCAAAACAATTATGGTAGTAACACCAAAGATCACTGATCACAGGTCACCATAATAGATACAAAAATGACAAAATTTGAAATATTGAAAGAATGAATAAAATGGGATATGAAGACACCATGTGATCACATATTGTTGGAAAAATGGTGCTGGTACACTTGCTTGATGCAAGTTGTCACAAACCTTCAATCTGTAAAAAAACACAGTATCTGCAAAATGCAATAAAATGAGGTGTGCTCGTACATTGTTAGTGGAACTATGAATTAGTTCAATCATTCTGGAAAGCAATTTGGAGCTATGGTAAGAGAGTAATTAAGATGTCCTTTGACTTAGCCCATAAGAGGCCTAAGATACAAAGAAAGGTCCCATAAACAGCAAAATATTCTCAGTGGCAGCCCACCAACTATCATCTGTGTGCCGTGCTTTGGACTAAACACTGTGTCTAACAACAAAAAATTGGACCTATGACCATGAATTAAGGATGCTTAGACAATAAGCATTTATTTAGTGCTTATGTTCTAGGCACTTTGGGTATAAAATCAAAAGACAAAATTATTTTTAAATATCATTGTGAGTGTGAAGAAAGCAGGTAGTCAAGGAAAATCTAACATGAACTGATGCAAAGTGAAGTACCCAGAAGTAAGACAGTGACATACACAATGACTGCAACAATGTCAGGACAAGGGCAAAAAGTAAAACAAACAAACAAAAAAGAGATGAAATACACCTCCCTCGAATCCTTGTAGAATTGACGGACTGTGGCTGTGGAGCACTGCATCTGTTGTCCACCTTGTAGTTATGTTGGTAAGGTTTTTTTCCCTTTATTTTTTCTTTCTCATTTTAAGATATACCCCTCTTTGTTCAGGGAATGGGAAGGGATATGTTGAGGAATGAAAGTGATAAGGAAAAAAGATCAATATTTTTTTTAAGAATCTGAATGAGGTTGACTATGCAGCTGAGCTCCCTAGCTGCTGGAGTTTGAGAGAGATGGAAAATAATGCAACGATCCACTGGCAGTACTTAAAACTTTCATGAGCCTTTGAGTGTAGCAAATTAAAATCACATACTTTATCTAGCTTACTACTTTATCTGTCTCCCAGACCCAATTCTTATAGCCTGAAACTCAGACCCTGGGTCTTATCAGAATCCAACCTCCTGCCCCACTTGGATCCTGCAGTGAGTCTCTGATTTTCACCTTGCTCCTGTCTCTGACAATACTGCCTGCCAATGGTCTTTTGGGGTTAAATATGCATCCACATGTTTCTTGGTATTGGCGTGTTGTTCCTTGCTTGGACCTCTGTCTATAGGAACCCTCAACCATTCCCCCTTCTGGAGCACGAGTTGGGTTCAAACTCCACCATAGATGCTGTGTGCATCCGTGGTTTTCACCCCAGCTTAGAGTCCCAGGAATCAGATCACAGAATCCAGTACAGGTCTGAGCAGAAATAGGGGGAGGAGCCAGAGGGAAATATGAGAGTGGGGAGAGAGGATAGAAAATAGTGCACTTTAGAGCACTAAGTAGAGGGGAGTTAGATTGAAAAAGGAAATAGGACTTGACCAAAGTCACCCAGGAGTAAAAGCTGAGATTTGAACCCAGAACTTGGGATACCAAAGACACAAAGTGCTTCTTTCACTATACCAGAAGAGAGATGACTGTCATCATGGAAAGGTTGGAAAGTGAATTTCCATCCCCATTTACAGATAAAGAAACACATTTAAGTGGATTAGCTCCCTTGCCCAGGGTTATACAGCTGCTATGTGGTGAACTTGACCTCTGGGTCTTCGGGCTTCAAGTGGTAATATCTGTGTTACTGCACAGCTGTGTCTCACCATGTCCCGTTTTGTGGTCTACCTCTCTCACGTCTGGCTCATTCATATCCTAATTTATGGACAATATAAGCCAGATGTCATTAATAGGACAGAAACCTCAGAAACACCATTGTCTGTCTACAATACCCCTAAACTTTTAACTTGTTCGCTATTCGATGATTCTAATTATATTCCGTCCAATGCATTTGCCAGCGAATGATATGCTGACTTGTAACATCTCTTCAATTCCTGTCTTGAAGTATTCATTAAATACTTTATTCACATTTAACTTTTCATGAGTGTATGTATATCTTGTCTGTCCAGAAGAGGGCAATCAGGCTAGTGAAGAGCCTTGAGGGGTTTAAGAAGAAACTGGGGATATTTAGCCTAGTGAAGAAAAAAATTTGAGAAGAATATGATAGCTTAAAAAAATAAACTATTTGAAAGACTATCTTGTAAAGGAAGATTCTAACTAGCCCTGCTAGACCTCAAAGGGCAGACCTGGAAGCACCTGATGTAAATTTCAAGAGGCAAGTTTGGTCTTGATGTAAGCAGACAAAGGACCAAATATTAGAACTACCCACAAAGGAAACTGATTATTTTAAGATATAGGGGACAAGGTCTGCAGACTACTCCTTGTGGTAGAAGTATTGTGGGGAATCTTGGTGAGGTATGGGCCCTCGGAAACAACTGGAAAGTAGGGATATTAATGGCACTCACCTCTCAGGATTGTTGCGAGAAGCAAAGGAAATAAAATTTGTAAAATTCTTAGCACATGGTAGGCATTCCATAAATTCTAGGTATTAGTAGTCTGAGGTTTCTCAAAGTCTAAAAGTTTGGTGATTCTGTGATTATAAGACATCTGAGGGCCGGGACCACATCTAAAATTTGGTCTCATAATCATAGGAAAGATAATATTATTAACATCGTTATCATTAATAGCTGGCTTTTATATAGTATTGACTGTGCCGGGCACTGGGTCAAACACTTTACAAATATCTCATTTGACCCTCACAGTAAGCCTGGAAGGCAGATGCTATAATTATCACAATTTTACAGTTGAGGAAACTGAGGCAAACAGCGACTAAGTGGTTTGCCCAAGGCGACACAGTTAGTAGGTGTTTTGAGATTTGAACTTCCTTGGGTGAAGGAGTTTCCCTACAGGAGACTCAGCTTTTGAGTGAGAGTTGGGGGAGGGGGAGGTAAGCAGGAAGAGCACTATTTGTGCTATGACATTGAGGAAGTTTTAAGAGTATTATTTATCTGCTGGCAATATTTAGAATCCTAAAGGATAAACATCTCATTTTTTATTTGTGCTTCTATCTCTCTGGGACCTAAACAAACACACTGTATAATGAGTGAGGGAATGAATCATTTCACTCAGACATCCCAGAGTAAAGAAATCTGCTATGCTTGCCCCCTTGGAAATGGTCATCATTTCTCATTGAGGGGGCAAGGAGTCTCATCCAATTATATTTTCAGTTAATTTTACCATCCATTCAAAGTTCAGACCTTCCTGATATAGTCAGTGAAGTCATCCTCTCCACCAAAGCTCATCACTGCCCCCTGTACCCCTCCCCTTCTCCATCACTGATCTTCATGGTCATCTTTCAGCCAGCCTTCTGAAGATGAAGAGTTTATGCACTTAGTCACTGAGCAAGGCACAAAGCTTATAATGTGACATTAACCAGAGCCTTTCTGCCTTAATCAAACCTAAACAAACTTATGGTCCTCTGGCTTCCCCTTCCAAGACTCAGGGTGACCATCAGGCTCTGATGAGAAATAATGTAGACATTCAGTGGACGAGAGGGAACAGTGGAAAAGCATATTGGGTTAGGTGCTCCAGGCCTTGGGGTTTAAGCCCTAGCTTTATCATTCCTGACCCATGACCTTAGATAAGCTTCTTAACTTTGATCTCAGTTTCCTCAATGGAAGAATTAGGGAGTTAGATATAATGGCCTCTGTGGTTTTTTCCTTGCTTTATTATTTTAATCAAAGTGGATGTGAAATAAATGCTTACTGAACAAATGAATGAAGGTACAAACAACTCCAAAATCCTTTTTGAGCTCTTCCATGGCCTGAGCCCATTGGATACCTATTTCAGATGTTTGGGATACAGAGGCCTTGACTCCTATGTCTTTCCCTGATGGTAATCATTGTTCTTCTTCAACAGAAAGGAAGGGGGAATCATCTGTTCACCAAGAAAGTGACCTTCTATGGTCTTATTTTTTTTTCCCTTTTCTGGGCATTTTCTCAGCCAGTTACTTGACTTCTGAGATTCCTCTCCACCCCAGCCCACATCCACCCAGCTAGTGCTTGGGGTCTGAGATTCAAATGCTGCTCCCCAGACTCAGGGCTTTCAGCGGTGGCCCGGCTGCTATTCAGGGTAAGATGAAATCAGGTTCTCAGGTGGGGGCAGGGCCACCTCCCAGGCTCAGTTCCCTCAGGGGGTTTATGCAGAGACCTTCCATAATGGAGCTCCTGC
>CM053770.1:684113376-684207026 GCA_028658325.1 Potorous gilbertii
CGGATCTGTTCCTCCCAGGGCTGTGCAGCCATGGTAGGGCTGGGTTCTGCTCTGGTCCCGTGCACGATGGACCTTTGGTGAAGGTTTTTCAGGTCTTTCTGGAACAGAAATCTCCTCCACTTTGTTGTTCTGTGGCTTCCACTGGTCCAGAATTTGTTCAGAGTTCTTCTTTACAGATATTTTCTAGGCTGGGGTTTCAGAGCTAGCATAAGTGTGTCTTTCTACTCTGCCATCTTGGCTCCTCCCCCCAGGTACAAACAACTCCAAGAGTTCTGGTTGTGTTATTTTCCTGTTTCTGAGTACCAAGCTACATCTGTTTATTATCTGATTTAACCAGTTTAATACAGTGGAGAGAACAATGACTTTTTAGGTAGAGGATTTGGGTTCAAATCCCATCTCCTGTGACCTTGGGCAAATTATTTATCCTCTTGTGTTTCAAAAATGGTCTCTGAAGTCCCTTCCAGCTCAACACCTATAATACCAAGCAGCCCTTTGGGAGGGAAATGGGACAGAATAAGAGATGGTTTTTAACATTGTTTATAAAGATGTACAGACTCCTCTTTCTACTATCTCATTTGATCCTCATGACAACTCTATGAGATAGGTAGTACAGATGTTAATTCCCCCATCTTACAGATGAGGAAACTGAAGTTTTGAGAGATGAAATCACCACAGTTAATAAGCCTAGGAGGCAGGATTTGAACTCAGGACTATCCTGACTCTTAGGACCTTAGGATCTCATTGCCTTGGAAAAGTCCATTCAATTCCTGAACCTCAATTTCTTCATATATAAAAGAGTGACAGTGTTTTCCTCATGAGGTATAAGTTTTTGTATTTTTATCCCCAGAGCTTCCTCCAATGTCTCATCTTGGTGTGGAAGTAATCCTGGGTTCTTGAAGGCTATGTCATCAGAATACAAACTCTGGTATGTTCTGCTATTATGGAAAGATTTTGACCTGAGAAATGGATCAAGTCCTTTTTTTTGTTTCTTGAGGATTGACCTAGCGAATTATGGAGGGATACATCATTGCTCTCTTGGCAACTTAGTGATAATATATTTTTTTTGCCATAGCAACCCATAAAAATTAAAATAGAAAATATTCATCCATCTAGTATGGTCCCCTTCTGTTTCTGCAATGATGGTGATAGAATAGTATGAGAAGAAGTTGAGGGTAATAAGATGCATCCAGTATTTAGATTTGTCAACAAACTTGAATTTGACTGCTGGCATTCCCAATGAGAATCTTGTTCAATGACTACTAAGTAGACATATTGCTAGAGGAGCTGAGTCCTATCCATTTCCCCATTCTTGTTATAAACTCAATCAAAAGAAAGATAGCACTTGTGGGCAAATGGAAGGACAGTTCACACGTTCTACTTGGGGAAGCCAAGAAAAGTGATGGCAGAATGGGTTTTATTGAATGCCCAGAGGTAACAAGAAACATTATTTTGTGGGATATTTAGTTATTGCATATTGCAATACCAATGATAATCATTTGTAAAACTATCACCATGAACATGGTTGCAGCTTATGCACCAACATCAGTGGCTGAGAATGAAATGTTAAAGAAATTCTAGAAACAATCATGAGAAGGCCCTCCATAACAAATCCACATAGCACTTTGATATCCAGTGCAAAAGTAGGAAAAGGTGAGGTATTTAATGCAAATGTAGGAAAAGGTGAGAGTCAGGAGAAATTTGCAGGCAAACATGATTGATAAAGAAGAAATAAAGACCTGTACATTACACAGAAACCCAAAGGCTGCATATATTATGAATATTTAGAACAAAGAATTGGTAATTATTGGATATGGTGGGAACCAAATACCATTAAAGATTATTTATATATAATGTAATTGAAGATTATATTTTTATAGACAGGGAAAGATATATTATTGATGGGGGAATCATACCTGAGTCTGTGGACAGTTAGATTATCAACTCAGAAAAACTAAGATCAAAATTAATTTTAAAAACTTGAAGAATAATAATGAAAATAAGATACATAATTGAAACAACTTAACCCTGCCTGTTTAAACAAAAAACTGAAAAACAAAACTAGGAAATGGACAACAGAAACAACACCAACATTGAGTACAAATACTTTTATCTAGAAGTTCAATAAATGTAAATTAAATGTCACAACACAGAGAACTGAAGAACCCCCAAAACCTCTTAGTCAATGAGTACCTGACTTGCCAGATGGGAAGAGATAGCTGCCAAAGGCAATACTGGGTTAGGATGTGAACTTGTCTTTGTAACTTCTACCCCAAAGGGTGATTGACAATTATGATTGGTATCACTTCATAAAACAGAGTGAAGCAGTGGAGAGGAAAACCAGTTTAAAGAAAACCTGGCAAGATACTGAATGAAGCAAAGCCATCCCAAGAGTACTGCTGGATGAAGATAGAAAGAAGAGAACGAAAAGAAGAAAAATGGGGAAAACATGCAAAAACTATTCGAATAAACTGTTTCCCTCATCAAGGATAATGGAACAAAACTTGTATCCTAACATCATAGTCCCCTAGATGCTTCTGGAGACAGTATGGTAGAAATGATAGAAAAAGAAAACAAAGATGGGGAAGGCAGACATATTGGATCGAGTATAGAACAGAGATCCATACTGGAAGCCATGTAGTGGGGAGAACCTTAAGAACTGAAATATGGATTAGGGGAAAAGACTAAAAACATCGAGGAGGTAGAGTGGAATCAGTGCTCAGATAATGTTAATACCGCAAAAGAGGTGGCTAAGGGAACACTAATAACTTCCTAACCATGTACCTATTCTTCCATAATACAAAATCTTTGTGATAGTAATCTATACATAAATTGAAGGCATTTTTGATGAGGACATTAGTAGAGAACCTCCTCTCCATAAGACCTGCGTTAGAGTCCTGCCTCTGATACACAACTGTTTGTGTGATCCTGGGTGGTGGATCAATTTTCCAAAGAATACTATCAACACTTAAACCTCAAAGTTGCAAAGTCAATGTTGGTCAGCATTGGCAGAGGGAAATACCCTACTGGAAGCTAGTTATGCCAATTAAATCACAGGAACTTTCACAAATGATAATCAACCAGTTCACATACAGAGAATATAAAATTGCACTGGGCAATTGATTGTTGGTTAAAAGAAAGCATTGATTTGTTAGAACAAAAACCACCTTACAGGCTCTTATTCAGCATTCTGGAATCAAAATCACCCACATTTCCTTGGAAGATGTAACAGCAGAAATAACCCTGTTCAATGACTTGCTGATAACAAACACAGGGCAAGTAGAATGGGGAGATGTATACTAGCCAAAGGCATTAGTCACTTCAATGGGGGAGGATCCAGTGCACAGTCCAAACTGAATAGGGATTCCCAGTGGATGGTGAGGTTTTCCAGATGCAATTTTTGGCAGATGATATTGTGGTGATTCCATAAAGCCTCAGAATATCACAGGGCAAGAGATCCATAATTACTCAAAGGAGTTTGGCCTGGTCATTACAGAGAAGAGACCAAGTGGATGAGTGATGTCTATTGCCCAGATTTCAACATGCATTTGTATGTGGACTTTAAAGAGCATTCCCATAATATTTGTATCTCTAAGATAGAGAATACAGGTGGACACTTGCTTGTCTTTAATTTTCGATGACGGGGCTTACAGTTGACTTTGGAGTGGGGGAGGGCTGTGAAAGGTCAGCAGCCTCACTTACATCAGGCCAATTGGAGATGGCCCCCAAGTTGCCTAAGAGAAGAGTAAGCTGAATTAATTTGGGAACATTATATAAAACTCCTTGTCTGATGTCAAGCTCCTCCTAAAAGCAATGTTCCATCATTTCAGTACTCGTATATTATCATTGTTGCTATATGTCAGCAAATTATGAAATACAATTGTCAAGGAAAAGGTAAAAATGAGTACCATGCACAGATTCCACCATTTAACCAATGAGGAATTCCAAAGAGTGGCAGTGACAGTTATCATCTAGTAATTGCGCTAGGAAGAGAAGTCCATCTGGGCAGATGATGAGAATAAAGTATTGCCAGACGACCAGTTGGAGGGTTTCATTGGTCAGGAGAATGTGAGGAAGGCACATTGATGGAGCCTTTGTGACAAACTTCTTAGAGGACATGGACACAGGACAAGCTGGCAATCATAGGTTCACTAGATGGACCTCCCATACTGAAATCAAAGATACTTTTGTATGCTGACTAAATCCCTTCAGCCTGTCCTGACTCTGGCACTTTGTTTTTTTTTGGTCGCGTCTGACTCTCCTTGACCCCATGGGCCATAGCACATCTGGCCCTTCTATCCTCCACTATCCCTCTGTTGTTTCAGCTCATGTTTGTTGCTTCCATGACATTGTCTCTCCATCTCCATTTCTGCTATTCCCTTCTCCTTTTGCCTTCAAGCATTCCCAACATCAGGGCTTTTTTCCCCAATGAGTCTTGTTTTCTCATGTGTCACATTATAGGTGCTTGATAAATGTTTGTTGATTGATGAGATGGGGCACATAAATAAGTTTTATTTTAGTATTTACTATAGTATATAGTATATATTATACTATATAGTATAATAATTCCTCTTCTTTCTCAGGCATCTAGAATCTTTGGAAGCTTCAAACCAAGACAAGATGAGACAAGGCTAGATCAAGACTTCTAGAGCGGAAGGGGCAGACGTACATCTTCAGCTCATTTGAGATACCCTCTGGTCTGAGAATACCATTTTGGCATCAATGTCATGTATATCATGTATCAGCAGCATCATGCCACCAAATGTGACAACAAGCCAAAACCTCCTTTCCAGAAAGACCTGGGTTAGAGTCCTGCTTCTGATACACAACTGTTTATGTGGTCCTGGGACTCAAAGTTGCAAAGTCAATGCTGACCTGCATTGGCAGAAGGACATACCCTATTGGAAGTTAGTTACGCCAATTAAATCACAGGTCCAGTTAAAAAAAATACTACTTTTGTATGTGTTTGGAATAACACTCTTTTCAAGTCCATTATTTGTGTTTTTTTCTCTGTCACGTTTTTTGTTTCTGCTTGTGGTATTCTCAAGGGAGATAGGACGACTTCTCTTAGCAGTGAAGATCATTTCGAATTTGACCATTTTTATTGGTCTGTTTCACGAAACCTTGCCTTGGCTGCTCTGGTAGCAAAGGCTGGTCTGGTCTATGCAATGGCAAGGCTACTTAGAGCTATGGAAGTGTGAAGAATGCCTTTCTCAATCAGAAAGTCAGTTTCATGACTCCCAGGGCACCGAGTCTCCAACTGGAGCTCCCACCTCTTACCAAAGGAAGTCGGATCTGATCTACATTTCAGTGGTCAGGCAGGAAAGAACTGAAAGTCAGACAAGCATCCTTTTGCCTGTGCTCAGATAGGCATTAAGCATTTATTGATTGATTATATTAATGTACAGTCTGCACAAACCAGGTTGTGCTGCTACTGATTTCCAGAGGACTGAACCCTAAGATTTCCTTGAGACAGGGAACTTCAATGAGAGGAAATTCCCTGTAGCACCTTCTCTGTCACTGAGAGGTTCAGGGACTTGCCCTGGATCACAGAGACAATATCAAAGACAGAAGGACTTGGACTAAGAGGCCGACTGTCTAAGCAATGGTCCAAACAACCTCTTTTTTCCAAAGGGAATAACCTAGATTAACAGCTTTTTAAAAAGGGAGGCAGAGAAGGAGGAGGAAGTTGGGGGGAAAGTCAAAGTATGAATGACTGTCCTTTTCCTTCCAGCTCAACACATCCTCTCCCTTCCTCTGGGAGTCAGTAAGGGAAAGGTACAAGAACTCGAGCCTCAGAATCGTGGATAGGACAGCGCCTGGCTGGGCACAGCTCTCGTTTGCTGGGGGCGGAGGAATGTGAAGACGCCAGCGGGCACCCTGAGAGGCTCAACCCTGGTCTGGGACCCTGGAGATAAGGGGCTCGCACGTTTTCTGTCAAGACTGGAGGAAATGAGAGAGGGACGCTGATTCTCCAGGGATCGGTGCTGCTGTGGCGAGGAAAGAGGAGGGGATGGGAAGGGATGGGGCGTCCAGTCAGTGGGGGAATTTCCCCGCCTCTCTCTCTCTGCTCTCTCCCGTTTCTTGGCATAAATCCGGGCCGCGCTTGCCGAGCTGGGAAGTGCACCGAGCCCGAGCGCAGCTGGGTGGCACCAGATACCTCCCTTTCCCCCAGCCGCGGGCTCCGCGGGCTCCCCAGCCCCCGCCCCCGCCCCCGCCCTCCTCTGCCTTTCCCTTTTTCTCCTCCTCCTTTTCCTTCTCCTGCCGCCGCCGTGACTTCCCTCCTCCTCTCGATCTCTCCCCGGCTAGCTCGCAGCCCCGGCCCCCAGCTCGCCCGCCGCCGCCCCTCCTCCGGGGCCGTCCCCGCCGTCCGCCCCTCTCCTCCACTGCGCCCGGGGGCTCCTGGCAGCGCCCGGGCTCTGGCGCTGGGCTGCGGGCAGGAAGAAGCTGCCGCGGCCGCCGCCTCGGCCCGACCGACCGACTGACGATCGGACAGACTAGCGGGCAGAGCGGGGCCCCGGGCACCCCCGAGCCTGCGCACCCCAGCCCCCGCGCCCTGGCTTTGCGGAGCCCGCGCGATGCCGGCCGCCGAGCCTCCCGCCCCGTAGCCGGGCTTGTTCCGTGGCTGCCCGGCTCCCGGGAGCCCTCGGCGGGCGCCGGGCAGTGGCCCGCACAAAGTTTGGTGGGGAGCACGGAGTGAGAAAGCCGAGCTGAGCCGGACCGGGGCGTCCCCTGCGCTCCCCTAGCCCTGCCCACGTCCGCTCCCTTCCCGAAGCGGGAGCCTGGAGCCGGGGAGGCAGCCCAGCATGGCCCCGCGGAGGCAGCCCAGCACGGCCCCGCGGAGGCAGCCCAGCACGGCCCCGCGGAGGCAGCCCAGCACGGCCCCGGGGACCGGCGGGGCGCCCCAGCCCGACGAGGCGGCGGCGGGGTCTCCGCTGGCCTCCCGCTGCTGCTGCCGCTGCCGTTGCTGCTGCCCGGGCCGGGGCCGCCGGGCGCTCTCTGGGGCCGGGGCCGGGGGCCGAGCCCGGGGCCGGGGGCCGCCGCCGCCTCTCTGGCTGCTCTGCCTGGCCCTGCTGTGGCGGCTGGGAGGCGCGGCCGACGCCGACTTCTCCATCCTGGATGAGGCACAAGTGCTGGCCAGCCAGATGCGAAGGTTAGCCGCCGAGGAGCTGGGGGTGGTCACCATGCAGGTAGGCAGCTCGCCCGCCCCAGCTCTGCAGCCTTCTGCAGCCATGCACGCCGCCTTTCTCCCTCCAACTTCTCCCCTCGCTCCGCACCTCCTCTCGTTACCCTTCTCCCCAACTCTGAAAAGTTACTCTCCATCCACTCTACCCTGCAAACTCCACGTTCTTCTTTGTCTTCTCGGCCGGGGACAGTCTGGCCCCCCTTCCTTCGGCCCCTCTGAAGGCCCCGCTGGCCCCCACACTCTCCATCTCCCCACACTCCTGGCCCTCTGATCCCTGGGGGCAAGATTGACTAAGATTTGGGAGAATGCCCAGGGAGGTGTAGGGGGAAGTGGTGGGGGTCTCTGGTTTCTGCACCTCTGCCTCCTAGCCCCCTACCAGGGAAGGAGCGGGGGGCTTTGCTGATCCCTTGCCCCGACACGCAGGAGGCTCTAGCTTCCAGCCTCGTGGGCTGTGATGTAGTGTTCCCTCTGCGAGCTGTGGGCTGAGCTCCGGGTGTGGGATGGGACTTGGGTTTTGTTTTTGTTTGGGTGTTTTGGGCGGAGTGAGGACCGATTCTCACTCAGGCCAGACTATTGACCTTCTTTGCTCTGACTCAGGAGAGGAAGAGGACTTTGCCGACTGTGCCTGTGATGATGATGGTAGTGGTGGCTGCGAGGTAGATGAGGAATCTAAGCCAATTGCTAGATCTCCACGTACCCAGGGAGGTATCTTTCGGCGAGGTTATTTTCTTGCGCTTAGCGAGGAAGGCCCCGTCTGTGTTAATGGGGGAAAAGCTCAGCTTCATTTTAGCTACAAACCGGCGGACACAATGCAGCGCATTCGGTAATGTGTTATTAATGACAGCAATAAGAGAATTAAAAATAATAATGGGGCCTTCCGAGGCAGGCTGAGTTTGCTGGAATGCTCTCCTCTCCTAGGTGGAGGTCTCTGATTTCATTTCTTGTCTGCACCTCCCACTGGGAGAGATGTTTGGAATCATTTGGGGACTCAGGTTTCCACAGGATTTCTCCTCCCTTTCTCTCTCCACCCCTTGGGGAGAGCACATTTCTTGAGGACAATTTTCAGACTTTTAAACCTGAATCAGACAAATGAGGTTTACTTTTTTAGGGGGAGTGGAGGAAGAACGCCATGGGGAAGGGATGGTTGAGAAGGTAAATTTGGCTGGATCTGCAAAACCCAGCAAATGCAGAACTAAATAAATAGCCAGAGTCCCCTTTCCAAGTTCCTTGCTTTTGTATAACAATTGGCAGAGCCCAGGTGCCATAGCTGACCCCAGTCCCAGGCCTTTCTGATTCTCGAATCAGCTTTCATTTTCTATCCAGACGCACCATTTAGATTTTGGCCAGGGAGAGGTCAAGTTCTTGACTATGAAGGAATTTTCTGAGAATGCCAGTTTAAAAAGAGGACAGAAAAGAAAAAAAAGCCCTATTTTGTAAAATAAATATTTGGGTGGAAAATATTTCAGGCCAAAGCACTAGCCTGTCTTCCTGAACAACACCGTCCCCCATAACAATACGCTGAGATCTTGGAGCTGGTGATTCCAAAGCTCTTTTACACCTCACAGGTTGGGGGCCCTTGGAGATGTGGGGGTTGCCGGCTACTTCCCTTGGCTGACTGAGATTTGTCTCCTGAGAAACTGACTGCAGTGTGGGGCACTTTTCACTCTTAGGCAGACAAAAGGTGAAATCAGATCCCAACACATTGTAATTCAGGTAGGATCAGAAGCAAATGTAGTTTTAAAGCCTTCACCATTGAAAAGGAGACCCTTAAAAAATCCACAGGGTCTGGGTCCAAATGGCTTTTTATCTCCTCCAAACTGGGTTCATTCTAGCACCTTTGGGAAGACTTTGTGGTAACTGGCCCCCGGGGCTTGGCCTTTGTCCTGCAAAAAAGTGGAGTGGCCCCCTCTGCTTTATTTGTGAGACTGGTCTCCAGGCTCTAGAGATAGCTAGGCCACTTGCTTCCTTCCCAGGATATTTGGGAGACATGCACTTTTCCCTCATTCATGCCAGTTTCCAATGCTGGCATTCCCCTCCCCCCATACTAGAATTTGTACATTGACTTTAGAATTATGTGGCCTTGGTGACTTACATTGTGGAGCTTTGTGACAGCCCCAAGGAAGCTGGTTTGTCCAGACATGACTGTGACTTGGTTATGATCCTTTTGATGTGGATGCCTGTGGATAGAATCTCTGGCTTTTTAGGTGCCATGTTGGCCACCAGGTGGATAGTTTGGTACAGCTAGAAGGGCTGGCCTTATTTCTTGATAGACATCATCTTAGCACTGGAAAGATCTTGTGAGACTTTTGCCAAACTTTGTGTTATCAATCAGTTTCCTTTGAAGTCGATTTGCATTTTAAACAGCTTTTGCTGCTAAGCTCTTCCTTGATCGAATTTGGAATTTTAAAAATTGTAATTAAAATGTTGCTGATAAAAGTGCTCCGCCGCCCCCCCCCCCCAAACCTCCATAGGCCTGGCTTTTTTTCTGCTATGTTTGGAGCAGCAGTGGAGGAAGGAGGTTAAGGATGTTCATAACAAAGTTAGATCATTGAGAGGGACAATTTTTAGAAAAACACAAACCAGGCCTCTCTTGGTGCCATGGTTTCCTAAGACATGTTTCTCATGCTCAATAATGGAATTAGACAGTTGGAGAAGCCGTTTTCCTTCAGGCCTTAGATCTAGGTATTCCTAATGAGACTGGTATGTTCATTTCATTCCCTGTTTAGGAAAAGAGTTGGAAACAAAATTCTTTGAAACTAATTGCTCATAACCAACTCCATTGACCTAAGGAAGCTGCCGTTGAGTGGAGCTGCTTAAGTAGCAAAGACGTTGTCTAACGATAGGCTGGGGAATAAAGCCAAAAGCCTGACCCTAGTCTCCCCAGGAGGCTGGGGAGGGGCAAGGTTCTCCCAAGCTGTCAGGAACATCAAACTCCAAACCAAAGATCTAGAAAGGAGTGGTACTGTGCAAGCACCACTGGGCCTCATTTCCTTATTAAATGGGCAACTGAGAATAGATCTCTCTAAAGTCCTTTTCTGGTCTTTGACAATCTTGCAAAATTATACAATACAAGATTGTAATACAAGAAGCATATATTCAATTACAAATTTTTAATGACTTTTTTTGTTTTACATTCTCTAGTTTCCTCCTGTGTCCCTTCCTCTTCCCTCTCCCAGAGAGTCATCACTTTAATGAAGAATCAGTCAAGCAAAAAAGATTAGAAATTCAGGCAAACTTAATCAATAAATTGAAAAATATCTGATATTATATATAATATTCCAAATTTGTGGAATTTCCTTCTCTGCAAAGGAAGGAAGACATGGTGATGTCTTCTCATCTCTCCCTCTCTTCTTTAGAGAGAAGTCCACAGACATCATGACATTTACAATGTACCCTGTGGGCAGCTAGGTCTGGTAGTGGATAGATTGCTGGGCCTGGAGTCAGGAAGACCTGAGTTCAAATCCAACCTCAGACACTTACTAACTGTGACCCTGAGCAAGTTACTTTGCTCTGTCTCAGTTTTCTCATCTGTAAAATGAGCTGAACCCTTGCCAAGAAAACCATTTGACACAACTGAAAAACATCACCAACAGCAAATGTGCCCTGCAGGCACTGTTCCAGGCCCTGCCAGAGATAAAATGAAAGGCAAAAACCATCTTTTGTCCTCTGGGAACTTACAAGCTAATGAAACAAATACAGCAATAATTCTGTATAAACAAGTTCTATACCTCTGATGAAAGGTAGCCTCTGAGGAAAGAGCACCAGCACGCTTCTCTTACTCTATGTGGCAATGAGGCCTAGACTGGCCTCTTCATTCAATGTCTTTAATATTTAGTAAGCACCTACTGTGTGCAAGGGACTATCCCTGGCACAGTGCAGGCTTAGCAAGAAGATGAAGTCATAGGTGTTGCTGTCAAGGAACTTGTGATGTTGAATTGTGGAACTGAAAGAGACCTTAGAGATCATGGAACTCAAAGAACTATTCAAAAGGGAAATGGACTGCTTCAGGAGCATCACCTCTCTTGAGTGTTCTTCAGGCAAATTCTAGTTGATCAATTGCTAGGAGGGCAGCTAGGCGGCACCGTAGTATGCAGAGCACTGAGACTGGAGTCAGGAAGACTCATCTTCCTGAGTTCAAATCTGACCTGAGACAGGTATTTCCTGTGTGACCCTGAGCAAGTCACTTCACCCTGTTTGCCTCAGTTTCCTTGTCTGTGAAATGAGCTTGAGAAGAAAATGGCAAACCACTCTAGTATCTTTGCCAAGAAAACCCCAAATGGGGTCAAAAAGTGTTGGACACAACCAAACAACAAGGCATGTTATATAAGGTACAAGCATTCCCATGGTGGTCAGAAGAAGCACTCTCAAGGTCTCTCTTAAGAACTGTGTGACATGGGAGACCCTGGCACAGGACCACCCTGCATGGTGTGCCCACATCAGAGAAGGTGCTATGCTCTATGAGCAAAGCAGAATTGAAACAGCTCAAAGGAAGCGCAGGATGAACAAATTTAAGAATCCTCCCCAAATGTTCATGTGGAGTATTTGTGCCCGACCCGTGGCAGAGCATTCCAAGCTCATGTTGGTCTGCTCAGTCACACACTGAAACTTGACTCTAGCATAGTGATGTCATTTAGATCCTCTTTAAGAATGAAGGACAACCACCAACAACCCCTTTGTATGGTGTGTGTGTGTGTGTGTGTGTGTGCGTGTGTGTGTGTGTGTGTAGGGGAGAGGGGTTTGAGTAGATCATTGAAGTCCCTTCCAACACTGATTCTAATATTCTAAACTTCCAGTGCAATCTTCTTTCACATTCACAAAAACTCAGAGCTAAGATGATTTGTCCAAGGTCCCATAGCTAGTGACTGGAATCCTTCATTTCAAGGTGCTTCATTTCGTTGTGTCTCATGAACAATTAAGTAGCACAATACAACAAATAACACAAGATACCGAGCGCCTTGTATTTTTATCTCCTGCACATAGCAGTGACCAGTGCATGGTACATGATCAGGAAATTTTTTTATTCATTTTTTTTTCACTCAATAAATAATTAATTAGCCAAGGAGTGATATAAATTGAGCCTTGGTTATGTGTCTAGCACTGTGTCAACAAGTCTTGGTGGTGGTTGGGATGAGCAGGGCTGCGTACGTTGTGAGTAGACTATAGCAAGGAGTGAGTATGGTGTTCGAGGCCCTGACTTCAAAGCCCAGCTCTGCCACTACACTAGCTTTGTTAGTCCTTCAGTAAGCATGTAAGTGTCTACTATGTTCCAGGCACTGTTCTAAATGCTAGAAATATAAAGAAAGACAAGATGTTTCCTATTCTCAAGGAGTTTACAGTCTAATGAGGGAAAGAAGCAAAGAAGTTACAGACAAGATAAATTGGAGATAATTATCCTAGGGAAGGCACTAGAATTAAGAAGAATTGGGAAAGGTAGTTCTTGGAGTCGACCCAGGGGTCATCAAATTAAGCCTTACCCAGAGTGACTGAGCCCTCCTGCCTGTTTTTTGTACAGTCTGAAAGCTAAGAATGGAACTTTACTGTAAAAACCGTTCTTAGCTCCCAGACCATGCAACAAATCAGGCAAGAGGGCATGTTTGCCAACCCCTGGGTGGGCAGTAGGATTTTAACTGGAACTTGAAGGAAGTCAGTGAAACCAGAAGGCAGAGAAGAGGAGGGAGAGCATTCCAGGCTTAGAGGAAAGCCAGATAAAATACTCAGATCCCAGAGATGGACTACCTTGTTGGGAGAATATCAAAAGCAGTGTGTGTGTGTGTGTGTGTGTGAGAGAGAGAGAGAGAGAGAGAGAGAGAGAGAGAGAGAGAGAGAGAAAGGAGGGGTGTGTGTAGGAGTGTATGGTGTAAGAAGACTGCATAGAAGGGGATAGTGGTGGAAGTGGGGAGGGTAGGCAAATCCTAAAGGACTTTAAACACCAAGCAGAAGGATTTTCTAATTTATTTTGGAAGTGATAGGGGGCCATTGTTTTTGGTCCTTGGTTTCTAAGAGAACCAATGACTTGATGGGATGATGTCTTGACTTCTTAATGAATTAAATTTAATCGAAGCCACTACAGCTTATTAAGTGAGTGTGTGTTTGGTGGTTTTTGCGGGGTGGGGGGGGGGAGGCACACATTGTTAGACCTGCACTTTGGGAAAAATCACTTTAACAGCTGAGTGGAGAGTGGACCAGAGTGGGGAGAATCTTATGGTCAGCTGAGCTACCAGAAGGCTGTTGCAATAACACAGGCTTACAGTGCTGAGCACCTGCCCTAGGGTGCTGGGTGGCAGTGCCCAAGGAGAGAAGATAGCATGGGAGAGTAATGCTGTTTAGGTAAAATGGATCTTAGGTTGGCTCTGGTGGGTGAGCTAGGGGGAGCAATTGAGGATGATCCTGGGTGGTTGGGAAGATGGTGTTACCATCCAAAGTAATAAGGATGTTTGGAAGCAGGGGAGGGTTTGAGGGAAATGTTCTGAGTTCTGCTTGAGATGTATCTACGAAGATGTCTCCTAGCCACGTAACTGGGGGCAAGTCCCTTCCCTGGGTGCTTTATCTTGTCCTTCTATAAAACGAGGGGACTAGATTAGAAGATCTCTAAGGTTCCTTCTGACACCCATACCATGCTAGATGCCACCAGAAGGTGTAGTCCTGCCCAGAAGGAGCTTATACTACAGTCCTGGGCATGGAAAAGTCAATCAGCAAGCATTTTCTAATTGCCTACTCTCAGTCTGGCAAGGTGCTGAGATAGAGATAGGGACCGGACCTGGGATGTCACAGGAGAAAACTCACTTCATTGTTGAAGCTGGAAGTCTGCTCTGTAATTTTTAGGGAGTAGATTAGAGAACAGAGGAATTAAGTGACCTGCCCAGGATAACACAGCGATGTGGGTCAAAGGTGTTAGACATACAGAGGCAAAAATGAAATTCTCTGCCTTCTTGGGAGCTGGTATTCTATCGGGGAGATGGGCTGCTTTTTACTTTTGTATCCCCAGCATTACTGATTGACTGATTGTATAAGGAAATGTAAAATGAATTCCTAGTGATTTTAGGATGAGGTACCAACAGCTGGGGAAGAAAAGGAAAAGCCTCATGGAAGAACTGTGCTGTCTTTTTGAGCTGAGCTTCTGGAAGGGCAATAGTGATTGAATAGAAGAGGCCGGAGCAAGGAGGGAAGAAGGCAGTCCTGGAGCCCAGTGTGTGCAAACACTTGGAGAGAGGAGATAGGATGCTGTATTGAGGAACAGGGAATAGGGCAGTTTAGCTTATGCAGTTCTTGTTAGGAGTAAAATCTGGCCTTCTTTGCTGCTCTTCCTGTCATCATTAACCTCATTGGTCATGATAGAACAGTCTAGGATCATCGTCTGTGAGTTACTGGACCACAGGCAGCCTAGGAGTCCAGTTACTTATGGCAGCATTTTTAGACTGGGGTCAACACACAGCCTCTCTGTGGTAGGGGTCTGATACCCCCCCCTCAGGATTTATATCAGTCTTTAAGATTTCTCTGTTTTGGACCAGATAGGAGAGATTTTAGAAACAGTCAACAGTAAATGCCAATGCATTTACAAGAACCATGGTTATTGTCATATGACTCCAGCACTCTTGGCGTTAATGAAAATCCTCAACTCCTGGAAAAGGGAATCTCCAGGGAGTGAATAAAATTGCCCATTAGTGGAGCAATTTTGAGTTGAGCATAGTGGAAATGAACCCAAGGAAAAAGGCCATTAAAATTGACCGTCTTAATAGCTCAACATGTCATTTATTTTAAGGATTCCTATTTCTCCTTCTGCACTCATTGCTGGCCCCACACCTAGTGATGCCTCTCGCTACTATTCCTTAGTCTTGTACTTATGTAACTGACTATGCCAGTCATGTTTGAAGTTGGGAGGGTATTTTTAGAGGGGAAATGGGACTGCACCCTACAGAATCAGCCAGAGTTATGTTGAGTTTTGCTAGAGGCGTTACAGAAATTGCCTCTATGGTGTTCCCCACTTTCTTTCTTGACACCCAACTGCCTTAATTCTCACTTTTCCATGCCAAATACCAAAGAAAAGTTGGACTGTAACATGGGAATCCCAGCATTACATCTCATATGGCAGTGGGAATTTTCATCACTCATGATGGTGGAATGGTAGAATGTTCAAGCTGGAAGGGAACTACAAGGTTGAGAGGTTGTGTAGTGCCATCCTTCATTTTAGAAAGAAGTCTGGGCCCAGGAATTGGCTGGTTCAAGGTAGCAGAACTATGAGCTCTAAGTGAGGTCTCTTGACTGAATTCTGTGCTTATTTTCTGTTCTAAGAGTCCCTATTTACCCAAATGGGATCATTAATTTAGGGACATTAGAGGTCCATTTAGGATTCCAAATCCATGTTGTTTCAACATTCCTCCCTGGGCATGGCCATGGGAAAGCTACCTAACTCTTTTGGGGGTTTCTTCACCTGTAAAGAATGAGATGGTGAGACTAGCTGGCCTCTACAACCCCTGCTTATCCTGAATCACAATCCTAGAACAAAAGCGAGAGCAGGAACTGTTTTTAGCATTGGCTTTCTTTCCCCAGTGCCTGGTACATTGTAATCAATACATGCTCATTTGGTTGAAGCTATATTTCATCTCTTGCAACTGACTCTGTCCTTTTGCCACCACCACCAGAACTTTTCAGGTCACAACCTGGGGTGATTCTCTCTGAGAAAACACCCAATCTACGATGGTTCTCTAAGTTGGTGACTACAAAGGAGCAGAAGACTTGATGGCCATGATGCCAGGCAGCCTAGTGTAGGAGAGGAAAGAATACTGGCATTTGGACTCATAGGACCTGGGTGACACAGAATCAATCTCACCTCTTCCTATCTGGGTGACCTTGGGCAAGTCAGATCCCAAATGCTGCTTTGGGCTTCAGTTCCTTCCTCTACACAGTGCAGGTATTAGACTACTAGACATTCTCCAAGGTCCCTAATGCCTCTAAAGGTCTGGGTTTATACCAGAGCTGTGCTGTGGTCTTATGTCTGGAGGCTGATGGGAGCAATGAATAGAGAACAAGTCTTCTCTCTTTTAGACTCACTTGTTAAATGCCTTGATGGTAACCATTACTGGTCATGAGCTCTCTTCTTTGGTCATTTATTTTCTCACAAATAAGTCCTGTGTTGGTTTTGGTGGACAGCAAACTCAATTGTAGTCAGCAGCCTGATATGACAGGGAATGTGCCACAGGCTTAAATAACAGTTTAGATGGGGGGGGGGCGGGGAGAGAGAGAGAGAAAGAGAGAGAGAGAGAGAGAGAGAGAGAGAGAGAGAGAGAGAGAGAGAGAGAGAGAGAGAGAGAGAAAGTCATAGGCTCATTATGGATTTTAAAACTGAATCAGGCTCCAAAGAAATCGTCAGGCTAGAACTTAGTGTTGAAACTAAGATGAATGTTAATAGGGATAAAGGGAAAAGTACTGTGTGTTGGTTCAGAAAATCGACTCCACATGGACAGGGTCGGGGCAGCAGGGCCATTTAGCAGGTCACTGGGAAAAGATTTGGGAATTTCAGTGGAATAGAAACTCACTAGTAATAATAGAGATGATGATGATGGTAGTTAACATTTCTACAATGATACATGTATATGTATATAGAGTTTACAAGTTTATATAATGATATATATGTGTATCTTTATATATGTGTGTGTGTGTGTGTCTCTATGTGTGTGTGTCTCTGTGTGTGTGTGTGTGTGTGTGTGTGTGTGTGTGTGTGCATGAAAATACATTTTACCAAGCTCTTTGCCTGGATTGTCTTATTTGGCCGTCTCAACAACCTTACAAAATAGGCACTCTTATAACCCTTCTTTTACAGATGAAGAAATTGATTCTGAGAAGAGGTTAAGTGATTTTTCTAAGATCAATGACTTGTCCAGTCAGTCAATAAACATTTGTTAAATACCTGCTATGTTCCACAGAAAGATAAAATACAGCCCCTACTTTTAAGGAGTTCTCAGACTAATGGCAGAGATAACCTGTAAACAATTCTGTATAAATAAAGCCTAGACAAGATAATTTGGAAGTAATCAACAGAAAGAAGCCATTGGCATTAAGGAGGGGTGGGGGAGGTTAGAAAAGAGTAGTTAGTGTCTTGGGCAATATTAGAAGTTCCTGACTTCTTGGTTCAGCCTTTTCTCTGAAACCCACTGGTTTCCTCAGTGAGAGCAAGCAATGTGAATAGCCCATCCCCCCAAAATCTTCATGTGCTCATATCCTGCATTAAGAGACTCATAGTACTCAGGTGACAGGAAGATAGCTCCACTGCACTCCAGATTAAATCTGAAATGTTATGATTGTTTCTGGGCACAGAATTTTAAGAACAACTTTGGAGTGTCCAAAGTCAGGCAGATGTGATATTTAAGAATCTCGGTTTCTTGCTGCATTCACATGACGATCAGTTGAAAGTCATGGATGTTTGGTCTGGAAATTGGGGAAGGAAGAAACACAATAGTTGTATTCACATATTTGAAGAGATGGAATATGGAAGAGGGTAAACTTGTGCTTTTTTGGCCCTAAATGTTGGAGTTAGAAGGAAATACTTAGCCTACATTGCACAGGGAGATATAGGTTTGATTCCAGAAAGAACCTGGTCATCATTCAAGTTATCCCAAAATGTATGGTCCCCTCCAGACATAGAAGACTGGTCATTCAAGCAAATACTGAGTGATCACGTGTCTGGTCTGTTGTAGAGAGGATTCATGGTCAGCTGTGAGACAGACTAAGGTGCCACCGAGTCCCTTTCCACTCTGAACTGCTCTGATCCTGCACTTCTCCAGATCCTTAAAGGACAAGTCTGTCATCTACCTCTTGGCCTGTGACATTATGGGGCTTTAATAGATGTCATGACTATGTGATGATAATGATGCAACATGTGATTTTTCCCTTCTGCCACCTTTATTCTAACCCTGACTTAGACTGCTGGAGTGAGAGAAGTAAGGAATGATAAAAAAACCCCAAATTTAAGAGCACCAATTATGTGCCAAGCAGTGGTGTGATGCTGGGAATACTGACACAAAATCAATAGGGTCTCTGATGTCAGAGAATTCCCATTCCAGTTAGAGAAGAGAACAGGTATGGGGAATTTATATGCAGGGCAGATGGCAAGTCCCAATGGTCCTGAGGCTGCAAAGGCAGAGCAGGTGATGAACCGCCTTCTCTACTGTACTCTCCATTGCTAGAAATCATCTCTAATTTCTGATGTCATCAAGGACTTTGCCAAGTCAACAGCACCAAGGAACTTTCTCAGAGGGAGGATAAAAAGATAGTCAATCAAGGGACATTTTAGTGCCTTCTGTGTGCCAGGCACTGTGCTAAGGCTTGGGGATACAAAGAAAAGCAAAAAAATCTATCCCTGACCATTATGAGCTAAAAATCCAGAGTGGGAGGCAATATGCCAGTGGTTGTGTACATGCAAGATATATGCAGGGTTTAGTAGAGATGATCCGAGAGGGAAGTCATAAGGGTTAAGGGGCACCAGGAAAGACTTCTTTCAGAAGGTGGGACTTCAGCTGGAACTTCAAATAAGTCAAGAAAAGCAAAAGGCAGAGATGAGGAGAGGAAGAATTCCAAGCATAGGAGACAGCCAGTGAAAAGAGAAAGAGGTTGAGGGGGGAGAGAGACAGAGACAGAGGGGCAGAGAGAGACAGAGATAGAGAGATACAGAGGGACAGAGAGAGAGACACAGAGAGAGAATGGATCAATGGGATGAAGGTTGCAGAAAGATCTATCTAGATGTGATGGAAGCCACTTCCAAATATAGCTGTCCTAGGTGCACTTATCTGACTAGGGAGGCAGAGGATTGTTACTAGATTGGAGGCAATATTAAGAGGAGATATCCTCTTTGGACAGAGATTGGACTATATGGTTCTATGGTCCTTTAAGTCTCTTTCAACTCTTAAGGTTCTGCAAATCCATAGATATCTGGGCTTTAGGTATAGTTTTGCTCCCCAGCAGGGATCAAGGTCAAATCCATGATTGAAGTATATGGATTTGAAAAGGGCAACTTGCCCACAGTGGCTTAGCTGAGTCTGTTCTCTGACCCTGTCACCAGCCATCACCAGGAAAAACCTGTTATTTTTAGGGCCACATGGTTGAGGCCACTAAGGGGTTTTTGTTTTGTTTTGGGTTTTTTCTCACATGTTGTTCAGTTGTTTCAGGCCTGTCTATGTCTTCCTAACCCCATTTGGGGTTTTCTTAGCAAAGATACCAGAATGGTTTGTCATTTCCTTCTCGAGTTCATTTTACAGATGAGAAAACTAAGGCAAACAGGGTTAAGTGACTTGCCCAGTAAGTGTCTGAGGCTGGTTTTGAACTCAGGTTCTCCTGAGAACCAACCACTTACCTGCCAACAAGAACATAGTCAGTGTATATACTCCACTGGTTGTTTTGCTTTTCCTTAGTATTTTTTGTATTAGTTCATAAGAGGAGGGTCTTTTCCAGGATTCTTTAGTCTTTCTAGTTTATAATCTTAAGGGGAAACAGAGTGGTAAAATAGAAAGGTCAGTGGATACAAGTTCAAATTCTGCCCAAGGCTTACCACCTGTATGACACTGAACAAGTAATTTAAGTTGTAGATGTCTACTTTCCTCATCTGTAAAATGAAGGGTTGGACCAGATGACCCCTGAGGTCACAGTTATCCTCTAGATCTCTGTTCCTGATTATATTACAGCACTCAACTACATGGAGGTATCACAATTTATTTAATCCTTCCTTGATTGTTGAGACACTACAATTCTTTGCAATTATGAATAATGCTGGATGAACATCATTGAAGCTGATGACTTCATTTGTTTTTGATTTTGTTAAAACTTCCAGGCTGTTATTTCCAACAATGAAATTACTTGGTCAAAGACCATGATTATTTTTTATAAATTTTATTGTATACTACCAGATTTCAGTCTGAAAAAAAATTACACAGGTTTGCAATTCCATCAGCAATGTATGAGTGTGCTCATTTCTCCATTCATTCCCAAAGCACTGAACCTTTAATCATTTTTAATTGCTGCATATATGCATCAATATATCAGTATACCGTGTAACTTTTAGTAGTAACAGTGTATCAACTCCATTTTACTTTAAATCTCTTTGTGTATTAGTAAGATTTTGCATTTTAAAGTTTATGTTCCCTAATCTTTTGATTTGTGATTCTGATCCTATCATTTTGTATTTCCTCTCCTTTGATCAATCCACTGCAGCCTGAGCAGACTACCTTTTCACCTTGTTCTCTTATGTTTCATTCCAAGGCATTTGCCTTCTGCTCCAGATTCTTGCTCTTTCCCTTTCTATTTTTTTCCATAGTTATCTAGGGTGTACTGATTCCAACATGATTCCCATTTGAAAAGTTTTACAAGTCAATATGATGAGAGGCAGGTAGATAAAAGAGTCTTCAGTGTGTCTCTGGAAATAGTGTACATTACTGAAATTGTGGAATGCAGACCAGGGGAGTAAAATCTCTTCTGTTTTTTGCATGATTTTCTCTTGGATCAGTTCCAACCATCACAATTTTTTTTGAGGCTGTCAAAGTCCAGGGTGGGGGCTCTTCTCTTGGGTGGGGGCATTGCTCTCTCTATGCTTGGTCCACTTGGATTGTTTTTTATGGAGCATTTCAAAAAGCTTTTGGAGGTCCTCGTAGAAGGAAGGGCAGTTGGAAACTGGCAAGTCAGGGAGAAAGAATCTGAATTTTTAATTAGGCTTTTGAGTTGTTTCTTCAAAGTGTGGGGGACATCATTAGTGATGTAAGTCAGGTTGCATTAGCCCACAGTGACATTTCACTTCAAACACTGGGAACGCAGCTGTCCCTGGCACATAAAAGTTGCCAGTGCGTTGCTGCCATAGTAGCAGCAAGGTGGATGGGGAGATAATGAGCTGCCTGTCTGTCCCCAATCACTTACTGTGGGCTGGGAGAACCCTGCCAGTCATAGACAGGAGGCAGGAGGCAGGAGTTATTAACAGGAGAAAATTCCAATATGTCATCAAGTATTTGGACTCATTTCAGCTGTGGTAGAGCTGATAAGGCACATGCTAAGTAAGGGAACCACACAAACCGAGGCTAGGAAGATGCTAGTTCTTTTTTGTCCCTCCCCCTTCCCTTAATTCAGTAGATGAAGAAAATAATGACCCACAGAGACAATGACAGTAAAGAAGATGTCCTAGCCTGATCAGCCTGATATAACTCCATGTAGAAAGATGACAGATTGTAAACAGTGTTCTTGGGGTCATAACTCTAGAGCTGACAGAAGCCTCAGAGGCCATCAATTCCTCACCCAGATTTTACAGATGAGGAAACAGAGCCATGGAGGTGAATTGACTTACCCCATAGTAGGGCAAGCTTTGAGTAGGAGTCCTTCCTCCTGAGCTGCCAGGGCTTTCACCTCTGCCCCATACTGCCTCTAACCCCACAGCTGTGCTAGGACGGAGGTTCATATCATGCTGGAGTGAGGGTTTTACTATTTGGAAAACTATCTGCTCTAGGATAGAATTTTCTCATCATGAAGGGGATGGAGAGGAGAACAAGAGCTATGATGATAGGGTTCTCCAAGGCCTTTCCATAGAGCATCACTGTTGGGTCTTCAGCACAACCCCAGGAGCTAGCTGCCATTATTGTGCCCCTTTCACAGAAGAGAAAATAAAGGCTCAGGGAGGTAAGTGATTTGCTCAAGGCCACATGGCTAGCACTCTGTGCTGGGGGATTTGAGTTGAGGTCTTCTGAATTTTAAGGCCCTGGTGTGACCCAGTATGCTGGCCTGCCTCTCCTGCTTTGGGGCATCTACCCCAAGGAGGTTAATGGCGGAAAGAATATTTCAAAATATTCACAATAGAAATCTTTGTGGCTGCAACACACACACACAAACACACATATGTACACATGCACATACACACATATACAGATACATTTGCACACACATATACATACATTAACACATGCATATCTATATGCATATACATGTATGTATATATATATACACACACACATACTCTCTATATCTCTTCTCTGTATGTAATCTACTTAGTTCCATGGTGTCTTTTTCTCCAATAGACTGTGAGTTCCTTGAGGCTAGGGACTGTTTTTGCATTTCATTGTATCTCTAACCCTTGGCACCATGCTTGCACATAGTAGGTGCCCAGTAAATACTTGACTGATAGATCGAAAATAGCATGAATTCCTTTGATCCAGCAATACCACTATTAGGTATATGTCCCAAAGACATCCAAAAAAGGGAAAAGAACCTATTTGTACAAAAATATTTCTAGCAGTTCTTGTGGTAGGTAGAAGCTGGAAATTAAAGGGATGCCCATCCACTGTTGAATGGCTAAACAACCCGTGTGTGATTGTACGATTGTAATGGAACATTATTGTGCTATAGGAAATGATGAGCTGGATAATTTCAGAAAAACCTGGAAAGACTTCCATGAACGGATGCATGGTGAAGTGAACAGAACCAGGAGAACTCTGTACACAGTAACAGCATTATTGTGTGATGAAGAACTGTGAATGACTACTGTTCTCAGCAGTATTATAATCCAAGGCAATCCCGAACGAAAGACTAATGATAAAGCAGACTATCATTTGCCTACAGAGAAAGGACCGATATTGTTTGAATGCAGACTGAAGCGGTCTATTTTCTTACCGTCTTTCTTTCATTTTTTTCTTTTATCTGAGTCTTTTTTGTAAAATAGTAGCTAATATGGAAATACTTTACATAATTGCACATCTATTATCTACATCTGATTGCTTACCATCTCGGGGAGGGCAAGAGGGATAGAATCAAAACTTTAAATAAATAAGCTGAAAAAGAAATAGCATGGGTGCCTGTCAATTGGGGAACAACTACGCCAATTGTGATGCAGGAACCAAGTGGAGTCTTGCTGAATAAGAAAGGACGACCAATAGGAAGAATTCAGAGAAACCGACGAAACCTGTGAATGAAGTTTGCCAGAGTAAAGAAAATGATGTACAAGAAGACTTTATGAATGTAATTGAAAGCGCTTTTGAAAGGTAGGAAAGACTCTTGGTTGTAGAGCAGAGAGTTGGGGGACTAAGGGTAAAAAATGTTGCATATCCCATCAGAAGGGGTGGTTTGTCTGTTGGTTGAGGGGGATGTCTCAATGCAATAATAGTAGTGGGAAGAAAGTCCAGCATTTATATTGGGGTTTAAGGTTTGCAAAACCCTCCTTATTTGACTCTCTCACAACCACTCTGTAAAGTGGGTGTTATTAGTATCCTCATTTGACAGATCAGGAAACCGAGGTTGATAAGAGATAATTGACAAACCACAGTTGAAGAACTAGAATCTGAGGCAGGGCTTTCTCTGACTCAGACCTTTCCGAATTAAAGTTTAATTTAATCCAGCAGCTGGCAAATAGCTCTTCTTGTCATATGGAGAATAGATGTGTTGGGGAAAGAAATCAAAAGCCTTCAGTTTGTGTGTGGGTTTGTTGTTTTTTTAAGAAGTGGTTTGGATAAGGTGATACTTAAAGGTCTCTTCTGGCCGCTTAATTTTATAAAAATAAAATAGGATGATATTCTGTGTAAGAGCAGAGTCCTATGGAATCAAGGCTAGTCTGCTATTAAGGCACAATATGCTACTGGAAAGAAATCACTTTAAATGTTCGAGAAATAAAGACTATTTGAAACCAGAAAGAAGCTTCGTGCTCGCTGATATGAATAGATGGCGTTTATGGAAATCACCCAGGGGCATTTTTATGGTGAAGTTAGTTGTGTTTAGTTTGAAAGCTTTCCCTCTAATTATTGTGTGGAATATTGAGGAGTTAGACAGAAAAATGACTGAGTCAGTTTCTGGTCCCTCCTTGGCACTCTCAGGCTTTGTAAAAGCCCCTTTCTGGTCCTTTGTTTTGCCTATTTTTCATTTAAAAAAAAATCTCCCTCCCGTCTGGCTTTGATACTGTGTTATACTGCTATGCAGGCTTAACTCCAGCTGTTTTTATTTACTCTATTTACATAAAGTCTGACATTAATCCAACCCAGAAGCAGAATATGCCCCAGGCACCAGGTTCAGCCTGGATGGGCAGCTTCTCACTGGGTGTGTGGACTTCACTCTGGTTAGAGATGTCACTCTGGTTAGAGATGTGCGCTCCAGTTTGATTTACCAACTCCTTCCCCTCCCTCTGGTCTTGGGCCCACCCACCAAGATCAGCAAATAGAGGTGTCTGGACTAGCTGATGGCAGCTGTCTCCCTAATTTCAGTGGTGTGAGCCCAGGTAAGTTTCAATGACCCCTCATGTTAGATGGAGACAATAGCATTAACAACCTTAGAGTTGAAAAGTCATCTTGTCCACCCCATTACTGAAAAACAGTCCACTTTACAATACATCTGACCATTTGACATCCGATCTATGAGATTGTGGTATAATGGATAGTGTTAGATTTGGTGTCAGGAAGTCTGGGGGTCAAATCCCAGATCTGTCACTTCCTTATCGTAGGAGCTTGGACCAGTCACTTAACTCATTAGGTCTCAGGTTCTTCACCTTTGCTGTCCTAAGCACGGGATGTCTGAAGAAAGCCTAATACCATGCTTGGCCCTCAAGAGCTTGATACTGAAATGGAGAAAACGGCTATAAAATACCTCTGTGTGGACAAGCCTGTTGGTTGCTGTCCTTTGTTCTGGAAGAGGACCAACATGATGTCACTATGTTAGAGTCAAGTTACCATATATCCGACTGTGGCTGATCAAACCAATTGGAGCTGAGAATGCTCTACCACAGGTCGGGCACACATAATTTGTGTGAACATTTGGGATAAAGTCTCTAAATTTGCACATCTTGAGTTTCTTGGGAGCTATTTCAATTCTGCTTTGGTCATAGAGCATGGCACCCTCTCTGATGAGGACACTCCATGCAGTGTGGTCTTCTGAAAGGGAAGAAACTAGTAACTGCAGGGACTGGGGAAGCTCTCTTGTAGAAAGTAGACATTGATCTGACTCTTGCGAAAGCCTCGGAAGTGGAAAGGTAGAGCAGAGCATCCCAAGGTATGGGCAGGGGGTACAGTGTTGTGACCAAGCAACGAAAGAAGGTCAGTAGAGCTGGGTTATAGGGAGTGTGCTTGTGAAGGCTGGAAAGACAGGAAGGGGTCAGGCTAGGGTGTCTGGAATCATATCATTTAATTGATTTGATCTTGGAGGTAATAGGGAGCACTGGAGCTTATCAAACAAAGGAGACATTGTCAGACCTAGGACTGAGAAAAATCATCTTTGCAACTGAGTCAAGAATGGATCCTCTCAGGGAGAGTAGAATTATGTTTGTCATGGTGTTTAGAATGCTTTTCTCTTCCACCCCTCTTTCTCCCTTATTGAGTTCTTACCCATTATCCTTCATGGCCCAAGTCTAGTAAGCCAACTCTGATTCCTCCAGTCAGAAAGATGTAATCTCTCCCCTCCTTAGACTGCGGTAGCTGCTTTGCTGGTACTTCTCCTATAGACTTTGCTATTTTGAATTGTAATTCCACTCATAGTAACGACTCACAATTATAGAGGGCAGCCAGGTGGGGCAGCGCATGGAACGGTAGCCCTGGAATCTGGAAGACTCAATTTCCTGCCTCAGACACTAGCTGTGTGATGGTGGGCAAGTCACTTAACCATGTTTGCCTCAGTTTCCTCATCTGTAAAATAAGCTGGAGAAAGAAATGACAAACCATTCAAGTATCTTTGCCAAGAAGAACTCAAGTGGCATCACAGAGTCAGACGGGACAAAAAAATGACTGAACAATTAGGGACTTATAGATTTAGACCTGGGACACATGCAGATCACACAGTCTGGCCCTCTCATTTTACAGACAAGGAAACTGAGATGCTGACAGGATATGGTTTTCTCAAGGTCCTACAGGTAGGCACTGGAAGGATTGGGATTTGAATCAAGACCCTCTGACTTCTAAGATAAGAGTCCTTTCCATTCTGCCACATTGCCTTTGGCTCAACAATGAGGAAACAGAGACTCTGAGAGCTTGAGAAGTGAGTTATATAAGGCGTCTAAATTGTGAGGAGGGAGAATCAAGTTATGGGGTTTTTGTGCTGTGGTCCCATTTTCTGTCCTGAATGGTGGTAAAAGACTAGAACTATCCAGCCATGGGATTCCTCATAGATTTTTTTTTCATGGTCTAGACCTGTGACACTATGGATGAATGAATGAATTCATGAATTGTGAATTAATCAGATTTTTCTCTAAAGTCAGGAGACAGTACAGTGGCAGGAATTCCCAGTGAAGAACACCCCTCCCCCCACAACATCCCTCAGTGCAGATCAGAGACCATTCTCTTCCTAACTCCCAGGCTTTGGATTGTACTGAGGGGCCCATGGGACTTTCCCAGAGTTACACAGGCTCCCCACTCATGTTGTTCAATTAAATTCAGATGGCAGGTAATGAATGCATTAAAGAGTGTACATGGACCCCGTTCCCATTGAAAAGGGCAGGTATGCTGCCTCTAGTTTTAAAGAGCCAGGAAATAGTAGGTACTTCTATTGCCTCCATCGTCCAATGGTACTTCCATTGCCATTGGATTCCAGTGACTCTGGAGGAGAGTGAGCTTGATGACTTTGAACAACTCTGCCTCACTCAAATGTAATTCACTTACAAGTCAAGACATCACCTTCCTGATATCATTGACCTTTTTTGAGAATGAAGGATGAACAACGTATTATGTAAGAATTGCAGGTGTTTCACCTTCAAATACTTAGCTCTTGAATTTTCAGCCAGTAGGTGCAGTGGATAGAACATTAGGCGAGGAGTGAGAGAGACCCAAATTCAAATGTGGCCTCAGATACTTACTAGCTGTGAGACTCTTGGCAAGTCACTTAATTCCTATTTGCCTCAGTTTCCTCATCTGTAAAATGGAGATAAAAACAAAACTTGTCTTCTAGGGTTGTTCTGAGGATCAAATGAGATAAGTGCCTAGCCCAGTGCTGACACATAGAAGGAGCTATATAATTGCTAATTCCCTCCCTCTCCTTCCTCACTACTAAAAATCATAATCAGAAATAAATTTATTAAGTTTCCTAATACAAAAAGAGTGCTGCAGGGGACAGAGCCTTGGAGTAAGAAGTGCCAAGTTTCTTCTGTCTCCGTCAAAAATAAGTCCTGTAATATTGGGTAGGTCACTGTAGTCTTGGTTATATGTGTTCAATGAAGGTTGCCCAGTGGATAGAGCACTGGTCTTGGGGCAAAGAGAGGTCTTGGATTCAGATTCTCCCGCTGATACTTCTGATGCGTGCTGTATGACCTTGAGCATCTCTCTGAAATTCTCTGGGCTGTTTCCTCTGCTATACAATGGTTGTTGTCCTTTGTTCTCGAAGAGGACCAAAATGACATCACCGTGATAAAGTGAAGTTTCAGTGTGTCCCACTGTAGCCGATCAGACCAATACGTGCTCGGAATGCTCTACCACAGGTTGGGTACAGATAGTCCGTGTGAACATTTGGGGTGAATATCCCAAATTTGTGCATCCTGCATTTACTTTGTGCTGTCTTAATTCTGCTTTGCTTAAAGAGCACAGCACCCTTTCTGATGTGGGCGCATCATGCTGAGTGGTCTTGTGCTAATGTCTCCCATGTTGCACAGTCAAATTCAGAGTTCTTAAGAGAGACCTTGAGAGTGTCCTTGTATCATTTCTTCTGGCCACCATGTGATCACCTGCCCCATGCGAGTTCTCCATAAAACAGTCTTTTTGACAAGCATATGTTTTGCATTCGAACAATCTGGCCATCCCATTGGAGTTACACTCTCTGAAGCATAGTTTGAATGCTTGGCAGTTCAGCTCAAGTATGGACTTCAGTGTCTGGTAGCTTATCCTGCCAGGTGATCTTCAGAGTCTTCCTAAGATAGTTTAAGTGGAAGCGATTCAGTTTCCTGGCACGGCTCCGGTAGACTGTCCATGTTCTCAAGCATATAACAATGAGGGCAGCACAATGGCTATACAGACCTTCAGTTTGGTAGTCAGTTTAATACCTCTTCTCTCCCAAATCTTTCTTTGGAGCCTCCCAAACACCAAACTAGCTTTGGCAGTGAGTGCATCAACCTCATTGTCAATGAACTTATCCACAGCATTCAAAACTTCTCCATTTGTTGTAACTGATGGTTCCACTTATGGATGGTATAGTGGTGGCTGATGGAGCATCTGTGTTTTCTTGGTGTTAATTATTAGGCCAAAATTAGCACAGGCAGCAGAGAATTGATCCATACTTTGTTGCATCTCAGCTTCAAAGGCTACATTGAGTGCATGATCATTTGCAAACAGAAAACCATGCACCAATACTCCCTCCACTTTGGTCTTGGCTTGTAGCCTTCTTAAATTGAAGAACTTACCATCAGTATGGTAGTTGACCTTCATGCCATGTTCATCTTCATTGAAAGCATTTGTCAACATGGCTGAAAACATCATGCTAAAAAGCATGGGAGCAAGCACATAGCCCTGTTTCACTCCATTGGTGACTGGGAAGGCAGGAGAACTTTGTCCATTATCGAGAACCTGGGCAAACATGCCATCATGAAATTAACATACAATATTGATGAACTTCTCTGGGCAAGCAAATTTTGATATAATTTTCCAGAAGTCCTCACAACTTATGTCAAAGGTCTTGGTTAGCTCTACAAACCTTGTGTATAGACCTCTGTTCTTCTCCTGGCATTTCTCCTGGAGTTGTCAAGCAGCAAACACCATATCAACTGTTTCTCAGCCCTTTCTGAAATCACACTGGCTCTCAGGTATATGACCATCTTCCAGGTGAAGGATCAGCCCATTAAGGAGGACTCTAGCAAGAATCTTGCCAGCAATGACTAAGACAGAGATCCCCCTGTGATTGTCACAGGACTATCTATTCCCTTGACCTTTATAGAGAGGAATAATGGAGGCATCCTTGAACTCCTGGGGGATAACCTCCTCTTGTCACATAACCTGGAAAATTTGAGCCTGCTTTTGTATGAGCAGTGGTCCCCCTACCTTGTAAATCTCAGCTGGAATAGAATCAACACTAGATGCTTTGCCACATGAAAGGAGTCTAATGACCCTCAAGACCTCAAAAGACTCATCTTCCTGAGTTCAAATCTGGCCTCAGACACTTACTTGCTGTGTGACCTTGAACAAGTCACTTATCCCTGTTTATCTCAGTTTCCTCATCTGTGAAATGAACTGGAAAAGGAAATGGCAAATTCCTCTGGTATTTCTTCCAAGAAGACCTTAAATGGGACCACAAAGAGTGGTATACAACTGAAACAAATGAACAATAACAAATATTTATAGAGTACATTGGAGTTTTCAAACTAATATTTTAGATAATTTCATATGAGTCTCATAATAACCCTGTAAAGCAGGGACCATAGGCATTATCATTCCCATTTTACAAATGTGGAAATTGAAGTACAAAGAGAAGAAGTGATTGTTCATGATCAACTAGCAAATAATTTTCTGAGGTAGGATTTGAATCCAGAACTTCCCGATTCCAGCTCCAGTGCTCTGACTCCATTTCTTTTCTACTCATGATACAAACTGATTCACTGATTCAGTCAAGGGGGAAAGATGGAGGGACATCATTTAATCAACCAGTCAGTCAACAAGCATTTATTAAAGACCTCTTACGTGACTGGCATTGTGCCAAGGGCTGGGGATACAAAGGCAATCAATGAACCAGTCCCTGCCTTGAATGAATGAGAAAGAATGGTAAGTAGAACCCAGGTAGAGTAGCTTGGTCAAGGTTTGTGCTTCAGTTCTATACTGTAGCCATTTTCTGGTGCTAAAAAGATTCTGGCAAATATCCTAATGACCCTCCCCATGGCCTCCATTTATCTTGCTTGGGTGAAGGGCATGAGTGCCATACCGTGGGGAAATGTCCATGGTTCCTAGACCACCTTGGTAGGCAGCCCACTCAAAGCCTTCGTTAAGTTGGGCTCTGAAGCCCACTCATTCATCAGGACATGGACCCCTTTCAGTCTTAGATTCTCCAGGTCTGTCTAAGGCTGAATTTCTTTTGAAACGCTTCCCTCTGATGTTGGAACTTAAAAAGATGGAGGAACATTTGATCTGAAACTGGGATTTGTTGGCTCCAGGCTTTTCGTTAATAGAAAACACTCATCCCCATCAAGGGGGAGAAATGAAAGCGCCTAAGGCAGGGCTTCCGATTGGCCCTTTGGACCATTCCTCTTCCCATCAAACAGCAAACATTCCGAGGGAGAACCCAAATTAATCATGTCTGATGCCTCCCTTCCAACTCAGCATGTTCTCATCAGCCACCAATTACTGAGCTAAGAGAAATTCTCCTCTTCCTCCTCCCTGAGGCTGTGTTCTCCAGAAAGCTGAGAAGAAAAAAATTCATTAGGTGGGACACATGCACTTTGCTATCCCCCAAATAGTATTTGAAGACTTTGAAATAGACTTTTCCATGCAGCACATTTCAGTATTTTAGAGGGAGATGGGATTTCAACCACATTGATGCAGATCCCAACCCATCCATTCCTTCTCTCTCTCCCTTCTGTGACTCTGGGAGATTTCCTGAATCTTGATGTGCCCCAGTTTCCACACTCAGCTCTAAATCTATGATTGTATGGTCAATCCCAATGCCCTCCCCTAAATCTTTCACAGAGCATCCACCCAATAATCTGATTTTTTAAAGTTTCCTTTAATTTTCTTGATTTTTCCTCTTAGTAAAATGACAACTCCTTGAGAGAAGTCATTTGTCACTTTTGGGCTTTTGAGCAGTTAGACAGAGTTAGATGCTGGTCCTGGAGTACAAATCCAGCTGTACATACTTACTAGCTATTTGAACCTGGGCAAGTCACTTAACCCATTTGCCTCATCTGTAAAATAGGGATGATAACAGTTCCTACCTTGTAGAGGTGCTATGAAGCTCAAATGAGACATTAACTGTAAAGCACTTACGTAGCACAGTGCCATACATAGTAAATGCCAGGTAAAGTTTTGTTACTGTTGTATTTTCATTGTTATCATTGTATTTCCAGTGCCTATCACAGTGTTTCCAATATGTTAGATGCTTAATCCATGTGATTGATTGATTGATGTTGACATGCCATGTATGACATTATATCACACAGACTGCCCTCATTCTTGACAAATATTTCCTCTCTATTTTTCTCTGTAATAAATCTCTGGTGACATCCTTAGTTCACTTTTTTTTTCAACATACTTCTTTGTTGTTAATAGACCATAACCTACTCAGACTTATTGCCCATTGCCCTCTGCATAACCTTAATTCTTCAGTCTCCAGCATTCCATGATGCGCCATCATTTGGCATTTTCAGGACAATATTTGAGTTTAAAAGCTTTTGTTGAAAGGATTTTTTTTACTATTAATTAATTAACACAATTTTATTTAGTTTTTATTATGTGGAGAAAGAAAATGTCCAAATTATATTTTGTTTGGGTTTTTTTACATTTCCCTTTTATTTTTTCCAATTTATTTTTAGTTTTCAACATTTACTTCCATAAGTTTTAAATTTTCTCATCTCCCTCCCCACTTCCTCCCCAAGATAGCATGCAATCTGACATGAGTTGTACACATACATTCCTATTAAACACATTTTCACATTAGTCATGTTGCATAGAAGAATTATAACAAATGGGAAAAACCAATGGAAAGAAAAAACAAAATAAAATAAAATAAAAAGAAAATAATCTGGTTTGCCCTGCATTTCAAATCCATAGTTCTTTCTCTGGATGTGGATGGAATTTTCCATTATGAGTCCTTTGGAATTGTTTTAGAGCCTTGCATTGCTGAGAAGGGCTAAGTCTATCAAAATACACTGTGACTGCTTCTGTGAACAATGTTCTCCTGGTTCTGCTCATGTCATTCAACATCGATTTATGTAAAAGTCTTTCAAGGATTTTCTGAAATCTGCCTGTTCATCATTTCCTATAGCAAAGTAGTCTTCCCTTACATTCATATACCACGAGTTATTCAGTCATTCCCCAATTGATGGGCATGCCCTTATGGCCACCACAAAAAGAGCTGCCATAAATATTTTTGTACACATAGGCCTTTTCACATTTTTTGTTTTTGTTTTTCTTTTTTTATTAATAACTAATATATTTGTTTTCAGTTTTCAACAATCACTTCCATAAGTTTTAAAATTTTCTCCCTCTCCCTCCCTGCTCCCTTCCCACAACAGCATGCAATCTTATATGGGTTCTATATATACATTCTTATTAAACACATTTTCATATTAGTCATATTACATAGAAGAATTAAAACTAATGGGAGAGACCATGGGAAAAAGCAAATCAAAACAAGACATAACAAAGTAGAAAATAGTCTGCTTCATTCTGTGTTCTGACTCCATAATTCTTTCTTTGGATGTGGATGGCATTTTGCATCAAGAATCCTTTGGAAATGTTAGGTCCTTGCATTGCTGTGAAGGGCTAAATCTATTATAAACAATTCTCACACACTTTGACTCTTACTGTGTATAATGTTCCCCTGGTTTTGCTTATGTCACTCAGCATCAGTTCATATAAGTCTTTCCAGGTTTTTCTGAGGTCCACCTTTTCGTCATTTCTTATGTCACAATAGCATTCTATTATATTCATGTACCACAACTTGTTCAACCATTCCCCAATCGATGGGCATCCCCTCAATTTCCGGTTCTTGACCACCACAAAGAGAGCTGCTATAAATACTTTTGTACATGTGGATTCTTTTCCCATTTTTATGATCTCTTTGGGGTACAGCCCTAGAAGAGGTATTGCTGGGTCAAAGAGTATGCATATTTTTATAATAGTTCCAAATCGCTCTCTAGAATTCTTGTATCAGCTCACAGCTCCACCAACAATGAATTAGTGTTCCGACACACCCATATCTTCTCCAGCACTTATAATCTTCCTGTTATGTCATGTTATCCAATCTGATAGGTGTGATGTTTTGAAGGAAAATTATTAAGGGGGATCAGTGGTTATAACTTGTAATTTTTAGTAATTAAAAATTCTGACAAGAATAAAGATAGCCCTTCATATGTGTTTCATTTACACTTCTGTGTATATGGTGTGAGTGCATTTACCTATGTGCAACAGGGTTTGATGCTTTTTAAACCAGAAGACATCTAATATGTGACTTATTTGATCAAAGCAACTCTAGCCTTCATAAACACGTAGATTCCCTCCCGTACAGCTCAGGTAGCATCTCCTATACCCAGTTCTTGTTGCCTGAATAGAAATATTCACAGACACACCAGAAATCCCCCATGCAATACCTAGAAGGGAGATGCAGACAACAAAAAGAGTCCTCCAATGAGAAAACAGCCACTGATTGTGAAGGCTGACCGTGTTTGAACATCCATTTTGAGGTGTCTGAAAGGCAGTTTGGAGATTTGAGATCGGAGGTCAGCTAAGAGGTTGAAGATCTGAGAATCATCCATGTACAGAAGGTCCTTAAATCCATGGGAGCTGATGAGATCACCAAGGGAAGTACTCTAAGGAGTAGAGAGAAGCATTGGAAGAGCCCTGGGGGGTAATGAGGGTAACGATTAGTAGGTCTGTGATTCCAGAGCAAAGCAAAGAATTTTTCTTCTAGAAGACTGAAAGTAAAGAACATTTCCTTCTTTTTGGTAGAGAAGTAGTGGACTGTGGGTGAAGAATACGCATTGCTCTTGTTTCTATGTCTTGTATTTGTTACAATGAGTGTAGAGGTGAGGGTTATTAAGAGCAAACAAAAGTATTAAAAGCAAAGAGCAACATTAAAGTATGTAACAAAAGAAAGAAACCTAAGCACAATGCCTTGACACATAGTAGGTGTTTTATGCGTACTTGTTGAGTTGCATAACCTCAACTCAATAGTTTGGAAGTAAATCTCTCAGAGAAAGTTTTATCTCTTGGATTAAGCCAGGACAAAGGAATTGGAGGGCATCTGTCTCTGTGGAAAGTCATGCCCTTATCCGTGGTTCATTAACATTTGTTGATGAGATGCAAACTTTGCAGAATGGAGATCCTTTACTCTTACTTGGTTCCTTGATAAAAACCCTAGTTTTATGGAAATAAGATGGGTCATTTTCTCTCATGTGCTTCGTGTCTGAAACCAGTTCCAAGAAATTTGATCTAAATAATTCCTCATTTGAGAGGCTAGAAGAAGAGGACTTTACAATGATAGTCATGTAAAATAAGTGCCTCCCTTTGCCTTTTAGGAAGAGGTTGGGCTGGTTTTCATTATAAAGAAAAGCCCACCAATTGTCTAGGTTACTTCAGGGCAGGAGAAACTCCCAATAAGTGGGAGTATGTAGTATTTTCAGAACCTGGGAGTGGGCCCATCCACCAGTGGTTTCTCAGTTTCCAAATCTGATGGTCTTGTCTCAGACCTCTGCCTTCTTAACCTTTTTGGATATGATTGATCACCATCTCCTAGATCCACTCTAGGTTTTGTGATTCCAGACGCTCTTCCTACTTGACTGATCTCTCTTTCTCAGGCTCTTTGTGGAATCTTCAAACAGGACCCCAGGTCAAGAACATATCCTAACTCTCAGTGTCCCTCAGGCTCTGTCCTGGGCTTGTTCCCTTTTCTGGTCTGTATTATCTCATCTGATGATCTCATGTTTGCTCCAGTGAATTCAGTTGTCTCTCTATACAGATGGCTTCTGCTTATCATGTGTCATGAAAACTTCCATCTGAAGCTCCATGCCTCCTAAGCATCTCTCACTCTACACATCCATAACAGAAGCTAGCTTTCCCTCTTCTGAACTTCTCTAGAACTTTTGAGGGCTGTGCCATCAGTCCAGTGACCCCATCTGCAGTATTCATGTCCTTTTCAGCTCCTCAATCTCCACACGCAGTAAAACCAATCCATTCTACTTCTATAGCATTTCTCATCCACATGCCCCTTTTGTTCCTAAACCTAGTTCAGGCTGTCATTGCCTCCTGCCCAGTCCATTATAATAGCCTTTCCTCGGTCTGTTTGCCTCAAGTCTTTCCTCCACATAGCTGCCAAGGGGATTTTCCCAAAAAGCAGTTGTGGCCATATCACGCCCTCTCTCAGTGCAGTTCAGTGACTCCCTATTACCCTCAGGATCAAGTATGAATTTCATTCCCCCTTCACAAACTCTTCAGAGCCTTGGACTCTTTGCAGTTCCTTGGATTGATACTCTGTCTCCTGTTTCCAACTTCCCTTTTGCTTCATATGCTCTGCCCACTCACCTTAGATTTTTATAATTTCCCTGCCTTCCTTCAAGACTCAGCTCAAATCTCACCTTCTGTAGGAGGCCCCTCCTTCCCATCCCCTTCTGGATTATCTTTGTCCAATCTGACTGTATCTGTGTGTATCTAGTTATTTGCATGTAATCTTCCCCATTAGAATGTAAGATACTCCCCTTCCTTTTTTTTGCCTTTCTTTGTATCCCTGGTGCTTAGCACAGTGCCTGAGACATGGTAATCACTTAACAAATGTTTAGGGGCTCAGGATACTCATTGTTCGCTAGCAACACTGGCTGATATATTGCCAGGCAGCCCTGCCTAAACCCCATCAAAGTCCTCACTATCATGTATGTAATTGCAAAGTAGATCTGCCAGGAGTACTATTTATTTTACTGAAAAGAAATCCAAGCAGATGTCTTTTATATCACCTTACAGGGCCTAGCACAGATTTGGGTGCAATAAAACTTCTCTGAATTGAGAAAAAAAAATCCCTTTAACTTGTGGATTTCATTCATGCCACTATGTAGATATATTATGTCTGTTTCCATGTGCCTGCTTTTGCAGGGGGACAAGGACTCATGATTTCACCGTTGCTTCAAGCTCCTATGTGACAACAGGGTGAGGATCCTGCGATAGCTGCAAAATGAGAAGGTTGAATTTAGATCAGGGGTTCTTAGCCTGGTTAGTGAAAACTTAGTGAACTTGTTTGAAAAATATTCTGCTAACTTCATTGGAATCAGTTTCCTTTGTAATCTTATATAATCTATTTTATACATTTTAAAACATTCAGAGAAGAGGGTCCTAGAATTCACCAGATGTCCAGAGAGTCCAGGACACAAAAGGGGTAGATTATAAGTCCAAAGCTAGAAAGAACTGGAGAGGCTAAGAATCCCCTGACTCTACAGAGAAGGAAACTGAGACCCAAAGAGCATAAATAACTTGGCCAAAGTCACAAAGGTAAGTCATAATGGGCATTTGAACTAGGCTCTTGTGGCTCAAAGTTCCAAGTTCTTTCCACTGAAAAAATACTTCATAGGTTCCTTATAGCACTTAGGGGCATCTTACAATCTTGGCCCTCTGGCAATCTGGTAAAGTCCAGGAACTACATACAGTATTACTAGGATTACAAAGGAAACTAACTATATTGAAAGAAATGTCATTTCCCCTCTAATCAAATCTACATATATCCAAAAAGTCATAGGGCAGAGGATCCTAGGTCAAGAACCGCTGCTCTAACTCTGAGATCCTGTGATGGTCCCAAGGGAACAAAGGGGAAGGAAATCTGCCCTTAGTGCCCCAACTGGCTCAGGCAGGAGCTACCTGGAGTGTGCTGACCTCCACCCAGCTTGTCTCTTTGTGTCTGGGGATTCCAAGAGGTCCACTGTCTCAGCCCCCAGGGCTAGGGATCTGCCCTCCCTCCCTCTCTGTCTTCTGTTTGTCTCACTGTCTCTCCTCTCTTTCCCCCTCCCTTCCTCTGTCTCTGTCATTCCTGCTGTCTGTTCATCTGCCTGGCCCTCCCTCCATCTCTCCACCTCTCTGTCTCCCTCCCACCCACTCCCAACCTCCAGCAGTAACCATGGCTGTGGCCTCCCTCATCCCAGGCCAGTTCATCATCTCATTATACAAATGTGGTCACGTGAAGGGGATGCAGCTCCTGGGCATGTCTGTGGGTCCCCCCAGTGCTTTGGGGGACGCACAGCGGCTCCGCAGTGGCATCCCAAGGTTCCACTCACCTTGCCCCAGTAAAGGAGAGCTAGTTCTTGGCTATGGCAGCTGATTCATTGGGTCAGGGACTGAGCGGTAGCTGTGATGCATCTCCTCTTCCTTCCCGGCAGCCCCTACCCCACTGGGGAAAGGGATCATTTTAGGCTCTGTCTCAATGGCACAGGCTGAACAGCTTAGTGTCTTGTTTAGGGAACTTTTTTTTAACCTAGGTAGGGGTTGAGGAAAGGCTCATTTTCCCACAGTGACTTAGGCCACCCTCCTCCTCATTTTCTGCTATCCCTCCTCCTCCTCTCTTTTCTTCTCCCTCCTCCTCCTCCCTCTTCATCCTCCTCTCTCCTCCTCTTTCTGGGCAGCCTGGAACCAATCCTGTCCCCTCCATGGGGGCCCCTCAACTTCCACTTCTTTCAAATAAGGGCTGGGCTGTTCCCCATTTTGTTTAATGGACACCCTTGTCAGGTTGGTGAGGCTCATGGATCCCTTTTCATAATAAGGTTATCAAATGTATAACATTGATAACCATAGAGAGCATTTAAGTGCTTACTGTACACCTTGCAAGGGAAGCTGGGCAGTGCAGCTCATATAGTGCTGTCCTTGGAGGTGGGAAACCTCATCTTCCTGACTTCAAATCTGGCCTCAGACACTTACTAGCTGTGTGACCCTGGACAAGTCACTTCACCCTGGTTGTCTCAGTATCCCTCATCGGTTAAATGAGCCGGAGAAGGAAATGGCAAAGTGCTCTAGTACCTTATTACCCGAACAAAAATATGGGATCTTGAAGAGTGGGATGTGACTGAATAACAAATAGTAACATACCTAGCCCTGTCCTAAGTTCAACCAGGAAAGCAGAAGGATGGTTTCTACGCTGGAGGAGCTTACATTCCAATGAGGTAGAAGAAAAGGGAGCTGGAAAATAGGATGGAATAAAGATGTCTTTTCCCATCTAAGTTTAGAGATACCCTTAAGGGAAAGAGGTCTGTGGACCCCAGTTTAAGAATTCCTGAAATAGATTTCTTAATGTCCCTACCAGTTTTAAATACACAAACTTGTGGTTCCATGTGTGACTAGTCTACATATCGCAGATATATACGTGTGTCTGGGAATGTTTACTTTACTTGGGATCCCCCTGGAGATTTCATTGGTATAAAAACTCTTTTGGGTGAGGAAACTCTCTCTGCCAATCTGGTATCACCTCCTTCAACTTCATCTTAGAGAACACCTAGACCACTGGGAAGTTTGGTGACTTGGTCAAGACCAAACAGTCAGAAGAGGTCAGAGGTGAGACTTGAACCCAGCCTTCCACCCTTCCTCTGTTTATATAGTTGCATATTTGTACTATCAGCTTTGATGATCTTGCTCAAAGACACTGTAGATTTTATTACTTTATCTTTCAAATATATCTACATTAAGGATTTCAGTGCTTGAGGAATAATGTTGAGTCGCACCATTTATTCAGTCTTTGTGACAGATCATACAGATCTGTGGGCAGGTGGGGTTTTTGTGTGGCTGTTTTGTTTTCATCCCTCCTGTGACTTCATACCTATAGGGGACTCTGGGTGAGGAACCTCCTTCTCCAAAAGCAGATTCTCCACCCTGTCCCCAGTCTAAGGTCTTGGGGAGCTGGCTGGGTCACTGTGAATGAAGTGACATGCCTGCAGTAACCTATCAGAGCTGGATGTAAACATAGATAGTTTCGATTGTGAAGCCCAGATACTATCCTGCTGCTTTAAAGATTGGTTTGTTCTGTAGAATTTCAGGACAGTGAAATGATGGAATCACATTCCCATAATCTCAGAGTTGGAAGGGACTAAAGAGTCCATGTATCCAGCTTGACCAGAATGAGAATGCTCTCTGCAACATTTCCAACAAATGGCCATCCAGTCTTTATTTGAAAGCTTCCAACGACGGGAGAACCTACTACTTTCTGAAGCAGTCATAGAACAGGAAGGGATTGTCAAGGTCATTTAGTCAAATGCTTCCCAGAGTGTCATCCAGGAACCCCTTGGGGGGCTCTGAGAGCCTTTCAGAGAGCTCAAGAGATCAAAACAATTTTCATAATAATGTTGTTCAGTCATGTCTGACTCTTTATGACCCTGTTTGGGGTTTTGTTGGCAGAGATACTGGAGTGGTTTGCTATGACCTTCTCAAGCTCATTTTACAAATGAGGAAACTGAAGGGTGAAATGACTTGCCTAAGGTCATACAACCAATAAGTGCCTGGGGTCATATTTGAACTCAAGTCTTCTTCACTCCAAATCTGGAACTCTCTATCCACTATACTACCTATCTGTCCTTTTATAATAATGCTAAAATGTCTTACTTTCTAATAGGGCAATTATTAACAGATGTAAATTCTGAGGGTGACCTCAGTCATTTTTTAAGAGTGTAAAGGGGTCCAGAGACCAAAATATATGACAACTACTGATCTAGTCCAACCTTTTTATTTTTCAGAGAGGGAAACTGAGACTCAGAAACTCTATACTTACATCAACCCTGTGTCTTGGTTCCAGAATTTTGTTATCTCTTTTACAGACAAGGAAACTGAGGCTGAGAGGGGCTATAACAACTAAGAAACAAAGCTAGAATTGAACCCAGGTCCTCAGACTCTAAATTGCTATACCTGAATACCTTATTGTGAACAACATAAATAATATGAATATTAATTTACTCAATTATGCAGCACTTAAGGTCTAGGAGCTCTACCTAGGTTCTTTGAAATCCTTTGTGAACTCACAAAGGTAGGAATTCAAAGTACACACATACACACACACATTATGTATGTGTGTATATATATATATATATATATATATACACACAAATATACATACACATATATGTATATATACACACATAGATATATATTACATATGTATATATTACATATAAACTCTAAATATTATATATAAACTATATAATATATATTATATATACACTATTCAAATATATTTAGAAAATGTTTCTTCAACAGAATTTTAATAGTTTTAACAGAGAAAAGATTTTTAATTTAATTTAACCAAGGGTTCTTCCCTTTTTCTTTACCTTTCTCATTTATGATCATAAAATTTAGAATGGGAAGAAGTAGACTAGTTCAGCCAGACTCTTTTACAAACGAGAAAACTGAAGCTCAGAGAAGGCCCCTGGTCACACAGCTAATCTCAGAGGTAGAATTTAAACCCAGATCTTCTGACTTGTAAATTAGGGCTCTTTTTCCAGTACTTGGCTCCTGAATGAGTGGAATGAGATCTCAACTGAGCTCTCTTCCAACATTCAGATTTTGTGATTATTTGTTAATAAAAACTACTTATATTTATTTGGCATTTTATTTTCCTTTTAAAACTGGGTCTTCCTATCTCACTAAAGAAGTATCTAAACTACTCAGGTTTTTATTTGTCAGTTAGTCCCTACTTAGGTAACCTTTCCCCTTTCCCCTGATTTCTGGGGGCTTTCTACATTAATGTCCAAGTTAAGTGTAGACATTTAATTGGCTCAGCCCTCAGCAACTTAGAATTCCTGAGCTCAAGGTCTTTGCCAGCCTCAACCTCTCAGATTCAGAGACTACAAAAATTGCCTACTGTGCTAGTTTGACAGCCATTTTCAAAGGTAATAATGGCTAACATATATCACGCAACATATAATGTACATTATATCATATATCATGTACCTTATTCTACTCATTCCTTTATGAGGAAAGTATTATAAACCATTTTACAGGTTAGGAAACTGAGATTGAGCGTTTTTTGACACTGTAGGATGTATCAGGCAGAATGTGCTTCCAGTACACTTTTCCTCAGGCCAGTCTGCTTCTCAAAATGGTTGTGACAAAAGTAGGGCAGCCATTATCATTCCTGTATTATAGATGAAGAAAAGTGGAGGAGGGGACAGTCAGAAAGCTCAGGTGACCTGTCTTGGGCTCACACAATCAGTTACCCATTAATTCATATGCGCTCAGCTAGAATTTAACCAGGTAGAAAAGACTTTCACTTCCTGTTACCAATGAACTAAACTCTAAGCATCCAAAAGGTTGTTTGGGCCCTTGAGCATTTTGGAATAGTGGAAAGGGAGTGAGCCTCAGAGGTCAAGTCCTGTCTGGGTTGTGTGACCTTAGGTAAGTCCCCTTCCCCTCCGTGCTTCAATTCTGCATCTGTGAAATGAGGGATTTGGACGAGATGGTGTCTGAAGTTTCTTCCAGCTCTATTCATAATTTCTGATCCTATGACTGTGCAAGAAAAAGAAAAGAGCAATGATTTCTCCTCCTAAGGGCAGCCTTGCTCCCCATGGTCCAGAGGACTTGCTCCTGATTCTGGAAATGGGATGAGCCCACATCCCTCAGAGACTCGGAGAAAGGGTGAATGACAGGAAATACTTCTGTTTTCCCAAAAGGAGTTTGGAAGGGAAGGTGTGTCCCTTGCTTGGCTTGGAAGCCAAAAGAAATACTCATTTCTTTTAGACTGGCCATATGGTGGAAGTCACCGGAATGCTCCCACCCTTACCTCCTTTGCAGGCACTAAAGAAACTCAGCCACCTGTTTCTCTTTTCAAAGGCAGTTCTGTTGAAAATGTGACTTCTTACTATTAAGACAGAGGCAGAATCCGTTCTGTTCTGCAAACATTTATTATGTTCTTACTGTTTGCAAGCTATTGTACAGGGTGCTAGGGAAAGAAAGACAAATTGCTTTTTTTTTTGACGTTTAATAATTTTATTTAAACGAACTTCAATTTCATTTTCATTCAATTGGCTGTAAGTTTTTGAAAGTGGTAACAGGCACATAAGTGGCCAATGTATACAGCTAGTTTGGTAAATCTTCATCCTCATTGCATTTCTTGGATAAACGCACTCGGATGCCATATGGGACATTCCCTATTCCTTTGGCCCAAACAGCTTTGTTGAGTCTGTCAATGCCTACATCTGGAGCTCGCATTTCTTTCTGGCAAATTTGTAGATTTCTTTTAGAGCCTGAGGAGCTCACTTTTTGAAGCCCACTTCATGAATCCTCTTGTGAATATTGATGGTATACTCTCTGGTCATCACCTCATTGATGGTAGAACATCCCTTCTTTTTCTCTCCATCTTTCTTTGCGGGAGCTATCCTGCCTGGGACCAGGTCAGACAGGAAGGGCAAAGAGGATTATGAAGAAAGACAAATTTCAAACAGTTCCTGACTTTACAGAGCTCACACTTTACTCTCCTGATGTAGTAGTTTTGTCCTTCCTAAAGGATGTCTAGTGAAAGGGACTGGGACTGTCTGGGAATCTCAGGCACTGACTTTCCGAAGGAGCAGCAGAACTCATCTGGCACCACTGCCTTCATTTTCTGAATTCTAGAAAATGGACACAATATACTTAAGGCCACTCAGGCAGTAAGGGGCAGGATGTTATAGTCAGTTTCTCTGGCTGGGAAGTGAGTGCAGTATGCATGACATGGCACTGCCATGTCATTCATTTGGAAAGTCCTCAAACTTCAGAGCTCTTGGGTAAAGTGATGACCAGCAAGGCCTTCAGTAAAAAGGTGAAGTTTGCCTCCTTCTACCTCTGCAGAGAGGAGGGTGCACCATACAGGTGGAATGGGACATACATCTGCATACATGACCTGTGTGTTAGCACAGAGCTAAACTGTACTCAGGAAGACTCTTTATGAGTTCAAATCTGGCTTCAGATCCTTACTAACTGTGTGACCCTGGGCAAGTCGCCCAACCATATTTGCCTCAGTTTCCCCATCTAAAAATTGAGCTGGAGAAGGAAATGACAAACCACTCCAGTATCTTTTCCAAGAAAATCCCAAATGAGGTCAAGAGGAGCTGGAAACAACTCACTCAACAATAAGGAAGGGGCATTTTCATGGGATGTGAGGGTGTCATTAGGAAGTAACAATTTGGGAGGTTTTTTGTAAGCATGAGTAAAACATTTGAGAGAAAATACTTTGAGTTTATCCAGGTTCTCTGGTTATTCTCCAGCTTTTTAATCTCAGGACCCCCTAGTTATTGAGGATGCCCTAAAGTATTTTTGTTTATGTGGGTTGTAGCTATTAACATTTACTGTATTAGACATTAAAATATCCACATATTATTGTCAAAATAGCTCATGATCTCCTTGAAAGATTCTTGGGGATTCTCATAGGTCCCTGGACCACTGGTCTGGGCCACTAAGAGCAGCCTTCCCACCTCAAGAAGAACTATATATGAAAATAGATCAACTTAAAAAATTTAAGGCATGGGGGAAAATCAAAATGCAGAAGAAGACATAAAGAGAGCAGCTTTGTTACTACCTTGGTAAATGAAATGAAATGAGTTTTTTAAAAATACCCAGACATCCCAGAAGTTCCTTGTTTCTTACACAAAACCTCTCTGGTTTTAAATAGGAAAGGTGTTGGTCTGTAAAATGAAAGCAGATCAGCATATCAACTTCTTTTGGAGAAGGAACCTCTCCATGCTTAGGTGGGGAACGTGCTCCAGGGACCCCATAACCCAACCTTCAGGAATTCCTCCCTGCTGGTTCTTTCTGCACTGTCTCTTTCTGGCAGGATCTGTAGCTCTTACTCAGACTAAAGACAGACATCTGTCCTGTAGGGAGCTCAGCTCAGTTCACCTAACTCATTCCTATCCTGCTCTCAGTGGAAACTGATCAGGTGTCTGGCAGCCAACAGTCCCACAAGAGTCCTTCCGTGAAGCTTGTTAGGCTCTGCTGTATCTTTCAAGTGATTTTCAACTCGAAGGGGTGTGTCTCCCCCACCCCCCTGCACTTGATCTGTCTACTGGGAAGGAGGCTGATGCTGAGACTTTGTTCTGGGGCTGTTGATAGAAGAGGGAGGGAGCCCCAGGGGTGGGCTGCTCAGGGTGCTCTCACCCTGGCTGGCAGAATTGGCTCCTTTTGACCCGGGGCTGCCACCCAGAGTTTGCAGAGAGTCCCTCCCTCGAAAATCCAAAGATCTCCATCTCAGAGTATTTCCCTCTTCCTTATCCCTCTGCCCTTGTCTCTCCCACATCTCCTTTTCCCTAAATCTGCCCCTCTTTGTCCTGCCTGGCCCGTGGTTTCCAAAGATAATAGCAAGGCAATAAATCTGAAACTTGAGGGTAAGGCTTTGGACTTTGATTGTTCCTTGTGGCTGTAAACTATCTGCATGGAGCAGAGTCAGTTTGCCAGGCATCATTAACCATTTATTAAGCTCTTACTGTGTGCTAGGTATTAAGTTAAGTGCTCAGGATATAAAGAAAGGCATAAGCATAGTTCCGATCCTCCAGAAACATATGTTCTCCTTGAGACATCATAGAAATAACTAGGTATCTACAGATGTGTGTAGAATAAATAGTGGGTCATGTCAGAGCAGAAGGTCCTGGGCGGTTGGGCCATACAGAAGGGCTTCCTGCACAAGGTGGGATTGAGGGAAATTGAGGAAGCCCAAGGGAGGACTTGATAAGAGAGGAGTCTAGATTGGGGGTGGGGGAAACTGCCAGAGTTGAAGCACAAGAACAGGAGATGAGCAAAAAGGCTTTAAGCTTAGAGGGGGAAGAGCTCAGGCTTACAGTCAGTCACCTAGTGACTAGGTAATGAAGGTTTGTTGACTGAATAATTGTCCCTTGGTAGTTCCTGTTATTGAAAATAGGTGACAGTGCTTTTTGGTCAGCAGTACCAGCTCTGATTAAACTGAGCATCTTTCCATATATGCCTGAATCTGGGATTTCACTGGTAGAAGAAACAAGTATTTGTTTCAAAAGAGTTGGCCCTCCTGACCTGGAGACCAGCTCTGTTCCACCATGCCTTTCTTATGAGAAATGATGACAATGAGGTGAATAAAGAGGAGAATGAAGGGGTGTCTGAAACAGCTAGGATCTAAATGGAATTAAAAGAGCCTCTACTGCTATCTAGCCATGTGACCTTGAGTAAGTCCTTTAAATTCTCTGACTTTTATTTTCCTCATACAAGGTGCTGGGCTAAGGTTGCTTTCAGCCCTGGTTCTGTTCATGTCACTTGGATTTAACAGGTTTCCATAATAAAGCAGTAACCCGGAGTTTACATAGCCCTTAGATGCATAGATTTGGAGCCAGAAGGAATCACTTAGCATCTTTCCTTCCAGTCTCAGCTAAAATGCCACCTTTGGCAGGTGGATGTCCTTGTCCCCTTGGCTGGCACTATGGCTGCCTTCTATCATCTCTGTAAGTATGTGCATGTACCTACTTGAGTATGTGTTGGCTTTCCCATTAGAGTATCATCTCCTTGAGGGCAAGGATTGTTTGTACATTTTTTGTGTCCCCTAATCTTAACACAATACCCAGAACCCAGTAGGTGCGTAATAAATGCTCACTGGCTGATTGATCAATTGATTTGCATACTTGTCCTCAGAGGGGATAGCCATGTGAAACTGGTTTCCTTGGAACTAGAATTTTCCACAAAAGTTGTCATCATACAAAAAATTCCCCAGCTTTGCCTAGGTGACCCCATGAAGGCACTGAGAAAGATGGTGTTTTAAAGATTAAAGGGACTCTGGCTGGCATTTTAACCCAGCCTGGGCTCTGGATATATGTTTCAAAGCTTGGCTCAGCTCAAGTCCTTTTGGGGGACCTGTTTTCATTGAGTGCTGCCCCCCTTTGTTTTTGTCTCGAGAAAAGAGTCATTGAGTAATGGACTACTGGCTATTGATTATTTCATTTACTTGGCTTTTTGAGGAAGAAAACACCATTTTATAGCTGCTTTCATCCCAAAGATGAAGGTAGACTTCCATCTTTCTTCCTTTGTTCATTAGTGCCATGTCTGGCTCTTCTCTGGTCTCTCATTCCTGGCTGTCTGCACAAAAGAACACAAGGATGCAGAGGTTTGACTGAGGACTCCACAAGGTATCCAGTCCGTGCAATTTTCAGTGATTGCCTGTGAACCTAGAGGTGTGAGACAAGCCAGAATCCCAGAATTTTAGAACTGGAAGGGCCTCAGCTATCTGATCCCAACTGAACAAGTATCCCTACCAGAGGACCCCCAACAATGGCCATTCAGCGTTGGCTGGAAGGCCACCTTTGACAGAACGTTCATGCCCTCCTGAAGCAACTTTTGGGCAGTTCTAGTCAGACGATTCCCTTTATATTGAGCATAATTTTCTTCTACCAATGAGGAAGTTGAGGCAAACAGGGTTAAATGACCTGCACAAGGTGACGTAGCTGAATTTCTGAAGTCAGATTTGAACTTGGGTATTCTTCACGCCAGGGTCAACTCTCTACCCACTGCAGCTCACTGGAAGCTGGACTAGATGACCTCTCAAACATTTTCTAGTTGTAAATCTAAGATCTTACCATTTTGTTACTCCTTTATATAAACATGCAGTTGGCTCATTATAATTTTTTTTAATTTGTGAAAAAGGGGAAAAATGGAAAAAAAATGACCCATTTATGCTATTTCATCCTCACCTTGTCTACTCTCTGGTCCAGTCATCAATGCAAGTGAAATCTGCCTCAGGTCTTTAAGTTTGGAATGGCTGAGGTTTCCAGGAGTTCAGCCCACAGAGAAGCTCAAACCCCAGAAAGAAATGTTTGGAACCCAGAGTCAGTGATAGTGGAGTGTCAAGTGGCCTTGGTATTATGAGAGCTTTACCCATGGGCCCCTCTGGAATCTAAGAACACTGTGTTTGGGGCCCCAAGCCTTGAACTCTATTGTATTTTTTGCCAGACAAATAAGAGATTTCAATAAACCCAATTCACAAGTACTGCAATCCAAAGCAGTTGGAACTATAAAATAGTTAGCTAGTCAGACCTCTGGTGAGAGAGTGGGCTTCTTCTGGCATCTAACCCTTTCTGACCAACTCAAGCTCTCTCGATAAGGAAGGGAGAAGAATCAGGAGACCATGTGGGGGGCAGAAGAATGAGTAGTGGGTCTCCAAGCACAGACTGGCCTCAGTCTCTAGCCCAACTTGTGGGATAATGGACTTTCAATCAATCCGTTCATCAACAAGTTAAGGCGTGGTATGTGCCAAGAATCTCCTAGACACTCCTAGGGCAGTGTATGAAGCATCCCTAGCAAGACCTGCTAACCTCTCAGGGTCTCAGTTTCCTTCTCTGTCAAATAAGAGGATTGGATTAGATCATCTTTGAGGCCTGACTTATGAATCTGTAAACAATGTGGCCATTCTATATTCTGGAAGAAATTCAGAGAGAAGAAGATTTTCTCAGTTCATCATGCCCAGAATAGAACTAGCCCATCTCTATGAGTTAGAATCCCCTCCCCCTTTCTGTTTTATGTGCTGTTTCTCTTGAGATAGAACCAGCTCCACTCATCATGACCTGAGGTCCTGAACGCCTTGGTAGCTGGATTCTCGGATTTATTTTTACCCAGCTCAGTGCTTCTTTGAAATGATTTATACGTCTTCATGTTGATGCCTTCAGCGGTCCATTCAATATTACAGCTCCTTTTCTGTAAGGGAGTTACTCTCTGGCCCTTTTCTCAGCAATGCTCAAACTCCTTTCCTGCTTCCCCTCCACTCCAAGAAAGGGTTGTGTGTGCCTGCTCAGGTTTTATGTCATGTTAAAGTTTAAAGTCTTGATAAATGGAACGTAAACACTTTGAGGGATTGATTGCCCAACAAATACCTCATCCTTAAATCCTGGACTCACCCCACCAGCCTTTTGGAAGTTACTGACTTTTTTTTGCATTCCTAGAACCCAGTGAAGGAAAAAAGTAAAACAGAAATGATTTACAAATGGAAATCAGTGACTCATTTTTTTTTCTTTTAAGACCTAGGTATAGAGGGGGGTGTAAAGAGTTTGTCAGTCCATAAGCATTTATTAAGCCCCATGTGATTATTTTTGTTTATGGAAAGTAATAGAACTTGGGGTTAAGCTTGGTTCCTGGAAAAAACAGGAAAACATAAACTCCTTGAGGGCAGGGATTGTTTTTTGCCTTTGTATCTCTGCTGCTCAACATGGTATGGTACCCTTAGTAGATATTTAATAAATACTTTAATAGAATAGACTGGAGTGAGATGGAATGACCAATGGGAGATTCAAACTCAAGCTCCCAGCTCCTATTTCAGCACTGAATAAAAGAACCATCTCTTTTCATAGGTGGGGAAACTGAAGAACAGAGAAATTAAGTCATTTGTTCAAGGTCACAAAGAGAGTAAAGAGCAGAGCAGGGTATTAAACTCAGATTCTCTGATTCCAAATGTAGAGTTAGCCACCACATCATTCTACCTTGCATTAGTAACCAACAAACAAGGATTTGTTAAACACCTACTTGTGCCAGACCTACTATGTGCCACCTACTATGATGCAGTGGTTTCAGAGGCAGTGTGGATTTCAAATCTTATCTCCAAATGTGGTTGGGCATTCTCTGAGATTTTAAATTTACAAAAGGTGTCCACCTGTGCTGCTACAAATGGACTTTCTTTTCCCAGGATGCCCCCATTCCAGTTAAATCACAGGGCCAGTCTCCTCCCAGTTACCTTTCCCAAGCATCCTGTGTGGTACTCTGTTTGTCTCCATGATGTGGGTTGGTGAGACATTAGCTCACTGAGGGGCTCGTCATTAGCATATTACAGCTAGGACTCTCACTCCTAAAGTTATCCCTACCTGGCATCTGAGTACTTTACATCATACTTTCCTTTCTTAATGATTGATTTTCCTTTTTTTGGGAGGGAGCCAGGGAAGAAAAGATGCAGAAAAAATACTCTTGCAGACTATTATTAATGGGAGGTAGCATGATGTAGGGGAAGGCAGAGCAAAAGAATCTAGGTTTGAAACCTAGCTCTGAGTCCTTGAACCTCTTAATGTCCCCTTCTGTAAAACTAGGGAGTAGAAGTTAAACACTTCTAAGGTCATTTCAGCTCCAAGTGGACATCCCAGTGGATGGTGTGGGACCTTGAAGTTTGCCTGATTTCCTTGTATGCTGAAGGATTTGGACCACTTAGCTTCAAAGGTCCCCTCTTTCCACATCATCTAATCCACTCCCCTCATTTTACAGATGATTAAACCATGGCTTAGAGAGGTTAGGTCACTTTCTCAGCATCATGAAAAGTATCATTAGAGACAGCATTTGAATTCAAGTCTTTAGGGACCCACCTCTGCAGGCAACAGAGCCAGAGTCTGGTTTGAACCCAGACCCCTTGGCTCCAAATCCAATGCTCTTTAAACTGACTCTATGACCTTGGATTCCTGACCTTCACTTTCCTCATCTGTAAAATGGGGGCACAAATACCTCGAATACCTTCCACCTTTGGTTGTTGTGCAGTTCTGGTGATGTTAATGTTTGTAAAATGCTTCTCCAACTTTATAACAGTATTAAAATGCTCACTATTGGGAATATTATCATTGTTTGTCCATATCTGTGATTTCCTCATTATTGGGAACTCTCAGTAAGGAAACTCCTTCTATCAATGTCAATCTACAACTGGGAGAATCAGTGACTTGCCCAGGGTCACACAACCCGAACATGTCAGGGACTCTTGGCACCTGATCTAAGGTTTGCTCTGTCATGTTGCTCTCCTTACAACGCCCCCACATTTCTCATTACTTGTGTTACTTTCTGATTTTCTGTTTTCTCACCTCTAAAACGAGAGAGTTGAAGTAGAGGACCTCTGATATCCCTTCAATATGAATCTGTGATTGTCCTTCCCCACCATGGGTAATATGATTTCTAAGAAAAAACTGATAAAAACTGTAGGCAAGAGAAGAGAATGTGACCTTTTTAGGTAGAAACATGGAAAATCTTAAGGCTGATATGGTATATAGGCGAGAAAAGGTTCACATTTGGCATCAAGGAAAAGGAAACAAGGAAGTTTCAATTCATTTCAGTTGGACAAAGGTTTATTAAATGCCTATTAGGTACCAGGGGCACAAAGACAGAAAAGAGAGAGAGTGCTTCCACGCTAGGACTTTACAGGCTAATTGGGAAAGATAACACATAGGAGATTAGTGTCTAAGAAGGGAATTTTTGCCTGAGAAATTATGATGGTGGTGGGGAGAGGGGAGGGGATGAGTTATATATGACAGATACAACTTTTCCAGATGCAGGGGTATTATTGATTGGATGACAGAGCCCTGACAAAAAGGTGGAAATGGGAGTGGGACTGCGAAATAGAGAATCTATGTGGACAACTCCAGGCATTTGTCAAGATGGCCTCAGGGGGTGACTAGATGGTTGGATGAGATGTGAAGATAAAGCCCTGTCTAAAGTATGGGGTGGAGAACCTTCAACCCTGAGGCACATGTCCTACCTTCTAGGTCCTAGGTGCAGCCTTTGGACTGAGTCCAAGTTTTACAGAACAAATCCTTTTATAAAGTATTTATTATTCCCCACCCCTCGAGGGCCAGTTGTAGCTATAGTGGGCCATGATAGTGGATTCGTACTCAGTTACCAATCAACTGTGCTGGGCCCCAGGTTAGGGGTTCCAAGCTGAGCAGATTAATTTCACAGGGATCAGTGGCTCAGATAATGGAATTGAGGGTAGAATTTTGGTGCTGGAGAAGCAGGGCAGTGGTGATAGGAAGATATCAAGGTGATCTGGATGGATGGTTGGATGAATGGATTAGTTGACAGAGTGGGCTAGTTGAAAGAATGAGTTAGTTTGCATTTGGTCCTTGCCTTCTTGGAACTTGTATTTTAATAGAGGGAGAGAGGGAACAAGATAACCTTCAATAGAAAATATACAAAGGAATTTCCAGAGAGAGGACACGTCCAATAGGAAGGATGGTTTATTAATAACGGACCTGGAATTCCAGAGGGCAAGATGGAAGAGGAAGAAAAAGTGGGATAGAGATGCTGGAGGGATAAGACTGACAGAAATTAAGGATTTCACCAAGAAAGCCTCCCTTCTTCCCTTTCCCTTTTCCCTATTCAGCCTGGAAAGACAAAACCAACACCTGAGAAATGAATTGTGGGAATAGAACTGAGAAGAGGCTGTATCTGGGGGATGGCTCTCCTAAACATCACCAGGTGTTGGTGGAAAAACTTGGACCCAACAGATAATTCCCTTTTTTATTTAGGTGTATGTTCTTCAAAAGGCAATGCATAGATTCATTAATTTCCATCTGATAGAGCTGTGTGTGCATGGATTTTTTTTTTTGGTGGCTAAACAATCGAAACAGGAAATGACCCCAGATACAGTTTCCATGACACCCTGTCAGTCGGATCCCCGTTTTCGAGAAGATGAAAGGCGCTAGCCGTCTTTTGATAGTGAACAACTAATTGGACTGGCTGATAGTGGGAGTTTTTTAATGTGAAAAAATAAAGGAGGAAAAGCAGGAACAGCTGTGTTTTGGTACAGTTATATAATCCCCAGATAAAACACTCCAAGGACATGGAAATTGAATAGGGCCTTTAGTGAAGGGAAAATCTCCAATCTGCCAAAGCGCACGTTTACTGTAGAAAAAATATAGAATAGATTGCTGTTGAAAAGCTGAAGACTTATATAGCCCTCAAACCTAAATGATGACTATTAGGAGCCTGCTTTATTAATACAAAGGAGGATTTTCCCATTACAGCAGAATATGATTTCCTTATGCATTCTAGCAAAAGCAAACAAGAGATGGCATTAAGTTGGTTCCTGAGCCTGCATGCCCAAGTGTGTGCCAAGTGTGTTTCCTTGTGTGGACCTGCTGAGTTGAGTCATACAAGGAATCCTCTGGAATCCTTGGTCAAACTTCTTGAAAAATTCAGCTTGTTAGGGTTAAGAACAGACTCCAAGGGTCCCTTCCTCCCATGCAGGTTTGTCCATTGTTTTGCACCTCAACCTGGGATCAGAACCACAGAATTTTAGATGTGGAAGATGAAGTCCAGTACATGTCTCAACATGGCTCCCTTTTACATCAACTCTGAGAAGAGGCCATTTGGTCTCTGATGACCTCCAATGATGAGGAGCTCATCACCTTGCAAGGCAACCCGTTCCCTCTGGAGACAGCAGTCATAACAAGGATGTTTTCTCCTCACTTTGATTCACCAGTGGTTCTATGAGCTCATCAATCTGGATGCTTCCTTAGCGGTGCAGATCACACCTCACCCATGCTTTACTCATTCTAGGTTGTTTTTCCCCTTTCCTGTCTTCCCTTAAGTTTGCCGTGAGGACATTTATCCAGTGTGCTGGAGGTTTCTTAATTTCCCCAGACAGTACGAGAAGATCCATGGAGCTCCCCATCTTCCTGTTCCTCGTCTCCCCTTCCATGTGATGGGCCCATCTTGTCTTTCTCTTGTATCTTTCCCAGAGGGCAACTTGAATTTCTTTTCTTTGGAGTTTCTTGCTGGTTATATATTGGCACCTGTTCCTGACTACCATGTGAAATTTGGCATCCTTGGTGAATTAAAGTAAACCCTATCATGATTAGATGTGCTTGTGTTGAGTGTTTCCAGCTTCATGATCCGTTGGAGTTGATATTCCCTTATTAGAACCTCCAAAACCGCCAGGTCTTGTGTCTCAGTGAGGTGTAATGGAGAATGAGAAAATCTCATTTATACCATGGTTTTACTTTGTTGTTGAGTCATTTCAATCGCGTCCAACTCTCTGTGATCCCATCTGGAGTTTTCTTGGCAGAGATACTGGAGTGGTTTGCCATTTCCTTCTCCAGCTCTTCTGACAGACGAGGAGACTGAGGCTAACAGGTGAAGTGACTCGCCCAGGGTTACACAGTTACTAAGTATCTGAGTCTGGACTTGAACTCGTCTTCTTGAGTTCAGCCCCATACAGAGTAATTAAGCGATTTGAGATGGGAGACAACAACAACAGATGGCAGGTGGTTGAGGTCAGAAATCACAGAAGTCTTCATGAAGAAGACAAGTCTCAGCCAAACCTTGAAGGGAAAAAAAATATTCTGAGAAGGGAGTTCATTCTAGGCAGAGGGGACAACCTTTGCAAATGCATGGAGGAGGATGGAATGATGGATTTGGACCACTTGGCTAGATATCTGACTGTGTGAGATCAATTAGTCAGTCAGTCAATAGGCATTTACACTTTGTGGTGTTCCAGTTATTTGGTTCTCAGTGCTAGGAATGAAAAGAAAGGGCAGGAAGGAGGGAGGTGTGGGAGCTCCCATTCTAATGGAGGAGGCACGTACAAACAAGTTGGTACATTTAAGATCTAAACAGTGTAAAAGATCAGTGACTTATGAGGAACAGCCCTCACATAGGGGCTTTGGGAAGGGCCTCCCTTCTTTCTCTTTGGGAAGCTGAGTCTTGAAGGAGGCCTGAGACATGAAGCTGGTTGGAAAGATCTTTGGGAATCAGAACTCTGGTGCTTTTAATGTCAGGACCCTAGAAGTGATGGGGGGGGGCTAGAGAAAGTTCCTGAGCAGAGGGGCTCTGGTCACACCTATATGGAGGCTGGATTGTAGAGAGAAAGCCCCAGGACCCAGACAGACAATTAGGAGGCTGTTGGAATCTTTCAGGCAAACAAAGAGGAGGTGAATGGATCACTTTATGGTTTACAAAGCACTTCTGATGATAGGAATTTTCTTGTCCCTGGTGAAATTTTATTTCTCTATATTTAAGCCTTGAGCTCTCAAGTGCCCTCTCAACAGTCAATCTGCCAATTTTAATACCTACCACTTCTCTCTTGGCAGAACTTGTATTCTCTCATTGGATTATACTTTTCCTCTAGAGTTAGTCTATAGCTCTCCTTTCTTCTTGGTTTTGAAAAGGAAGTGGAAGGAAGGGGATAATTATATCCATACAGCTTAACAGGATAAATCTCACCTCCGTCAAAAAGAGAAGGTTGGAAGAGGACACTCATAATGCACAATATTTGGATCCAAAAAGGATTCAGAGAAAAGTCGAGATTGCTCTTTTTACAGATGGGAAAACTAAGGCCCACAGATGACAGAACCAGGAATCAAACCCAAGCCCTCAGACTCAATGGTCTCAAATACGTCTTTTGAACACAAGTTCAGAGCCTCAGAACTGGGAAGCACTCAAGTTGTTCAATCCACCCTTTACAAATGTGGAAACTGGGACCCAATGACTGACTGCCTAAGAGCAATAAAGAGAAAAGCAGGGTTTGGAAGTGAGGTCCTCCCCTCCAAAGCCCCTGCATCACTCTTCGGGAGACCCCAGATAACACTGGTTTTTGGTGGGCCCCAAATAAGCTCCTTAACTCGACTGATTTTGCTTTTGTGTGTTCCAAAGCTTTTGTTCCACTCAGAAGGGTTCGGGGCTCCCGTGTTCTGAGCCTGCTTGAGATCTTGTCCAGAGCTTTATCTTAACACAGAAACGGTCTAAAGAAAGCTGGGCCATGCAAATTTACACCAACAGAGCCCCTGAAAGGGGGCCTCGTATTTGTCTCTGCCTGGGTCAACAGCAGTGCAAGCAGATAGCCTCCAGCCAGCTGCAGGGGGCCAAGGGCCACAGCTGGCCTCTAGGAGCTGAGCACTTCCTTCAGGGTCATTGAGCACTGCTCTGACTGGAGAACTCGGAGGTTATTGAGCCTGGGCCGGGGCATTGGGGTCCAACAGGAGCTCAGACAGTGAATTCTACCAACTTTGATTGGACATCTCCCATCCAAGGATGGATGGCGACCCAATGGGGACCTGAATGGACTGATGAGGAGGGAAGTGAACTCATCCACAAGAATCACTGATGAAACAATTAGAACAACTTTGTTAGGACAACAACCCCATTAAGAACTCTGCTTAACGGCAATACTAACCAGTTTCAGTTCCCTGAGGACTCCGGGTGAAATGTGCTGCCTCCTGGCAGAGAAGTGGTGCAGTCTGGGCACAGCTTGAGGCATATCTTCTTGGATATGGCCAGTACAGCGATTTGTTTGCTTGATGATCCCTATTTGTTTTCCTTTTATTTTCTTTTATTCCCCCAATGAAAGAGAAGAAATAGAAAGTAGATTTTTGGTCATTGGAAAAAATATATTTTTTAAAAGTTCTGGGTTTGATTTCTGCCAGTTGAGCTTTCTGAGTCTCGGTTCACTTTTTTTTTGGTAAATCCAGAGGGTTAAACTGGATGACTTTCTAAGGATCAGTCCAACTCTAAAGGACAATGCTGCCTCTAGTCTCCAACACCTGGGAGTCCTTGGACAAATCGCTCCCACCTGGAAATCCTGTGGTGCAGCCTCTTGGCAGAGAGCCCTCTCCTGGGTCTGTGGATCCTCCCAGCAATAATTCTTGGGCAGGTTCCTCTTGTTCCCCAAAAACCCTAAACCAAAAGAAGTTTGCTCTTGAAGGAAGAGCAGGGGAGAGGGGGGAAAGAAAGACGGGAAGAGGGAGTTTGGAGAATCAGAGAACAGCCATTCCCCCTCCTGAAGCTGGGAGTCTCCGAAGTCCCTCAAGGACACAGGCACAGCCAGAACTCAAGTCCATGTGAGAAAGAAGGTCACAGATTCAGAGCTAGGAGGGACCGGAAAGGTCTCCAAGGCTGTGCCTCTCATTTCCTAAGGGAGGAAGCTGACTTGGCCACATTTAGAGCTAGTGTCAGTCATTCTTTGAAACCAGATTCTTTCAGTCCTTTGGATCTAAACATTGTTTGGTGAAGTAGTGTTAGGAGCCTGATCTCAGACTCCAGCTGTGTCATTGACTAGTTGTGTGACCCTGAGTAAGTCAGTTGCCTTCTCCCAGTCTGTTTTCTCATCTATAAAGTGATTTGATTGCTAAGGTCCATAGGTCCAGAAGCCATCTAGCCCAGCTTACAGCATTTTACAGATAAGGAAACTGAGGCCTAGAGAGATGAGGGTGACTTGTCTGTGGTCACTCAAGTAATAAGTAGGAGATTCCAACCCAGGTCCTCTCACTGGCAATCCAGGCCTCTTTCTACGGTATTTCCTTTGTTAGGAAATCCCAGCCTCCCTCCCTGGCCCAAGTTAGTGGGAGGAGTGGGGTGGGGGGTGGGGGTTGGCCCTCCTGCCCTCGGTGGCTCTAAGCCCAGCTCAGCTCTGCCTTTGGAGGCGGGTGGGCAGGGAGGAGCCCGGAGGGCAGCGGGGGGTTGGGGGGGGGAGTCGAGGCTCTTAGCCCAGCTCTGCCTCCTTGGGGGGAGCCTGGTGGGCAGTGTGGGGGGAGGCTCTTAGCTCAGCTCTGCCTCCTTGGGGGGAGCCTAGAGGGCAGTGGGGGGGAGGCTCTTAGCCCAGCTCTGCCTCCTTGGGGGGAGCCTGGCGGGCAGTGGGGGAGGGGGAGGCTCTCAGCCTCCTCCCCACTGCGACAAGGTACTTAAGATCACTCTCCGCACTAGCGGACCTCCCCAAGTCAGCCCCAGAAAGCCTGCCTGGCCCCTTCCCCACCCCCTCCCGCCTTGTGCATAATCCCCGCAGCCCCTCCGAGGTGAGAGAGGTCCCTTGGCTTTGTTTCCCCTTGTTATGCTGCGGGGTTTGATCTCCTTTTCCCTGCCCCCACTCCAGTCTCACTTGTGGCCCCCCTCCCCGGCCCCCTCTGCAATTCTGATTTGCATCCATCCCCCCTTGAAGCCCTGCCCTTTGTCTCCTTCCCTCCCAAACCTCCCCCACTCCCCCGGCTGCTCACTTTCCTCTCTTTAGGAGTTGATTGAAGTTTGTCCAATAAACCGCTTCGCTTCCCGGTGCAGACCGACGCGCTTCTGGCTTTGGTTGTGACCTGCTCTGCTTTTCCCCCGGAGAACCCCTCCCACCCACCCCCACTCCTCCCTCGTTTGTTCTTGTACTAGGAATCAGTCAATTAAATAATCCGTCCCATTTTTCATTTTGGGGGGGAAAGTCCACAAGAAGAGACTGCGGCATAATGGCAGCCAGTTTAAGAGGCAGTGGGTCAAGAGTGGGCCTGGAGCCCTGGGTTCCAGTCCTGCCTCTGACACATACTGACGGTGTAACCCTGACAAGTCACCTAAATTCAGGCCTCCTCCGGGTAGCTCCCGAAGGCTATACATGGCAAAGGATGCTGCCACGGACATCCGGGGCAGGAGGGCCAGCCGCTTTGGGGGAGGGCAGTTTCATAACTGGAGTCCTTTCCATTAACGAAACCACAAAATCCGATCCCTATCTTAAAGAATCAGAGCTCCAAAGCTGGAAGCAATCTCCTCCAGCCCCCTTAATTGAAAGAGGAGGAAACAGGAAGCCCAGCTGAGGTTGAGCGACTTGCCCTGGTCCTCTGACGAAAGCCAGTGCCCCTTCCACATGACCATACCTATTCTGGGGAGTCTTCCCCATTAGAGTCCAACTGGCTTTTCTTAAGACCAGCTCAAATCTCACCTTCTGCATGAGGTCTTTCTTGCTCTTTCCCATGGCTAGGATTTCCCCTCTGCGATAACCTTCCGTTTCCCTTATAGTGCTTTTGTACATAGTATTTCACCTGTCGTCTTTGCAGCTCCCTGCTTCCTCCAAAACATTTGAGTGTGGATCCTTGAGGGCAGGGGCCGTATTTTTTCTTTTCTTTGCACTGGCAATACTTAACCCAGTCCTGGGTACCTTGTTGTGGTGCAGTGTTTGATTCGTGTCTGACTCTTGGTGACTCCATCAGGGGTTTTCTTGGCATAGATACTGGAGTGGTTTTCCATTTCCTTCTCCAGCCCATTTGACAGATTAAGAAACTGAGGGAAACAGCATTCAATGACTTGCCCAGGGTCACACAGCTCCTAAATGTGAAGCTGGATTTGAATCTTCCTGAGATTCCAGCTCCTGGGGCTCTATCCACTGCACCCCTTCGATGCCCCCTTGATACATAGGAACTACTTAATAAAGGCTGGTCAGCTGACTGTCTGGTTAATTGACAGGCTGACTGGCTAACTGCTTGGGTCCAAGGGCACTGTGTCCTCATCCCAGACACCTCTGTCCTCCAAATACAGAATGACCCACCATGAATCTTGGAGATCCTTCAGCTCAAAATCAGTTTGATGGAGGAAAAGGGGGGGCGGGACAGAGAGAGGAAGGAACTTTCCTAAGAGAAAGAACAGGGCAGAGGCAGAGCTGCCCCCATGTACTGGTAACTGGAGAGACCTTCATTTACATTGGAGGAAAGTGAAGGCCAACCAGGGCCAGGGATTTGCCCAAGGTCACACAGCAAGATTGGAACCCAGGGTCTTTGGCATTTCTTCCATTGTACCCTTAGATTCTAAGTTCCTTCTCTTGTCCTCTCTGGTAGTTCCTTCAGTGTCATATTGTCTGTTTTACAGAGGAAAGAACTGAGGTAAACAGGCTGACTGACTTGCTTGGGGCCATATTGCTAGGATCTGAGGCTGGATTTGAACTCTGGCCTTTGTGACCTCAGGTCCTGTGCTTCACCCACTGAGCCACCTAGAGATGCAGCTTCTTGTGTGGGTCCCTGTCTTTAAATCAGCAGAGACCTGAGTTAGCTGCAGAATGAGGTTTTCATTCAAATCCTTTTTATTTGCTAACTGTGGGATCCCACGCAAGTCAATTCAAATTCTCTGACCCTCTATTCCTGTAAAACTAGCATAATGTTAAGTAACATCTTCCCAGGGTTGTGATGATCCAGTGAGAGAATATAAAGAAACTGCAAACTTTGGAAATATTAACTTATACATACATAGCCTTTTAATAGCCCTCCATCTCTAGGTCCTACAGCCCTTATTGCTCCCATTTCATAGGTGGGATCACTGAGTCTTAGGCTGTGCTGTGATTGTGTCCTTTCATTACATAGCTTGTATGAGGCAGTGTAGTATAGTGGATAGAGAGATTGACCAGGAACACAGAAGACTTGGGTTTGATTCTCACCTCTGACACATACTGTCTATATGACCCTGGATATGTCAGAAATGTGCTAGGCAGCTCAGAGGCATAACGGGGAGTCAGGAGGACCTGAGTTCAACTCTATCTTTGGACACTAGACGTGTGACCTTGGGAAAGTCACTTAACCTCTTTCTGCTTCAGTTTCCTTATATGTGAAAATGAAAATTATCATAGCATTTACCTCCCAGGACTGTAGAGAATATAAAATGAGATATTTGTAAAATGTTGCGTAAACTTTAAATTTTTCCATAAATGCTACTATTAAAAGTGACAGATAAAATGCCAACTTGGGTTGGTCAAAGAAGTCCCTTTTACCGAGGAAATAAAATCACAGGGTTTGTCCCTCTGCTAGTCAATGTCCTTGAACTCCTGGCTCTCCAAATTTGGACAAATCACCAGACCTCTTTGGCCTTCATGTCCTTTGTTTTACTTTAGAGTTTGATTAGATGGTCTCAATCAATCCATCTGAAGGACTGGCTTTGTCTGCTAGACAGGGCATAAGAGACAGAAATAAAATAATCTCTGCCCTCAGGGAGTTTACTTTATAATGGGGGAGATAATATGTGCACCTAATACATGCATGTTGATTGTTATTGCATCTAGAGCTCATGGAGTTAGAGCTGGAAGTGACCCAGAAGGTCATGGAGTTCAACCCCTTCCTTTCGCACATGAAGAAACTAAGTCACAGAATGGTTAAATGTTTTGCCAGGGTCAAACAGCTAGTAAGAGCCTGAGGCAGGGTTTGAACTCAGGTCTTCCTGAATACAAGTCTAGCATTCTATTCCTTATTCTTCCTTTTCGTACAGATATGTACAAAGCAGGCACAAGGTAACCTCCAGTGCGCAAGAAAGCACTAGCAACAGACTTCCTATGAGGCTCAGTTTCCGCCTTTGTAAAATGAGGGATTTGGAAAAGATGATCCCTAGATCCCTAGATGATCTCACAACAGCAAGTTTCACATGGAAATTAAAAGCTCAGTAGATATTTGTTGAATAAATGAATGAATGAACATTTGAATGAATGAATGAATTTCTAGACCATCATTGGGCCAGTGCTCCTTAGTATTTTGGCTTGACTTACCCAGGTAATCATCCCAAATGGACTGCTTTTCTTTATGGGAGTAGCTGCCACTGATTGGCAGTGAGAAGTAAATTGGCACTTTCCAAATGGTGGAAAACCATTGGACTTCTAAATCCCTGAATGGAGGCTTTAGTTTCCAGTTCCTCTGATGGCTAATTATGGGACGTTTGGCAAGAATTTCAACTTACTCATCTCTAAAATGGGGTTAATGATACCCCTGAGCTGTCTCCTCTGGGATGCTGTGGCCATAAATGGGATGTGCTGAGTGCTTTGAGGTCTGTGCAAGAAAGGTAGCCATCCTCCCTGTGCCTTGTAAAGCGTGTTGGTCTGAGTCATGCCTTGAAAGTGTAGACCTGTTCTGAGAAGGCCCATCCAGAGAGAAGGCTGGCTTCTCTACTGACTTCTGAAGTTTTCCGGAGTTTCTCATGAAGCAGTTCTCATTTCAGACTTAAAGCCTGTCACACACACACACACACACACACACACACACGCATGGCTATAGAAAGAAGACCTTTAGGGCCCTCCATAATGGTGCACAAGCCGTCCTTAATATCAACTGGGCCTGGAGTTATAGGAACATCTCTCTCGTCCTCCATTTTCTCCTCTCTAAAATCAAGGACTTGTTCTAAATAGTCCCTTACTTAGGAGGGCTGATGTACCAAACACGGTGCTAGGTACTAGATATTAGTTGCCATATGGCCATTTTGCAAGATGAATATTTGAATGGATGAATGGGTGGGTGGACGGGTGGATAGATGAATTGGATGGATGAATGGATGGGTGAATAGATGAATAGATGGAGGGATGGATGAAGGGATGGGTGAGTAGATGGATGGATGGATGGATCAGCTGTAGACCTGTGGTGCTATATTCCTATGATGTTATATTGGTACCTTTTGGACTTTAAAAAGATCCAGAGGATGATTCCCAATGAACAAAGCAGATCTTCCTTGGTGGATTTAGGGAAAGTCATCGGGAAGAATCACACAGGTACTGAAATGTCACAGGTTTGCTACCATGTGTCTGTTAGGGGGATCCTCCTACTAAGTCATGGATTCATCAAAACAAATTTACCTTGGCCATTTCAACCTGTTGTGATGTTTTGTTGTTCTGTTTTTGAACTCTGATTACATTATCCAATGCATTTGCTCCCCTTTCTGGCTTTGTGTCATCTACAACTTTGATTTATGATAACTCCACCATTTATAAATGGTGTTATATATATATAATTTATAATTATAAATTTATAAATGCTTTGGCATTTATAAAGTAGCCCTGTGTATTGATGGATATAAGTGTTAGTGCCATCCGCACACATTTTGCAGATCATAGTATCATAGTCATAGAAAGAGTCCAATCCTATCATTTTCAGATGAGGAAACTGAGGCCCACTAAGGGAGGGAATAGGCATTTGTAGAGTACCCACTACATGCCAGGTTTGGTGCTAAGTGCTTTTACAAATATTTCCAAATCTCATTTTGCCCTCACAACAACCGTGGGAGGTTGGTGCTGCTATTACCCCCATTTTATAGTTGAGGAAAGTAAGACTTACCAGTGTCTTGTGTAGGGTCACACAACTAGTAAGTGCCCAAGGCCAGATTTGAACTCAAGCACTCTATGCTCTGTGGCACCAGCTGCCTGAGGTCAAATGACTTGCCCATGGTCACGCAGCCCATCACTGGTAGAGCTGGCACTTCTGTTTATCATTGCAGTGTTCATTCCATCAAACCAAGTGCTTCTCCCCCTAAGTGCCCTCTCTGGTAACAATGTTGATGAGGACATCACCAAAGATGAGGTGCTTCACCAGTAGAGACGTCTTTCCAGGTTGATATCTGCCAAGATTCTCTTGCTGTAGAGGCTCAACAATATATGAATTCACCTAAACAGGTTCTCACTCAAATCACAAAACTTATCATGAGAAACTGTCAGATGCTGGTAGCAGTGGAGTTCAGAGGAGAATGATATTAGTGCATTTAGAAGTCACTTTATGTATATTATCTCACATAAGCCTTATAACAACCCCTGTGAATAAGTACTATCATTATCTCCTTTTATTGTTAGAGAAACTGAGTCTGAGAGACTTGGGCAGTGGTCCTGTGTGCTGGTGCTATTCATGCTTCTGTCTGTTTGGTCCGTTGTGATTCTGGCTGCTGCTAATTTTGAAGATACAAAATGAAGCCTTGTGTTTCTGCGTCCTGAGCCAGCCTTAAGCAAAATACCTAAAAATGAGATGTGAGTGATGATGTTGTTTGCCATAGATTCAGCCTAGTGATGCTTCTTTGACCCTCAGTGGCAGAGCTGGGACACTACTACTGAGATCAGGGGGTCTCAAATGTGCGTGTGTGTGTGTGTGTGTGTGTGTGTGTGTGTGTGTGTGTGTGTGCTGGACCATTAGACTATTGTCGTGAAGTCTAATGTACCCCTTCACAAAATCGTGGTTTTAAATGCATAAAATAAAACATAAAGGAACATAAGAGAAATCAATTATTTTGAAATAGCAATTATCAAAGTGTTTTGTTTTAAATTCACGGCCCCCAGCTTAAGAACTCCGATAACTGACATTCCTGTAACACTATAAGTAATTTTACTTTGATGTAACACTGTAAGCATTTTATATATTGTCTATGACCTTCCCTTGAACTACTCACCTAGTCACTAAGATGATGTTAGTTTAGCCTGACTGATTCTTACTGATTCAGCCCAGTGGTTACCATTTTTCTCTCTAAGAAGTCACCTCTTCTGTAATCCGTTCTAGAATTTCCCCAATAATAAGTATTTTATTGTGGATGGGTAATTTATGGAGTCTACCTTCCTTGCCCTCCCGTTGAAAATTAGGACATCATTTGCCTTTCTTCAGTCTTTGGGGCTTTCTTCCACTCTCCATGATTTGTTTGGGCAGGATGCTGTCATGTTCCTAATAATGGGTTGGTTGAGACCAGGGCTTCTTCTTTACTCTAGGGTCAAGGGAGAAGAAAGCAAATTTAGGGATAGGCAGGGGGCAAGCAGAATCCCATCCAGTCAAGAAGCTTTGATTAAGTGAATACTGTGCTAAGTGCTGGGGAGAGAAAGAAAAACCTATACCCACGGCAACCAAATAACCCTTGGAGGTAATCCATTCTACTTCTGGACATCTTTCATTGATAGGAAATTTAGCATTATTAGCAAGCTTACTTAAGATGAGATTTCTCCTTCCTTTTTTCTTTAAAGAAAGTTTTGGACTGTCACAAATGTTGGTACTTAACTAAATTCCTCTAATTTTCTTTTTCTTTTCAATTGAATTTTATTGATTGATATCACCTACATTTTCTGGGCAGCTAGATGACATAGGAGATAGAGGACTGGACATGGAATCAGGAAGACCCCATCCATTTTTCATTCACCTCAATAGTAGCTGACACCTTGGTGTCTTCTTAGTCATTTGCATTCAGGAAACAATTATTTTGTAGGAGAGAGGAAGGTACCACCTAGCAGTGGAAAGGCAATAGGAGATAAGACGATCTTACCTCTTTGGGAGAATCCACCTCACACTTCCAAGTTCTGTCCAAATAGGGTGCAATTGAAGTCATTAATTGACATATGCTTAGGATGGGGGTTCTTAACCAGAGGTCCATAGACAGGGAAGTACCAAATAGGTAAAAATGACATCTTTATTTTTCTCTAATCTCTAAACAAAATTTAATATTTCCTTCAATTATTTGAAAATACAGTTCCTAGAAAAGGACCATAGACTTGATCAGACTACCACTGGGGTCTGTGACCTCAAAAGGTTAAGAAACCCCAGCAGAGGGACAGCGGAGTGGTGCAGTGGATAAAGTACTGGCCCTAGAATCAGAAAGACTTGAGTTCAAATGTGGCCTCAGATACTTGACACTTTTTACCTGTGTGAACCTGGGTAAGTCACAGGACTACCTCAGAAAAAGAGAAGGCCCAGCAGAAAGCCTTTCAAGGACAACCTGAGAGTGTCCTTGACTGTTCACATCTCTTAAAACGTTCATTAGTTTACTTCCACAGGGCCTGGAGGCAAGAAAACCTGAGTTCATGGGCCCATCCTTAGCACTTTCTAGCCCAGTGACCATCAGTGTGAGTCACTGGGCTTCCTCCTCTGCAGAGCAGTCATCGTAATACCAGTAGCACTGGCCTCTCTTGGGCTCTGGGGAGGCTCAGATGAGATGCAGTCCCTGTGATGTGTTTTTGCTGATTTTAAAGCACTACATGAAAGACAGGTGTTACTATTTTTCTCCCTAGTTGTCCCGGACCCCTAGGATTTAAGGAGTTATCACTTCTATGTAGGAAGAATGTTACTATGCAACAGCTGTGGTTGTGTTGGCTGATACCATGCCAATTCTTCTTGGATTGACCCTCAGGGACTATTTGCTGGCTCCCTAGCTGCTTGCAAAGGAGGGTGATGTAAAATTAATAGCTGGAGATAGGCCTGCAATCTGACACTAGTCAGGGGGGAGGTGCAGGTGGTCTGAAGTGATGTGCAGAAATTCAATTTGCATACTAATCCTCCCTTGGTGGTGGTGGGCAGGAGACAGCCTGGCTTGGCTCTCTTCAAAGCCCTCTTGGTGTTTGATTAATTCTATTTGTCCCTGGACTTAGACCTCTTCTCAGGCCCACTTCTCATATTCATGGGAAGATAGAAGTTTGTAGCCTCCAGTGTCTGCCTTGGAGAAAGTCTTTGTGGGTTTTCAAGTGAAAGGAGGTCTGGCTGCACAACATATATTTCTTGTAATATTAGCTATTCTTGTTTGTTTCAAGTCACAGCAAATATTCATCAATTCCTTTTGATGGGCAAGACATCAGGGGGTTACAAAGATTTTTACAAACTATATATGAACACAAATATAGATAGGGTGCCAGGTAGAGAGAGAAACAAGCAAAGGAGAGGGTCAGGAACAATGCTCCAGGAAAAGCTGGAGAAGCGATCGTTTTCAGCTCAGGGAAGCAGGAAGAATATGATTGTAGCATCAGGACTGTATGTGGGAGCTGTGGGAGCTGGAGGGAACTTTGGAGTCATGACTCCCGCAGCAGGAGTCTTGGAATTTCATTTGTATCCTCAAGGTCTAGCCTACCATGTTGTTTCTTCTCCTTCTTCTTCCCCTTTTCTTCTTCTCCTCCTTGTCCTTTTTCTTCTCCTTCTTCTCATCCTCCTCCTCCTTCTCCTTCTTCCTCTTCTTTCCCATCTTTTTCTTCTCTTCCTCCTTCTTCTCCTTCTCTTCTTCCCTCTCCTTCTCCTCTCCCCCAATTTGCCCCCCCCCAAAGATGCTACAGTGGTTTGCCATTTCCTTGTCTAACTCATTTGGCAGATGAAGAAACTGAGGAAAATGGGATTAAGTGACTTGCCCAGGGTCACCCAACCAGTTAGTATTTGGGACTGATTTTGAACTCAGGTCCTCCTGCCTCCTGGGCCAGCACTCTATCCACTGCACCATGTAGTTGCCCCACATTGCTTCTGGAGGGGGCTTAATAAATGTTGAGTGATTAAAGGTACCATGCTGAGAGTGATACTGAAGTTAATATTCTTATTTGACCATGTGTTTTATGGCAAGAAAAAAGATGTGGCAGAAAAAAACACTTCATTGTGAGTCAAGAAGGCCTAGGTTCAAATATTGCCTCTGAGAAATATATTAGCTGAATGACTTAGGCAAGTCACTTAACCTCTGTCATTCAGTTTTCTCCTCTGTAAAATGGAGATAATATTCCCTTGATACCTCTCTTCCAATGGTTGTTGTGAGAATGACTCAGTTGAGAAAAGGAACACAAAGTATTTGGCAAAATCAAAAGTACTATTTAAATAGCTATGTCATCGAATGATAGTTGAAAGCTGTCTATGCAGCTCTTTGGGGGTTTTGTATGAACTTATATCCATTAGCTCAAATGATCCTCATTACAAGAGGAAGGCAGATTCTATGGATGCGATTATCTCCATCTTACAGAGAGAAAAGCTGAGTCTCAGAAAGGTTAAACAACTTAACCCATAGTCACATACCTTGTGTTGGAAGTGAGATTCAGGTCTTTCCTGATGAGAAATCCAGTGTTCTTTCTAGTGCTTTTTTTCTCAGAGGATACTACATACAAAATAGTCATTTCATGTGATGTCCTTCAGGCTAAGATGCCCCTGGATGACCACATCTTCACTGAGGCAGCCTTGTAACCTCAGCACGCTCAGTCTTTTTCATCTATCCTTTGTCCTCAGTCCACATTCTTTTTCCCATTGATTCTATTGGCCCTGAAGGGACTTGCATGGAATCAGCTAGGGTGAGAGACAATACGGATTATCCCAACAATTCACAATTTGTGTGGGCTTAAAAAAATATTTTAGCCCCTCTCAGCTCTAGGAAAGGGATAGGGATTTCATTGGTATGGAGAAGTGATGACTGAGGGAATTTCCTCTTCTGGTACAGGTGGGCATCTTCTCTGCATCTTAGATTCTTAGAGAGTGGCTTACAATGTGCAGACTCATGAAAAGTCACACAGCCTGAATGTGTCCAAGACAAGACTTAAATCTGGGACTTCCTGGGTTTAAGAACAGTGTTCTGTTCACTACATCATGCTGCTTTCCTTCTCAGCTGTAAAGTGAACCCAAATGACTCCAGAGTTGCAGAGACAGTGCAGGGTCCAAAGGTAGAGAGGGTTTCTTCATCCAGATTCTGGCTCTGCTGATTGAAACAGAGACAAGGAAGTCTCTTTCGCTCTCTGAATGACTTTAATTTCTACATCTGTAAAAATGTTGGGGTTGGACTGGATGACCTCTAAGGTCCTTCCTGCTGTGGTCTGTAATGGATGATAAACAAAAGTTGCAGTTCCTAAGGTACCTTCCAGCTCCAACGTCCCTCTTGGAACCATGAAGCCAATTGTACCCTGGCTGGATGATTGGGGGATGGGGGCATGTTAAGGTCAAGCCTGTGTTCAAGATTCACCTGGGAATGATAATTACCTTAGCAGACAACTCCAAAGTAACTCACCAGTAAACGATGCTGTCCTTTAACCCCCAAAGGGAGGAAATGGGTCCTAATAAATCCATGGGATGGATGTACGGTGCCCCTGCTGGTTCTGAGTTCACATGTTCCCATTAGGCTTTTATTACTTGGTGCGTTATTTTCCAGAAAAACATCTTCATCCAAGACTTGCAGCCTCATTCTAGCATGCTTTGTTATTTGCTCTACTTGAGATGGTATCTCAAGGAAATTCTTAATAGCAAGAAAAAAGGAATATACAAAAGCTTTAATAGCAGAAGAATTGTTGTTTTTAAATCTTTTTTTATTTTTGAGTAGCAGATTTTAAAAAAATTAATATGTTCCTCTCATTTAATGTCCTGTCCCAGCCAACTTAAACAAACAAACACCAAATCCCTCAATTAAATAAATAGTCTGGCAAAACAAATTCCTGTATTATTCATGTCTGAAAATGTGTGTCTCTACACTTTAAATTCATCACCTTTCTATCCAGATGTGAGAGGCATGTTTCATCTTCATTCTTTAGGGTATATCACCATTGTGTGGATCAGACACCCCAAGTCTCTCCAAGTCGCTTTTCTCTAGTATATCTTATTGTATATTTTGTCTGAATTCTGTTCTTTTCTCACCATCAGTTCATAAGGCTGTTCCTTCATAGTTCCCTCTAAAGTCATCTATTTCATCATTTCTCATGACACAGTAATATTCCATTACTGTCATATACTGCAACTGCTTTAGTCACTTTTCAAAAAGACATTCCCTTAGTTTCCAATTTTGGACTCCCATGAAAAGACTGGCTGCAAGTATTTGTGTATGCTTTCCTTTTCCTCTTTGATTTCTTTGGGACATAATAACAGTAGTTCTATGGCTATTCATGTCCTCCTCTAGCTCCCTACTGCCTCTAGGATAAGACAGAGAATCCTCAGCCTGGCAGTTAAAGTCCCTCCCACCTCCATCTAGCTTCTGCCTTCTCTTTTCAGACATTTCATTATTATTCTTCTCTAAGAATTCTCTGTTCTGGTTCAATTGGCCTTTTGCCTATTCCCTATACAGGACGTCCCTTTTCCTATCTCTGCCCTTTTGTAAAAGTGGTCCTCCAAACCTGTAATGGTCAATAGTCAATTAAATGCCTATCAATCAGTTTATTAGGTACCTACTATGTGCCAGGCACCATGCTAAGTGCGGTAGATACAAAAATGGGGCAAAAAAAAATCCCTGCCTTCAAGGAGCTTAGAATCTAATGGGGCAGAAAATATGCCAATGAATGTGTACAATGCAAGCTATATACGGGATAAATAGGAAATAAGAGGGAAGACACTAGAATTAAGAGCGTTTGGGAAGGCTTCCTATAGAAGATGATGCTTATGCAATCTACATAAGGAAAACTGTGTAGGCACCTAGAAGGCAAGAATGTTCTGGGTTAGCTGTTTGTGCTTATAACCCTAGGCAGTGGGCACTCAACGCTTAGCTGACTTGAATTAGGAAAAAATGCTGAAACAGAAATTATCTTTGTAGTTTATATGTTATAGACTGAGTCAGTTGAGAAGAGAGAGAGATACCAGAGGGGAGGAAAGCAATATGGCAGACAGCATTTGCACAGAACTCAGTGCCCAAGTCAGCAGGCAGATAGACCAGAGAACTAGGGGCTCTGGCCAAAGCTGAGATTTTGTGCTGCATGTTCTGTGTACACACACACACACTCTCTCTCTCTCTCTCTCTCTCTCTCTCTCTCTCTCTCTCTCTCTCTCTCTCTCTCTGAAAGTGCCAGGTCTGCCTACCTTGATGCCAGGGCCCGGAGGCTTCGATGTCTGTATTCTTTGGGAAACAAAGAAAGGGGTTAGATCTGAGGAGAAAAGAGAAAGAAATAATGGGCCACCTCAACCAGCCTGGAATCTCAATGTTGTGGCTTCGGGTCAGCCTGCCCAGGGGAGCTGGGAAGGGTATGGCTGTTTAAAAGAACCTTGCATTTCTTTCCAGGAAGGAGTAACTGCTTTGAATGGGACTGGGGCCTTGGGAAGATCTTAAGTGCAGCAATTTGTCAGCTCCTGACCTTTTCTTACTGCCCAGATACCAGCAGACAGAGGTTGCAAGTGCTTTCTTGCTTCTTTCTCAACAGTCTTAGTTAGGGTTTCTAGACCTGGTTTTGTGGCCCAGGGCTGTTGACAGGCCTATTTCCTGATCTATAAAATGAGATCTTCCCATCAGTCTTTAATCTATTATGCCAAGATACCCCATTCCTACTATTTCAATGGTTTCTATAAAACTTTTGAAATTTAAATTGACTTTAAAAGAGCGCATAGGTTCACAAATAATTGGGTCAGACACTGTGCTAGGCACAGAAAACACAAAGATAGCAATTAAACAGTCCCTGCCTTCAAGGAGATCACATTTGTATTGGGGAAAACTATCAGTCTGGGGCAACTAGGTGACCCAGTGGCTAGAGCTCTAGTTCAGAAGACCTGAGTTCAGAGTTTGCCTCAGACGCTTGGCAAGTCACTTCACCCTGTTTGTCTCCATTGTTTCCTCCTCTGAAAAATGACCTGGAGAAGGAAATATCAAACCGCTCCAGTTTAGTATCTCTTCCAAACAAACAAACCCAAATGGGCTCACAAAGATTCAGACGCAATTGAAACGACTGAACTAACACCACCACAATCAATCAATAAGCATTACTAAGCTCCTACCATGTCTCTGGAGCTGTCTAAGTGCTAGGGATGCAGAGACAAAAATGAAACTGTTTATGCCATGGCGTTTCCATTCTGTCAGAGTATTCCTGAAAGAATAGACTTCATTTTTTGTACCACTTGTCTGCCTCTCTCTGTTGCACTTTCTCGGTCTCCCTGCCTGTCTCTGTCTCTGTCTGTCTCTCCCTGTGTCTCTGTCTCTCTCTGCTGTCTCTGTCTGTCTATCTGTTGCTCTCTCTCTCTCTCCTTCTCTCCCTCTCCCTCTCTCTCCCTCCCTCTCCCTCTCCCTCCCTCTCTCCCTTACTCTCCCTCTCTCTTCCTCCTTCTCCCTCTCTCTCCCTCTCTCCCTCCCCCCCCCCCTCCATCCATTTGGGAAAGCTTCTCTGGAACGGATCTTGTTGCCAAAGAGAATCAAGGAAATGTGACTGTTCAGTTTAGAGAAGGAAAGACTTCAGGGCCCTGAGGACAATGGAGAGCTGTCATTTGGAAGAACGTTTAGCCTCATTCCCAGTGGCCCCAGATGCCAGAATCAGGAGCAACAAACTGGCAAACATTGCAGAGACAGAATTAGATTTGATGTTGGAAAAACTTCCTAAGTTTTTGAGCTATCTGATGGTGGGATGGACTGTGGGGTTTCATAAGTTTAGAACTGGATGGGGCCTTTGGGATGATTTTTTATGAGGGCTAGAAAGGGTGACTTTATTTGAGCCAAAGCAGTATCACTTTTCTATTCCCCTAGACTCACCTGCTTCTATAGAAGGGTACTGTCATCCACCCTTCCAGGCTCTCAGGGTCAAAATCTCAATTTCCTTCTCAGCTTTTCCCTGTGTTTCCCAACAGATTGCTACTGGCTCATCAGACGGCTGTGTTTGCCTCCATGACATCTCTTTCATCGCTCCTGTTCTCTCCTGTCATGCGGTCACCACCCTCATTTGGTCCCTCACTGCCTTGCCCTGTGGCTGTTGTAGTAGTTTCCTAGTTAATCTCCCTGCCTCTGTTCTCTTCCACCTCCCATTTATTCTCTTCTGCTGCCAAAATGATTTTCCTAAAGCATAGGGCAACCAGGTCACTCCTTTTCCTTCTAAACCATAGTGGCTCTTTGTTACTCCAAGGATTGAATGTCAGCTTGTCCATTTGGCTCTCACAGCTCTTCACAACCTACACCCCCCCCCCTTAGCTTTTCTGCCTCATTGTATTTTATTCTCTCTCACTCTTCAGTGATACTCCCTCTGTGTTGACCTTGGGTATCCCCCATGTTACAATAATCTCCCTCTTCTATCTAAGTCATTTAGAATCCCTAGTTCCCTTCAAGGATCCCGTCCTTTACCCTCTCCTCATGCTCTACCACCCAGTTACACTGACCTATTAAATGTTCTTACAAGACACACTACCTCTTGCCTCCATTTTTTCCATTAGCTGGTCCCCATGCCTGGAACCTTTCTTGCCTCTTGGATTCCTTGACAATCTTCAAGTCTTGATCTGAATTTCCTTTTCAAGAGGTCTTCTACAGCTGCCAGTACTTTCCCCTCCCAGATTATTTTCTGTCTATTGTGTCTGTATGGCTCTTGTATAGACATACTTATTTACATATTGTCTTCTCCCATTAGAATTTGAGTTCCTGAAAGTCTCTGATTGTTTAAGCATTTGATAAATACCTCTTGATGGACTGATTTCCCCAGCTTCTAGTCCCTCTCTCTCCCCATTACATTGTCCCTATTTTGTTTTTGCCTGTATATGCACACATTTCATCCCCTGAATAGATTATAAGATCCTTGAGAGCAAGCACACTATATCATTGTGATCCTGGGATTTCCTGTGTCTTGAACCATGCTTGCCACGTGGTTGGTGCCCAATGAATGTTTGTGGAGTGACTGATAAGTTATTTCTGCCTCCCTTTCCATCCTTCTCCCATCCTCTGCTTGGAGTTTTTTTCCTAACAGAAGCTGATGACTCCTTACTTGTCTATCATGTTGGAGAAGGGGACTGGCTGAACCCCTTCTGACCCTGAGAATCTGGGCTTCTGTGAAGTGAAGACAATTGGAGAGCAAGGAACTTGGGAGGTGTTTTCATAGCTGTTCCCAATATTGAAAACATCCTGAAAGAAATGAGTCCCTTGAACATTTCCTTTGGCTGCTGCCTGTTCTCTGGGCAGGGACCTTTATACTCTTACTGAGAGGCCTCTCTGTAAGGCTTGACTTTTCAGTGATTCCTAAGATCGAGGAGACAGAACCTGTTACATTCTGGGCAAAGTGGGAAACCAGAGGGTCCAACCTTGATGGGCTTTGCTCTTTCTGGTTCTTGTTTTCAGTAGTATGAAGGAGGTTAGAGTCCTCAGAAGAGTCTACACTGGAATCCAGAGTGGCTCTTCTCAGGACTGGGGTTGCTGAGTACAATAGAAATGGGTTTTCCAAGGATCTCAGGTCCGTGACACTCCCCCCACCCTGCAGCTGTTACAGAGGAGCATCTCCCTGGATGCACATTTATCAGAGGCAGAATTCCAGTTGACATAAATATACCATGTGCTCCAAGCACATGAGAGCTCCAACAGAATACACTGGTGTCTCTCTTGGCCCCTTCTGTTTTAGGCAGACTTCATTATAATCTAGGAAGGTCTATACAGAGGGCCCTGGGGAAGGAAGTTATGGTCTAACAGAGGGTGATGGCTAGATACTGTACATCTTCAGTGCTTTCCCCTTTGTGGCAATGCTAAAGGAGAGCGCGTTCTCTATGTAGATTGTAGATCCTCAGGCTCACTGGACAGAAAAGTGTCTGGGATCTTTCTGGTAAGGGGTAAGGCCATTGTGGCTGTTCTCTTTCCTGGGAGGGACATAAAATTTGTCCTGAAATTCAGTGTGTTTCTAACCCCTCTGCAAGAATGGGAATTAAAACACTAGAAAAAAACAGATTCGTTGATTAAGGTAAAACATTGTCATACTTTTACTTTGAAATGCAAATTTTCACTCCATCTTCTTTGCCTTATGGATTATATATGTCTGTATATATTATATACACACATACATATGTTTGTATATATACACACATGTATGGATAACATGCATATATCTACATATACACATAATATCGATAAGGTGAAAATAGAGGTAGAAAAAAACACGTGTATGGATAACAGATATATAGATATGCATACATATACATGTGTGTATATATGTATGTGTGTATGTGTGTATGCATGTGTATCTTATCTGTCAGGCAAAAGTAATAGAACTAGAATGACTGAGCCTCCACAGTCAGTTAATTAACAGTCTTGTTGAGTCGACTCCCAAAGCCTCTTTCCCATCTGGCGTCTTCTCTTTCCTCCCTCAGCCACCCTCTTAGTTCAGAATGTTCATCACCTTTCACCTGGACTGTTACAAGAGAGTCCTGATGGAATTCTCTGCCTCCAGCTCCAAACAGTAAGCTGACATTCCTAAAGCAGAGCTCTTCTTGTCTCTCCTGCTCCAGCATTTTCTATGACTCCTGACTTACTGCCTCCAAAATTAAAGGCAGAATCCTCGTGTGTCATTTAAAACCCTCCAAAGCTTGGCCCCTTTTCCTTTCCATTTTATTTTGTAGCAGCCCCCTTCACACACTGCTTGTTTCCATCTAGTTTGATAGTGGTTTTCCACTGTCTCCTGCCTCCATATATTTGCCTGTCCTGCGTTCCCTCCCCAGTCCCCCAGACTGCACTCTCATCCTCATGTCTGGTTGCCCATGTGCCAACCTCCCTTGTGATTCTTTTTCTTTTCAGCACACCCCTCCCCAATTGTTATTTCATCACATTGTGTAACTTTTTATTTATTTGTTTTCATCTCAAGGTCTTGCATGTTTCTAATGGGGCAGAGCAGGATAGTGCCTAGAACAGAATTGGATATGGAATCAAGAAGACCTGAATTCTAATTCTGATTCTGACACTTACTAGTTGAGTGACATGTGCATACCATGTCTCTTCTCTGGCCTCAGTTTCCTCATCTCTAAAATGAGGGGCTCAGACTCCTGATCTGAGGTGATTTCCAGTTCTGTTCTAGATTTCTAACACTGTATTTTAAATTCTGGGTAGGAAAAATGAGCTAGTCAACTATAGACCCAGTCATTTTTCAGTTGTGTCTGATTCTTCATGACCCCGTTTGGGGTTTTCTTGGCAAAGATACTCGAATGTTCTGCCATTTCCTTCTCAGCTCATTTTACAGATGAGGAAACTGAGACAGACAGGGCTAAGTGACTTGCCCAAGGTCACTCAGCTAGTAAGTGTCTGAGGTTGGATTTGAACTTGGGGAGATGCATCTTCCTGACTTCAGGCCCAGCACTTTATCCACTGAGCCCCATGGCTGTACTGGACTCCCCCGTCCCCCACCCCAAAAGGTCTTTAAAGATGTGTAAGTGAACTTGGCCCTCGCCAGAATTGTGGGCATTCTGGATTCTGATGACTAATGCTTACAGAACAGTGTTGAATTTAACAATCAATACAAAAAAGGGAGGCTGCCATCTGGAATGCATGTAGGGACATGTTTCCTTGTTTTCCAGATGGTGAAAGTCAGGCCCCTGGGAGGTGAACTGACAGGGCTCAGTTGCAGAGCTGGGTCTAAAACTCAGTTCTCTTGACCCCTGGTTCATGCTCTTTTATCCTTCAATTTCATAACTTAACCATCCTTTGGAATGTCACTCATGATTTTGAACCAAGTTTGCCTCCAGGTTTCCATTGAAACCATCATGGTCCAGTGTGTTTGGTTGAGAGTTTAAATACTTGACAGGTAACTATGGCAATAGTGAGAAAGAACCTGGATTCTCATTTGGGTTCAGGGACTAGCTGTGTGGCTTTGGACAAAGCCTCTCCTCTCCTCAGACTTTCATTTCCTCATCTATAAAATGATCTGGGGCTGGGGACTGGACGAAATGCCCTCTAAAATCCCTTCTAGATTGAAAGTCCATGATCTTAATAAAGGACTTGACAGCTTCATGCCTCAATTTCCTTGTTCCAGATGGAGACCATCTGGAAATTATTGCTGGCTTCATCTTTGCTATTACTAGCATAATGAAACACGAGCATTCCAATACTTCAGAATTGTTAGACTTTGTCCTATAAATAATGGCCAGATTCTGAAAAGTGTTGTCAAGTTTCTGTTGGACCCCACCCCCAAACCCCACCATCATGTTTGTTTGTATTTTTTAAAAGAAACTCCCAATAGGTGCTATTTTTAGCTGAGCAAAAGAGCCCTTCCGTACAAGGAATCAACCTGCCTTGTGCTTTTAGCGTAAATAACATTTCTGGAAGGAATTTAATTTTTTAAAAAAACATGGAATCACAGAAGTTGAGCCTGGAAAGACCTTAGGGAACCTAGAATGTAAAAATATGGACCACAAGGTGGAAGCTGAAGAACCTTGAGCGTAAGAGCTTGAAGGGACGTTATGGAATTGGGAAGTTAGGTTATCACCTTTAGAATCCCATGGGCAGAAGTCATTCATTCATTTTTCAAAAGGGGAAACTACAATCTTAAATTGCTCGACACTTGGTTCCTCATTTTCCTTATGTGTAAAAGGGAGATAACAACAATGCTATTATTTCCCTCCCACCCACCTTGTACAAAACATATAAAGGTAAAAAGCTGTAGCTGTGTTCATGATATTGTGATTTTGCCACAATTGTGGCATTATATTGATTCTGAGGTGGTTGTTGTTTAGTAATTTTCCTGTCGTGTCTGGCTCTTCATGACTTTATTTGGGGCTTTCTTGGCAGAAATACTGGGGTGGTTTACCATTTCCTTCTTGAGATCATTTTACAGCTGAGGAAACTGAGGCAAACAGGTTAAGTGACTTGTCCAGAGTCAAATCCCCTCCTCTAAACCATTGTGTAACCTTAGGAAAGCTCCTTTGCCTCTTTTGGCCTCAGTTTCCTACTTTGGAATATATAAAGGTGGGCTCGAATTAGATATTCTTAACTTATTCTGTGAGCTTATTTTAAAAATATTTTGATATAACTGATTTCCTTCCTAATGGGTGTGTTTTGTTTTATGCATTTAAAACATGGGTTCATAAGCTTCCCCAACTGATCTCTAGAGGAGTTCCTGAGGCACCACAAAAGCTGAAAAGCCTAGGATTAGGTGGTCTCCAAGGTCTAGAGGGATGCTTTCTAGGGTCTCACCTGGCTCCCTATTAGGTGATCCTATAGGGAAGAACTCAGGTGAGATGCCAACCCCAGGGATCACCACTTGCCTTTTCCAAACACTGAGCTCCAGGATCATTTGATTACTTGACCATTGGCTTGTCCAACACCGTGCCTTGTCAGTGATCAAACCCAGTGGTTTTTAAGTCACTTAAGCCTATGGAAATCTTCTGTTCTCTGCATCCAGACAGACCCCCACTCTGAAGGCTTGGCTTGTATTTCAGGCTTTTCCTAAATAGAATATGAAGGTCATCACCTCATAATTCATCCCACATGTGCAGGACACTTTAGCTGCTTAGGTTTCTCCCTGGGCAAGTTATGTTTTATTAGGTAGTGGCAACTGAGCATTCCTCAGCCGGCCTGGGAGAATTGTGGAAGGGGTCGACGCTGGCTGGTGGGAATCAGGGTGAGAATTCTTTGGATGGAAAGTGGGGGAGGAAAAGATCACTCATATTGTTCTATACATTGAGGGTGTTTGCAGGAGACAAGATCGCTGTGTCTAGTGTTAAGCAAAGAGTTCAGGGGGTAAGCTGCCCAGATTCCTCTAAGGCTCAGTTCAGGCCACCCCTTAAGAAAGGACTTTCCTGTTCTCTCTCCATTCCTCCACCAGACAATGTTTTCCCATTTCTTCCCCCTGGAAATTACTTTATATTTACTTATCCTTAGTCAAAGGACTTTAAATTACTTTGTCCTATGTATGTATTTTGTTTTTACGTAGCTATGTCTGCAAGATCACAGATTTGGAGCTGACAAGGATGTTGGGGATCGAGTCCAGCTCCCTCATTTTATAATGAGGCAATTGATTCCCTCTGAGATTTATGGGGCTTGTACCATCTATATACAATTTTCGACATGTCTGTCCCATTAGAATGTAAGTCCCTTGAAGGCAAGGACCATGTTTTTTTGTGGTACAATAACTGGAACATAATAAGTACTTCATGACTGTTTGTTGACTGACTGAAGTAATTTGTCCAAAATCACAGATGGCAGAGTTGGGATTGGAAGCCTGGTCCTCTCACCCCACCCTCTTTCCTCTGAGCTGAGCTATCTCTCACCAGGCTGTCAAGTTCACCAGCAGTATGGCAAGAGAGACTGTGGAAGCCAAGAAGACCTCAGCTTGGTCCTGCCTCTGACTTGACTTACCTTGGCTGGGTGATGCTTGACAGATCACTTAACCTCTCACTGCCGGGTCAACTCTCTAAGACTGTGAAGTACAGTAAAGGAGTTGACTGTGGGGGCTGCCCTTAGCAATGAAATCACAGTCTGATTCTGATCCTTGTCAATGGGCATATTCGTGCCCCTCCAAAAGGATGGAAGATCCTTTAAGGCAGGAAATATTTAGTTTTTCTTATCCCTAGTGCCTGGCCCAATACCTAACATACAGTAGGTGTTTAATAAATGATCGGTGAATGAATACATTGCGTTAATGTCTATTTGTGACAATGGAAAAACCTCTAAGTTGAGTAGATAGACCTGGGTCCAAATGCTTTTCCCCTTCACACTTAGTACTAGTTTTTGTTTGTAAATGCAGGCACTCGTTTATCTGGCACTACAGTGTTTTCCAGCGCTTCGGTCTTCCCGTACATGACCTCATTTGATCTTCCAATGAACCTTATAGGAAGACAATTATTACTCCCATTGGAAAGATGAAGGAAGTGAGACTCTAGGAGGATGGCTGTCACCATTATCTTATCGATACTAAGGCAGGGTTCAAGTTCAAGGACTCCTGCTCCAAAGAGAGCATTGCATCAGGGTCAAAACTGATGTTTCCTAGACTCCTTTGACAGTTGAAGTCTCTGGGCTCCTTCTTGGAATAGTATTTTAAACATATAAAATAAAAATATATGGGATTAAAAGGAAAACCAAAAGTGAGTGAAAATAAGGAGAGTTTTTTTTCCCGTCCAAGTTCACAGACCCCTGGATGTCTATCCATAGACCCCAGATGAAGAGGCCTTGAACAAGGCCACACCTACCCATTCAGAGCCTTGATTTATTCATGTGTAAAATGGGGCTAGTGTTAAACTAGATTACCTAACTCACAGGGTTGTGGTAAATCTCAAATAAGGAAAAGTATGTAAAGGAATTAAAATGTGAAAATATTCCATAAGTATCCATTTTTATTAACTAAAAGTTGTGCTGTATTTTTACAAAGTTTTTTTTTTTAATTTTGGAGGAGATGGGAGGGAGGACAAAAATGCACATTGAATTTTTTTTTAAATTAGAAAAAAGTTATGCTGGTTTTCACTGTGAGGAGTGACCCAAAAATTGGGAAGAAAGAAAAAAAGGAAAGATGAAGGAAGGAAGGAAGGAAGAGAAGGAAAGAAGTTAGTTACATTAAAGAATCTCAGATGTGGAAGGGACTTCAAAGGCTCTCCAACCCATGACAACATCTCTACCATATGGCTGTATAGCAGTTGCCTGAAGTTCTCCAATGAGGTGACGCCCCTAATCAGTGCTTACCATCCCCAGAGTGTTGTCAACTTAGTTCATCTTGGAGTCAAAGTACTAAAGGAACCTAAGCTGGCCAACACCTGGAATCCAAGTGGGTGCCTTTGATTGGAGAATAGTCAAACAAATTGTGTCAGATGAATATAATGGAAGATCTTTTTACCCAAAAAAACATGAGTAACAGGAATTCAGAGAAACAGACTCCCAGAAATTCAAACTTGAAAGGTAACTCAGAGGTCATCTAACACCTAACCTACACCTGAGCAAAAATTCTCTTGGCACTATTCCCAACAAGTGATCATCCAACATTTTCTTGAAGCTCTCCAGGGAGGGGGAAGTCACCACCTCTGGAGGGCAGCCCATGCCCATTTGTCCCTACCCTTTCTGTGTAGATCCCTTCTGGCTCCAAATCTATGATCCTATGTAAATTTAGTCTCATCCTCATTTTTTTCCTTTTATATTACAAGGCCCTTGAGGACAAAGAAACAAGTCTTATACTTCTTTATATCTCCACACATACCCCCACCATACCTGTGAAAATACTTTGCTCACAGTAGCTGCTCAAAAAATACAAGTGTAGGAAAGTAAAAGTCTCACTACTATACAGAGTCCTTGAACCATAAACTGTTAAAAAAAAAAAAACAAACAGAAAAGTATCTTTGAGATCATCTCATCTGAGCTGCTCATTCAGTGAGGTATTTCAGGTCTTTTGAAGATTGCCCATGCCCATTAATCTAGACTTCAATATCCCTAGGAACCTTAAAAACTCCCTGCTTCCCACACAACCTCCAGGGGAGAACAGGATCCTATTTCTCACCTTCCCTGAGCAGCTCATCACTGGACAACAGGTTTAGTCACTCTTAGAAGCAGCCTGTCTCCCTCAGTTATAGCTTCTTCCATCAGTGGCGATGGATGAGGACAATTCATTTCAAAGAATTTTACTTTAAGCTCTTACTAAAAAGGGAATCCAGTGAATATGCCAGCCTCATGAGGAAAACCTGGATCCAAAGCATTATGGAAAACAGCCTCTGCAACTGTCGGACTCCATTAGTGAGCAGGAGAAATACGTCCTGAGAAAGCAAGGAACCAGGAGAGGCTGCTGGCTATTTTTTTCTGAAAATTCTCCTCTGCAGGCATCCAGATTTTCTGTAATTATCTTATGTTTGCTTCCTGCACACAGCAAAACTACCTATGAGGGAGTTTTTCAAAGACATTCCCTTTATAATTACAAATTTCCTTCTGGGAATTGTTTAGCGGTAAAAATGGCTAAAAACCTTCCCAAGTGACATTTTCTCACCCATCACCCATTCTTCATCCATCTACGTGCTTTACAAAGGCTGCATCCCAAGCCTAGAAAGAATGCCCTCCTCAGCTTTTCCAGCCTTCAAGGCTCAGCTCAGGCATTGCTTCTTTGCAGTTTCTGGTGCCCCCTCCCCTGATTAACTTTGTATTGAGGACCTGTAGAGACCAGTTTAGAGTTAAATAAGCAAAACCAAAATATTTTACAAAAGGAACATGACCAAATAGACAAAAAGATGACTAAATACTGACAGGGATTTATTGAGGATCTATTTTGTTGTTCTGTTATTTCAGTAATGTCCAACTCTTAGTCATCCTATTTGGGGCTTTCTTGTTAAAGATACTGGAGTGTATTTAGCCATTTCCTGCTGTAACTCATTTTAGAGACTAGGAAACCTGAAGCACATGGGGTTAAGTGACTTGCCCAGGGTCATACTACTAGTGTCTGAGGTGGGATTTGAACTTGGGAAGGTGAGCCTTCCTGACTGCAAGGTTGGCACTGTATGCACTATGGTGCCCCTACCTGCTCTGTAATGGTCTGTAGAATGAAACAAACTATGCTCTTGAGCAATTTACATTCCTTTGTGGGGAGGAGCAAGTAGCTGTACAAGTGTTAACAGAATAAATGCAAAATGCAAGGAAATTAAATACAAAGTGTGGAGGGAAGCAGCAGTGTGCTGGTAAATGTTTAACAACCAGATCTCCAAAGAGAAGATGTTCTTCCAGGATGCAGGTTTAAGTTTGATGTGCATTGCCTTTTTCTCCATCACTTTTGTGAGGCTGGTGCCTTGCACAGCCCTCCCTCCCTTCAATCCAGTTCATTTGCATGTCATTTGGCCCAAAGAACAAACAGCAAGCAAACAGAAAACCAAGCCCTGATTTGTAGCATTGGCTAATTGTGGAGGTGTGAATGCTCCTGCTGAAAATGTAGCAGTCAAGTAGCTGGTTAGAGCTACTTCCAGCCCATGTGGGGGTGGGCAGAACCTATGGTTGGTGGAATCAGGAGAAGTTACCTCTAGAGAGTGGCACTTGAGCTAAGTAGGTGAGAGATTCCCTGAGTCAGGTGAGAGGAGTGAGTGAGTGAATTCCAGGCATGGAACTCTGTGTGGGGAATAGGAAGAAGGCAAACTTTGGCCATCATTATGATCAATCCTGGCCCTAAAGAACAAGGAATGGCATGCACCTACCCACCTTTCAGGAGAGAGCTGGGTGAGGGCCAGCACTGGAGTGGGGCATACATTGTTAGGTAGAGTCAGTAAGTCTCTGATTTTTCCTTTATTACACATCAGGGTTCAAGGATATGTCAATTCGTGTGCCCAGAAATGATTATGATGTCCAAACAAAATGTTGCCTTAGAATTTCTTTTTAAGAATAGAAAGCAACTTTAGAGATACTTTGGTTCAACTTTTTTTTTTTTTACACAGGAGAAAACTGAGTTTCAGAGAGAGGAAATAATTTGCCCCAAGGTCACATCATTTACAGTGGCAGAATTAGGATGCCATCCCAAGTCCTCTGAATTCAAATTCAGTGTTCCCCCATTCTCTGTTAGGCGAAGTCTGATAACATTCAGCAGATGGTCTAATACTGAATTTTGGAATTATGGATACTCTCTATGTTTGAAGATTTCCTACCTCGTTCCAACAAGATATGAAGAAAAAAGTATTATTGAGTTCCTACTGTGTGGCATGCACTGTGCTAAGTTCTGGGGATACAAAAAATGGCAAAAACCAGTTCCTGCCCTCAAGGTGCTCACAGTATAATGGAGGAGACAATATGCCAAGGACTATGGACCAACAAGATATAGAAAGGAGAGGTTGGATTATTGGACAGACTGTGATTACTCTCAGAGTGAAGGCACTCCCAGTAAGGAGAACTGAGAAAGGCAGAAGGCTTCTTGCAGAAGACAGAACTTTAGTTGAGACATGAAAGAAACCTGGGAAGTGGTAGATCAGGGAGAGAGCCAGTGGTCCTGCCTAAAGTCAGAAGACGCCCGGTCTCGGGTCTTGGGCAAGGACATTATTGTTACTGCATTACAGGGTATGTTGGGGAGGAATGAAATTTAAGAAGACAAAACAACCTCTTGTTGAGCATGTTCTTAGTCATGTAAGAGTTAGTGTTGTTGCTGTCCAAAATCCCTTCCTTTCAAGCTTGAATTCTGGAAATTTGCCTTATTTGGAAAATAAGCCTCATGTTTGGTCCATGCTACCCAAACTCATTAGTCTGAGACTTGAGTGTTTACCCCTTTCCCCCCAAAAAGGCTTTGGAGAGAGTAGCAAACAAAAGGGGGAGTTGTTTGAAAACATCCTCATGCTTAGCAACAATGAGACTTGTTCCAGGAATACTTGAAGTCCCAGCCTGTGAGGACTTGTTGGGAATTCATGAAAGGGAAAGGGAGGACTATGGAATTGTCTTGTGGGAAGTTTCCTGGGGTGGGTGGAAAAGTGGTAGATATTGATTTAGTAATTGACAAAGTGAAGCAATTCCTCATTCCTCCTAAGGCAAAAAGAGGTGTATATTTGTTTTTCCCATGATACAGACACCCATGCCATAGGCCCTTAATAGCTAATAGCTAACTTTTATATGGCACTTGAAGGTTTGTCATATATGCAATATGTTATTGCCATATATGACATAGATCATTTCACTTGAGTCTCATAATAACCCTGTGAGGTAAATTGCTATTAGTACCATTGCTGGTTTATGGAAGAGGGTGCCAAGACTTGCCAGGGGTCAGTTGTGAGTTTAAAGACACGTCTCTGCTGTCATTCATTTCAGTTCCGCCGGCATTTATTAAATGTCTATTAAGTGCTGGGCTTTGGGCTAAATTTCTCTCTCTGCATTTGGATTTGAGTTTAGCTCACCTGGTGCCAAAGGACTGTGGCCAGTTATTTACTGCTATGAACCTTACAAAACCATCTTTCCCTCTGGGAGATCAAAAAATAAACTACTAGCAACATTAATAGTACTTTAATGCAATAACTATTTACTAAGATCCTTTGGAGAGTTCTCATGGTAAGCCAATGGAGGACTGAATTAAAATCCTGGCTGTAATACATACTGTTATGTGACCTTGTGCAAATCACTCAAGTGCTCGGCACTGGAGGCAACTTCAAGACTATGAGATGTTGAAAACGGCTGACTTGCACATTCTCTGGGATCATTCCATGCCAGTGAAATTATGGGTTTCATCATGATTCCTCCTGTGGGCAAATGTACATATTTTTGCCCACCTGAGAGCTCACTGTACAGATGTGGACTGTACTCAACATCCAACTAGCATTCTGTAAGCACCTACTGTGTACTGTGCCTTGTGCTAGGCACTGGTGGAGATACACAAGAGGCATGATTCTGCCCTCACTAGGTGTGACATTCTACTCTAAGTGGAATGATCAGACATCTAGGTGTCACTTGCTAGACAATAAACACAAAAGCAATACTTCTTTTCTGCATTAATGATAATAAGGTATTGCCCTTTGCTAGGTTCTTATTACATTAAACCATTAGGAAATTGTATGTTTTGCTCAGCTAAACTATGGAATCCCATGTTCTTCTTGGATTTGGAAATTATCTTGATGGTCATCCACGTCAACATAGGTGAGTGGGATAATGTTCAGGGCAAGCAGGATGAGGGGACTTAAGATCGTTTAGATGAGGTTCATTTAAAGAAACTTGGGATTTTTAGACTGGAGAAGATTGAAAGTGAGGGGCCATTAGACCTGTCTTTTTTGGGGGGGTGGAGGCAATAGGGTTAATTAATTTGCCCAGAGTCATACAACTAGTGTCTGAGGGTAGATTTGAAGTTAGGTCCTTCTGACTTCAGGGCTTTCTCTCTATTCACTTAGCCTAGTTCAGCTGCCAGAACTGTTTTTAAGTATCTGTTACGTGAAAGATAGAGAAAAAAGAACTGCTTTGTTTTGGCCCCAGATGGCCAAGCTAGGAGCAATGGGTGGAAAGTTTCAAAGAGACAGAGGTAGGAAAAATTTCCAAACAACTAGAAATGCTCAAAAATCAATCAATTAAGAACCATTTTAAGTCCCTGCCATGTGCCAGGCATGAGAATATATCATGGATAGAGAACCCAAAAGATCTGAATTCAAGATCTGCCTCTGACACATACTGGCTGCATGACCTTGGGGAGGTCAATTAACCTCTTTGTGCTCTAGGTAACTCTCTAAGTTGCAGGGGAGTTCATCTGTATTGGTGAAAGGAATTTCTTTATCTGGGAGTTGCTCTGTCTCTGTGTGCTAGGCCTTGTGTATCATGGAATATGTAATGACCACCTTAGGAGGTAATGGGCATCCCCTGGTCTTCAACAACTGGCCATGTTATAAAGAGTTCTTGTTCAGCTATGAGCTGGTCCTAGCCACTGAGGTCCCTTCCTACAGTGATATCACCTGGCTCTTTGAACCTCCACCTAAAGCATGAATCTAATTCTATAGGGTCCATCAGAAATGGTCATGAAGCCTTCATTGAAAGATGTTCAGTAACAAGGAACCACTCACGGCTTCTGGAGAGGAGTCTTTCTGACCAGTCTAGTGGGGAGGAAGTTATGCTTGATATCAAGATTCCACCCACCATAGAAAGCCTCATGAATTTAGAAATCCAAAGTCTTAGGATGTTGTGGACCAAACTTTGGCATTCTTGAGTGCAGGAGTATTGTTTAGAGCTCTTAACATTGTGGGCGGTACTTGGGAAGTTTTGAAAATTGGAGAAAAATGACTGTTTTAAAAACAAAAGGCTTCAATCAGATTTATTAAAGGGAAAAAAAAGTTGGAGGCATTGAATCCTAAGCTGGAAGAGATCCAGGATGATCATGGCATGTTGGTGGTTGACGTTATCCTAGCCTTCTTAACACCATTGCTCATTGCAATTCCCACCTACCCTGACTTCTGTCGATAAGAAGTGGACTTTTTTAAATCATGAGATTTGATCAGTTCTCCATCATCTGGAAAGGAAACCCCTTGAGGGTAAGCACTGTTCTGATTTTATCTTTATATCTCCAACACTCAACCCTGCACTTGGCACATAGTAGGCACTTTAAAATACTTGTTAAATTGAATTATTTTCACCTGAATTGAAATTCAAGCTCATCTCAGGTATCATCTCCTACATCTGACTTATCTGATAAATAATGCACTCAGTCTTGAAAAAACATTATGTAGACTTTGTATTTTTCTCTGTTCAGTTATTTTTCAGTCCTGTCTGCTCTTTGTGACTCCGTTTAAGGCTTTCTTGGCAAAGATACTGGAATACTTTGCCATGTCTTTCTCCAGCTCACTTTATTGATGAGGAACCTGAGGCAAATAGGGTTAAGTAATTTGCCCAGGGTCACACGGCTAGTAGGTGTCTGAGGCTGGATTTGAACTCAGGTTTTCCTGACTCCAGGTCCCGAGTTCTCTCCACTATGGCACCATGTTGCTGATTCCTGTCTGTGTTTCCTTCCTTGTTTATGTTGGGTACACCCAGTAGAATGGGAATTACCTAAAGAGACTTTTTTTTTGGTTTTTCCCCACTTTTGTATCCCCTTACTATTAATAAGTATAGAAGCAGGTTTTATTGAATCAGTTCTGAAAAATCCACAATAAAATTATTTTTAAAATATATTTTGGGGTAGCAGTGCAAGTTAAGGTCTACAATTCTATATTTCCAATCAGTGTGAGAGCCTAAGACTATACCATCTCACAACTTAAATGCCTTTTATTTCCTAGGTCCTCTTAATTAGGACAAGAGGGTAATTCATGTTATTCAATTGTCATTTTGTATGGCTAATTAGCCCTGCAGAATGTAATCTGGCTGAGTTCATGCCTGCCAGGGCTGCATTATCTTGGGCTGCCTTTATGTTAATGTATGTCGTAGGATTCAGGAAGGATGGGTTTCTGAGCCATTGTCTCCATCTATAATGCAAACTGGGCAACCAACGTCGGAAAATGACAATGCTTAATAAGCCTGAAGTTTAAAGCGAGAGCTCATATGTGGCCTAATTATCTGCTCCGGTGTCCAGCTAGATGGGTATCATTCTCTCCATTCCTTCCTGTGGGTGAAGTTGGAAGGGTTCTCTTTCCCCTCACCCTCCTTCCTCTCAACTTCTGAAGCCAGGGCCCTCTCATTTATTGAGAAGGAAATGAAAACTATTTTGGAGAGAGGCTGACATTTAGTATTCTGGTTTGAAACTCTTACTGCTAAATATTTCATGCTCTGCAAAGCGTCTGTAAGAATTAAATATGGATGAGTTTGAGAAAACCGTGCAGTCGCATAAAAAATAAAAACTCTATCATTTTGAACTGGGAACAGCCACCTAGGGAATCTTAATTATTTTTAACGAAGATTACCTCAGGTACTTGATGAGCCTGGCAGTTGGCTAAATAATGATGATCTCTCTGACCATGTCTTGCTGAAAAAAAGTCTCAGGACAGTCTGGCTTGGAATGGGGATCCAGTTTTGTCCCTTGAGGTGAACTTCTCCATCCCTTCATTTGAATTTCTCTGGCTAAGTAAAGTGTGAAGTGAATTCCGGTTTGTAGCAATGTCAAAGAATCCATGAAACCTCTTGAAGTAGAAAGAAATGTTTTCTTAATTGTCCCAATTTTCCATAGTCAGTGCTTGTCCAGGAAGGAATGTTGGCCTGGGGCCAGGAGTTCTAAATTTTTACCCAAACTTTTTCATGGACTTCCACTTTGGTTAAGTCATTCTTTACCCTAGGGCTCAGTTTTCTCCTCTGTAGAATGAAGGATCCTTTCTTGTTGTTCAGTCATGTTTCAGTTGTGTCTGGATCTCTGGGGACCCATCTAGGGTTTTCTTGGCAAAGACACTGGAGTGGTTTCCATTTTCTTCTCCAGCTTATTTGACAGATGAGGAAATTGAGGCAAACGGGGTCATATAACTAGTCATTGTCTGAGATCAGACTCCAACTCAGGTCTTCCTGACTCTGGGTTCAGCACTTTGGGCTCTACATTATCTAGCTTCCCTGAAGGATACCCATAAGGGAACATTAAAACCTTAGGGTGTTAAAAAGCCTTCTCTGTTGAGGGTCATGGGAATCTATATTTGGATTTTGATCAATGACTTCAATAAAGACAGAGATAGTATCCTTCTAAAAATTCCCGTAGACAAAAAACGAAGGTTGATGATTAACTTTCTGGGTACCAGAGATAGGATCTGAACAGATTTTGAGAGGCTGGAACATGGGGTCAAATCAAATAGGATGAAATTTGAAAGTAATAATGTAAAGTCTTCTCAATAGGTTCAAAACATCAGCTTCACAGGTACAAGATGAGGGAGGTTTGTCTAATCAGTTATGCACATGAACACTCTATGTTTTAATAGACTGAAGGCTCCGTATGAGTCAACAGTAAGAAATGGTTGCCAAGAGAGCTGATGTAACAATACACTGCTTTAATTAAACAAGATGTGGTGTTCAGGTCTAGGAAGATGACTGCCCCATCATTCTTGTCAGATCCCATCTAGACTATAGAGTTCAGCATTGCTCACTGTGTTATAGGAAAGACTTGGATAAGTGTGAGAAATAATCCTTTTGGATATCTACTCTTTTCCAGTCACTATTCATCAGTTTGATATTCTCCATAAATCATATAGGGAGAGATAAGTTCTAATAGTGGGCCTCAAACTTTAACATAATGTTCACTACTTGTTCACCAAGTTGTGAGGTTCACTTGCACAACCACAAGAGTGGTGACCTCCATCTTCTTTTGCTCCAATTCCATGTCCAAGCCTAGCACAGCTGGGATGCCTTGTTGCTTTGGAAGGTCCCCCAATGTATTTTTTTTATTGCTGGACCATTCTATCTTATCCAGTGTGAGCAGGTGACCATCTTATGACCACTTAGTCAGAGGAGATGCCCGATGTTTCACTCAACCTGTAACTCCTCTGCTAATATGTCATTTTTGGTCCTTGGAGCAAAGTCTATCAACTAATAGGATTCTGTATCAAGCCTTATAAAAATAAGGCCCTGGAAGAAGGGGGGCATTTCAGATTCTGAGGAAGATCTGAGATCCACTTCATTAGAGGGAACCACGGACCATTTAATCAAATGCCATTGACTCAGACCTCTGTCTCCATGGTTTTTGTTGTAGGTGGGAAAATTTTAATCCCCTCATAAGCTAGAAGGTGTCCAGAGGAGACAGGATGGAAAAGGGTGAAAATCCTATGAGTATTGGTTGAAGGAACCAGAATATTTATTCTGAGGGAGGAAAGACTCAGGAAGAACAATACTTCTATCTTCAAGTGTCTCAGAGTCCTCCTGACAAATTATACCCACTGTAGCAGATAGAGTTGCCTCAAGAGGCAGTGGATTTTCTTTTCTTGGAGGTTTTCAAGCAAAGGCTGAGTAGTTAGGTACTGGGTAAGTTGCAGGGAGAATTCTTGTTCAGTTAAACTAGATGAAGTCTCAGGCCCCTTCTTATCCGGAGAGTCAGTGTTTCTGACTTTGATTTGATCTCCTTCAGTCCATGTGACCCTCTCACCTGAGTAATCCTAATAGGTTCCTAATTGGTCTCATAATCTCAAATCTATCCCTCAACTCTAGACTTAGAAATCTCTTCTGCCAGAAAACAAAAGATCTGTTCCAAAATATGGAATTGCCTTCCAGTTCCTGTCTGGGCTTCAGTCAGGGTCTTCTGTGATCTCTCACAAATGATTTGACCCCAGAGGGGTGAAACAGGGGCAGTGAAGTGAGTAGAAGTCACAGATTTGGGTTTGACCTGATTAGTATTTTTCTACCACTTAGATGTGTCCAAAATGGAATGCGTTTTCACCGACGTTGGTACATATTTTCATTTTTGTTTTTTTTCCTTCCTATAAGCAGAGTCTTGATGACCAAATGTCAATACCCCTAAGAGGTTAGCAGACTGGCTTTCCCAGTTCCAGTATCTGAGGGCCTGTAGCAGAGCAATCTCCTTTGTCATCCTATATGTTTTCTCCTGGGCATTTAAAAACACAATTCTGAGCAGGAGTCTATGTGCTTTCCCAGACTGAGGCGGAAGGGGTCTGTGATGCATTTTTCTTTCAAACAAATTCCTCTTCAAGGAGAAATAAGACTGAGGAAATGAGGAAGGTGTTTGTTCAGGTTTATTCTTCTTTTAAGGAATAATGAAATGTTGACACATCTGGGTATCTCCTTTGGAGCTCTGTGTTCAGTTGGCAGAGCCAGGTCCATTAATAATGGCAGGGAAATTCTGTATCTTATCACTCTGCACTGTGGATGGAAATGGAGGCTTGAAAGGATGTCTCACTAAATGTAATTAGAATCCTGGAGGGCTAGCTCACCCTCTGCCATTTTTAACTAGATCCAACTGAATTTTTTCTTTCCTTGAACAGACACAATGATTTTCTGCTCAGATGTTTTTCCTTAAAACAGAATTCCCATAAAGATTGTGGAAGAGGTGTCTTGATTGTAATCTCTCTGAGGGTGGGGACAGTTTTGTTTTTGAATTTGTATTTCCAGGGCTTAGTACTGGAAGGTGTTTAGTAAATAGGAACCCCTTAATTGATTGTTAGTGAGTCCATAGCCCCTGGGAAAAGAATAACAATTATATTAATACTAATGTTGTTATTCAGTCATTTCTGACTCTTTATGACTCCATTTAGAATTTTCTTGGTGAAGATACTGTAGTGCTTTGCCATTTTCTTCTCCAGATCATTTGACAGAAGAGAAAACTGAGGCAAACAGGGTGAAGTGACTTGCTCAGGGTGACATAACTAGTACATGTCTAAGGCTAGGTCTGAACTCATGAAGAAGGAGCCTTCCTGATTCCAAGCTTCCCTCTACCCCCAAAAAGAAAGGGGCTTCCAGGATATGTCAGCCTCTGTACAGGACCTTGGACAGTCCCTCCCCCACAGCCTGTCGTGAAGGTGAAAGAATAGCAGAGAGACATCCTCCCAACCCCCCCGCCCCTGCCCCTATCCCACCAGATTTCTTTCTGAGATTTGAGAGAAACTTAAAAAACCATCTCTTGGCTATGGGGCTGTTGAGTCGATATCAGTGTTGACTCTGGCCTACCACATCTTTGGCAAAGTAAGGCAGATTTCTCTATACAGTAGCTCTGAACATCGGTGTAAGGTCAGACAGATAATGAAGTCACTTAGTGGCTGATTATCCAAAGTCCTGGGGCTCTCTAGTTAGGCCCTTCGGACTCCTTGTCTTCTGGCCCTTTCTCCCCCAATAGCCCACCTTTCCTAGCTGACAAGTGTAAACCTGGACTTACTCAAGCCCTGGACTTTTGGACCAACTGGAAGAAAAGATTGGGGGTGGGGGGAGTTCCATGGAAATGCCTCCTCCAGGAGGTTTTTTGTTTCCGAGAAGCATCAGACTGCAGCAGAACATGCCCTGGGCTGGTGGCCAGGAGACGTGGGCTCCAATTTACATTCTACCACTTTTTGAATTTTTTTATCATTATTTTCCTTCTTATAGCTGGAATTAATGTAGGGCTTCAAGATTTGGAAAGTACTTTTACATGACGTTCAATCAATCAACTTGCATTTACTCAGTGCCTACTACTTGCTTGTCAGTGAAGGCTGGGAAACAAAGAGCACTTGTCAGCTCTTACCCTCAAGGCAAGATGTTCTATCCAGCAAAATGATCTCTTTGATCTCACAACTCACCTAAGAGCTTGGTGCTTTTTTATTCCCATTTTACAGATGAAGACTCCCTGACTCAGAAAGGTTAAATGAGTTGTTTAGCTAATATTCCAAAGATCTGGGGCATCTCCCTTCTTCAGGGCAGGTGGCCCCCCTCTATGATGGGGCGATCTTGGAGGTCTGGCGCTGCTTCTCCATCTCTTGCCTGGATCATCACAGCAGTCTCTTGATTGGGCTCCCTGCCTCATTTTTCTTTCTCCAAGTTCATTCTCCATACTCTTGTCAAAATGAGAATGATTTTTCCTTAATCAAAGGTATAGCCCTGTCACTCCTCTACTGTGCAATCTCCACTGTCTCCCTATTGCCTCCAGAATCAAATACAAGCTTTGAAAGCCCTTCGCACCCTGGCCCCAACCAACCTGTCCAGCCTCATGGTATGTTGCTCCCTTGCGCCACCTTCTTTGGGATTCAACTCAATTGATCTTCTCTTTGCCCTCCATGGAAATCATTACCTCTCCCATTTCTAATTCTTGGCACTATGCCCCTATTTCCGGTATGTTCTGTCTCCTCACCTTTGTCTTAAGACAGCTGAAGCTTCACTTTCTATTGGAAGATTTTCTTTATCTCCCCAACCACTAATGCCTTTCCTGGCTACCTTTTACTTAACTACTTTCTTCTTAATCTCTTTATTTTTATCTGAGACATACATATATGATATGATATGTAAGAGGAAGGAGTCATTGAATGGTTTGATCAATTACCCCATCCTATTTGAAGTAAATAAGATGCTACACCTTAGTACTTTAACCAGCGAAGAACTCCCTTCAACCAAGCAACCAAGCAAAGAGATTAGACTTGCCTTTAAAAGTCCTTGAAAAGCCGTTGGTTCAATGGGAGTGATTTTCACTGAAGGTGCAGTCAGATTGGTTGAGGAAACGCAGTCATTGCTGTGGGTCACCATTAAAATGGAAGGCCAATTTTGAAGCTGGGCATTTGTAGTATCAGGCAGCAGAGAGGAGAAAGGAGAGATACCCCACAGAAAGAATTGCTAGGAAGGGAGATGAGTAATTCGATATCCTCGTTGGTCTAGTCTTTCCCATTCCTTGCTCCCCTACTCACCCAGAGGCTCCCAATTACTTCTCTCTGCCAAGAGAGGAAGACTGTTGATATGCACACTTAGTTCTAGTTTAGAAACTAGTTCTAGTTTAGTTCTAGTTCAGCTCTAGTTCTAGTTTAGTTTCCAATCAAAATAACCCACTTTTGATGCCCAGCAATTGGATAGGAAACAGTCATAGATGACCTGCATTGTCTGTTCTCCAGATTGGCATTCTCCATTTTTCATGCAGCCTCACAACCACATCTGTGGGGAACAAAGCAGGCTGTACCTTCTTATGAAGACTGGACTCTCCTTGTTCAGTTCCACATGACACACTCCTTGTTTCCTAGAAAAAGCATTCTCCTGGAGAGTAAGGCTTCTTGATTATTTGTATTGCTAATGCTTGATGTTTAGTTTTGTTGCTTGGTCACTAAATCTTGTCTGACTCTTCATGACACCATGGATCATAGTGTACCTGCTATCCTCCACTAACTCCTAAAGTCTGTCCCATTTCATATTCATTGTTTCCATGACACTATCCATCTCATCCTCTTCCTTCCCTTTTTCCTTCACTCTTCTGGGATCTTTTCCAATGAGTCCCATCTTTTCATTATGTGGTCAAAGTAGTTAAGCTTTAACTTTAGTATATGATCTTCCAGTGAAAAGTCTGAATTAATTTTTTTTAAAGTATTGATTGATTTGATCTCCTTGATGTCCAAGGGATTCTCAAAAGTCTTCTCCAGCCCCACAATTCAAGAGTGTCAATTCTGCAGTGCTCAACTTGCATCATAGTCCAACTCTCACAGCCATACATCACTACCGGAAAAGCCATAGCTTTGACTTCATGGACCTTTGTAGGCAAGCTGATGTCTCTGCTTTTTAGTATGCTATTCAGATTTGCCATAGCTTTCCTGACATGGAGAAAGCATTTAACTTCATGGCTTCAGTTGCCATCTGCAGTGATCTTTGAGCCCAGCCGGACACTGTTTGCATTTTTTTCTCCCTTTGCCAGGAAGTGATGGGACCAACTGCCAAGATCTCAGGATGGTTTTGTTTTGTTTTTGTTTTTGATGTTAAGCTTTTACACTCTTCTCTTTCATCCTCATCAAGAGGATTCTTAATTCTTCTTCACTTCTGCCTTCAGCGTGGTATAATCTGCATATCTGAGATTGTTGACATTTCTCACAGCTTAATTCTGGCTTTCAATTCTTTCAGTCTGGTATTCTGCATGGTGTATTCTGCATATAAAATAAATAAATAAGGTGACAGTACACAGAGGTTAGGGTTTCCAAGAGCCCCTACCTATGTGCTCCTTATTAATTATCAGTCAGATAAAACTGGCTTTTATGAAGGACATTTATTAAGTAGATATGACAAGGACAATTGTTAGAAAAACAGTCTCCCCCCCACCAAAAAAATCATCAGGGTCACATTCTCCCCTTGCACATTTGTACATTGTGATGCAGTATAGTGTGGTAGCTTTGGGATCAGAAAAACCTCAGTTCAAATTCTGCCTCGTACATATTCAAAATACAATCCTGGACAAGTCATTTAAGTTTTCAGGGCCTCGGTTTTTTCATCTCTAAATGAAGGAATTAGGCTAAATAAACATTGGGGTCTCATCCAGCTCTAAGGTTATGATTCTATGGACTGCTACTTTGGAGGGAAAAATAGTTTGGTTTGCTTCCCACTGAGAATCCGAGTTGAACAGTTTGGGATTTCATCAATCAATGCAGACTTCTGAACCTCAGTTTTATAGATTTCAGGTATATTTCTCCTGAATGGATTGAGTTTCTTTATAAAGATACAGTTTCTTTCTGGGCAAGAGCAAGATCTCCTATATTGTTAACCCTTCCTGGGCTAGGATGAAGATCAGCCATTCCAATTACTTTATTTTATAGATGGGGGACCTCAGAGAAAGAGGCAATGTGGAAGAATTGGGTCTAAAATCAGGGTTTTCTGGGAGTTGAGCAAACCTTGAAAAGTCAAGGGTACCAAACCCTTTGCCACTATATTTCATAGCCTTGAATTCCTATTTTGGCATTTCCATTAGATGCTTGTAAAGCCTCTAATGCAATAGTGCACTAGGGATTCCAGATGTGCCCATGCAGATACTTATCCTCAAAGGCCCTCCCTAGCATATAGGGATTCCACCCTCTTTGGAAGAAAGAAGCTCACAATAGCCCATTTTGTAGAAACTGAGACTGTTGGGTAGCTGCTATTATAGCCTATAGAAATGGCATGAACCTTTCAATTACAACAATAGACTTAGGACTAGTCAATCACCTTGTCCTACTCTCTCATTTTACAGAAGAGGAAAGTGACACTCAAAGTGTTGAAATGACTTGTCCACAGTCAGATGGGCTGGGATTTGAACATAGGTCTGACTCTAGTGCTCCCACCACTGCAAAGGGAAGCAAGCAGAACCAGGGAAACAATGACAAATGAACAGAATAACGTACATGGAAATAACAAAAACAATAACACAAGTTATGCCAAAGCACCCTGGCAAAAATGAATCTCTTAAAATTTCTTCCTCTAGACCAATTCTTAGTCTTATCTTTTGTTGTGGCTCACTTTGGTTCGGCAAAGCCAAGAGATTCCTCAGAATCAGGTTGTTTTTTTTTTTAATTTTTATTTTATTTATTTATAAATGTTCTACAATCACTTCCTTAAAATTAAGATTTTAT
>CM053770.1:684207526-684302738 GCA_028658325.1 Potorous gilbertii
ATCTGATGCTGAGCGAAAGGAGCAGAACCAGGAAAACTTTGTGCACAGCAACGACCACAGTGTGCGAGAGTTTTTTCTGGTAGACTTGGAACTTTGTAATAACACAAGAACTTACTGAAAAAAAAAAAATAAATCCCAATGTCGATTTTCTAAGGCAAAATGCCTTCCACACTCAGAGAATCAGGTTTTTAAAAGCATTAAATAAAATATTTCGGAGTACAAAGGACATCAATTATGTTAAAATATAGTCATCAAAGCATTTTTGTTTTAAGTTTGTCAGGTTACAAATGCTTGCACTAGACTCTTAGGAAAATAGATTAACAGATTTTCTAAGCAAGGAGTAGAAATGACACATCTTTCCTTATCATCGGAGCATCTAGAATCTCCTTGGCTTTCTTGGTCTGTTAGAAAGTGCCTGTCTGAATACCTGGGCTTCTTAACACACACACACACACACACACACACACACACACACACACACACACACACACTCTTTATTGATCTTTGTTGATTTCTTTTGGCTTAATGTTGCCTTCATTTTCAAATGTATCCCCGTTCTTTTCCCTCTCCAGAGATCTCTATATTATAACAAAGAATAAGACAAATTTCTTGTCAGGGGGTGGGGTGCGGAATAGCAATTCCACACAGGCAACAAAATATCCGAGAGCTGATCACAATTCTGTACCCATAGACTCCCACCTCTGCAAAGAAATAGGGCAGGGGTCAAATTTCTGCACTCTTTTTTAGGACTGTGACTGATTGATAGCATTACACATTGTTTCTTTTTCAGTTTGGTGATTGCTGTTGTTTCCAGCAAATATTCATTTGTACATTGCTTTCCTGGTTCTTCTTGCTTCATTTTGCATCAGTTCACATAAGTCTTTCCTGGATTTCTTCTGGAGAGGAGATTGTGTGAAATTTCTGCCCCCATCCCCAAATCTCACACACACACACACACACACATACAGTATACTCATATATATACATACACATACATACATAAATATGTGTATGTATATATATGTGTATATATCTATATGTATGTATCTATATGTATATAGTTGTTTTGCAGTGTTTCAATCGCATCTGACTTCATGATCCCAAGGCACATGTCTCTCCTCCACTATCACTCAAATTCTGCCCCACTCAAAATCCGTCCAAGCTCAGGTTCATTGTTTTCACCACACCATCTCTCCTTCTCATCCTCTGCTGTCCCCTTTTCCTTTTGCCTTTGATCTTTCCCAACATTAGGGTGTGTGTATTTTCCAGTCAAGCTGCCATCTGACAATTCTTTATGTTTGGAATCTCAGGAAATTATGTAGTTAGAAGAATCAGGAACATATTTATGCTATCACATTAGCATCTCTCCATTTATTCCACAGATCAAGTGTAAATATTTTGATTTTGCTTTAAATTTTGACATTTAAACCATCCTCTTGTAGCTGGTCCTGTTTTACACTTAAATTATTACCTTTTGAAAACCCAATTAATCCTTTTCATATTTGATTGCTCTGCTTGCCAAAATTCAGAAATTATTTCTGACAGTTTTGGTCAGATTCCATGACAACAAAATTATAATTTCAGTGACTACCGTTGGAGAGCAAAATAGATTTTCTAACCTCAATCAGTGGCTCACTTGATTCAAGCAATTCTCCCTATATTAAGATTTCCAGTACAATGAGAAAAAGCTTGGTTTAATGGGAATAGGGCTGAATCTGTAGTCAGGAGGGACAAATCCCATTTTTCAAATGTGGAAACTGAGGCTCAGCTTGACTAAGTGACTTGCCTAAGGTGGCAGAGGAAGTGGCAGAGCAGAATTAAAAGCCAGGCCCTGTTAACAAGGCTGCTCATTTTTCTCCCTAAGTATTTTATTTTGGGGCGTCTGGTCAAGTCTCTTAAGCCCTTGGACCCGTGGTTTCTTCTTCTTGTCCACCATCACTGGATGGGGCTGTCTACCCCAGTCCTTTTTGGGTTACCATTCCCTATTAGCCAAAGGGTAGGGACTATCCGTCTTGCTTGTATTTGTATTACCAGTGCACAGCCACAGTGCCTGATGTATCATGAGTGACCACTCTAGCTATCCTTTTGTCTCTCTGTCTGTCTTTCTATCTGCTAACTGGAGGCAATAATAGCAACTGCTTAACTGGGTTTTTGTGATTCTCAAACAAGACCCAAAACCTAAAATACAAAAGAACTATGGATTTGGATGCTGAGGCTCTGAGTTAAAATTGTGTGACTTTGGCTAAGTCCTTTAACCTCTGGAGACTTTAATTTCATCATGTATAAAATGAGGAAATGGGAAGGGTTTCTTTGGCAGTTTGACAAAGCCTATAGACCCCTTCTCAAAATCATGTTATTAACGTTTTCAAATAGGATTACAAAGGAAACCAATTGTATTAAAATGAATTTTTATGTTATATTTTATTTTACCAAGCAATTAGGCAGAGTCAGGAAGACCTGAGATTGATTCCTGCCTCAGACTCTTACTAGCTTTGGGATCCTAGGCAAATTATCTCATCTCTGTTTACCTCAGTTTCCTCATCTGTAAAATGGGGATAATGATAGCACCCACCTCTCAGCGTTGCTGTGAGGGTCAAATGAGCTATTTAGAAAGTACTTAGCATAGTGCCTGGAACACAGTAAGCATTATATAAATGTTAGTTACCAGCTGTTATTAAAATTAGCAAGTGGGAAGAAAAAAAAAGTACTGTTAGGGAAGCATTTGAGATGAGTCTCTAAAGGACCTAGAGATTCCCTAAGGCAGAGGTCTAGAGAGAGGGCATGCAGGTGAGGGGGCCAGGTTGGACAAAAACCTGGAAGTAGGAAGTGGGCTGCTCTTACAGGAGTGATTTTCTTTCAGAGATGACCTCCTCCTGCTCCTCCTTCAATAGTAGCTACACATCCTTTTTTTCTTCTTTGGAGCAGTGAGGGAAAGTGCCAGGGAAAAGCACTCAGCCCTTTGCTTGGACCAGAAATAGTCCTTGGACAAGATTCTAAAGGGATGTCTTCAGTGAATAGCTCTGCCACAGTTCAGAGCCGCTCAGATACCACTGGTGAACTTGAAACACTTCATAAATTTCTGGCATCTGCTTTTTTTCTAGGACACACTCAGAGTTTAAAGAAATGATGTTTCTTTCTCAGATATACTTTTAAAAATTATCTACTGCAGATGTGGGGAAGCAGAGGTAGGAAAGGAAGGAAGGTCCATCACATCATTTTAGGGAAAGATGGGGCCAGGGAGAAGAGGAAAAAGATTTTTACAGAGAGGGTATTTCTGTTTTTTTTTTTTAAATTCTTTATTTATTTTTAGTTTTCAATATTCCTTTCCACAAGATTTTGAGTTCCAAATTTTCTCCCTATCTCTCCCCTCCACCCACCCCAAGAGAGAGCTCGTTCTGACTACCCCTTTCCCCCAATCTCTTCTCCCTTCTATCACACCCCTCCCTTCTCTTATCCCCATCCCTCTATTTTATTCAAGGACAAAATAGATTTCTATACTCCATTGCCTATGTATCTTATTTCCCAGTTGCATGTAAAAACAATGTTTAGCATTCATTTTTAAAACTTTGAGTTCCAGCTTCTCTCCCTTCCTCCCTCCCCATCTATCTCCACTGAGAAAGCAAGCAATTCAGTATATGTTATACATGTGTTGTTATGCAAAAGACTTCCATAAAAGTCATGTTGTGGAAGACTAACTATATTTTCCTCCATCCTATACTGCCCCACATTTATTCTATTCTGTCTTTTGACCCTATCCCTCCTCAAAAGTACTTACTTCTAATTATGCCCTCCTCCCATTTGATCTCCCTTCTATCATCCCCTCCACCCCTATCCCCTGCTTATTCCCTTCTCCCCTCCTTTCCTGTAGTATAAGATAGTTTCATAGCAAATTGAGTAAGCATGTTATTCCCTCCTTAAACCAAATGTGATGAAAGTAAGTTTCACTTTCCCCTCTCACCTCCCCTCTCTTTCCTTTCATTTTCTTGCCTCTTTTATGTGAGAGATGATTTGCCCCATTCAATTTTTCCCCTTCTCCTTCCACTATATTCCTCTCACCTCTTAATTTTATTTTTTTAGATATCATCCCTTCCTATTCAACTCACCATGTGCCCTCTGTCTATATGCATATAATCCCTCCTACTACCCTAGTACTAAGAAAAGTCTCAAGAGTTACATATGTTTCCATGTAGGAGTGTAAACAGTTTAACTTTAAAGTCCCTTATGATTTCTCTTTCCTGGTTACCTTTTCATGCTTCTCTTAATTCCTGTGTTTGAAAATAAAATTTGCTCTTCAGATCTGGTCTTTTCATCAAGAATGCTTGAAAGTCCTCTATTTCACTGAATGACTATTTTTCCCCTGAAGTATTTATACTCAGTTTTGCTGGGTAGATGATTCTTTGTTTTAATCCTAGTTCCTTTGACTTCTGGAGTATCATATTCCAAACCCTTCAATCCCTTAATATAGAAGTTGCTAGATATTGTGTTATCTTGATTGTATTTCCACAATACTCTAATTGTTTCTTTCTGGTGGCTTGCAATATTTTCTCCTTGAGACTTGAGACTTGAGAGCTCTGGAATTTGACTACAATATTCCTAGGAGTTTTCCTTTGGGGATCTCTTTCATGAGGCGATCAATTCCTTGATAATATCATGAAAGATGATGTCTAGGCTTTCAGGTAGTCCCATAATTTTTAAATTGTCTCTCCTGTATCTATTTTCCAGATCAATTGTTTTTCCAATGAGATGTTTCACATTGTCTGCTATTTTTTTCATTCCTTTGGTTTTGTTTTATAATTTCTCAATTTCTCATAAAGTCATTAGCTTCCATCTGCTCCATTCTAATTTTTAAGGAATTACTTTCTTCAGTGAACTTTTGGATCTCCTTTTACCTCTGGCCAATTCTGCTTTTTAGGGCATTTTTCTCTTCATTGACTTTTTGGATCTCTTTTGTTATTTGGGTTAGTCTATTTTTTACAGGGTTATCTTCTTCAGCCTTTTTTGGGGTCTCCTTTAGCAAATAGTTGACTTATTTTTCATAATTTTCTTACATCACTCTCATTTTTCTTCCCCATTTTTGCTCTACTTCTCTTACTTGATTTTCAAAATCCTTTTTGAGTTTTTCCATAGCCTGAGACCAATTCCTGTTTTCCTTGGAGGCTTTGGATGCAGGAGCTTTGGCTTTGTTGGCCTTCTCTTTGCATGTTTTGGTCTTCCTCATCACCAAAGTAAGATTCTATAGTCTGATTCTTTTTTTGTTTTGCTCATTTCCCCAGCCATTTACTTGACTTTTGAGTTTTGTGTCAAGGTAGGTCTCTGCTTCCAGTGTGTGGGGAGGGCCTACTCTCAGTCACTGGATTCCTCCACAGTCTGTGGGCCTAGAGCTCCAGAAACAGTCTCTGTCTTTGCCCCTGCTACTCCTGTGGATACTTCAGGTTCCTCAGCCAGCTTACCTCTCTGTCACCCTGGTGCTGGGGTTGGACCACTCCACTCTCCCACTCTGGTCCCACAAGGCTTTTTCCATTGACCTTCCAATTTGTCCTCATCATTTTGGGGTCCTGATATTTAGAAACTGCCATAGGTGTGAGAGATTCAGTCTCCCCAAGGTCTGCTTAGGTCCAGTCTGTGCTGGTGCAGCCCATGCTGGACTGCACCCTGCCCCCTGTGTGGCATGATAGACACTTCCAGGCAACCTTCCAGGCTGTCTTGGGCTGGAACTTTGCTTCACTCCATCAATCTGTGGGCTCTGCATCTTCAGGGTTTGTTTAGAGCTAATTTTTGCAGTGCATGCTGTTACTCAGCCATCTTAGCTCTGCCCCCTCCCCCAGGGTATATTTCATAATGAACAAAGAACAATAACCCCATTGCTCCAGATGTCAATCAATCTATTGGTGTTTATTAAGTTCCACCATGTGCTGGGCATTGGGCTAAATACTAGAAATGCAAAGAAAGGGGAAAAAAAAACACAAACCAGCCCCTGCCTTCAGAGAGCTCAGAATCCAGAGGAGGAGACAAGATGCAAACAGTGGTGTATAAATAAGGCATCTCCAGACTAAATAGGGAATAAACCAAAGAGAAGTGTCAGCAGGATGAAGGGGAATTGGGAAAGGCTTCTGGTACAAGGTGGGACTTTGGTTGAGACTAGAAGGAAAAACCAGGGAAGACAGGGAAGATGGAGATGAGGAGGGAGAGGGTTTAGGCATAAGGGAGAGAAAGTGAAAACCCTTGGAGTCCAGAGATGGAGGGTCATGTTGGAGGTTCAGCAAGGAAAACGGTGTCACTGAATGGTAGAGGATATTCAAGGGCACTTTGAGTGCCTCCTTGGTGCAAAATAATAAGATGGGAAAGGGAGTGGTACCCCTTCCACTCAAGCCTCCTCTGGCTTGCTAAACCAAAGACAAGCATGGATGGGTGTGTCTTTTCTGCAAAAACTTGTGGCCAGGAAGTCTCTTCAAGGTCAAAGAAATGGAAACTTGAGGATCTGGGAAAGGCATACCTCCACACAATGCATACATTGTTCTTTTACCTCCATTCAGGCTATGAGAAGCAAGAAATGCCTTGTTGTATGCAGAATAATGCTTTACAATTTTGAAAATATATTCTATGTACTGTCTCCATTTAAGTCTTGCAAAGCACCCTGTGAGGTATATAGGTACTTGTAGGTACTTACAGGTGTTTGGGAACAACTAGGTGGTGCCATAGTGCATAGAGCACTGTACTCACAGTCAGGAAGACTTATCTTCTTGAGTTCAAATCCAGTCTCAGATACTTACTAACTTCCTGACCTTGGGCAAGTCATTTAATTTTTGCCTCAGTTTCCTCATCTGTAAAATGAGCTGGAGAAGGAAATAACAAACCACTCCAATATCTTTGCCAAGGAAATTCCAAATAGAGTCATGAAGAGTTCGACATGACACAAAAAACACAAACAAACAAAAACCCTGATATTATTTTCTTCCTTTGATGGAAAAGGACCCAGAGACAATGAAGGGATTTGCGCAAGAATAGATAATGTGATGTGAGGCATTTCTTAGAGTCAACAGTACCTGGGTTCAGGTCTGACACTCCTTCCCCCATGCCTCATTGCCCTCTCTTAATGCCATTGGGGTTTCAAAGGGAATTCACAATCTATTTGGAGGGAGAGCAACAGAACTTCCCAGGCAACATGAATGCTTGAAGGGACTTCAGAACACACACTATTGGAGTTAGATGTATTTTTAGAAGAGGGAATTTCCTGGACCTCAGTTTTCTCATCTGTAAAATGTGATTTTGGGGCTGACTGACTTCTGAAGCCCCTGTGATCCTTAAACCCTGAAGTACAATAAGATTTTTTTTTAATGAAAGTTTTCTGAACACCGTAAGCAGACTTGTCTTGAACGCGAGAGACAGAGACAGAAAGAAGTGAAACACACCTTGCTAGGTTCTCAGCGCCTGATTCTTCTTTGGACCTCTGTGTTCCAGATGCTCAGCCTCCTTTTGGTCCAAGAAAGTGTCTGAAGTGTTTCTGGCATTTTATACACTTTTAGAGCGTCAGCTGATCTGATGGAACGCATGGTAAGGCCCTATTTACTGCTTTGGCCAAGAGTCCTCTTGGTTTAATCATAAAGTGAGGGGAAGGGGAGAAAAACTCATTTGGGGAAATGTTTCTGGAAGCCCCAAAATGAGTTTATCTCTAATCTTCAACCCTGATGGTTGTTGGAGTAGGTTTTAAAATCACAGCGCTTTACTTTTCAAACCCATTGGTGCCGGACAGTTCCTAGATCCTGTGATTGGTGATGGGGGATCCTTTGGCTCCTGTTAGAAATCATTCCTGGCAATAATAAGATGGAATTCAGGTCTGAATGAGGCCATTAGTGGACTGACGGTTCCACTGCAAGCAGCCTAAAGGGACTGCTAAATAGTGGAGTCATCTTTTGATTCAAGTCTGGTTCTTTTTATTTTTTTTTAAAGCAAAGATTGGGGAAGGGAGGCTTCCAGCATCTCATTAAATTTGCAATTATTTTTTCTTTATCTATGATATTCTGCTATTGCCTTCCCTTAAATGTCTAGTTAAAATCTGGCAGGCCTCGGAGTGGGGGGTGAATTGCCCTTTCTGACCACCTCATTAAACACTCCCGTAATTGTCCCTGTCCCAGGGAAGGCAAATTCTCCTGCCATCTGTTAAGCAGACTCAATTAAATAATGAGGCTGGTGGAGGGGGTGGGGCTGTGGGGGAAGGGAAGGGATGTGATGCAGATGTTCATAATAGGTGGGGAAGGCGGCCATGGGAGCCAGAGTTTGTGTTGGCCCGGTTTGGTTGGGCGGGGAGGCGAGTCGGGGGCCAGGAAATGGGTTCAGCTGCTTTTATGTGTCTGAAGTTCCATTAACTTCATAGACGACTGAAGTCTGTGCCTTTTGATGCTGATGGAGGAAGGTTTGCCATGTGCAAAGGGGCAGCATCTGCTGGCCTGGGTCTCATTCAGACTTTGGCAAGTCATTACAACCCCAGCACTTGCACCCAGAAGGCAATGCCAGTTTCCCCGACAAAAACTCGCCTAGTATTGGAGGATGGTTTGGGAAGTGGAGGGTGGAGTGTATGCTTGGAATTGTGGAGGACCAATTAATATGTAGCCCCAGGGAAGGCTCAGGAGACCTCCTCTGTGGCTGACTGCTCTGTGACTCATTGCAGTCGCTGAAATAGAGTTGGGGTTCTGGGCTGGAGCTGGGATTTGTCCTTGACTGAGGGAGCCCTACTTCCTGTCCTTTTCTTCTTTTTCTGAGCCTGGGTCCCCCTATTTTACTCAGCCTGGAAGGAAGTACAGTGGCCAGTCATGGTGAGAACCTATGGCCAATTGTCACGGTTCCTTTGTTTACCAGGCCTGGTCCATCCCTCCTTAGGCAGCTGGGGCAGCTCTCTGATCCTAGGGTTCATCATTTCAGTGCCAGACTGAATGTGGACATTTGATTAGCTTTAGCTGTCCTTCAGCTCAGAACTCCTAAATCCCAGCAATCCATCAACCTTAGCATCTATAGTTAATATTAATAACTAACAGTTATATACCACTCATCATGTGCCAGGCACTGTGCTGAGCATTTCTTACAAATATTATCTCATTTGATTTTCACAATCACCCTGGGAGATGGGTGCTATGATTATTATACTTTTTTTACAGATGAGGAAATGAAGGCAGGCACTGGTTAAGTGAATTGCCCGGGATCACACAGCTAGTAAGTGTCTGAGGCTGGATTTGAACTCAGGTCTCTTCTGATTCCAGACCCAGGGCTTTATTCACTGTACCACCCAGCTGCTAGGTGTTCAACACTATGCCTGGCTTCAATTTTATTTCTTAATCAGAAAACAACTCCGATTTTTTTGTTTTTGTATGTTTTCAAGAAATTTTCTTCATCGTAAGATCCAGCAGCTAGGGGGCACCATAGTGTGCAGAGCAATGGGGTTGGAATCAAGACTTGTCTTCCTGAGTTCAAATCTGGCCTCAGATACTTACTAGTTTCATAACCTTGGGCAAATCACTTTACCCTGTTTGCCTCAGTTTCCTCATCTGTAAAATGAGCTGGAGAAGGAAATGACAATTCACTCCACTATCTTGGCCAAGCCAACCCCAAAAGGAGTCACAAAGAGTGGGAGGTGACTGAATAACAAAACACCAAATTGAAGGACTGTAGAATTAGAACTGAACAGAACTCCAGAGGTAGTCAAGTCCAGCCCCACCCCTCTCTCCACCACACACCAACATTCTGGGGTCCGGAAGTGCTGTGACTTATCCAGGCTTGAACTCGTCTGAAGTGGGATTTAAACTCAGCAGGAGCTCACCATTATTTTTATTCATGGATAAGGAAGGTAATAGTTAATGAAATCCCACTCGTATCTGTTGCCAGCTTGCCACAGTGGGTAAAACACTGAATCCTACCTCCAATATATAGCTTCTTACCCTTAGGAAAATGAGCCTCAGTTTCCTCACCTCTAAAATGAGAATGACAGTTGTAGTCTCCGATGCCCAGGGTTGCTTGCTATGAGCAGCTTAATTATGGAAATGACTTTGTAAGTCACAAAACTCTCTATAAATGTCCTTGGTTATTATCTCTCAGTACATGCTGTTGTTGTTTGAATCCCCTAAATAGAACTGTGTTCCAAGACACAAGGAAAGGTCACTTTTGGGTTGGGGTTTGCCCTGTTCTCACGAACCATGGGAAAAAGAATTCCTTCTTGATTTTTGTCCATTGATGGGTGGGGAAATCCTTTGATGTAAATGGAAATTGACCAGTGTTGCTGATACGTTCACTTAAAATATTTCTTCCAATCCTCAGCACCGTGTGAGAAAGAACTATGTTGGAGACCAAGGGTTTCCCTGTTTCTTCCCTTTACTATCTGTGACTTGGAGTAAATCATTAAAGCTCTCCCAGCTTCGGTTTCCTCAGCTGAAAAATGAGAAGGCTCAGACTAATTAGATGGCTTCCAAGACCCCTTTCAGCTCTTAGCCTAAGATCTTAGGATCTAATGCAGCAGCTAATAAAGTACCTACTATGGCAGATTAGGGGGAGAAATGGTCCCTGCCTTTAAGTATCTTGTATTCATTCAGAATAAGGTACTTGAATATCACACACACATACAAACACATGCATGTAGATTATTTAAATTTTTTTTGCACTGTAAGACAACAACAATGTTAGTATTTTTAAAATATTTACATGGAGCTTTTAACTTAGAAGACTAACCATTTGGGGGTTTTGATTATAGCAACGTGTGCTTGTGTATGTATGTGGACTCCATTTACAATCCCAGGAACTTGTAAACTGATTTACTGCTGGCTTTCCCAAGGCTGTGATTGAATTAAAGAGTTCAGATTTCTGAAATTCTTTTGGTCCTCTGGGGATGGGGATAAAAGAGAGTGACAGGCTGAAACCGAGTAGCAGAGAAGGTCTGACTTTTTCTAGAAGCCCCACATCACAGTAACTGGAACCCAAAGTGCATTTTATCCCTAAAGGTAAAGCATCTCATGGGTCAGACTCCCAGACTTTCTGGATATCGGGTCTTCCTATTGATATTTCAGATTCCTCATTCACATGATTTTCACCTTTAGAAAAGTAATAAAAGCCCAACACCTTTGGGTGGTCAGAGTCCCAGCCCAGTGCCTCTGAACTTCCTGACCAGCATTTTTTCCTTTGTTTTTTTTTCTTAAATAGGGTGAACTGTCACTTTCATGATTTTATGCAACAGACAGAAAGACAAGTTTCATTTGGATAGCTTTTAGATATAGCTAATGTAGGTCAAGTGTGGGGATCTTGTCAGCTCCCTCAGATTTAATGATTGATGATTCTCAAATCTAACTTGTGTGCCCTAAACTCTCTGGTGACCTCCCATCTCCCTTCTCCCTCTACCTTTCAGACCACAATAATGTCCAGGAGACATCTTCATCTCATTATCTTTTTTCCTAAACCTCCCCTGCCTCCTACCTTTCCTATTACTCTAGAGGACCACATCCCCCTCTGAGTCCCTCAGGCTCCCAACCTAGGAATCATCCTGGATTCCTTACTATCTCTCACCCCACCTCATCCAATATAGTGCCAAGGTCTGTTGATTTTGTCTTCATAGCATCTCTCAAATATACCCTCTTCTCTCTGACACTTTCACCCCTCTGGGGCAGGTCCTTGTTACCTCAATCCTGGGTTATTGAAATATCTTCTGGTGGATCTGCCTGCCTCCAGTATCCCCGTCCCAGTCCATTCTCCATTCAGGGATGGAAGTTGTTTTCCTAAAGTGCAATCTGACCATACTACCTGCTCCCCAATTCAATAACAGCCCTGCCCCAACCCCATGCATACCTTTCCAATGTTCTTCTACATTATTCCTCACCAAGTATTCTTTGATCCAGTGATACTGGCCAAGAACAAGATAATCCATCCCTCTGCTCCAGGGCATTTTAAATTCCAACTAAAATCCTACCAACAGGCAGCCCAAGTCCCTATAATTCTGGTGCTTTCCCTCTGTTAATTATTTCCTATTTATATAGTATAGAATTTTCTTGGTATATATTTGCTTGTCATCTCCCACATTAGATTCTGAGCTCCTCAAGGGTAGGGACTGTCTTTTGCCTCTTTTTCTATCACCAGTGCTTAGCACTGTGCCTGGCACACAGTAGGCTCTTAGCAAATGTTTACTGATTGATTGATTGACTGATTAGGTAGCCAAGCCCAGTGCTAATGTTTGACCAGGAAAAGGGAGAGCAAGGAACAATGCCCAGATTTTTTGTATCTGGGTAACAGCAGAGTGTTCATCCTGGGTGAGGGAGGGGAGTCTCAAGATTTGTTGAGAGGATTCTTGGTGCAGTGGAATAGTTGTTGGATTTGGAATTAGAAACCTGAAGTTCAGAGTTCAGTTTTGCTGCTTGCCATTTGAATGACCTTGAGCAAGTCACCTTGGGCCTCAGTTTCCCTGTTTTTAAAATGAAGGGATTGATTACCTCTGAGATACCTGTTATCTCTCAAGCAGAGGTTCTCAACTTTTTGGGTCTTTAGGCAGTCCTTCTCAGAATTGTGTTTTTAAATCAGTTTCCTCACCTCTAAAATGAGAATGATAGTTGTAGTCTCCGATGCCCAGGGTTGCTTGCTATGAGGAGCTTATTATGGAAATTACTTTGAATGACCTTGATGCATAATGATGACCTAAATGCATAAAATAAAATGTGTGGGATTACAAAGGAAACCAATTATATTAAAAGACACAACAAAATATTAAATAAAGTTCCTGGAGCCCAGACAGGGTGCCCATGTTCTAAAGACTAATATCTTTTGTATTGTGTCTAGTAGAATGTAAGCGCTCTGAGGTCAGGCACTTTGGTTGTTCTCCCTCTGGTCCTTGAAGAATGCAAGTTGGTGTTCTTCAGCTCTTCCAGTTGGGTAGACTTTTCATAACTGGAGAGTCTTCTCGGCTTTGCCATGTCCTTCTCCAAATGTAAACAACACTGCATACAGTAAGTAATTAATAAAAGATTATTGAATTGAATAGAATTGTAATGACCTCCCTCAATAAAGGTCCTCTGTAGAATTTAAGATGGTCCATTTATCACCAGCTAGTTGTGGCTCAATAAGTGCCCCCTGGTTTTATAAACAGGAAGGAGAACGTTGGATCCACCCCCTGAAGAATCCTTCTCTCCCATAAGTCAATGGACCTCCTTCCAGAAGTGGTGGAGACTCTCTGTGGAACTCATTGTGAATGTGTGCACTGTTGTGTCCATCCCCCCACCCACATCTGACACCAGGAACCCTCATGGAGGCAAGAGGCTCTTAGAATTTTTGTGTCCTGGATTCTTTTGGCAATCAGAGTGGTGAAGCCTCCAGACCTCTGCTCGGAAGCATGTTCTTACATGAAGAAAATAAAATACATAAGATTACAAAGGCAACCAATGATATGGAAACATAAGTGTAGGTTTTTTCCCCCAAGTTCCTGCCCCCTGAAGCTTCTCCACAGACCCATGGACCCCAAGCTAAGAACTCTATTGTAGAGGATCCTTGTTCATATATGAGTTAGACTGGACATCCTTCTGGTTCTTCCTTGTGCTGAAATTCAAATTCTCCCCAACAGATGTGCTCTGTCCCTTGTACTGGGGAGCAGAGGTGAGGGTGGGGGTTGTGTGTTAGCTTAGACTCACAAAAAGAAGAAAATATTTCTTCTTTATTTTCTTTTTCTTTCCTTTTCTCTCTCTTTATCTTTCTTTCTCTTTCCTTCCTTCTTTCCTTCTCTCTTTCTCTCTCTCTCTCTTTCTTTCTTTCTTGTACTGCAGAAAACAACACCAGCCATGGGGTCAGAGGTCCTGGTTCCAAATCCCATCTCCAATGAAACGCTAGGCAAGTTAGCTCTCTAGTCTTCTTGCTCTTTCCATTATGTCATTCCAGAAAAGAAGGGGCTGGACAGCTTCTGAGGATGCTTCCAGCTTAACCCATAGCTGCCCCTAAATCCAGTGTTCTTGCCACTAGAAAAAATGGCCTATTATTATTAAATGGATTTTACAGTGTTTCAGAGAGGCAATGTATGTCCTGGTGGGCAGATCTGGCCTCATCTCCTCATGGGCTCTGTGGTTGGTTCTTGGCTTCTTAGCCACATTCTCATCCCAACAACCTGTATGACTCTAGGCTCACCTTTCTGAGGCTCAGTTCTATCCAGTGGAGTCATATGACCTTGAGGGAGTTACTTCATCCTTTCTAAACTTGAGGCAATTCTCTAGGATTTAGCTACCAATTCCGAGTTCACTGTGATCCATACTGGGAGCGCCTTCTAGTAATCCTCTGAGGAAATCACAGATGCTTCATGTATTCCCAAGTATGCCAGTAATTAGAAGAATCAAAGACTTTGAGGGTTTAGGAGGAGAAGCCAGCTTTGTTTAAGCATTTCCATTTTGACAACTCTGGTCCTTGCTGGGTGCCAGGTACTGGGCTCAGTCTTGAGGCTTGGCGGGAAAGTCCTTGCCTCTGAGAGTTTACCTTCTAATGGGAGAAAAGTGCTCAGAAAAGGTGTGGGAAAGCAGGAGGACATGAGATGACACACTGAGGACACTGTAGAAAGCACAGGGATCAAGGAGCAGGAGTTAACCATGATCTCCTCCAAAGCTTACACCCTGTCACAGATGGAGAAGCTAAAGGCTAGGAATGGAAAGTGACTTACCCAAGATTAGATGGTTAAAAAAAGTCATCAAACTGGCACTTGAATTGAGGCCTTCCTGAATTTGTTTCACTTTGTCAGGAACTGGACAGCGAGATGGTGCCACAGTGGATAGAGTTGTGGGCTTGGAACCAAAAGGCCTGGATTCAGACATTTGCAGGTTGTGTGACCCTGAGCGAGTCACTTAACCCTGACTGCCTTAGTTTCCTCATCTGTAAAATGAGCTGGAGGAAAAAATTTTAAACCATTCCAGTATCTCTGCCAAGAAAATCCCAAATGGGGTTACCAAGAGTCAGACATGACTGAAACTACTGAACAAGAAAAATCATTTCTCTGCTTCTAAGGCCTGGATATTCAAAGTCAAGGCTACTGACCTTCCAGGGTTGGTGGAGGATTCAAATGAAATAGTATCTATAAAGCTCTTTGAAAACTTAGCAGTGATATATAAAGTCATCTCTTACGTCTTATATTTATTATTGCCACTATATCATTAGTCTTATTTCTTGACTCACTCACTGAGTCAGACTGAGTTGAAATCTCCACTCCGTAACTGACTACACCTGTATAACTTTGAGCAAATCACTCACCTTCTGTGCCTCAGTTTTCTGATCTGTAAAATGGGGAAGGGCATTGAACAAGATGACCACTGAGATTCCTTAAAGTTCTAAATTTCATGAGTCCATGAACCCACCCTTTAATTTATCTTTTTTATTTACTTTAACAGAAGATTTTTTTCCCTAAGCTTCGGGGTTTTCTTGCATTTGAAATGTGTTTTTGTTGCCTTTGCCTTAGATTCCTAAGCACTTCATGATCTTGGCACTTCTACTCAACCACAACTATGCAGGTGTGTCCTGGCCATTGGGCAGTTGTCCCAGGTACTGATGAATACTTGGCAGGTGGGGAAAGAGGACAAAGGAAATTTTGGTTAAGGACTCCGGGTCTAACCCCGACTGTTCTGGGGATGATCTGTGGGTTGTCAAAAGCACTGACTTAAATTGAAAGACTGCCTTCTTTCCTCTCTGCCAACTTCCCTATATAATGATAGTAACAGTCACAGCAATAGTAGCAGTAAACTGGAGGTCATCTTGCTGGGCCTGTGAATTTATGAGCCCAGGTCTTCCTTGTGTTGGCACAGACCTGCTACTCACCTATAACTCTGAGCCCGAGAGAGAGGTCAGTGCACTGAGACATTGCATGACCTGGCCAGTCTCACCCAGCCAGAACATACCAGAGGCTGGACATTAACCCAAGATTTCCTTGTCTTAAGGCCAGCTCCTTTGTCTGTGATGCCAAACTGCCTCTCAGACGATATTCATTCTGATACCTTGGCACCTTGAATTTTTCTCTGTAAGGTGACCTGTTCAGGTATTCGCAACCTGACACGTTCAGCCTTGTTTTGAACTCTGCCTTCATGATCCTTTATCTTCTGATGACTGTGTCCCTCTACTGTCTTGCTTAGCCCCAGAAAGTAGACATAAGCATGAGGAGTAAGGCAATTGGGTGACTTGGTAAATAGAGTTATATACTGAGAGTGAGAAAGACTGAGTTCAAATCCTGCCACAGATCTTTTCTGGCTGAGTGACTGGGCAAATTGCTTATAACCTCTTGTAGCTTCAGTGTCTTCTTGTGTAAAATGAACATCATAAGAGCACCTACCTCACAGGGGTATGAGGCAAATTCACGGGACGCTGATAAAAGTAGGAGATGTTATTAGAGGGAAATCATGATATGTCTGAAAGGACCTTGAAGATGACCTAGTCAAAACCCTTTCTTTTATAGAGGAAAAACAAGCCCAGAAACATGTAGTGATTTCCCCAGTGTCACACAGGGATCCTTGATCTGCTTCTCTTGGTTACCCTCTGGGGCCAAACAGAACAACTCTGATCTTTTTTTAGGCACAACAAGCCTTTATTTCAGAAATGAATTGAACCAGATCCCCTCTAAATATGAGGAGGATAGATTTAGAGCTGGGTGGGACCTTAGAATTCACCTAGTATAGCATTATCCAGCTCAAATGGAAATGAAAACTATACATCAACATTATCCATGTTGTATTCTATTTTTATTAATTTTATTAAATATTTCCCAATTGCATTTTAATCAGCTTCTTTAGGCATTTTGCTACAGTCCTGGATGACTCTGATCTAGAACAGCTTCCTTAAAAAACCATGAGACAACAGCTCCAGAGAAGTGAAATCATCTGGCCAATAAGTATCAGAGACAGCATTTGAACCCAAATTCATTGACTCCAACTCTGGCTCTTTCCGCTATAGAAAACTGCTCCAACTTTTGTAAGGGAAAGAACAATAGTTTTGGAGTCAGAAGGTCTGAGTTCAAATCCTGCTTCATACTGTCAGTGGCTCTAGGGCAAATCACTTCATTTCCTGGGCCTCAGTTTTCTTACCTGGAAAATGATGCAACTAGAGCAGACAAACTCTGAAGTCCTTTCTAGCTACAGAACCAAGGGTGTGCTGGCTAATGTTTAACAATCAGTTCTCTGGAAAATATGTTTACATGATACACTTTGAAGTTTAATCAAAATTATTAAAATATTTTCTCCATCATTTTCTTAAGTCTAACAACATAATAAGTCAAGCCCTGATTTACAGCCTTTGCCAATTTCTGAGGTGTAAATTCTCACACTGAAAATTGAACAATAGGCTCTTGTTAGATGGTGGAGCTGACTATAGCGTACCAACATCTAGATCTTTGATAATTCCATGATACTTCAAAGTTGCATATCTGTGACCCTGTGATTCATAAGTCTTCTCTTGGATCAGGCAGGGACAGACACAAACACATATTATAATATATTTGATAAAATATATAAATAATATATGTAGAGCATGTATTTTGCATAAGAGAGAAAGAGAGAGAGAGGAGGAGGACTGGAGGAAGGATTAGGACCCAGAAAGAACAAAGTTCCAATATCATCTCAAACACTAGTTATGTGATTCTATCCAAGGCAGGTCACTTATAGTCAGAGCTTCAGTTTCCTCAACTACAAAATGGATGATAACGTAAAATGTAATGCACAGCTCCCAGTTCTCAGGCTTAAATGAGAGCCTCTACATATAGACCCCTGTAAGCCTTGAAGCTGTGTGTTAATGTCAGATATTATTTAGGGAGGAAAGCTTTCAACATACCTAGTTTGGTCAAGGAGGGAGAAAGTGAGTAGTGGATTGGGAAAGAGAGCAGAAGAAGGTGTGGGGAAGGAAGGCAGTGACTCCCGCCGGGTGGGGACGGACAAGGCAGGGACATGAGGGAGCATGGAAAGAATCCTGTGGAAAACCTTCTTTCATTCGATGTGACCGTCTGTAAACAATTAAACTATGAAGTGTAGTCAGCACCAAAATGAGAAATATGATGAGTTGAGTCAGCCCATGAGGAGAGAAGGGCAGAAGTGCCGGAAATCTATAATGAACTGCATTTTTGAAAATGAAAACTATCATGTGACATCTGGTTTACTTTACTATAACTCTGTGTGTACGTGTATGTGTGTGTGTATTGTGTATGCATGTGTTTGCACGAATGACCCTCTGTGTGTGTGTTGCTTATATAAGTATGGTTGACTTTGGCTGAAATGTGGATTTCTCTATTTGTACAAAATTTCAGAGTTTCAATTTGAAATATTTTTTTCCTGCCTTATTCTATTTGTTCCATAAAAAGCACCTCTCCTGCCTCCTGTCTCCTGCCTCCTGCCTCCCTATGGAAATCTTTGGATGTCACATCTGGAAATTTGAATTCCTAAATTTCTTTTTTTTCCATTTCAGCGCATATTCAACTCTTTTGTGTACACTGAGAAGATCTCAAATGGAGAGAGTGAAGTCCAGCAGGTAAGCAAAGCTTGGAAATAAAACCATCTCTATTACCTCCCTTCTTTCATGTGGAAGTGAATCTTTGTTCTTGTGAACCATCTTGCATTTGAATTTCATTAGCACTCTGCTACCCTCATTTTGTTTAAAACATTTTTTGTCAATATCTGATGTTTTATTACATCACATATTGTTCTCAGTGAGTCCTTCCCTCCAGAAAGTCATCCCTTTAACAGAGAATAAGAGGAAATAAAAATAGTTCCATCAAAACTAGCCAACATATCAGAACAGTCTATTATATGCTGTATTCCACCCCACAATTCCCTAATTCTTCAGTCATGCTTTCCTCACCTTTCCCTTCTTTTGAGTCTAAGCTTGTTCATCTTCCTTTCCCAGCACCCTTTTTTGAATATATAGTTCTAGTTGTTCTTCCCATCACGTTGTTATAATGTATATTGACTTCTAGGTTCTTATTTAGTTTTGCATCAATTCATAGAAGTCTTCCTCTGCTTCTCTGTATTCATCATTTTGCACAGCAGAGTAAGATTCCATTGGTGTTAGTGTACCACAGTTTTGTTTTTCTAACTGTTCCCAAATTAATGAGCAATTAATGTGTCTCTAGTTCTTTGCTACCACAAAAAGTGCTGCTATGACATTTATAGAGCAGTGGGACCTTTCCTTTTGGCCATTTGTCTCCTTGGGTTAGATTAGCAATGGAATCTCTGGTACAAAGAGGAAAGCCACTTTTTTTGCATAATTCCAAGAATGTTAGGAACTATTCACATCTCCATCTGCAGGGTTGCAATTTCATGGTGACATCTGAGAACTGAAGAGAACTGGGAGAACCTGGGTTCAGGATTCAGATTTTAGCTCTGTGAACCTGGCCAATTCTCTTAAGCCTTCAGGATCTTACCTGTGTAAAAATGGGAGAAATATCACTCCTCCGTCTCAGTTTCTTCCCTTTCTTCCCCAGACACAATCTCAAGTAATCATTTGAGATCTGAGACAGGTTCTTTTCTGGGATTTGTAGAGCTGAGGTGCTTAATCTTTTTTTAATCATGGAACTCTTTGGTGGTGTCTGGTGGAACCTTCTCAGAATCATGTTTTACAATACATAAAATGCATATGATTATGAAGGAAACTAATTATATTGAAATATAATTATTTTTAAAAAACTAGTCTCCCCCTCCCCACAGAAAGGCTACAGCCCCCAGAGTAAGAACATGTACAAATAAATTCCTCTGAAATGAGATTTGTGGAAGGGCCATTTTGTCAAAGGTGCATTAAAGAACAAATGTGTTAGTAGAATCAATGTTAGCGGATTCCAGATTTCAGTGTCACCTTCGCTGATGGCTCAGTTACTGGATATGCTGGGTGCTGAGGAAAGTCCTGGCATTGGCGTCAGAAAACCTGAGTCCTGTCTCTTGACTTTGACCCTTCTTGGGTTGGATGACTTGGACAAGGCCTTTTGTGTTTTGGTGAGTGGCTGGGGTTTCAGTTGAGATGTTTTTTGCCTTCCTTCTGTTGGCCAGTCTGGTGGCCTGGTTTGATCTCCCTCCTCTGGGGATAATGTAGGCTTCTGTTCCAGAGCCATTTTCACACTGCGGGTGAGAACTGTCTTCAGTATTCTACTTGAGTACACAATCAATCTAAGCTGGGGGTAATAGCTGCTAGGTAGTGATACCAGAGAATGTGACCTATCAAAAAGAACATTTCCTGATTTTTTGGATCTGAACATAAAACTTTCTGTTCATGTAGATTAGACTTTAAAAAACAAACCAGGAGTGTGGGGCCCTAATTACCTGACAGGGCATCTTACATTTTTCATTACTTGAACAGAGTAGGAATCAGGCTGCCAGGGAAACTATGGCAACCGTGTTGGGAAAACAAAAATTGTGCAAGTACCTACCTAGACCCTACTTTCTGCTAGATTTCACTGCAGAATATGTGTGTGTAGGCATGAGACAGAGACAAGGCAAAGAGAGCACATGTATCTGGAGAATCGAGTTTTGGATGAAATGTTTGAGTTAGGAAAAAATGTAAGCATGGTATCCTGGGCAGAAGGCCTTCAAATCAAGTCACAATATGATAAAATTTAGAACTAGAAGAGATTTTTCAGTTGTTTTTCAGTCAAGTCTGACTCTTTGTGACCCCATTTAGGATTTTCTTGGCAAAGATACTGGAAAAAATTATTTCCTTCTCCAACTCATTTTATGGATGAGAAAACTGAGGAAAACAAGGTGAGGTGACTTGCCCAGGGTCACATTGCTAATGAGTGTCTCAGCTTGGATTTCAGCTCAGGAAGACAGATGAGTCTCCCTGACTCCAGGCCTGATGCTGTGTGCACTATGGTGCTACCTAGCTGCCTAAAAGAGACTTTGGAAATCATTTTTGCAGTAAAAGCTTCCATTTAACAGATAGTGAAACTGAGGCCCAAATAGGATCATGGGGTCATCATTTTAGAGCTAGAAGCTGCTTGAGGGGCCATTTAATCAGGAAACTGAGAGTTATTTTAATGACTTACCCAAAGTGATATGGATAGCAAACGTCCAAGACAAAGATGTGAACACAAGCTCTCTGACTACAGAATCCGTGCTTTTTCCATCATATCATTGTTGGAACTTGCCCAAAGTTACAGAACTGGAATTCAAACCCAAGTCTTTTGACACCCAAGTCCTAGGTTCAAGTTCTGACTCTAATACATCCTAGCTGTATGATCCTCATTATACTGGGAGGAGCTAGATTTGGAACAGGAAGACCTAGGTTCAGATCTTCACTCTTCAGTCATCTCCTTCTATGACTTTAGACAAATTCAGCTCCAAGCCTAACCTCTCTGGGACTCAGTTTCTGTAACTGTAAAAAGAAAGATTTGACCTAAATGATTTCAAAAGTCCCTTTCCTTTCTAAAATATGTGATTTGATGACCCTAAGTCACTTACCCTCCCAGTGCCTCAGCCAGGTGTCTGGATGGAGGACAGTTAGAGGGTGAGCAAACCTTTGTCAGTGGAGGAGGTTTCCACACGGGGAAGTCCTCATATGATACACTCCACACTCGAGGAAAGAAGGGAAGAAAGTAAGTGTTGATTAAATGCCTAGTTTGCTCAAGGCACTGGTAAGCACATTACAAAATTAATGATCCAGAGAAAGAGTTCCAATCCCTACACCAAAAAGTAAATGGTTTAAGAAGAAATTTAATTCAATTCAATAGATATGTATTGAGTGCCTACCATGTGCCAAACGCTGGGATTCTGGAAACACAAACATAAAAATGAAAACAACTCCTGCCCTCTGGCAGCTTTTATGCTGTTAGGGAGGGAACAATATGTACACAGAGAATTATAAACAAAACACAAGAGTGTCTACAAAGCACTTGAAAAGAGTTGACGGGGAGGGGTTGGTGATGAAACTCCATGTTCTAAGGACCTTTTCTAAAGGATTTTTCTAAAAGGATTTAATTGGCCTGGGTGTTATTGCTGAGGAGTTGGAGTTGACTTCCCAGAAAGGTTCTGGCAATTGTTGGTCCCAATTATGTCCTCAGGGAAAGAGCCAGCACGTTTTTGTAATTAATACAATGTTTCATGAGCCATGGGAAGGTTGACAGATGCTCCAACTTCCCGTTTCTACCCTGGTTTCTTTTCAATTGTTGAATGCCCCCGATTGTTGGATTCCCAAGTCAGCACATCCAGTCCCTTTACTACGGCTTCTTCATTGCTCTTCTAGCATCCTGGACCTCTGTGGTAGACTGGTAAAGCCCATTGTCAGAATCATGTTTCTAAATGCATAAAACAAAATAAATAATATTACCCAAAAACCCAATATTGAAATACTTTTGAAAATATTAGAAAAAAATATTCACCAACTCTAGGTGAAGAATTCGTGTTTTAAATCTCTTTTCCACTCAAGGACAAATCCTTGACCTCCTGTTTATTCTCCAGGTATGTGATGTTCAGGGAGCAATAGCCCCTCTGGTGTTAGGGTTGGCCAAACCCTTTTTTGGGCCACTCATCTACCTTTGGTATCCACTTGTAACTTCAGGAAGCCACAGGAGCAGTCACACCCTAGTAAAACTGTCTAGGCAGACAGGCTAAACTAGGTTGAGGGTAATGACACTACTCAAACCTGTTGGTGAGTTAGGGGGATGGCTCCTCCAAGCATGTGAAGACCTCCCCCTGCAGAATGGGTGGATGAGAACATCTGGGGAGTGCTTAGAGCTTGGTCAGATACCAACATCACCCACTGCACCCTGGGCCATTGCCAGTCAAATGGCTCTGGAGGAGAGAGTAAGACCAACGAGTTTGTGTGACCCTGCCTCACTTCAATTCATTCACTCATGAGTCAAAACATCACCCTATGATGTCACTGGTCCTCTTCCAAAATGGAGGACAAAGAACATTCTCCAGAAAGATCCACTGACTTCTCCTGGCTTTCTACCGTCTTCTTGATATGAAGCTGAATCTACATCTGGTTGTCAACGACAGGAGACATGGTTGGAATCCTTTCACTTTCTGGCTTTCTGACCCATTGGAGAGAGATTCCTGCCCCTCTTCCCCTTTTACCCCTTATTAGACCTGGCTTCTTCACTCATCTCCCTTGGTAAACTTTGATGAGCTCGCTTGGTGACTCTACTTGGGTACTCAACTCTCTGAGGTCTGGGATTTCATCAGTACTCCCTCAGTGGAAGCAATGCCTGGAGATTGTATTGTCATGAGTTGTGGGTCGTCCAGTGGTAGAAATGCTGGATTTGGAGGCAGAGGTCCTGAGCAAAGATCAGATGAGATAATCTGTATAAAGTGCTTTGCAAACCTTAAAGCACAATGTAAATAGTAGGACACCTAGGAGTGCCATCATGCACAAAGCACCTGGTCTGGTGTCAGGAAGGCTCCTCTTTGTGAGTTCAAATTTGGCCTCCACACTTACTAGCTGTGTAGCCCTGGGCACGTCACTTCACCCTGTTTGCCTCAGTTTCTTCATCTATTAAATGAGCTGGAGAAGGAAATGGCAAACCACTCCATCATATTTGCCAAGAAAACCCCATTTGGGGTCACAGAGAGTGAGACACAACTGAAAAATGGTTCAACAACAAAAAAGGCAGTTTCTGCTGCTGCTGCCATTGTTAATGTGCCTCTGCACCTTTCCTACCAGTGTGCCCACTCTGCACAAGTTCTTTCACCTAAGACTCAGTTTCCTCAGATGTAAAGTGAAGGAGTTGAACTAGATGACCTTAGGTCTCTTTCAGTTTAAGATATATTATGACTGTATAAGAGAGAAAAAATTCCTGAGCTGGTAGTCAACTTTCTGATGATGTCCCTCTCCTTCTCAATCTCTCTCTCTCTCTTTCTCTCTCTCTCTCTCTCTCTCTCTCTCTCTCTCTCTCTCTCTCTCTCTCTCTCTCCTTCAATGAACAAGTATTAATTTTATCCCCTTTAGCCTCTTCCCATTTTAAGAGAAAAAAAAGAGACACAAAAATTCATAGTTGAGCAAAAACCACTTCCAGCATCGTCCACATCCCAAACTGGTGTCGTGCGCCATCTTGAGCCTGTCACCTCCCATGCTTTCCATCATCCTTATCATCCAGGTTTGAGGGCAAGTCATTGAACTGGCCAGAGTTCTGAAGTCTTGCAAAGTAATCTTTACAATATTCTTATTATTGTATCCATTGTTCGGCAGGTTCTGCCCGGTTCACCCTGCACCATGTCTTAGGAGCATTCTCATAGTTCTCTGCACCCATCCCTTTAGTCACCAAGGCACCTAGAGGAAGCAATGGGTAGAACCCTGGGCCTGAAGTTAGGAAGACTTGAATTCCAATCTGGCCTCAGACACACAAGCTGTGTGATCTTGGACAAGTCATTTGACTCTGTCTGGATCACTTTCTTCAGCTATAAAATGAATTTAATAAAACACCTTCCTTGCAGGGATGTTATGAGGATCATATGAGATATTTGTAAAGCATTTGACGCAGTATCTGTCACAGAGGAGGTGCTCAGTAAATATCTGCTTCCTTCTTGCAGCACAAAAATATTCCAATACAGTCATCCAGCATGATTTGTTCGGCCATTCCCTGAGTGATGGGCACCCCCAATTATTTCCAGTTCTTTGCAACCATAAAAAAGAACTTCTATAAATACTCTTTGCACGTATAGGTCCTTTTTCTCTTCTTGAATCTCTTTGAGCCATGGTCTAGAAGACAAGCATCTTCTCCATGATGACCTGACTCACAGAGTTGGAACAGATGGATGTCAGAGGCAGCATAATCCAGCCCCTACCTCGAGCAAAAATCCTCACTACACTGTCCCAGGTGAAGACGTGGCTGCTGGCCAAACCTATCAGAGCTTGCACTTGGACTAACATAGTTTTCCACAACCCAAGCTCACCTCCCCAACCCTCTAGAGGGGCCTCCTCTGGTACAAGACTGTGACCTTCTGAAGGTCTTTGGAAGTATTTTGCTTCTGGGGCCAGGCTGAGTGTCCTACTGAAGCTTGTGGTTTGCTCTTCTGCTCTCTGCTGGTCACTAGAAGATACAGGAGGGACAAGGAAGGAAGGCCAGGCCTGCTAGAACACAACCTTCTTCCTCCACTTGAGAGCAGTTGTTTATTTCAGACCCAAGCAACCTTCCAAACTGGAAAGACATTTGGACAAGGCAGAGCTCTAATTTACCTTCACACCCCACGTGAGGCAAGGGTACTGCCAAGAGATGGAATTATAGAAACAAGGCTTCCTGGTGATCTCCTAACTCTTCCAGAGAACAAGGTTTTAGTTTTTAGAACTAGCCTCTAGCACTTTGGAGGGAGCTACTCACACACAAACATCTGATATGCTCATTACCCTTTATTCTATCTCCTCATTAAAGCACCTGCCCTGGGCCCTCCACTAGGTTATGTATTATTATTCAAGTTCCTACTTAGCCAGACTTGGGTGCAGAGTACAATTCACATTCTTTGCATGGATTCATACTGGTCTTCCTATTCCTTAAAGTAAAGAAGGTTCTTGGTCAAATTTATGTGCCATTAGTGGGGTGCTGGGTTTTGTATGAGGATCTTTTTGTTTGTATTTTTGATAGAGCAGAGCAACGTATATACAGAGAGAGACAGACAAACATAGATAGACAGGTGAGTGGATGCACAAATGGAGACAAATAGAAAGACAGATACATAGATGGATACATAAATGATAGACAGAGATAGGTATGTAGCTAGATGATAGATGGATAGATAGATAAACAGATAGAGAGATAGAAAGATAGAGGACTAGACCCAGAATTTCATTGGGATAGGAAACTTTAGGGTAAGGAAACTCACCCTACCAATGTAAGAGGACATTTTGAGGAGCTGCCTAAGATATTGAGTGGCTAAGTATTTGTCCACATCCACAAAGGCAGTATGTGACAGGAAGACTTGAACCCAGATCCTCCTTTCTCCTTTACAGCTAGCCATGAATCTACTTACCGTGTATTGCCTCCTGGGCCTTCCACAACAAATTAATTGACTCCTCCATAGGAGGTGGAGCGAAGCAAGGAGTCACAACCAGGTCCTCTTGGCCAGTTGAATTTGGGGCCCATGGTCAGAGCCAGGATACAGCAGTCATTGATGAAGGTGACCATAAACATTTTGAACACTTTCTGTTTCAGACTGTGTTCGAGGTACTGGAGTTACAAAGGCAAAAAAACAAAACAAAACAGAATTCCTGACTTCAATGAGCTCATATTATTGTGTTGAAAAATCCATGAGCACTTCTCTCATTTGGAGGCTCTAGCAGATTAGAGTGAGGTGGGAGGGAAGTTGGAGAAGGTGGTTTTAAGTCCATAGTACAATGTCTGAATAAAAGATTAAGTCATAAATCAAACTCATTCTTGTCATGTTCCCCCCAGAACCACCTTTCCTTTTTGGCTTTTAATCTCTAATTTTTTCTCTCTTAAGAAAGGTGGTTTACTCTCCACTGCCAGACATTACATATCGACTCAAGTAAAATAAATAAATGCATCCAAATAGTGTAAGTAGGATGAGGAAAATGGAGCTGTCACATAAGGGGAAAAAATGAGGCCCCATGAGAGGGCACTTTTTCATAGAAAGGGCGAGCCCTGCGCCGGAATGGAGAGCATCATAATGGAGTGCTTCTGCTCTATTAATAACAAATCCTTCAGGCCTGATGCATCTTGAGCTGGATAACTTGATCCTTAGGCAGCGGAAGGGCATTATATCCCTAATAGATCATCTTGCATCTTTACATAAACAAGATAGAGAGGAAATGGAGAGTCCTTGAAGCCTCTTGCTTCTAGTGCTCATTTCCCTTTGAGGGGAAGGGTCCAACCCTTGGGTCCCTGATTCCCGTCCAGGTTATCATTGGATGCCTGTTGGCTCATTGATTTCTTCATTTCTTTTTTTTCCTTTTAAGCCATTCCCCGCTTTGTCTTGAGTTGGGTGCCATATTGGTTCAGTGGACCATTTCACAGCCTGAGGGCTCAGATAAACAATTACTAAAAATGCTGACAGTGCCCCCCAAGTGAGAGCAGCCCACAAGAAGGTAAAAGCGGTATGCAAGGAGTTTCCTTGGGGTCTCAGCAACCTTCTCATTCAACACATGGTTATGCATGTAGCTGATAACTATACACACACACACACACACACACACACACACACACACATATATATGCACACATGTGTGGAAGCCCCAAGTAATTTTCTAAGGCTGTGAGTAGAGGAGCAGGTGATTTCCATTGGTGGAAGGAATTTCCTCACTGAGAATTTTTTATACCAATGAAACCATGGCTCTGGTCCTTATATAAGCCAACTGGCCTAGATGAAGGGGTGAGTCACCTTGAGGGGGACATGGGAAGCAGCTTATGCCAGGAGGTGCTCAAACCACTCTCACCCACTCCACCACCACCTTAATTCTGATAGCAGGGAAGAAAAGTCTGGGCCCTGACACCAAAAGCCCCAAAGAACCCTTTCTGGGCTCCTCTCCCCCACCTCCACTGGTCCTGCTTCCATAACCTGGCCATGGCTTCTGTAGCTGCTGACCCCCGACCTCCTTGATGATCATGGCTACTGAAGACCCGGAGGGAAATTCTGGCCCCTGAAGTGCTTGTCATTATCAAAGAGGTTAGTGTCAGCAACAGGAGTTTTGTCCATGGAAGTGATATTAAAGAACATGCATGGCCTTTGGCTTTGGGCGTCAGCAGTGACGATGGATCTGGATCCTAAGGACAACTGGGCCTTTCCATCTGACTCACCACTGAGGCCTCCTGTCTCTCCTGAAGCTGAGCTGTGTCCCCTGGGAAAATGGGAGTGCTGTGAGAAGCAGGGGTGGTCTCGCTTCTCTGTCTGTGTCTGCATCACTTTGTACACAGGGGAAAATATTATTGGTATAAGGGATTCTGGGATGAAGAAATGGCCCTTGCCAAGGCAGGTCATCAGCTTCTTCCCAATTTGGTCTTAGAGAGTTACACAAATTGCTGAGAGTTTAATTGACTTGCCCAAGGTCACACAGCTAGTGTGGGGTCTGAACTCAGGTCTCCTTGACTCCAAGTCTGGTATACTAGCCTCTCTACTACTCTTCCACTTCCCATCTTTCCTATCCCTCTCACTGTCCCTTCCTTCTCTCCTTCCTTCCCTCCTTTCTTCCTTCCTTCCATCCTTGCTTCCTGCCTTTCCTCCTTCCTTCTTTCCTCCTTCCTTCCTTCCTTCCTTCCAGTCCAGGCTAGTTGTATTCAGCTCCATTCAAAGAGGAATAGCTCAGCCCCTAAATAGGGAAATACCAACTGCCTCCCCTGGCCCAAGCTGGCCATCAGCCAGTGAATGTGACTGATGGCTGAGATAAGCTGAGATAATCCTGCCTTCAGCCATAACACACGGCCTCTCTCTGGATATAAATACACATACATTCAGACACGTACATACACAGTCCTTAGAATGTACATACATACATACATACATATAAAGTCCATTGTCTGGGACTTAGAAGCTCAGGCTGCAGGCTTGGTCTGGTAAGTAGCCATGTATGTCCTTACCCCTTTTCTTGGCTCCACGGCTCTGAGTGCTCTAGCTGGAAGTGTGAGAGGGAAGGGAGGCAGGGAGAGAAAGAAAGAGAGAGAGAAAGATAGAGAGAGAGAGGCAGGAAGGGAGAGAGAGAGGAAAGGAGGGAGGGAGAGAAGGAGGCAGGGAGGGAGAAAGACAAGCAGAGGGAGAGAGAGGGAGGCAGGGAGAGAGAGAGAGAGAGAGAGAGAGAGAGAGGGAGGCAGGGAGGGAGACAGGGAGGGATAGAGGTAGCCCCTGCTCTGTTTCTGAGGCAGGCAACAAGAGCAGGTTGGCAAGCTGCCCATTTTTACGCTCAAACCCAAGGCCAGCTGAAGTATCTCAACACTGGAAGGGATCTAAAAGACTCTAGTCCTGGCTGAGCCCAAGTGAGGCCTCTGAGCTGTTGTCCAGGCTCCCACAGGATTCCTGACAAGTCATTTCATAAGGGATCGCATTGAAAGTCAGGAGGGACCTCAGAGTCCACCCAGCTCCCTAGCTGGGACTTTTTACAGATGAAGAAACTGGGGTCCATAGCATCTAGTGACATGCCCAAGGTCACAAGTACAATCCTAGAGCTAGTGCTGGAAGGAGCCTTAGAGAGCATTTGGTTCAAACCCTTCATTTTAAGGAAGAAGATCCCGAGGCTCCTGAGGCAAGACTTGGTCAAGGTCATTCAGACAGCAGACAGCCTCTCAGGGCTCGCTATCTTCACCACAGGCCGTGTTCCAAGCTCAACTTGGAGACTTTCCAAGGAAAGGACCCACTTCCTGCCCAGGTCCCCCATTCTCCTTTTGAGCTTGTTGCTTCATTTAAAGGCTGCTAGGGGGTCCCTAATGCACAGAGATCTGAGCCTGAAGTCAAGAACCTGAGTTCAAATCTGGCCTCAGACACTTAAAGCTGTGTGACCCTGGGCAGGTCACTTCATTCTACTTGTCTCAGTTTCCTTATCTGTAAAATGAGCTGTAGAAGGAAATGGCAAACCATTCCAGTATATCTGCCAAGAAAGCCCTAAATGGGATCATGAAGAGTCAGACAGGACTGATGTGAGCAATCAACCCCAAAATGCTAGGTAAAATACACATCCCCCATCCTTCCCCCACAAAAAAAACATCTTTCATGTTCTGTGAACATTTTATGACCCATAGACACTCAGAAAACACTGTTGATGATTATGAATTGATAGTAACTCTTTGCTTTCCTGTGTAATAATAGCTAGAATTTCTGTAGCGCTTTCAGGCTGTCCAGGCACTGCACAGAGGACAGCTCATTGGATTCGCTTACTACCCCTGTGAAGTAGATGCTCTTTTCATCCTCATTTTGAAGATGAGGAAACTGAGGTAGACAGAGCTGAATGACTTGCTTAGGGCCACACAGCTAAGAAGCAAGTGCCTGAGACAGGATTCTAACTCAAATCTTCCTGATTTCCAAGTCCCACACTGTCCACTGTGTCCCTTACTTTAATAGCAAGGAACCTTTAATTCATTTTGGATTATAGGGTCATAGATTTAGAGTTTTGAGGTCATTGGGGTTGCCATCTTTGGTTTACAGATGAGGAAACTGAGGCTTACAGAAATTAAAAAACTTACCCAGGGCCACACAGCTAGTAAGCATCTGGGGTGGTGAATTTAATCTACCTTTTCCTGACTCAAGTCTCAGACTCTATCCACCCCCCCCAAAACCTGGGACTCTGAGAAATGAGTGTGTGCATGTGTATGTGTGTGCTTGTGAGTGTGTTTCTGGGGGCTACCACACATGGTGTGCTGGAGAGAGAGTGGGGAGCTTGATGCAGTCCCATGCTTATTAATATTCCAAGCTCTGGGCTGGTGGGTGTCTGTCCTGGCCTCTTCTCTTGATGGATGCTTCTCAAGATGCCTCAAGCAATTCTACAAGCAACAACTTTCATCTTCCTGCTTCTGAGAGGGGTCAGGAAGTGTCACTCCTGTATAAACCGACTACCATGTCAGACTTGCCATCACACGGATCTCTTGGGGAAAGCATCTGGGGTCAGATCCTAGGGATACTAATGGCTGAAAGAGAGCAGACCTGCTCCGATCTTCTGTTTGCAATCTCCCCTGTCATCAGATAGAGAATGAGGAGCACTTCGTAAACCCAACTGTGAGTTGAGAGTGCTTGCTGATGCATCTTGGCAAGGGAACACACAGTAAAGTTTAGGGGAATGCAATGAGATTGTTGCGGTTGGAGGCGAAAAGCCTGGGCCTTTGGGTTGGGTGGGATCCACATGGAGCTTTGCTCTTGGTGGTGCTTGCTTCTAACAAGCCCTGGAGAAGATAGTGTGTTTCCCACCAAGACCTGAGCAAGCTCTCTGGTGATTTGTGGCTTTTTAAGTGATTCCCCAGAATTTGGTTGGTTTGATTCCCCTCATAGCTTCTCTTAGTACCTTTATCTCATGCTGTATATATTTTATATGTAGCAATTTTCATGTTTTCTCCTAAACTTGAATATCAGCTCCTTGAAGTCAGAGACTCCATTTTTGTCTTTCTTTTTAACACCCCCTCCTCATCCCCAGCCTAGGACAGCGACTGGGTCATTGTGAGTTCTTCAATGCTGTCTGCTTGGCTGACATTCCTTCCCAACGGGGTTTAATCCTTCTGAACAGGTCCAGTTCCCACACCTACCACTGTTACATAATAGGCTGTAGAAGGAGAGTTACATTGAGGGGTCAAATACCCTCATTCACATCCTTTTTATGTCCTGTTTTGTGTGATCCTGGACAAAAATCTCTACGTAGAGGGGCCTCTGTTTCCCCACAAGTAAAATAAGGTGGCTGGGTTTGCTGATCTCTAACATCCTGCCTAGCTCTGCCAAGCCTATGAGCCTGTCTCCATAATGGATCCCCCACACCAAGACTTTTCTCTCTTGGATCCATCCTTCACATAGTGCCCAACTGATGTTCCCAAAACACAACTCTGACCCATCACTCTCTGTTCAAGTGGATTCCTTATTTCCTCGAGAATAACATCACCTTTCTATGTATGGCTTTTAAAGCTCTTTACAGGCTGGCTTCAGCCTCTATTTCAAGGCAGATGACACACCATTCCCCGTCACATACACTCTAGGTTCCAGCCCAGCTGGACTATAGTCTGAGTAAGTCCCATCCTCACCGTGTTCAATTCAGCTTTGCCGCAAGCGTCTTAGAGAAAAATTGCTCTAAACTTCTAATACTGTGGATCTGCTCTCTGTGGTAGACGCCTGGGTTTCTTTAGACCAAAAGGAGACCTGCTGGTCACAATGTACCCATCCTTCCCTCCAAAGGGCAGCATGGTTGTAATGGACAGGTATCATAGAATTTCCCACGTGAAAGGGAAGGCCATTCCAAGTCTTCTTCTCCCACTCCCTCATTTGACAGATGAAGAAATGGACTTAGCCAAGTTCTAATGGTATTATTATGTTTCAAAAATGGGATTTGATCACAGCTCCCCTCTGTCTCACAGCCAGAGGTCTCTTCACTCCTCTTATTGCCTTGGGGACCTTTATGGCTGCTACGATGCTTTGCATTTTTATGTGGCAGAAACTTCCTAATCTTTAGGGTAAATTAGCAGTTTTCTCCTAAATAGTGGCATATATATTTTAAAAAGTGTAATAATTTGTCAGAGTACACACACACACACACACACATACACACGCGCGCGCACACACACACACACACACACACATGCACACACACTCCCTTCAAAATAGGAAATCATATGGGATAGTGTAGAATGCTGAACTTTCAGTCAAAATCTGGGTCACCTTATCAATTCTCTTCTCTGAGACTGTTTCCTGCTCTACAAAGTGTGGGGACTGAACCCTGATCTTAGCTTGAATCTCTGGACTTTTGACTTCTTAGAAATGGAGCCTATTTTCAGGAGTGGCCAGACTTTCACCTAGATGGTACATTAACATCAAACCATACCATAAGGTCACAAGCGTTTCCTCCTTCTCTGGTACTACCAGGAGTATCATTTGTCCCATCATCCTTTCAACATATTATTCCCTTGGAACTAACTGCCCCTTGAAACGTTGCTTCTCTTAACATCATCTTCATGTTGCAAGCAAGAAGAATGCTGTAACCAGAACAGGAATTCTTAGCCTGTTAGTGTTATGGAGCCTTTGGGCAGCCTGTGGATCTTTTCTCAGGATCATGTTTTTAAATACAGAAAATAAGATATAAAGAATTACAAAAGAAGCTGTTCTATCCATTTCTTTTATCAAAATGTTTTAAAAAGTAATTTATCAATATCATCAAAATATTTTTTTTAAAAAAAACATGTTCATGGACCTCAAGTTAAGAACCCTTTAGTTACAAGAGGAGATTATGAATTAGACACAGAAGGGACTTCAGAGGTTATGGAATTCACCCCCTCAGATGCTGTCCCATAGACCTTCCAAGGTCAGAAAATGGGAACATGCCAGTGTGTCCAGCACTTACCAGCTGGCCAGCTTGTCTTTTCACAAGATCTTTTCTCTTTTTGTTGTGTTTTTTTCTTAGTTGAAATGGTGAGGTGGGGATGGGGTCAGTACAGGAGGAGACAAGAAGACCATCATTGTAGAATTCCTTATTCCACAGGTAATAATTTGTTTTTCTTCTGGCTCGAGGATGCTCCCAGACTATCTCTATATGATGGGTTAAATGGAAGGATGTCGTGTGCTCCAACTGACCTTGTAAACCATTATATGGAATATGCCTCAATTAATTCCAGAAGCAGGAGAATCAGTTTCTTTTGAGTTAGGGTTATACTTTAAGGTTTTATTTGAATGATCAGTGTTGTTTAATGATATTGTCATCCAGGATGAGAAAGAGAAAAGATATGAGAGGGGAAAAAAATCAGGTGGAAAGACTTTCACTTTCAGAATTCATATTTGTAACTTATTGCCACAAATAGGTGTATTAAAAGGATTGAGTAAGGACAGAGTGTGTATTCCTGCCAACATCTCTCATCAAGATAACCACTGAGAGACCACCTCACCAAATATTTGGCTTTTTACAATATTCAGATCAAATGCTACCTGATGAAGCTGATTCAGATCTTCTCAGTCAGTCGTGTCTCTTCTCCTCCCCGCTCCTTGTATGGGCTGTTTATTTATGTTGGATCTCCCCTCTGAATAAGGGGTCAAGGTCTCCCAGTGCATCCCAGGTCATCTCGAGTCATCCTGAAGGATATCAGGTCACTGGATTCAGATGGCTCTGGAGGAGGTGAGGCTGGTGACCTTGCACACCCCTCCCTCACTCCAAACAAAGTCAAGTGAAAGTCACGTCATCATTTCTCTGATGGCATGGTCTTCTTCAGCAACAAAGGATGAACACAATGGAGCCCACCTGAGCTCCTATAAGGAAGGCACTATTCATCCCTGTCTTTCTCTCTCTGGCACCTTACACTGTAAATGGTTTATTGGAGGTCAGAGTATCAGAGTCAATTATAAATGTTTATTGATTGATGGATGTATGGATAAAGCACTAGATTGAAGTCAGAAAGAATTGAGTTTATGCACTAATTCTGCTGTTTGACTCTGTGATCTTGTCAATTTTTAAATTGGATTAAATGGCCTGATTATGAACAGGGTTTACAGTTCTCATCAATAAATAACTGTACCCTGCCTCCCCAAAATGCTTTTTTTGTTTTGCTCCCTATATATTTGCCAAAGTATCTAATACACAGAGAAGAAAATTTATCTGTGCTACACTTATGCTTTTGGTTCTGGCATCAAATAATTAATCTTCAATTCTCTTATCCTCTTCTCAGATTTTAATAAATTCTGAATTTAACCAGCACTAAATAAGACAACTGTTTCCATATACAAAGAACAGAAAAAGAGACTAGAACTTGAGGTTCCACCCTACACCTATCAGATCGGCAAAGAAAACAGTGAAGACAAATGACAATTGTTGGAAGGAATCCAGGAAAACAGACACATGGGTGGGGCCAGTCTGATTGGTTCAGCCCATGTGGAAGGCAATTTGGAATTATGCCCCAAAACCGGTTGACTCAGTGATAATCCTACTAGCCTAAAGAGACTAAAGAAAGAGGAAAACAACTTTCCTAGCAACTCTTTGTGGTGGCAAAGAACTGGAAACTAGAAGCGTCCATCAATTTCACAGTGGCTGAAAAAAATGGCATATGAATATAATAGACTATTGATAGTAAGTGACAAAAATCTGGGAGGATCCATATGAATTGATGCAACAGTACTTGGAGAAGTATTCAATAATATTCTAAATGTAAACTTTGAAAGATTTAAGAAATTTGATCTAGATATTGACCAACCATAACTCCAGAAACCTGAGGATGATACATTCTACCCATCACCTGACAAAGAGGTGAGGGTCTCAAGGTACAGAATGGGATATACATTTATAGACATGGTCCAATTGTGGAATTAGATTTTCTTGATTGTGTTTATTTGTTATAAGAGTTTGGTTTTTCTTTCTTTCCAACAAGGGGAAAAGGGAGATAGAAGAAGAAAAGGGACTAGACACAGACTTGTCAAAAAAAAGAAAGAAAAAGAAAAGAAAGAACAGAGGGTCTTCAAAGCATTTTTTAATTCCCAGAGGGAACAAAAGGCAAGCCAGAAAAAAAAATCAGAAAAGTAGAACAGCTTTGGAAGGTGTATGTTGGATTTAGAAGGAAAAGCAACCTGTCCATAAGAGAGATTCATAGCTTCATTGCTTTCATTTGTAAACAACACATGGAAAGCCCTGGGAGTTGTGCAGAAGGCAAGGACTACTGTGTCTGCTGAACTTGATCAACCATTCTTTTCATGTCCAGATCTTTACTGAGAGGCCTGGGCAGACTGGGAAGAGGATTTCTCAGTGCTGTGTGGGCTCCTTAGATAAGGGTTGCCCTGAGTGGCCTCTGAGACCCTTCTCCATTCTCCTAGGATTTTCCAGTCAGATGAGATATTTCTGATTGTCCTGCACATGATAAATACTTGGGTGAATCTGAATCATTAATGTAGGTAGCACTTCCATTGTTAACATTCACAACACCTTACTGACTTCTGATGCTAAAAAACAGAAAGTGTCCACATTGGAATATAAGTTGTCACTTGCTCACCTAGCTAAAGTGGTTCAGTTGTTTTGCAAAAGCAGATAACCTCAGATTCAAGGTCAGAAGGAATATTTGAGGTTATTTCATACAATCCCCTTCATTTTACAGAGGAAGAAACTGAGGCTCAGAGAGCTTAGGATATTTGCCCAGGGTCACACAAGTTTCTGGCATTGCAACCTAAGTCCTCAGACTCAAAAAAAATCCAGTTGCCTTTCCTATGAGCTAAGAAAGCAGTGTTGCAAGAACCAATGTTTTCTTTTTTAAGGTTATCATTTTTCTCTTTTTCTTTCATTTTTAAAATTTAGAGCTCTAAATTGTCTTCCTTTCTCCAGCCACTCTCCTCCCCATTGAGAAGTAAGCAAGAGGCAATGAGTTCTTAGAGAATAATGTTGTCAATGGTGCTGCTGTGACCAAGGCTGTACCACGCACAGGGCTGGGGAATGGCACTGGGCAACCAGTGGTATTCAGTGTGTTGCCAGCTGTCAGTGGTTGGAGCAGCCCTGTCTGTCTCATGGGGCCTGTAGAGAGATACTGACCAAACATCAGATGCCAAGACTGGAAGTTCTTTGCAAATGGAGGCCCCTCCGGTAGGCCTCACCTTGGCCCAGCTTCCATTTTCTTGGGCTAGAGGGTGTTAAGAGGCCATGCAGAACCTGGGACAGCAGCAAAATGCAAATTTAAAGAATCAAAAGACTCTCTGTTGGAAAAGCACTCAGAGACTGTCTTAGCCCATCCTTAGCCGGCCAAGAATGTCCTTGATGCAGCATGCCTGACAAGTGGTCATCCAAGATTGCTTAAAAACCACCGGGGAAGAGGAATTTATTACATCCAAGTGGAAAGAGCTCAAATTTATCCTCAAGTACTTAGAAGCAATGGGACCCTGGGCAAGTCACTTAACCTGTTTGCCTCAGTTTTCTCAAGTGTAAAAAGGGGATATGAGCCTATCCCACAGATTTGTTGCAAGAATCAAATGAGGTAGTATTTGTCATATTTGCTTAATGAATTAATTAATATTTGCTTAGCACAGGGCCTACCACACAGTAGATGCTATACAAATACTTATTCCTTTTCTCCGTTCACAAACCTAGATCCATATGTAAATGGTATCTCCGCACAACTGATTTGCTTTGTATTTTACTATATTTTATTTTGTGCATTTGAAAACATGATTCTGAGTAGGGTGGTAGGCAAGGTCCTTTTGTTTTTAACAGTTTTCAATTTATGTATTTTTAGTTTCAACATTCACTTCCATAAGTTTAAATTTTCTTCCTCCCCAAGACAATATGCAATCTTACATGTGCTCTACACATACATTCCTATTAAACATGTTTTCACATTAGTCATGTTGCTTAGAAGAATTATAACAAATGGGAGAAGTCATGAGAAAGGAAAAACAAAATAAAACAAAAAAGGAAATAATCTGCTTTGCTCTGCATTCCAACTCCATAGTTCTTTCTCTGGATGTGGATGGCATTTTGCATCATGAATCCTTTGGAATTCTTTTAGGTCCTTGTGTTGCTGAGACATCCATTAAAATCACTCAGCACACTCTGTAGTTGTTTCTGTGAACAATGTTCTCCTGGTTCTGCTCACTTCACTCAGCATCCTATAATTCTTTCCAGGATTTTCTGAAGTCAGCCTGTTTATCATTTCTTATAGCGCAATAGTATTTCATTACATTCATATACCACAACTTGTTCAGCCATTCCTCAGTTGATGGGCATCCCCTCAATTTCTAGTTCTTGGCCACCACAAGAAAGCTTCCATAAATATTTTTGTACATGTGGATTTTTTTCCCATTTTTATGATCTCTTTGGGATACAGCCCTAGAAGAGGTATTGCTGGGTCAAAGAGTATGCACATTTTTATAGCCCTTTGGGCAGAGTTCCAAGTTGCTTTCCAGAATGGTTTAATCAGTTCATGGATCCACCAACAATGCATTAGTGTTTCAGTTTTCTCACATCTCCAACATTTATCCTCTTCCGTTTTGTCATGTTAGCCAATCCGATAGGTGTGACAGGGTATCTCAGAGCTGTTTTGATTTGCCTCTCTCTAATCAATAGTGATTTAGAGCATTTTTTCATATGACTATAGATAGCTTTAATTTCTTCCTCTGAAAAACTGCCTGTTCAAATCCTTTGAACACTTTTTGATTGGGAAATGACTTGTGACAGACACCAGCAGAGGGTCTATGGCTCCAAAAGGTTAAGATGTCCTGGGTGAGAGGACCATAGATTTGGAGCTGGCAGGTATTTTAGAGACTATAGACAGTCTGGCCTCTTACTTTATAGCCTCAGATAAGTTAAGTTCTAGGCCAGCAAGCTAAAAAGTGACGAGACTGGGTTTGGAAGTCAGTACCCCAGACTTTCAGTCCTTCTATTGTCTGGCATTGTTTCTCATCACCACTGAAATCCTTGGGGTCCATTTGGGATAGGGGCCCATTCCCAAGTCTTCCAATGTAGCTGTTTTCATTTAGTCCATTTCAATGTTAGCCCATTATATAGCACAGGGCTTTCTGTAGTGTTTCCGTGGGGAGTAAAGTTTAGGTAGGACAGAGCTTTTGTTTGCCCTTAAGGAGATTATAGTCTAGGACTTCTAAGAAATCATATATAAATATCCACATAAACAACAAGGAGCCAGTTTGGGATTTTTACTGGGCACCTCCCGTATGCTGAGCACTGTGCTAGGCTCTGTACCAACACAGACCAAACAATGTAGCACTTCCTGCCTGCTGAGGCAGTCTATTCCTAAAGATGTTGACTTTCTAATTGGTTAATAAACATTATTAAGTGCCTGCTGGGTATACATCAGGCATTAGGCCACACCCTGGAGATAACAAAGACAAAAACGAAACAGTTCCTGTCCTCATGGAGCTTAGATTCTAGGGCTGTGCCTTCCTCCATTCCAGTGGAGTGTGAACCTCATAAGCCCCTGAGTAATTCACAACTCTCATCCTTTTTTTCCCCTCTTCCTTGATTTGGGCCCAGTGCAGACTCTGGTAATCTGGCCCACCCTTTCCTTGTGAGTTCCACTATCCTGGGCTTTCTTTTTCCTTCGGTGGATGCCAGACTAGCCTTCAATGCTCCTGAGTCTGATCCGGGCACATCTCGGGCCTCACCATGCACACCCTTCGCCTCCTTAACTTGTCTCCCTGAGTGAAATCAGCGGAAGCCAATGCAGGCCTTTTCTTGTGACTTTGTTATGCCTTTCAAGGTCAGAGGTAAAAACAGAGAGGCAGAAGAAGCCCCTAGCAGTCATAGGTTTTTGATCGATACTTCTTTAACTTACCACTTATGTGACCTTGTGCAGGTCACTTGACTACCTTGGACTCGATTTTCTCCGTTGTAAAATGAGAGAGTTGGCACAGACCTACTCTGAGGTCCTTCCTGCCTTTTATGTGATATTTCTATGACCTAGAGAAAGGTATTCTCCCACCCTAAGACATTCATGAGAGCCTGTTGGGGCAAAAAAAGGAGGTGCCTGCCGCCCAGCCTTTGACCCCCTTTCTATCTCTTCAGCATGTCAGCACTTGCCTTCTGTTTTTGCCATCATGCTCCTCCCCTGGAATTGCTGCTGCCCAGCCATTGAGCTCCCCCCCCCCCAACTCATCCGGAATATGTGACAGTGAAGCTGGGAAGGGAAAATCCACTCCCGTCCCAAGCTGCCTCCAGCTATAAATCACGCCTGTCCACCTGCAGCCTGCCTGTCATCATCAGGTTGCAGCCCTGTCGGAGTCGAGCTAGGCCAGGCAGCAGCATGCCTGGGACATGACTTAGCCCTGCTGGGACAGTTGGCTTCCTTTGATGATGGCAGATCCCAGGAGGCCAGTGGGGTTCCAGAAAAGGGCTAGGGTTAGGAGGTGGGGGTCCTTGGTGTGGCCCGGGGCTCACCTCCCAGCTCTGCTTCTCCTCCCTCCATATGACCTTAGCTAAGTCACTTTTAGATCTTTGCCACTTGCAGAGGTGTGACCCTCCACATGTTGTCTCCCCTGTAAGCTAAGGGGGCTGGATCAGATAACTTCTGAAGTCTTTCCTAGGTTTTAATTGGTGACCTTAAAGGGGAGGCATGGTAGGACTCATACCCCAAACTTCCTCTACCCGAGCAATCAGCATCTTCTCTCCAGCTGACAGTCTTAGGAATTTCATAACTTTAAGCAGCTTGTCCAGAGTCACACAGCTAAAAAGTGAACCCCTGGCTCCAAGGCCAGATCTCTGTCCTCAAAGCATCTCTACAAGCTTAAGTAACTTAGTAAGGGCCCCCATTTACCTAGTACCCTAAAGTTGTTACTGAGCACTTGGACTCCTGGCGTGTCCCTGAAGTCTCAGCGTGGTGGTAAGCTCTGGAAGCTTGACTAAGGGACTTAGACTGTAGGGACCTCAGCATTCTAGCTCTTAAGTTTTCTGAGCAACTCTTTGCTTAAAGGCCTCTTCTGAAGGGGTTCTTTGGTAGCTCTTTATAATTTTTAGGAAGGATTTTTGTTTTATTTCCTTCAGTTATGCCTGTTTCCCTCTTTCCATCTTTGTGTCTCATTCTTTCTGCCCTCAAGAGAGAGAGAAAGAGAGAGAAGAAAAGCAGAGATACAGAGAGATTTATTGATCCAGAGGAAGGAGAAATTATAATTACACTTACAAGGCCAATGTCATCCCCTTTTATATAAATATCCTAAAAAATATCAACAAGCTGAACGGTTTGGTCTTAAATCAGAAGGCAGCAGGGAAGTTGAGGGAGGGAGGAACTGTCTTAAATTCTTACCACACTCTAAAGGTTGTCGATGTTAAATGCTAACTCCTTTCCTTTCAAGAGGTATTTTTCCTCTGAATCCTCAGGCCCCTTGGGTAAAGTGGCTTTATTGCCTGGGCCTGTCAGCTGCATTGCGACATATTTTAAATAAAGATTTTCATGGCATTGAAGGCTTCTTCCACTCTTGGGCTTAGAAAACAGCCATAAATAAGGTGTGTACTTGAGGTTTTCTGTTTGTACCTTCTAGAGACCCCCTCCTCCCTTAACTCCCTCCTTTGAGCTCCCAGCAGCCTTCTGAAATGGAAAGCTGAAGAGGAAATTAAAAAAGGCTACGGAAAATAAAGACTTCTGGGAAGTATGCAAATAAGGGAAATGTCTATGGGAAAATTAAGGAAGACAAAATTCACCAAGGGAGAAGCCACTGATGTTGGGATGAAACGTTGTCATTGGAGATGACGGCCCACTCGCCTGGGTCCTCCTGGGGGATAGAGGCCTGTGTGCTCCCTACCTGCCTGCATCTGACCTCTGACCAGAGGCTGCAGCCAGCCCTTGAACATCCCCAAAGATGACAACCTTGTTTGAATTCTTTTCTCATCAGCATTCAGACACACCTCAGGGGCAGAAGGGAGAAGGATAAAGGAAAGGGAGGAGATGAAAAAGTTGAGCCTGGCAAGAAAAGTATTTTGAATTGTGCTGGGGAGGGCTGTGGGCCTGGCTCTCCCTGGAGCTTTGTCTCCAGAATTCCCCTTGTTATTTCTTGGTTATATGGACTGAGGTGTAATTGAAATTTAGTGTACATCCAGGATCCGCTTCATCCAGCTCTGTCCAGAAGGTCATGGAGTAGTTTACGATTGGTATTAGATTCCTGTCTTAATTCCTTTTTTCTAACAATTTCTATGTTTTATATGCCCCTATATATGTGGGGGGGGGGCATGTGTGCATGAATGTACATACTGTATACATGTGTGAGAATATATACATCTATGCACATGTCTTCTGGTGTGGACACACACATATGCTCCAGACCTGGGCTTTTATTAGGGCAGACAATAATGAACAGTATTGTCTGGAAACTCTTTCCAGCACTGTGCATTGGTTCCTTCTGTGTATTTTATAACTTTAGAGTGCTACTCATGCCTTGGAGAGATGAAGAGACTTCCCCAAGATCCAGGTATATCAGAGGCAGCCCTTGAACCCAGGGCTTCCTGACCCTCAGTCTGGCCCTCCGTCTGGTATCTCATGTTATTTTCAATAGGCACATGAATCTGCTGTTTATGGAGCAGTAAGTGGTTACAATGGTCTAGCCATTCCAAAAATAACATTTTTCATGTCCTTTGACTGAGTGATTCAATTTTGGATTTTATACCCAAAGAGGTCAGAGAAATGAAATTCATATGACATAGAGAGAACTGCCATGAATACATAGGGATAAGAATTGAGCCCAAGAATTTATTCATTTAGGGCACTGGGGATTCTTTCTTTGCCAGGAAAATTTTGTGATTTTTTTCTTTAGTTCAGAGTTGTATAATTAGGAGTAATTTGCCCAGGGTCACACAGGCAGGGTGTTTCAGAGGCAAGATTTGTACCAAAGTCTTTGTGACTTAGATTCCAATTGTGTATGTGTGTGTTTGTATATTGTTTATTTGTGTGTATTATTATATGTGTGTATTTGTATGTATATGTGTATGTATGTGTGTATTTGTATGCATGTGTATTTTTGTATGTGTATATTTTGGTGTGTATGTGTGTTTTGTGTGTGCATATTTGTGTATTATAAATATTTGTATATTGCGTATTTCTGTATTATGTGTGTATTTGTGTGCTATGTATTGTTTATTTTATATTTTTTGTTTTAGGATATTTGTGTATGTGCATGTATTTTTTGGTATATATGTGTGTTTTGGTGTGTATGTAGTGTATTTGTGTGTGCATGTATATTTGTATATTGTGTATTTGTGTGTATTTATATGTGTTTTCGTTTGTGAATGTGTGTGTATCAGAAAGAATAATATTGTGAATATGTGTATATTTACAGTCACCATGTCCAGGACGATAGCTGTAATTCCATCAAAATCAAGTGTAAAGAAGGATAGTTTCAATGCCTATGGTGTACCTGTCCAGCTACATTTCTATATCTGGGGTATTACAGTAGTTTTAGTATAATTTTAAGCCTAAGTAATGCTAAGACATCTTCCTGAATCCAAATCTAGTCTCATATATTTACTAGCTGTGTGACCATGGCATCTCAGTTGACTCTGTTGGCCTCAGTTTCCTCATCTGTAGAATGAGTTGGAGAAGGAAATGGCAAACCACTAAAGTACAATAAACCCAAGGACCCCAGCTTCTGGGGTAAGAACTCACTGTCTGACAAAAACTTCTGGGAAAACTGGAAAACAGTGTGGTGGAAGCTGGGCATAGACCAATGCCTGACACTGTACACAAGAATAAAGTTCAGATGGATACATGATCTAAAGACTGATGCCATAAACAAATGAGGGGAGCAAGGAATAGTGTATTTGTCAGATTTATGGAGAATGGAGAAATTTATGCCCAAACAAGAGATAGAGAACATTATGAAGTATAAAGTGGAGAACTTTGATTACAATCAATTGAAAAGTTTTTGCACAAACAAACCCAGTGCAACCAAGATTAAGAGGGAAGCAGAAAACTGGGAAAGAATTTTTGCAACTAGTGTCTGTGATAAAGGCCTCATTTCTAAAATATATAGAGAACTGAGTCAAATGTACAAGAATACAAGTCATTCCCCAATTGATAAATGGTCAAAGGATATGAACAGGCAGTTTTTCAGAGGAAGAAATTAAAGCTGTCTATAGTCATATGAAAAAATGCTCTAAATCACTATTGATTAGAGAGATGCAAATCAAAACAACTCTGAGGTACCACATCACCCCTATCAGATTGCTAATATGACAAAACAGGAAGATGATAAATGTTGAAGAAGATATGGGAGGGTTGGAACACTAATTCATTGTTGGTGGGGGCTGCGAGCTAATCCAGCCATTTTGGAACTATGCCCAAAAGACCACAAAAATGTGTATATTATTTGACCCAGCAATACTGCTTCTAGGATTGTATCCCAAGAGATCATAAAAATAGGAAAGGGTCCCACGTGTACAAAAATATATAGCAACTCTCTTTGTGGTGGCCAAAAACTGGAAATCAAGGTGATGCCCATCAATTCGAGAATAAATTGTGGTACGTGAATGCAATGGAATATTATTGTGCTATAAGAAATGATGAAAAGGAAGACTTCAGAGAGGCCTGGAAGAACTTACATGAACTGATGCTGAGTAAAAGGAGCAGAACCAGGAGATCATTGCACACAGTAACAACCACAGTGTGCAAGTAATTTTTCTGGCAGACTTAATCCTTCACAGCAATGCAAGGACCTAAGACGTTCCCAAAGAACTCTTGAGGCAAAATGCCATCCACACCCAGAGAAAAAGCTATGGAACTGGAATGCAGAATATTTTCTCTTGTCTTATATTTTGTTTTATTTGGGTTTTTCTCTTGGTTTCTCCCATCCATTTTAATTCTTCTATGAAACATGAATTATGTGAAATGGTGATTAATAAGAATGCATGTGTAGAACTCATGTAAGTTTGTATGTCTTGGAGAGGGAGTGGTGGGGGCAGAAAATCTAAGACTTATGGAAGTGATTGTAGAAAACCGAAAGCAAATAAATTAATTTTTAAAAAAGAGGAAAAAAAGAAAATTTCAAATGGAGTCTTAAAGACTTGGACACACCTGAAAAATGACTGAACGATATCAAAATTTTACGACAAATCTGCCTTCAAGGAGATTACTTTGGGAAAAATCTCTCACAGTTGAGAGCTAAAAAGTGGGAGGAGTGTAGTCTTTGGAGGCATGATATGGAAGTCCATAAAGTCCCCAGCAGAGCCAGGAAGGGAATGAAGATTGGCTCCCAGATCCCTTCCCCAAAATAGATGTCCTGGGAGGACTCACCCATGGGAGAAGGGGGCCAGCATGGTGAAGTTACAGGGGAAAAATGTTCCAGGTTAAGGCAGCCTTAGGAGATGAAGAGATTTCCAAAGTAAGAATGCAGCTGCAGTGTAGGACCAAAGTCACCCAGCTTCTGAGTCTCTAAGTTTCTTCACCTCTAGAATATTGGAGTTCATCTGGATTTTAATCTTATGAACTATGATACAAGGGAAAGTGAGGTAATTGCAATGCTTGGATCCTGGAAAAGTGACATAAAAACTGGGGCGTTCAGAAGAGAGAAAGAGAGAGAGAGAGAGAGAGAGAGAGAGAGAGAGAGAGAGAGAGAGATGAAGAGACAGAGAAATAGAGAGAGAGAGAAAGAGATGGAGAGATAGAAAGACAGAGGCAGAGACAGAGAAATAGAGAGAGTAGCACTTTACCTGGCGAGTGGCAAGTCAGAAGTGGTTTCCTGGATGTTGCATCCTGAGTTGGACTTTTGAAAAATGGAATCAGATGATGAGTGAAGACGAGAAGGACCAGGAAAACATTGTACACACAGAAATACACAATAACAGCCACGTTGCATGATGACTGACTTTGACAGACTTAGCCTTTCTTAAGAATGCAAGGGCCTAAAACAATTCCAAAGAACTCATGATGGAAGATGCCATCCACATCCAGAGAAAGAACTGTGGAGTCTGAATGCAGAGTGAAGCAGATGATTTGATCCTTTTTGTTTCGTTTTGTTTCTTCTTTCTCATGGTTCCTCCCATTTGTTCTAATTCTTCTATACAATGTGACTAAAGTGAAAATATCTTTAATAGGCATGTATATGTAGAACCTATATCAGATTGCACCCCATCCTGGGGAGGAGAAAGGGGAGGGAAGAAGAGAAAATTTAAAACTTATTGAAGTGAATGTTGAAAACTAAAAATAAATTTATTTTATAAAAAAAGAAGAAAGAAATCAGAGTGATATGAAAAAAAGAGTAGACTGGGTTGGGGGAGGGGGAATGGAAATGTGCTTTAGAGACATTTTTGGTGCAGGGCTTACAAAAAGGAAAACCTGAAAGGAGAAATCTCATTGGAACAACTACCAAAGACATTTGTCTTCAGTTTTTGGTGGAACTCTCAGCGATTCCCTGAGGTGGTCCACTGCTGAGACTTAAAGGGCCTCCCTCCTAGGAATAAGCAGATGGGTCAGTGCAACAAGAACAGGGGCTTCCTCTGGCACACCTACTTCCAAAGGGTAGAATGAAGAGCATGTGAGGGACAGCCAAGAGATGCTGCCAGAGAATGGAGGAGGCAGAGGACATAGAGTCAGGTCACATCTCTGGGGGGAGACAAGGATGTATCTGAGTCCAGGGAGGTCTTTGAGCAGGAGTGCAAGAACAGGGAGATATCCGAAGCAGTTGACCAAGAGGCATTTAGTAAAGAGGGTCAAGCCATGTGTTTAATTCTGGAGATAGAAACACGAGTGAGTTGATGCATATGGTGGGATCCAAAAGCCTTAATTCAGTTTTAAGCACTAATGGCTGTGGATCAGCTTAAAGATGTTGAAGAGAATTAGCTGTTTCCCAACCCAGGTTGTGGGGTGTTAGTGGTTCTTGCTCAGGTATGGGTTCCACCTCTGATTTCATTTTCTAGAAGGGCCCCAGTCATCAAGGTTTCATGGGAGATGAAATTTTTTAGAGGGAGAGATTCCTTGTAAATTCCAGAAAGGTGTGGGACATTGATATTGGATCTACTAACTGGAGATGGGGGGGGGGGTCTCCCAACTCTGCCCTGGACCTTGACTTCTCCCTCTATGTACTCTGTGTGGTGATCTCATCAGCTTCCATGGATGGGGGAGAAGAAGACATGCTAGGCATGTCTAGAGCAAAGATCACTTATCCCTAGAAAGCCTGAACCTCCAAATTTGGAGGTGTTTCTCTGCCATCACATCCATTCATCAGGTATATGACATTTCCTTTGAAACCATAAAAATCAGCTTGGGCAAGGTGGTATACAATTACATATTCATTTATACTTTATACCTGTGATGTCAAAACAGGTAGGAAATGTTTAGGCATGTTTCTCTCTCTCTCTCTCTCTCTCTCTCTCTCTCTCTCTCTCTCTCTCTCTCTCTCTCTCTCTCCCTCTCCCTCTCCCTCTCCCTCTCTCTCACCATGTGAGCACATATGTTTGGCATTTTTTAGCAAAACTGAGAACCTTGGAAAAAGCTAAATGGTTTAGTGAATAGATTCAAGGTTGGACTTGGAGTGAGGAAGACCTGAGTTCAAATCTTACCCCAGATGCTTTGCTTGGCAATGTGACCCTGAGCTAGTCACATAAGCTGGCTGGTATTAAAAAAGGGTGTTTGACTCCATGGCTTCTAAGGTTCCTTCCTGCTCCAAATCTATGTTCCTCTGATCGCTTTTTTAGGGGATTCTTAGAAACTTAAAAAAAGCAGTTGAGCAAAATCACATTCAAATGTTGTCTTGCCTGCAGAAATGGAAGTTTTCACCTCTTGTTATTGGCCTGCCCGCTACTGAGTAGATGCATAACCTGATGGAAATGATTAGCAATTCTCTGGTGTGTTGATCATAAATCATTCTCCACAGCCAATTAGCTATAATTCTATAAGTCATTTCTTTGGCACAACATTCTATTAACAAACAGAGCCCATGGAGACTCAGAATTGAGCTGTTGTGTTTGATGGGGACAATGGAAGCCAACGCAGGGCCTGCTCTCACTCATCAGGCCTCATTATTCCTGGTCAAAAGTCAATCATGATGAAGTGAGCTGCTCTCAGCAGTTAGCAAAGACATTCATTTGTTAGGCCCGACAACCTTGCAGGTGAACGGGGCCTTCTCACTGGGCATGTTTAGTCCCCTACCCTCCACAACCCTTGTTGTTGTGGAGAAGGGAAAATTTTGGGTTGCTTTTCTTTTAAAGAGGCCCAGTTCAACAATAATAACAGCCAAAAAAACCCCAAAACTTTAATCAGAAGCCATAAAAGAGGCTTACCTCCTTACATTGGGTAGTCAAGTAAAACATTTCAGTGTTCATTCTGGGCAACATAATGGGAAAAGAGCTTCTATGCATTCCTTTATTAATCAGAGTATTCTCAGGAAATGTAGATGAATTGGAATCTCACTTTAGGCAAAGTGAAATTTTAGAGAAGGAAAGTAGAGAAAGAAATCTCCTGGAATTTGATTCAAAGAGCAGATCTCAAGGCCAAGCATGAAATGATGGGAAAAGCATTGGCTACAGATTTGCAACCTAGCCATGGTACTGGGCACCTGTGGGATCTTGGATGAGTAACTTAACCTCTTTATGCCTCAGTTTCCTCATTTGTAAAATGAGAAACTTGGACTGGATGACCTCTAAGGTTCCATGAAGATATAAAGACAATCCTAAGGTCTTCTACTTTCTTACTTAATATGCCTGTGATGAGGGGCAGCTAGGTGGTGCAATAAATAGAGCACCAGTGCCGGAGTCAGGAGAACATGAGTTCAAATCTCACCTCAGACATTGGACACTCACTAGCTGTGTGACCTTGGGCAAGTTACTTAACCCCAATTGCCTCATCCTGGGTCATGTCCAATCATCCTGATGAATATCTGGGCACTGGATTCAGATGACCCTGGAGGAGAAGTGAGGCTGGTGACCTGCACAGCCCTCCCTCACTCAAAACAAAGTCAAGTGCAAGTCATGTCATCATTTCTCTGATGGCATGGTCTTCTTTGGCAATGAAGGACGGACAAACACACACACACACACACACACACACACACGCACCTGTGATGACCTCATCCTTTCCCTCCTCCCTGGCTGTCCTGGGGATACTGACCTCTCTGGAATCATAATCATCCTGCCCAGTCTCCCCACCTCTTTTGCCTTGACATGGCACATCCTCCTCCCTCCAGCTGCACTACACTGCCATTACTACTGGATTCACTTCATTCTTGCTTCCACTCCTGACTCTCCAGACTTTTCTGCCTTGCACCCCTCCCCCCTACTTTCCATCTCCTTTTATGTACATCTTCCCACTTTAGAATGCAAGCCCTTGAGGGTAGGAACTATCTTTTGACTTTTAGTATTACTTCTAGCATTTAGCCTAATGTCTAGCATATAGCAAATTGTTACTATATACTATATACCTTCCACCATCTGTGGAAGGTTTTGTCAATTCACTCTCCCAATTATTTTCCAAAATAAAATTATTCTCTTTGGCTGTGTATTCCCACCCCTCTTACGGTCAGGGAGAGTCACTTCTGTATTTGTATCCCCAGTTCTTAGCCTAGCACCTGGCACCAAGTTGGCATTTTACAAATGTTTTTCATTCATTCATTCTCGAGTTTGTGGGTGGATCTTCTTCCTAGTGTCCTGGTTGGCCTGTGCAGAACACTTGAGCACCCATAGCAGAGAAGTCCATATGTTTTTATTTGGGAGCAGCTTCTTGTGGTAGATAGAGGGCTGGACTTTCAGGGAGGAAGAAGAGCTGGTTCAAATCCCACCTTGGACACTTACTAGCTGAGTGCTGGCCAGGTCACTTAACTCAGTCTCAGTTTCTTGATCTGTGAATAGGGAGTGGAACTGTGATTTCATTGAAATAGAGAATGCCCTGGTGAGGAATGTTCCCTTCCCAATGGAGTCAGCACTTTCTCTGCAAAAGAAAACCACTAGTGTGCCAGAGATTATGTGACTTGCCCAGAGTCATATAGACAGCATCTGTCAGAGGTGAATTCAATCTGTGAAATGGGGATAATAAACTGCCTTCTGTGACTTGTGGCATTTCAGTTGTTTTCCTTTGGGTGACTATTTCACCCCACATCATGGAGAAGGGTGATGGCGAGCAGGTGGACCTGGGTGTGTCTTGTTTGCTCGAGTGAAAGTTTATTAAAAGGCCAGATGGTTCACAGATTGATTATTTGTTAGAAGAATGAAGACGGATGGACTGATTGTTTTCATTTCCTCACCTCTCTCATAGCTAGCGAAAAAAATCCGGGAGAAGTTCAACCGTTACTTGGACGTGGTAAACCGGAACAAACAGGTTGTTGAAGCCTCCTACACGGCCCATCTGACCTCCCCGTTGACTGCCATCCAGGACTGCTGCACGATCCCACCCTCCATGATGGAGTGAGTATCTGTGGGAGGCCTGGGGGGGCGCTGATCACCAGGTTGGTTAGCCTTGAAGGTAGCCATGATGTTGGTATAACCTTCCCATTTATTTCCTGAGACCATTATGTTAGAAAACAATTTGTTTGACTTCTGCGAAGTGAACTCCAGGGAGACGTTTGTCATTTGGTTTTATTCTTGCCTTGGAGACGTGGGCTGTCAGAATTTTGATTTGTGCATCCAGGAGGCAGTGTGGCATAGAGAGTCAGCTTTAGATTCAAGGATATTTGGGTTCAAGTCTTGCCTGTGTTATATATGTACCTCATGACCATGGAGGCAATCTCCACATCCTCAAACAGTAAGCTTCATACGTCAGTGAAGGGTCTTTACATACCAGAAACGCATACAGATAAAATCACATTTCTTCTTTCCCCCTCCAAAAGGAGAGCAATCATGGGAAATTCTCCATGGTTTGATTCAGTGTTGGGATGGGACTGGAACATTACAGTGTCCTGGGGCATATAATAAGTTTTCAATGAGAGATTATTCAAATGCATTTGACAGGTGGGGTCAGGTCTAAAGACTAAATCTGTAATTTCATTGGTGTCCAGAGCTCCCCTTTAAGGAAGTCCTGTCAACCAAGGACAGCACCTTCTCTGCAATTTACCATCTTGGAGAGTTGACAAGTGAACTTGTATCTTTAGGACTTTAGGAAGTAATATAAGCAAATTGACTAGGAACTTGACAGTCTTTTTTAAACTAAATTTTAATATTTTCCAATGAACAAAAATCTATTTTTTCTCTCATCTCATCTCCATTGGAAAAGAAAAAGAAAACCCAAATCCTTGCAACATACGAATAGTCAAGTAAAATTAATTCCTGCATTGGCAATGTCCCAAACCTCTATGTCTCATAGATGTCTGTACTCGAAGCTCCCTAGCTCTCTATTAGAAGAGGGGGAGCATGCTTCATCATCATCATCATTTTCTGAAAGCAGGGTGACCAGAGCCTTCATCTGAGTTCTTAATGCTTTCAAAGTTGTTTATTTTTAAAATGTTTTTGTTATGGGGCAAACTGTTCTCCTGGCTCCACTCTTCCAAGGATTCTCTGAAACTGTTCCCTTCCTCCTTTCCTATGGTACAGTCATCTTCCATGAGATTCATACTCCATAACTTGTTCAGCCACCTCCAACTGATGGGCACCCCCTCAGTATCTGCTCCTTTGCCATCACAAAAAGAGCTACTCTATATTTTTGTACATGTGGGTCCTTTTCTTTCTTTAAGGTATAGTAATATCACTGTATTTAGTGACTTCTGGGGCATGGGGCTATACATTCTTAGGAGTAAAACACCATATACCTAGAATTGTATCTGTTTTTTTTTAATCTGAACTTGTAGGTCTCCCCCCAACCCCTCGCTTTTTCATACTCCTTTATGGTGTGTTAACTTTCCCTATTAGAATATCAGCTCCCTGACAGCAGGCACCATCTTTCTTTTTGCTTGCATTTGTATTCCAAGCGCTTGACTCTACTTGGCACAAGATAAGAGTTTAATAATTATATGTTACCTATCCACCTGCCTGCCAAGGTCACCCACCTAGTCACTGGCTGAGGGAGCTGAGAAGAGCCCTAAGAAGGGCCTGGTCTGGCATCCTGAGACCTGTGTACCATTCCTAGCTGGTGCTGGAGGAGTCTGAACAGGCAGCTCCATCTCACTCCCCTCCTTTGCCAAGTCCCTAAGGGTCCTTTAAGTCTTGAAGCCAGGAATCTGGGATGGACCAGCTGAGATGGATGAAGAACTCTTGGTTTTCAGGTTCCTGGCTCTATTTAGCACATTTTCATTGGCTTCCTCCAGCTGTTCTAACACCTTCCCTCGGCCAAGAAAACTTCATTCCACCCTGGTCCTCCCCACTCTGTGAACACTGAAAAAATTCCAGATTGGAGACCCTGAGGAATCATTCCTAGGGTAAACTATGGGAGTAAAAGTCATCTCATTTCTCTTTGCCTGGGAAATGTGATCTGATGGACATCTTAGACAAATGACTGGGTTTGAAAAGGGATGTTAGCAAACTGGTACAAACCCCAAGCAAAGTGGCCTGGGGAGAGAAAGATCATGTGGCAAAGGGGTGAGGCTTGTTTGGCCTGGCCCCAGACAACAGAGAAGGAACAGGAGGGAGTCAGGGCAAGGAAACATTGATCTGGAAGGATTTAATAAACTGTAGCCTTCCTCCTAAGTGTTTAAACACAAAGAAAGGCCAAAGCGCCCTTCTAGGACCTTCTATGCTGATGGGGAGAATTCCAGCTTGACTATAAAGGGAAAAATCTGCAGTTAAGTTTTCTTTTGTTAAAATAAAAGAAAAAATCCCTATCTTTTGTTTTATATCACCTAACACTCACACACACGCACACACACACACATACATCCATTCAATTATAAGCTTTTGGAGGGCAGGGACTCTCTTTTGCCTTAGTTTCTTCAGCTTTTAGCAAAGTGCCTAGCACATAGTAGGTACTTAATAAATATTGATTCATATATATGTGTACATATGTATGTATAAATCTATGTATATATGTGTATATCTTATATACATACACACATGTATACATATATATGTAGGTATAGACATATGTATATATGTATTCAATTTCCCATATAAGGTGAAAAGTCAGGTTTTTTTCCCTAGCCCTCGCAGGTGCCTTGACTTAGACTCATGTTAGGGAACACAAGACAAGATGGGGGAAATCTAAGGGGCAGGAGAGGGATTGATAGTGGACACTAGTCAGATGCATTATATTGCCAGAGCTGAAGTAGGCATAGAAATGTCGCATGAGATATATTCAATTCAGTTGGACAAACATTCACAAAGCACCTGCTTTGTACAAGAGGAGAGGAAGAAGCATGACAGCCTGTGAGGGAGAAAAGGCTCACTTCTGATCTGAAATGCACTGATTGTGTGACCCTGGCTAAGTCCCTGGCCTTGTTGATTTGCTAGGGCTCCAAGTTGCAGAAGAGCTGCATATCTACCTTGGTAGAAGGAATTTCTTAAATGGAAATCCCCACATTGATGAAACCATAGATACAATGAAAACAAACAAAATGTGCCAGGCACTAGTGACACAAACACACAAAAAGGAATATTCCCTGTCCTCAAGGAACTTACATTCCCCATCATAGATATTATCCAGGAAATGTAAGATCAGACAAGGAGACTGACTGGTCCTATGGTGGAGGGCTTCCCATTGCCAGAATTATCAAGGTGGTACAGGGAAACAAAGTTAGATTTCAAGTCAGAGGATCTGGGTTTGAATCCCAGCCCTGGCACATAGCCACTCTGCCACCTGGAGCTAGTCACTTCCTTTCCTGGGTCTCTGTTTCCTCACATGTGAAAGAAGAAGTCATAGTGGATGACCTGCAGTGCCCCTTCTAGTGCTCAATCTCCAAACCCATGGACAGCCCAAGTGTTCCACAAAAGGGGACCAAGAAGTGGAGGAAGGTTTCCGTTTACTGGATGCATCGTCTGCCAAGGATCTACAAAATAAGTCAGTTGAGAGTCTCTCAGGATAAGTCGGCATGAATGGATTGTGAAGAGCATGGACAGAAGGAGGACCCACATTAGTAAGATAGCAGAGTCATCTGAGGGCTGGACAAAGGACAAAAAAATCTGGGTGATGCCCTCGAGTATTTTAAGTAACATGGTCATTCACATGCAACAGCCTTCCTTAAGGAGACTCGATACAATTCTAAGAATTAAACTGACATATTGAGGAATTTTCTTAATGGACTGTTCAATGTTGGCTCCCAGAAGATATTTTTGATAGAATACCCCCTTGTATTCACCCACTGCCCTGCCCCATTCTCTGCCATTTTAAAAATTTTCTCTCTCATGCTATAAAGAGCTCAAATTTTGATAATTTGGATTGGAAAATGAAGGGTATCCTAAAGGTCTATGGAGATTGGGGGTGTAAATAGCCCGAAGCACATCTCTAATGAGAGACAGTTTGGAGTAGGAGAGAGTGTGGGTGCTGCTGCTTAGAATTGGGAAGACTCAGGTTCAAATCTTGCCCCAGATAAATTTACTACCAGTGGGTAGCTTAGACTGTTAACACAGATAATTACTATACATGACTCCACAATTTTAAAAAAATGTATTAAGAGTTTGACATATTATAGTAGCACAAGTATGACCCTGGACAAAGCATTTCCTCTCTGACCCTTATATCTTTACCTGGAAAATTGGGCTACTTTTCCCTGAACTCGAAAGTGGGAGTTAAGAATCCTGGGTTCCTCCTGCCATTTGATGTTGATCTTTCATTAAGCATGTCTGGGTCTTTCCATCTGCCCTGCCAGCACTCCCCGAGCCCCTCTGGTCTCTGCCATTTTTTATTCTGTATATTGCTTTCCCCAATTAGTGTGGGCTTCTTGGGATCAGGACTACCTGGTCTTTTCTGCTTCTATCCCCAGCATGTGGCACAATGCTAGGCAGCATCGTAAGTGCTTTAAAAAACACTTTTCCAGCCATTTGTTCTAATATGATTCCCAAGATGATAAGAGCAACATCTCAGATTGTGTAATACCTTAAGGTTTTGGTTGTTCAGTTGCTTTTTCAGTTGTGTCTGCCTCTTGGGATCCCATTTGGAGTTTTCTTGGCAGATTCTGGAGTGGTCTGCCATCTCCTTCTTTAGCCTGAAGGTTTACCAAGAGTTTTATGTATTATCTCATTGGATTGCCCTTTGAGGTAGGGGCTACCATTATCTCCATCTGTCTCAGTGTGAATGAATGACTTACCCAGTGTCTAACAGCCTAAACATGTCAGAGACAGAATTTGAAACCATGCCCTCCTGTTGCATGGTCCAGTGCTCTGTGCAGTGCACCATAGTACCTGTAACTTGAGAGCCAGGAGAGACTATTAAGGTTGTCTGATCCAATCTCTCCATTTTACAGATGGGAAAACCAAAGCTTAAAGATGAGGTGGAGACTTGAATAGCCCCTATCTTATTTTCTGGCCTACCACTGTACCCTAATGCCGTGTTTGTTTTCTGAAGAATGCTTTCTCTGGGGGCGACTGGAGAAATATGTGTTCACTCTTAAAATATTGATCCCATGGCTGGCCCTTGCTTTTTCCCACAGACTGGTCAATAATATTTTCTTCATCTCCTCTTAAGTCGATCCTGTCATTTATTCCCTCCCCCTCCTCTCTCCATTTTGTTTTTTGGATGCTGCTCTCTTTTGATAGAGTGATTCATCAAGGTCTTAATTCTTCCTTTAAATATAAATGTGTGTGTATGTATATATACACATATATATTAATCAATGCATTCTGAATCCTACCAGAGTTCCCCATTCTCTTCTGATGTCCTTCATTATTCTGACTTTTTCCACTTTCACAAACTTCCCATTTGGTTATAACTCCCTAAGGCATGGATCTTGTAATATCATGTGTCATGTTAGTATCTTAAACCACCCCACCAATAGACTAGAAGCTTCATGAGGGCAAGGACCCTCTATTATCTAAACTGTCTATGTTTCTGAGTTCCAAGGATGTTGCTGTGTATGCAGAAAGCATTTAGTTTTTGTTAGTTGGGTTTAAATCAACAAGCCTACGGCAAGTCAATTAATCAACCTTTATTCAACCCTCATCACGTGCCAGGCTCTGTACTAAGCGGATAACACCAAAAAGTCCAAATACAGATTCTGCTTTCTCGAGGATCTCACAGCCTTTGCTAGAGTCTGGAAGCACAAAATAAAAAATGAAATGCTCCCTGCCCCCAAGGAGATTACATTCTCTGGGGGAATGGCTGCCCATGGATAAGTTAATATAACTGTAAGGGGAAGATGGTACTGGCCGATGAAAGCCCAATTCTGGAGGCACAGGCAGGAGCTCTGCCTCATGAGCTTGCTGAGCAGGACCCTCCATTCTCACCAGCCAGTCCTCCTATTGCTTAAAATATGAACAAGGTAAGAAGTAGCTTGGGCTGTATGAGAGACTAGCAACTGGCAGTCATCTTGTAGGAGGGGGACAGTCAGCGATGGAGAGGTGGGAATAGAGTGGCCCAGGTCTTGGAGGTATCCTGGGTAAAGGGACAGAGTGTGTCTGGGGAACAGGAGGCTAATACGGCTCAGCTGAGAAGTCCACAAAGAGGAGTACACACAGTCTGACAGAAAGAGAGAGAAGTTGGAGCCCAATTCTGAAAGACTTTGAATACCAAAGAGAGGTGTTTGTATTTTAGTCTCTTCTGCTTTGGAAGCAGAAGAGTGATGTGATGACATCATTTAAGACTAGGTAGAGGACACATCAGAGAGACCACAAACCCAGAAACCAGTTGGGAGCCTGTCCATCATCTAAGCAAGAGTTGACAAGGAATCTAAGTAGAGTGGTAGCTGCATACATTTCCACAAGGGAATGGCCATCAGAATGGCCATTGTGGGTGGAATGGGCAACACTTTGCATCTGATTTGGTCTGGGATATGAGGGAAAGTGAAGAGTTGAGGGTGAATCAATCTGTAAACTGGAGTGACTGCAGGGGGCAGGAGGCCCACAATGGAAACAGAAGCCAGGAAGGGAGAGGGAAGAATTTGGAAGGAAAGACAATGAAATCTGTTTCAGACAAAAGAAGTTTGGGATGCACACAGCCTAGGTGGAGTTACCTGGCGGTCACCTGGTAAGGCTGGATTAGAGGGCAGAGAGAATGAGGGCTGGATGCCTGCTGCAGCGCTGGGAGTTATTGCATCAGTTTTGTTCATTATACATAAGAAGAGGGAACAGAATAAGTGGAAAGATCATCCTGGGCTAGAGATGGTATAGCAGAGGGAATGCAGGTCCTGGGGTTGGGGTGATCCAAGGTCATAATCTGGCCTCAGACACTAGTCCAATGGGCTGGTTCACTCCATCTGTCTCTACTTCTGCTTCCTCACCTCTAAAATAGGGATCCTAATAGGTCCCGCCCACAAGTTGTTGTGAGAATCAAATGAGAAAATATTTGTAAAGCACTCTGCAAACCTTAAAGCCTGCAACATAAATGGTGGTAGTAGTAGTGGTAGTAGTAGTAGTAGCATTGGTGGTAGTAGTAGTAGTAGTAGTTGTAGTGGTGGTGGTGGTGGTGGTATTGGTGGTGATAGTAGTAGTAGTAGTAGCAGCAGCAGTAGTAGCAGTAGTGGTAGTAGTCATGGTAGTAGTGGTGACGGAGGTAGGAATAGTAAAGAAAACAAGTACAATCCTCATTCCATGTGATGTCCTTTTCTGTTTGAAAACAACTTGCGCATATCCCTCCCCCCATCCCTCTATCCCTGCTCCTTCATTAGCCTGTTCAAATGTTCTCTGGTCTAAGCAAGTCCATTTCCCCAGTGATTCCTCATATACTTTGATTGCAAGACTCCTGTTTTGTGTTCTGCCTCAAATCTTCCTCTCCCTGTCACTGCCAATGCATCCACACAGCCACTATCAATCCCCCAATCACTCCAGCCCTCTCCTCCCCAGCTTAGTAAATGTCAGGTGCTCCCTCTTGACCCTTCTCTAGTTGATATTTAAAGCCCTTTCAAAATCTGACCCCTTCCTCCCTTTATAGACTTCTTACACATCAGTTTTTACACACACACACAGACACACACACACACACACACACACACACACACACACACACACACACACACACACACACACACACACACACACTCACTCACACTCTGAAATCCACCCCTACTGACCTGTTTCCTCTTTGGTGCTCTCACACCAGCTGTTCCTCATACCCAAAAGGTCCCTCCTCCTCCTCTCTGCCTTGAAATCCCTGGTGTCATTCAAGAGTCTTCTTCTACTTGAAGCTTGTCTTGATCTCCCTACTTCTAGAGCAGGAATCTGAAAGGAGGCTTGGGGAGCCAGGAGTTGGAGGTCAAGAGGGAGAACCTTCCAGTATGGCAGACAGCCTGGCAGCAGGAGAATGGACCTTCATTACATGACTTACTCAGATCTAGAACTCAACAGCTAGTAGAAAGGAAGATTCTTCCTCAAGGGCAGAGCCTTGCTTATTTTTGTCTCTGGACCCTTGGCACTTAGCCCAGAGTCTGGCATATAACAGGTGCTTAATAAATGCTTAATGAATTGACCTTAGAATTTCAGCAGCTCCTCAAACATGGAAAACCTGCCCTCTGACTGCAGCCATCTAGCCTTCCAATACGCCCCTTCTTTCCCTCACCTAAAAGCTTACCTTATCACAATCTGGGATCCTTTGATCCATGCAGTCTCCAGAGCACATCTCTCCTGCTCCCTCCAGTTTTACTTCCTTCCAGACCTGACCTTGACCCCGTGGTCTGCTGCTTTCATGTTGCACAGCCCCCCTCCTTCTGCTCCCTTCCCTGGGAATCCTCACCCTTGACTCATCCCCCACCATTTGATTCTCAGTTCTTTGGCTATTCAGCCTTGCTGGGGACGGTCAGAAACAGAGCAGACTTTGCCCCCTAAAAGCCTGTGCATATATAACCCTACGTGTACCCTCACTGCTCTTTGATAATCCTTTTTTCTTTAAAAATATATTGTTATTTTTACTTTTTTTGTCAGTTTCCTTTTCCAATAGCTCCCTCCCATCCAAAGTGAGGACCATGACGCCCACCTTGTTGTAACAGCTGATCCTTTCCTTGTCTCCAGTATAACTACTCCAGTCCTTATCACCCCCACCAAAAATCGTCTCATTCCTCCGTCTGGATTAGCCCTGCAGTGAAGTTGTAACCTAAACTAACGGTGACCCACAGCAGGTGGGCAGGTGCCATTGGGAAAATGCTTCTCCCATACCACATAATGGTAGCACCAATTTGGGGGGGTGGGACTGATAAATAACTTGCTCCCCTTTTTATTTTGGGCGGGACAGAAGGAGTCACATGAGATAAATTACCATCTGTGTCCCAGATATCATTCCATAATCTTTTCTCCCAGACTAGCCATCATCCAGTCTTTCCTGTGACTGTTGAGGTCACCACTATCCTGCTAATCACAGGCTTTTCACTCAAAGCATTACCTCCCTCTCTCTCACCCCACAGAGCCAATCATTTCTACCTTTTACTGCTTTTACATCCACATAGCTCACATATCCCTCCTTCTCTCCATTCAGATCTCCTTCCCCTTTAGATCACTTGAATACCTTTCTCATTGGTTGCCTAGCCTCAACTTCCCCTCCCCGCCAATCCATTCCCCATTCAGCTGAATCCCCAGTAGCCAGCGTAGTGCCTGGCATACAGAAAGAGCTTAATAAATGCTTGACTGACAGCTGTCAAAGTGATTTGCACAAAGTGCCATTCTAACTAGTGTCACTCCCTAACTCAATAAACTCCCATGGCTCCCTATGGACTCCAGGAATAAATGGGATTTTTACCTTTATTTCAGTCTGTTGTATCAATATTTGTGTCAATTTATGATGTAAGTAGTGATCAGTTCAGTTGTACATTTTCTAAATAAGTAAACATATACATTGAGAAATGCGCTCATTTAAAAAATTTGTTGTATCCATTCATTCGTTCGTTTATTTATTTTGATGATAGGAGTTTGTTGTCTTAGACAATGAGGTGAAAAATTTCCTAGGAGAGTGAAATGGAAGTTTGGAGTGGCCAGCAGGAGAAAGGCGTTTAAACACCCAAACCTATAGCATTGGATTCTCTGTGCCAGCCCTTCCTTTCTCACTCTGCAATTTGAACTCTCAGCACAGGGAGAGGAAATAGGCCCCCTGAAGGGTCTGTCCAAGACCCTGGCACAATCCTGGATGGGCAGAGACCAACTACAGACTGGCCTGGTCAACGGTCAGAGCTCTCCATCCTGTAGCGTCCATACGAATGGATCCTGTAGCTCTTCCAGGCTTTAGGCCCCACTGCCATAAGGGCCAAAGAACCCAGTTTATTTGTTCCAGTTTGTGAAAAAAGAGAATGAAAAATGACCTCTGGATATGCGGTGACAGGTCTGGGGTTTGTCTAGTAATTTGCCTGTTTGACTGACCCAGCCTGACTCCTGCTTCTCTTTGGCTTCTTTGAATGTGATATTATTTCCTTTGTGAAGTGATCTTCCCCTCCCACTTTGAAACCCAAGTTTAAATATTTGCCAGCTCAGATGTCCAGGGTCTTATCTCAGCTCTTTCTCTGTTTACCTCCACTCTCAGGGGACAATTAAAGGGGAGATAAGAGGAATCCTGGATGATTCTTTTCAGGCTCGTGTTGCTCAAATATTTGGAGTGTAGGCATTTCTCCCAAAGAATCTGACTGGCCCGTGCAAAGGGAGTTCACACTCCACTCCGTGGCCTTGGCCAGGGAGCCAGCCCCACCCAGTTAGCCGAAGATGGTAGCATCCCAGGATCTTGGAGCCAGAAGGGACCTCAGGTTTTATTCTTGTCAAAGTATCCCCAGGGGCCAGCACAGTGCTAGGCATGTGGTAAAGTCTTAATAAATGAATCTGGATGAATTGTTAACCAGTTTGGGCCTATCAATCCCTCAAAATAAATGTACTCTCTAGCATCCAAGACTATTGCTAGTCAGCCAGTTTCTGTTTGAATACTATCAGATACAGGGAACTCAATACCCCACCCCCAAGGAAGTCCCCTCTGGATTCTTCTGATGATTAGTCTTCCCTTGTATTTTGTTAAGCCCTGAGTCTCTGCCATCTGTGCTCATCACAAATACTAAAACAAGTGCCACAGCAACACCTCCTGACTTTTCACTCCCCACAGAAATATTTATCACTGTCCTTTGTTTTCAGTGTTTAAGTGACAGTATTTTGAACTGAAGTTAAACATTTCCTAAAGGTCCCTGGGGAATTGGATTTAATTAGAGATAGAGGCTAAGTATGATTCTTTCACTAAAATCACTTTGTGCCAAAAGACAAGTTCTTTCCCCTCTGGATGGTCTGTCTGCCTTTCTATCTGTCTACCACTACCCATCTATCCATTTTCATCATTCATCTATCCATCCATTACTATCTAGTTATCTATCAGTTCATTTCTATTTATCCAATGATTCATCACTATCCATCTATCATCTATCTCTTTAGCTATCCATCCCTATCCATTTTTCTGCCTCTCCATTCATCCATCATTTTCTATCTTTCTTTCTTCCTTTCCTTCCATCCATCCACCCATCCATCATTATCCATTTAGATATCATCTACATATGTATATATGTATCTATCTTTCCATCCGTAACCATTTTTTTCTATCTTTCCACTCATCCATCACTGTCCATATAGCCATTTATCTCTCCCTATCTATCCATCGCTTTCCACCTGTCTATCTGTCTCTGTCTATTGGTCTATCTCCATATCTATCCATCATTATCCATCTAGCTGTCCACCCTTCTGACTCATAGGTCATAGTCAAGTCAACAACCATTTATTAAGTGCCTACTCTGTGGCAGGCACCACACATGCAGAGAAAAAAGGCAAGTCCCTGCCCTCTTGAGCTTGTCTTCTGTGGGGATGGGAAAGATAGACCAGTAAGTACACAATGATCCCTGGTAATTGGAGTTGCCCCAGAGGAGGCTGGATCAGAGAAGGAGGGCACTGGGTCACCATTGCTGAGAGTTGCCTCCAGGTGCTTGTTGGGGCCCTTTTAGATGGGATTCACCTCTGGGTATGTGTAGGGCTGGATAAGATGCAACCTAAACCCACAGAGAGCTCTGTGAGAGGCTGCAGAAGTCTGCCCACTGAAAGTTCTTCAGTACCTTGGAGGCTGAACCCCCACCCCATCCAGACCATCTTCCAACAGCCTTCACAAACCTCCCTGGGCAATAACTCCTCATCTGTTTCATTTTGGAAGGCAAGGCTGTCCAGTGGTCAGAGAGCTGGCATCCAAGCCTAGAGACTTGGGGTAAAGTCCTCCTTCTGACGCCTGTAGGCTGGGCCTGCCTGGGCACGCCATTCAGCCTCTCAGTGCCCTGGGAGACACTCTAAGACTGCAGGTGGAAGAGAGGGCATTCTCTGCATTAGAGAGAGGGACAAGGAAATCACAGGGCATGCCCTTCCCTCAACCCACTCTGTTTCAGGGTATGCTCCTTTCTCTCATCTCCACCTCCTGAAAATCCTTTCCATCTTTCAAAGCCAAGCCCAAGACATGATCCTCATAGCAACCCTGGGAGGAAGGTGCTGTTATCCTCCCTGTTTTACAGATGAGTCAAACAAAGATGAAATGACTTTCCCAGAGTCACACATCTGGTAGTTGCCTGAGGCCACATTTGACCTCAGGGTTTCCTAGCTCTCAGTCCAACACGCTAACCACTGAGCTATGTAGCTGCGTTACTATTAACCCAACAGGTCATAGTAATTGGCTCTTTCCATTTACTCAGCTCACTCTTCAACAACCCATTAATCAATCAACGTACATTTATGAAGTCTCCATGTGCTAGGCCCTATGCTGAGCACAGGACTGAAGTCCAAACCGGTCTCCCTGTAGCTCCCAGCTGCAGGCAGTTTTGCTTTTCTGAGTGATTTATGGGGATCCTGCTTTTCAGTGAACCCCTCAAATAACTCTTCAAAGCAGGACTAGAATCATTCTGCAGGGGAGGGGCAAGCCAGTACATATCATTTCGAGACTGGAGGGAGACCTTCTGAAGATCTGTGCAGCTATATTAGCATAGCAGAGAGAGAAGTCAACAAGACCTGAGTTCAAATCCTGCCTCAGACACTAACTCTGTAAATGCAGGCAAGTCTCTTTAATCTCTCAGCCTCAGTTTCCTTATCTGTAAACTGAGACTTTTGGACTCCTTGGCATCCAAAGTCCCTTCTATCTCTAAAACCACGACCCTTGAAGTCTGGAGAAATGCTCTTGGTTTCAGAGGTTTTGTACAGCAAGTCACCCTGCATGGGAGATTGAAACAAAGGGAAAGGCAGAGTCTCGGCTGTCCACCCCTCCAAGGTGCATATGTCCATTCTCTGTATATACGTTTTTTTCTCTTATTATTTCCTTTCTAAACGAACTCCACAGAAAAGTTGATTTACCCAGTGAACAGCCCAACTAAAAACCATTTGGAGCTCACTTGAACATGGTTTTGATGTAAAAGTCAAAGCTTCTACAAATTTATTTTATCTCCTACATTTGCTGATCTCCTGCTTGTAATTCCTGTTGAGGGAGAATAGAAATGACTGAGGCCTGATGGGAATTAAATGTCTGAAGTTCAAAGCTGGCCGTACATCAGAGCAAGCGTCAATCAAATGTGCATCTTGCAAGCGAGGCAGGGAGTGAATTTCTCCACGGGGAAGAGATCAAAGTGGGTCTGTTTGCTCCCTCGGGATGTGCTTTCGATCAGTTGTTCATGAAAGTAAATCCAGAAGGAAGCTGACTTTTTTTCTTAAAGGGGAAGGGGGGAAAGGGAATTGTGTCTCTTGAAATGAATTTCAGCCAGTGTTTTGATCTTGGGGAAGTAGGTACCAAAACCCACCGTCACCAAATGTGTGGTTTCAGTGGGTGGAAGTTTGGGGGAGATTTGGGATAATTTTATGCCTGTGGTCATTCCCAACTCACTTTAAAGAGAAAAAAGCCAAAAGAATTTCCATTAAGGTAAAAATCTGGGCTTTGAGTTACTTCTGACCTTCTCTGTGCAAGTGTGGATGGCAGCTGTGCTGGTGTAGACATAGAGTCCAGAGAAGGTGGGTTTAAATCCCAGCTCTAGCCCTTTAGTTGTGTGCCCTGGGGCAAGTCATTTAATTTCTCCATGCCTTGGTTTCCTTACCTGTAAAATGGGGATCAATCATGAGGACAGAAACATAGAACAGAGGAAAGATCACTTAGCCTGGAGTCAGAAGACAAGGTTGATTCAAGTTCTCACCTCTGACCTTGCTGTGTGACCTTGACATATTTGAACTATCCTGCCTTATCTGCAACTATGTTCCCATTGTTATATGTAGAAAGGACAAGTTATCATGAATTTTGTTGTTGTTGAGCTGTGTCCAACTCTTTGTGACCCCATTTGATGTTTTCTTGGCAAAAATACTCGTGGTTTGCCATTTCCTTCTCCAGCTCATTTTACAGGTGAGGAAACTGAGGCAAACAGAGTGAAGTAACTTGCCTAGGGTCATACAGCTAGTAAGTATCTGAGGCTAGATTTGAACTCAGGAAGACGATTCTTCCTGAGTGCAGACCCAGCACTGTATCCACTGTATTCCTCTAAGAAAATAGTGCTTTGTAAACTTTCAAGTGCACTATAAATGCTTGTGGTATAAATAACTTTTCTTTTGGTACATTATATTTAAATTTATATTTATATTTAAATTTATATTTAAATGCCCACCTAAAATTGCCCTGCTAAAATTCTAATCCCCCTAAAATTCTCTTAGGGAATACATGAGAATCACTAGTATCTATTTTATAAAGTATTCTTTTTAAATTTATTTATTTATTTTTAGTTTACAACATTCAGTTCTACAAGCTTTTGAGTTTTAAATTTACTCCCCCTGCCCAAGATGGAGTGCAGTGTGATATAGGCTGTACTTATACATTCACATTAAACATATTTTCACAGTAGTCATGTTGCAAAGAAGAATCATAAAAATGGAATGAACTATGAGAAAGAAGAAACAAAACAAAAAAGAAGGAGCAAATAGTACGCTTCAATCTGCATTCAGACTCCATAATTCTTTCTCTGGATGTGGATGACATTTTCCATCATGAGCCTTTTAGAGTTGTCTAAGATCCTTGCAATTGCCGAGAAGCACTTATCAAAGATGGTCCTCCAACACTGTTGACTGTAACTGTGTACAATGTTCTCCTGATTTTGCTCCCCTCACTCAGCATCAGTTCATATAAGTCTTATCAAGTGTTTTAAATTGGAACCATATTTTTCTGAGGTTAGTGGGGAATCATGAGGGGATATTTTTGAATTGTCACACTTGAGACAAATCCAAAATGCCTTGATCCCTTATAGGATTACAGATCTGGAGAAGAGAGGGGCTGTGGAGGTTGCCTCATTTAAATCTCTCATCTTATTGGTAAAGAAACTGAGGCCCAGGGAAGATAAATGACTTTCCTAAAGTCATACAGGTTCTAAGAAGGAGAGATGGAATTTAAACCCAGGCCTCATGAATCCAAGTTCAGTACCTCTAAGCTAAACCACATACCAGGTTATCTTCTAAGGATCATGTAATTAAGATGGAAAGGCTCTTATATGGCATCTAATCCAACCACTTCATTTTACAGATGAGTAAACTGAGGCTCAGGTAGGTTCAGTGTCTGCTGAGGCCCTTGAACTCTACACCCAACACTTTTCCCCAGTGTACCACGTGCCTTTTACTAGAAACCTGCTGCAGACTTACTACTTTTTGTGACCCCTGAGACCAGAAGAAAGAAATGGATATTAGCAAATAGAAAATGTGTAGAATCCTTGGATAAAGAATCAAAATAACTCTATGAGTTATTCGAGATAGTGCAATAGACTTCCCCCATATTTCCAGTGTGGGCCCCAAGCCTAGGGCTAGAAGAAATACTTGCCCCAAATCACACTTTAGTGTGATCACACCTTGGGGGAGCCAGAATTCCTCAGACCTCAGTCTCCAAACCTGGAGTTCTTTCCATAGTACCTGGGTGGGTACAAGTAAGCATGACTTCCCCATGGCCTTTCTCAGAGGACTTGTCCCAGAGGACATGCCCTTATGACTGCTTCCTTCAATTTCTTGTTGACATCCCCTTTTTATGCAATGGGCAATTCTTTGATCTCAGTACCCAGCTTAATCAGCACAGACACCGTAGGTCCTTACACCAGAATTGCTATGTCACCTGGGTGGGCTTAGCCCTTTCCTGTGGTCCAGCTCACGTAGAACAATTTCACATAATTAAAAATCTTGCAAGATGAGAATGTCATTAAAAAGAATCTTAGGGCGACTAGGAAAGCCAGATGGGGGGAGGGGAGTGGGTTGTTATTTCTGAACTATTAAAACACAAGAAGCCAGAGGGCTTAGACTGGAGTGAACAATTTTCAAATCCCCCCGATGCCGTCAAAGCTTACAGTTTACAAAGGTTGGTGTGGGGGCAGGTATGCTGGATTTGGAGTCAGAAGCCTTGATTCAAATCCTCATTCTGCCACTGACTACTTTCTCTGCCTCAGTTTCCTCATCTGTAAAATGAGGGAATTGGATGAGGTGGTCTCCAAGGTCCTTTCTGTCTAAATCATTCGTTCTACCTACCTTCCTTCTTTTTGAGAGGAATGAGTTTACTGGAAATTTGAAGTAATAATATTAACTAATGATGTCTAACACTTATAGAGCATCTACGTGTGCTGGCCACTTTACAGTTATTATCTCATTGATTCTCACAACAACCCTGGGAGTAGGAGCTGTTATTTATCCCCATTTTACAGATGAGAATACTGAGTCAGACAAGGGTTAATGACTTGCCAAGAATCAAATAGCCACTCAGCATCTGAAGCTGGATTTGAACCCAGGTCTTTCTGACTGCAGGTCCATCCCTGTATCCTCTGAACTTCTCAGTTGTTTTTGTCTAGAGAAAAGTTGGAGAAGTCTCTGGGGTTGAGCGTTAGTCATGTTTGGCACAGAAATGGGAAAACGTAAGGAGGACTTGCAAGCTGTTGTCTTATGGGTAGGTAGAATGGTCTACACAGAAATTAAACCAGTGAGTATAAGTTTCAGGCAGTCAGATCTTGTCTTAACAAAAATCCAATCCCTGAAATAGAATGCATGATATTGTGTTCCTGGTAGTGAGTTCCTGGGTTCTATAAGTACTCAAGTTTCGGCATCAATGTCTGTGAATATTTGCCAATTCCTGTTTTCTAAAACTTTATACTTGAACCTCAAATTTCTTGCCCATTCTCCAGGCCCCCTCTTGTACTTGTGGATGAGGCTGAACCATCCACAGATGTGTGTTGATGATTCTCTTTCACTTCTGCCAGGTTTGATGGGAACTTCAACACCAATGTGTCCAGGACCATCAGCTGCGACCGACTCTCAACCACCGTGAACAGCCGGGCCTTCAACCCAGGCCGGGACTTAAATTCCGGTCAGTGATGCCTTCCATTTCTTTGGATTTATCCCAGGGAGCATTTCAGTTTTTGTCCCCCTTTATGTCTCTTTGGTTTACAGGCTTGACCTCAATGTCCCAGAAGCAAGCCTTTTCTCTTTTTGAAAAGCTGCCCTGTGCTCTGTAATGGGCCACGTCTGATTGGACACTTGACAGCTGAAGTCATAATCAGGGTCTTTGACTTGTCGGTTTTTACATCCTATGTAGATTTCATTGCCAGCCTCTGTTTTTATGCCATGCATGGAGTGAAAGAGGTTAGAATTTTATCTGCATTTTTCCATCTGTGGTGTTTTATTGATGACAATGAGTTATGTCAGCAAGCATTTATTCCTTGCTTATTATAATAAATGGCTAAACTTTATATGTAGACATCTAGGTGGTGCAGTGGATAGAGTACTGTACCTAGAGTCAGGAAGACTCATCTTCCCGAGTTCAAATCTGACTTCAGACACTTCCTGGCTGTGTGACCCTGGGCAAGTCACTTCACCCTGTTTGCCTCAGTTGCCTCATCTGTAAAATGACCTGGAGAAGGAAAGGGCAAACTACTTCAGTATCTTTGCCAAGGAAAGCTCAAATGGAGTCACAGAGAGTTGAATAGGACTAAAAAACGACTAAACAACATTTATATATATATTTATACATACACACACACACACATACACACACACACACATGTGTGTGTGTGTGTGTGTGTGTGTGTGTGTATATATAGTGATTTAAGGTTTTCAAAGTGGCTTACATACGATTTCTCATTTGGTCCTCACAACAACACTGTAAGGTAAATTCTATTTTCCCTATATTACATTTGAAAAAACTGAGGTTTGGGAAAATTAAGTGAAATTTTTTTTAAAAAAAGTAAAAATTAAGGGTTGCACAGCCATTAAATGTCATTTGAATTCAGGTCTTCCTGACTCCAAGTTAAGTCAAATCACAAGCATTTATTAAGTGCCTACTATGTGGCAGGCCCTGTGCCACGTACTGGGAATACAAAGAAACGCAAAAAACAGGCCCAGCCATCACAGAGCTTCTACTCTGTAGGGACAGATAGCAGGTAGATAACTCTAGGCAGTCAAGTGATATGCAGGCTATATTGGGGAAGATCTTCGGAGGGAAGGTGCTGGCATGAAGGGGAATGGGAATGACTTCCTGCAGAAGGTGGAATATAAGCTGAGACTTGTCAGAGGCCAGGAAGTAGGAATATGGAGATGAGAAAGGAGACAGCTCCAGACATAAGGAAAGCCAGTGAGCACAGCTGGAGTAGAAAGATGGAGGGACAGCAAGGAGGCCAGGGTCACCAGGCCACCAAAGCCATCCACATCCAGAGTTGTCCTTGGGCTGAGATCTGAGAATACAAAGAAGACGAAATATATAAGAAGATAGATAGACTGGTAGAAAGATAGATAGATGGATAGATAGATAGATAGATAGATAGATAGATGATAGATAGACTAACAGAGATAGATAGACGGAGATAGATAGACTAAGATAGATAGATAGACATACAGACAGATGGATGATGGATGGATAAATGGATAGATAAGTAGGTGAATAAATGAATGGACAAATAAATTAGCCCTTCCTTCAAAGAGCTTGCAGCCAAATGGGAAAGCCTACATAGAAATAACTAAGTATGGGCAGAATACATCCTTACAGGCATACATCAGTTGTACATCCATCAGTTATCCTTCCTTTTCAAAATCAGACCAGTCTGTCTTTTTCATGATCATCTTTTTTTAATGGCATCCTTCCTCTAATTCTTCACCATTTCCTGTTTTTAATTCATTGCAGCCTGCTCATGCCCACCATTCCTCTCTCCCTCACCCTTTGGGTGAGCCTCATTTTCTCTTCTTTTTTATACATTGGGTCTATAATTCATAAGATCATATATTTATAGCTGGAAGGGACTTTCCTACCTAGTACAAGCAGAGTTCAGTTAAGTAACCTGATGTTAACTATCAGGGCTGCACACTGATGTAGCTTCAAAATGCACTTACATCTTTCCCTTCTTGCCCTGAAGTTTTTCATTTGGGTTCTTTCATTGACCCAGTTGCCTTTTGTATGTGCTTCAAGTTAGAAATGAGACATGTTATTTTTTTTAAAAACCAGATACACTGCATGCGAGTAGTCCTTTTCATTAGGAGAGCCCAGTGTTTCCTTGTTGAATTTGAAGGTGTGAAACCAAGGGTTGGACTTGTGTAAATGCAGAAAAGCAGAAATAGCCTAGTGAAGCAAACATGTAGCCTTATGCCCCAGGATGTCTTTAGCAGAGAAATACCTAACTTCAATAGGTCAGAGATTTGGTATTTTGTCCCTCTTCTACTGCAAATTGTGACCCCTGGGTGACTTAGTAAATGATTCTTTTTTTAAAAAAAATAGTTTTATTTATTTATTTTTAGATTTCAACATTCATTTCCACAGAATTTTGAACTCCAATTTTTCTCCCCATCTCTCTCCTCCCCCACCCATAACACCTTGCATTTTGATTACTCCTTCCCTCAGTGTGCCCTCCCTTCTATCACACCCCACCTTTCCCTTATTCCCATCTTCTCTCTTTTCTTGTAAGGTGAGATAAATTCCTATACCCCATTACCTGTATTTCTTATGTCCCAGTTATATGCAATAACAATTCTCAACATTCATTTTTAATACTTTGAATTCCAACTTCTCTCCCTCCCTCCCTACCCATCCCCACTGAGAAGGCAACCAAGTCAATATAGGCTATATATGTGTCATTTTGCAAAAGACTTCCATAATAGTCATGTTATGTAATGCTGACCATATTGCCCTCCATCCTACCCTGTCCTTCCTTTTTTTTCTATTTTTTCATTTGACCTTGTCCCTTCTCAAAAGTATTTACTTCTAGTTACTCCCTTCCCCCATTTGCCCTCCCTTCTATCATGCCCCTCACCTCACTTGTCCCATTCTCCCCTATTTTCCTGTAGCATAAGATGGATTTTCATACTAAATTTAGTGAACATGTTATTTTCTCCTTAAGCCATAAGTGAAGAGAGTAAGCTTCACTTTTCCCCTCTCACTTCCTCCCTTTTCTCCTCCATTGAACAAGATTTTTCATATCTCTCTTATGAGTGATAGTCTGCCCCATTCCATTTCTCCCTTTCTCCTCCCAATATTTTCCTCTGTCACCCCTTAATTTTATTTTTTTTATAGATATCATCTTTTCTGATTCAACTCAACCTGTACTCTCTGTCTATGTGTGTGTCTGTGTGTGTGTGCGTGTGTGTTTAATCCCTCCACCTACCCAAATACTGAGACAAGTCTCAAGAGTTACAAATATTATCTTTCCATGTAGGAATATAAACATTTAGAAAGTCCTTTATGATTTGTCTTTCGTGTTTCCCTTTTCATGCTTTTCTGAAAGTCAGATTTTCTATTCACTTCTAGTCTTTTCATCATGAATGCTTGAAAGTCCTCTATATCATTGAATGACCATTTTTTTTTCCCTTGAAGTATTATACTCAGTTTTGCTGGGTAGGTGATTCTTGGTTTTAATTCCAGTTCCTTTCACTTCTGGAATATCCTATTCCAAGCCCTTCAATCCCTTAATGTGGAAGCTGCCAGATCCTGTGTTATCCTGAATGTATTTCCACAATACTGGAATTGTTTCTTTCTTTCTAGCTGCTTGCAATATCTTCTCCTTGACCTGGGAACTCTGAAATTTGACCACAATATTCCTAGGAGTTTCTCTTTCTGAGTCTCTTTCGGAAGGTGATCAATGGATTCTTTCAATATTTATTTTGCCCTCTGGTTCTAGAATATCAGGGCAGTTTTCCATGATAATTTCATGAAAGATAATTTCTAGGCTTTTTTTTTATCTTGGCTCTCAGGTTGTCCCATAATTTTTAAATTGTCTCTCCTGGATGTATTTTCCAGGTCAGTTGTTTTTCCAGTGAGATGTTTCACATTGTCTTCTATTTTTTTCAATCTTTTGGTTTTGTTTCATAACTTCTTGATTTATTGTATAGTCATTAGCTTCCCTGAGCTCCACTCTCACTGTTAAAGAACTAGTTTGTTCAGTGAACTTTTGAACCTCCTTTTCCATTTGGCTAATTCTGCTTTTTGTAAACCCTTCTTCTCCTCATTGGCTTTTTGCACCCTCTTTTTCCAATTGAGTTAGTCTATTTTTAAAGGTGTCATTTTCCTCAGCATTTTTTTGGTTCTCCTTAAGCAAACTGTTGACTCAGTTTTCAAGTTCTTCTATGGACTGAGCCTATCTCATATTCATTTTGGAGGTACTGGAGGCAGAAGCCTTGACTTCCTCTGACAGCATGCCCTGTTCTTCCTCATCTGAAAGGATGGAAGGAAATATCTGTTCACCAAGAAAGTAACCTTCTATGGTCTTATTTTTTTTCCTTTTTCTGGCATTTTCCCAGTCAGTTATTTGACATCTGAATCCTTTGTCAAAAGGAGGGTCCTAGTGCTCCTCCTCCCCCCAGAACCCTGTTCAGGGCTGAGATTCAGATCAACTGCTCAGTTCCCCCAGGAATTGAGGTGAGGGTAGGCCACCACTGAGGGCTGAGGTTCACATCCCCTGCTCAATTCCCCCAAAGGTTTTAAGCTGAGCCACTCAGATAATAAACCCATGCTGTTTCCTCTGCCATTGTAGCCACCCACCATCTGGTGCTGCTGCTGCCACCACCTGGGGTCAGGGGGGACCTCACTTCCCTCTCACTGAACTGGGAAAGCCCTCCCACACTGATGTTTGAAGCTTTCTTTGTTGCTTGTGGGTTGAGGGATCTGGGACCCTCCCTGCTGTGAATTCTGCCCCAGAGGTGTGTTCAGATCCTGTTCCTCCCTGTGCCATGCAGCCAGGGCTAAGCTCTGCTCCACTCAGTGTCCCATGGGATAGACCTTTCCTATCAGCCTTCCAGGTTACTTTTGGTTGGAAATCTCTTTCACTCTGTCGTTCTGTGGCTTCTGCTTCTCTAGAGTTTGTTGAGTCATTTTTTATAGATATTTTGTGGGCTGTGGGGAAGCACTAGAATACATGTGTCTTTTTTTCTGCCATCTTGGTTCCACCTTAATAAATGATTCTTGAGAGCTATGGTCAAAAGCTCATCTCACTGATGCCATCTTGGTGACCTTAGCTGTTCTAGCCTTCAGAGTTCAGGCCCACAAAAAACTGTAGAATATGAGTTAGAAGGAACCTAAGGGCCATCCAGTCCAACACATACCCCCTCCCCTCAAAAAACAAATCCATGTTCCAACATGGTGGTCATCTTGGCTCCTCTTAAAGAGCTTCAGTGGAGCACTCACTAACTTCCAAGGTGGCCCATTTTACTTCTAAATAGGAGCAAGGGTGTTGTTTGTTGTTAATGTTGGTGCTGGTTTTCTCTTTCCAGACACAGAGAGGCAATGTAATATAGTGGATAAAGAAGTGGTCCCAGAGTCAAAAGATGTGGGTTTCAGTCTCTCTTCTGACACATACTGACCTTGTGGCCTTCAGTGCCCTGGGCAGCTCTCTAAGACTCTCAATTATAAGAAACATGCCAACTTGCACTGGCGTAGACTTTCCTTTACCCACTGGTGTACTAGTAGCTGTTTAACAACAACCTGATCTTTGGAGAAACAAAAGGTACTCATGGAACACTTCCAAGTTTAATCTGCAGGATTACATTTTCCCCATCACTTTCTTCAGTCTGGACAATCAGCAGAAGAGGGGTGAGCCTAGATCTGTAGTGTCTTCCCCTTTCCTGTGTAAATGCTCACACTGAACACTGAGCAGGCAGGGCTGGTTAGAGATGGCTCCAGCCCAGCCCTGCCTTCACCAAGGCCTTTATCCCTGAATCTTTCTGATATGAAACTTAAATCTGCCTCTGTGTAACTCTGCAACCCTCAGAGTAGAAAATCTAGACCTTCTTCCAGGGACTAGCCCTTAAGATACTTGAAATTGAATGTTTCTCCTGAGCCTTCCCTCATCCAGGCAAAGCTTTCCCCATTCCTTCAACTGATCCTCATAGGGCAGGATCTCAAGGCCCTTTGCCATCCTGATTGCCCTTCTCTAATTTTTCTCCAAATTATCTGAATCTTTATGGAACAGAGCCTAGTTTTCAAAATGTGGTCTGATGGAGGGAGAGCACTGGAGAACTTCTTATCTGCAGATACTGTGACCATCTTCATGCAACCCACAGTTGGATCTACTTTCCTTGCTACCATAGCACACATTTATGACATATGGAGCTTGCAGTCCACTAAAACCCCAGGCTCTTTTTCAAAACAAGGGATTACCAAACCCTGCCTTCCCCAACTTAGCACCTTTTTGAACTCAAGTGTAAAATTTTATATTTATTCTTGACATTTCATCCATTGTCCTAGCTGGTCAAGATCATTTTAGATTCTGAGTTTGTCATCCAATGTGAGAGCTTTTTCTCCCAGAATTATACCATTGGCAAATTGGATAGGCATTCCATTTATACCTTTATTCTAGTCACTAATGAAAAGTTTATCAGCACAGGACCAAGCACAGATGCTGGGGGCAATTCCCTGGAGCCTCCGACCAAATGAAGATTGAACCATGGAACTTGGCCGTCACACAATTTTGAATCAATCTAAATGTATTTTCAGTTAGCCCAAATTTCTCTATTTCTCCATAAGAATATCATGAGAGACTTTACCAAACTCTTTGCTAACATCCAAGTGAATTAGATCTGAAGTTGCCTCCTATGTTTTGTATGACAATGAGATATGGGCATAAAGAATTAAAAAGGAAAATCTCTGAGAGAGTAATGACAAGGTGCATGGTGGGTGTGAGTGGACTGCCAGCCATCATCAGTGAGGAACCTAGAAGAAGAAATGTTGCAAATGGAGGCACCAAGGACCGAATTCAATGCTAGGAGGAGAAAATGAGCCAGTCATGTGTTGGAGTGAGGAATTCCAAATGGACAGCCACAACTCCCTTGTAGTGTGTACAGGAAGAAAGCAAGGCCTCTGGCATGTTGAGCTGACTCTCTGAGATGAACTTGTGGGGAAGATGTGGATGAGTTACCCAGGAGGAGCTGAGACCTGTATCAGTAGAATCAGTGAAATCATGGTGCTCCTGGCATATTTGAGTGAAAAAAAGGAAACATCTTCACTTATTCTTTGTAAAGCCCTCCTGATTTGGGGAGTGACTTGTGGATGGATGGACAGGCCATTGCTGGGCCCAGACTTGAAATCTTTTAAGCTTAATTTAGGGACCTACAGAAGCTGCCACTACTTTGATGTAGCATTACCATAGCATAGTGAGACATCAAAGCAGGATTTTAGAGCAGTACAGCATTTTACTGGCTAAGAAATGTCCTGAATTCAATCCATCTTTACCAATCAGTACACTAAGTGTTCAGTGACTCAGGCCAATTTGAAAAAAAGCCAATCAGAATGACTTTGGAGACAGAATTTCAGACTATTTCAAGTTCAGTTTTATTGCTTTCTAGGATATTGAAATCTCTATAAATAAACATTCTAGGAACCAAGCTACTTTTTCTATGAGGTCAGCCTAGACATGAAAGAGGTTGAGTTAAATTTCAGGTCCCCTATTTCGTTGGTGGCAGCATCTGAAGAGGATGTGGAGGAGGAGAAGGAGGAGGCAGGAACAGGAGAAATTTCTCGGGTGAGTTAGTTCCTTGGCCTGATTAAAGCAATGTCTCCCTCCCACAGTCACCCAGGAGCTGGGGAGTCACCAATAGATTTGGACGGTCGTGTGGCTCAATAGAATCGGTGCTGCTTTGAAACCCAGATTGAGTGAGTTTGAATTTGAGCTATGACACTCTCTATGGGCTCTGGGCAGAGTCCCCTGAGCTGCAGTTTTCTTATCTATGAAATGAGGGGATTGGACTTGGCCACTGAGGCCCCTTCAGGCTCCAAATCAATGAGCCTATGACCCAAGCTCCATGTTGCTGGACAAGAACATCTCTCGCTTGCCCAAAGACTTCTAAGGACTGTTGCCCAACTGGCGTTGAGGGGAGAAAGGTATAAAGTAAAGAAATCCCCATTTCCTTTGTTTCTCCCTCTGCTAACAAATTCATTTTATTTTGCCATTCTGAAAGGTTGTATATTGGTGTATCCTCTTAGTAATAGAGGAATTTTTCTACTAATATTTTCAGTCCATGTTTCTCCCCAAGGAAGGCAGTATCTTTGCAGAGAGAACATGGGCTATAGAATCAGGACCTGGGTTCCCATTGTACTTTTGATGATGATCACCATTGTGAGCTGAGACACTTGAATATAGTGTCTCAGACTCATCTTGTGACCTCCCTGGGGGCTCATTCTCCTCATCTGTAAAATGGGCTGCATAACTAACCTCCAGATTGCTGGCCGGCTCCAACTCTCTAACCTGAGCACAAAGGAATAAAGATGCAGAGTGTTTCTTCCTAATATTCCTGTTCTCTGCTTCCTCGAGTAAATAAAGACTTGTAATTGGGATGTCTAAGCAAAGGAAAATTGGTGTTTCTGAGTGTTCGATGAGTGGGTTTTCTACTAATTAGCTAACTGTATTTTTGATAATCTAGTTAATACCTTAATCTACTGAACATGCTTTAGTGCATTCTCAGTAAATGTTGGTTGAATGAATGAGTGAAGAAATTAGTGGATGAATGAGAGGATGAATGAATAACTGGTTTGAAGGTCAGTTTCAGCCCAGACTGACTTATCCAAAATGTGACTTCATGGAAGTCTGGGTTAATGAGATTTTCATGTAGCTCACTGATAAAGGGAAATTATCAACACTTCTAGGGAAAGTGTTTGTTTTACTGTCTGTGGGTTATTTGAGAGAACCCAGGTTCTGATGCTTGTTAAGTTGCAAGAAGAAGAAATTGTAGGCAGATCTGAAAAGTTGTTTCTAAAGATGTGGCTGCAGCAGACCACATGCACCTTTCCTCAAGTTAGGCTCAGCATAGTTGATAGTTAAGGTTGACTTTAGAGACTGGCCTCGCCCTAAGGTTCCCACACTGGTTGCTTCTTGGCACCCTTAGTATCTCAGCCCTTTTCACAGAGCCAAAAGAATAGTAACAGTTCTATTTATTAAGTAATTAGGTACAAACAACTTGGTAAGTCTTTATGTCCTTAAAAACTTAGTAGCTGTTGATAAAAATAACACAGAAATGAAAAGAAAAAATATTTCTATTTCATTCTTAAATGATCACAGTTAGTTATTAATGGATTATATGTGCCTGCTGGACACTACACAACTTCTCAACCCTGGGAATCAGATGGGATTGAACACCTGTTCCATGTGACTCTTCACAAGACACTTGCTTTTATTGATAACAACCCTGCAAAATCCAACATAGGATGTTGCAAACAAGAAAGTAGGAGGACTTACTGGAATAGATAAAGGTACAAGTAAACAAAAAACACACCTCAGACATTTGAGAAGTTCATGGAAAGGAGTGTAACCTTGGTGAGCTAATATCGACAGCCATAAACTAGTAGCTCACCAACGTTGAGGAATGAGTATTGCTGTGTTTCCTTCAAAAATATAAAACAACCTTCAATAGAAGGTGTGCAGGTTGGTGCTTTGTATCCAATTAATAGTCTTAGAGCATTGTCTAGCCCACTGATTGGCCAAGTGACTTGCCCAGGTCATACAGCTGGTATGTTACAGGGGTTGGATTTGGCCCCATGTCTTCTAGTCTGCTGAGGCTGGGTTCTATCCACTGTACCTCCCAATCTGGAACATAATAGGCACTTACTATATAACTATAGAATTCTTTGGATCCTGTGCCTACAGCTTGAAGGGTCCCCCAAATCCCAAGCCCACTGGCTTTCTCCACATATATTACAGAGTTAATTGAATTGAATTGCCTAGTCTGAACACCAAGGGAGATTGCTTGAAGTCTTAACACTTTCCTGGTGTGAGGATTAGAATTCTCTCCACCCTAATAAACACAAAAGACCAAGACTTCAATTAATCAGAGGTGTAAACTAAGTGTTGAATTAACCCCCAAAACCTCTATGAAATCAACCAGACACACACTAGATGAGAACAATATTTTACCCAATTTTCCACCATTTTTGAGCCTTTGCCCAATCTTGTATTTTGAATCTATTTTGGATGTTCTTTGTACATCCTCAGAAAAGTCACTTCATCTCCCTGGACCTCGGTTTTCCCATCTGTAAAATGACCTCTCAGATCAACCTCCAATTCTAGATCTATGGTCCTGGGCCACATATTTATGTATGTGGTTTTCTTCGGCTGCACTATAAGCTCCTTGAGGCCAGGGACTGGATTTACTTTTGACTTTACTTCCCCAAAACTCAGTTCTGTGGCTGAAACATCCTGTTATCTTTAATTAATAAATTCTAGGCAAGTGTTGATTAGTTTATCCAAATAAGTAAACATGAAACATGGCCAAAATAATTTTAAGAGGAAGTGAGTGCTAAGAGCCAGAGGAGTCTGGGAAAATTTCTTGGGGGGAGAGGGGAGGAAAAATAATAAAGAATTTTCCCCAGGGGTCCTGGATTCAAATCCTCCTTCTGCCTCTTTCTCTGCCTGTGACCTTGGTCAAGTCATTTCCTTTCAGTGGCTTTCAGTTCCTCCTCTGACCTTTGAGGTCCCTTCATCTTTTCTGAGACCGTGAGCTCCATTCCCTGGAGTAAATACCTCTCATAGCTGCCTGAGCCAGGGATACTTGGACCCACCAGAGGGGGAGGGGTGTGCTCATGGGACTCTGAATTTAAACTGACCCCAGTGCTACCCAAGGTGATTAGCACATCATAAAAGGCTCTGCAAACTCTGGCCTTCAGGAGCAATATGTGTATTTTTTTACATGTGCTTTTCGGTGCACTCTGTACAATTTCAGTCTGTTATTTTTGGCAGGTGGAAAGATGGTGTCTGTGGATGTTTTCAAAGTGTTGTTGGGCCTAGCACCAAGAAGGCTTGATCTTTTTCAAAGAAGGAGGAGGGAACAGAGCTTCCATGATGGGGTCTTTGATTGGGGGAGGGGGGTGGGGGCAAACCTCTACTAGATAGTTTGGTAAAGGAAAATGAATGTTGTCAAGACATTCCCAGCTCGCTGTGGTTTATAATGGAGCCTCTAGGGGCTGGGCTGGAGGTTTGCAGAGGCAGGGGTAGAAAAGTCTGCTAGGAGAAGTTGTCACCAGTTTGTGGATGCCCAGGATGCTGGTGATATATGAGGGCAGGCCAAATTCTAATGGATGAATTAGAGGTGAGACTTTTGGGACAGAAGCGAGGTGGGGGCAAGGAAAGCCTGGGGCCCACATGGAGGATCATCTGCTGAGTTTTATGAGGGTCTTTAGGAAGGCATCTGAGAGAGAAGGGGCATATTTTTTCAGCTGTTTCTCTGATGGGGAATTGTGTGTTGTGAGCAAACAAAAGTGAAAGGGTGATTGTTACAAAAGTTGAAAGCCCTGGGAATGGGAGAGGAGGGGCTCTAAAAGGAACAAAAGACTGGACAGACAGACAGTCTTGTCAGCACCTCGGGGAACCAATTCCAAGCGAAAACTGTCACTTCTGTGTTCTTCTATGAGTTTCTTGTAGGGGTTTTCCAACTGTTACTTACAGCTGAGAAGAGATAATGGCACATTTATACTTACTAGCTGTGCGATCCTGGGTCCATCCCTCTGCCTTAGTTTCCTCAACTATAAAATGGGGAGAGTCATAGCACCTACCTCATAGGTTTGTTCTGAGTCTCAAATGAGATCATATTGGTGAAGCGCTGGGCGCTGTGCGTGGCATATAGTAAGTGGTAAAGCTCCTATTCTCACTAATTACTACCATGGTCAGTGCTCATCTGCCCCGGATGTCCCCCAGCTGCCTCAAACTCAACATTCAATTTCAAGTCAATTCAACCAACATTGATTAAGCTCCCACCATGTGCCAGGCACTGCACTAGGTGCTGGGTATACAAAGAAAAAACAAGCCAGGCCTGACCTCAGGGAGCTCCCATTCTACTAGAGAGAAATCACGAACATGAGTAAATTTAAAAATTATATATAGTTTCCCGAGGTAAAGAACATTAACAACTGGGGAGAAGGAACCTGACCTAAACTTTGAAGGAACCTGGGAATTCATGAGGCAGAGAGGAGTAGGGATAAGCTTTCAGATATGGCAGACCCCTTGGGCAAAGTTAGGAAGGGTGTAGAATTTCTTCAAGGGCCTATTGAGGTTGCGTTGTCATTTCAGTTGTTTCTGCCTCTTTGTGACCCCATTTGGGGTTTTCTTGGCAAAGATACTGGAGTGATTTTATCATTCCTTCTCCAGCTCATTTTACAGATGAGGAAACTGAGGGAAAAAGAGTTAAGTGACTTTCCCAGGATCACACAGCTAGAAAGTGGTTGAGGCCAGATTTGAACTCAGGAAAATGAGTTTTCCTGCCTCCAGGAGCAGAGCTCTGCACTATGGCACCCCCTGGCTGCTGTCTATTTAGATAATAACATGCAGATTGAGGAGGAGAGTATTCATAGTCTGATTGTATGGACATCCTTTATCAAGTACTATGGTAATTAGATGGAGTGAAGATGGAGAATTAGGAAGCCAGCACCATCTTCGTGCCCAAACAGAGCTCATTATCTTTCCTCCTAAGCCCCACCCACTCCACCTCCCTAACTTCCCTGTTTTCTGTCAAGGTGATCACCATCTTTGATTTTTTTAGCTCCCCCGCTCAGTCAGGGTCTCCTCTCTTCTGTCCCTAAATCTTGCTAGTGCTGTGTCCACACTGCCCACAGCTACTCACCTGCCGAGGAATGCCAGATCCAGTGACCTTCTTCTCCACAACCTCTGTGCAGCTCCTCACACTGTTGATCACCCTTTTCTCTCAGGTGCTCCTCTCTCCTCGCTCTTCCCCCATTATCTGACCCATCCTTGGTCTCCTTTGCTGGATGTTTTTCTAGATTATGCCTCTACCTGTAAGTGTGTCCCCCCGGACCATATACTGCTTCATTTGGTGATCTCATCAACTCCCCTGAATTCAGTTATCATGTCCATGCTGACAATATCCTGCCCTAACATCTCTGTGACATTCGCAAATGCCTTTCAAACATCATGAACTGGCTGTCCAAACTCAATGCATTCTCTTTTATCTCGCCTTCCGGCAATCCTGCCTTCACTGCTACTGTTAAGAGAAACACCCTCCTGCCAGTCCCCTAAGACTCACCCTGAACTCTTCACTATTTCCCACCCCTATATCCAATCTGTTGTCAAAGCTTGCTGATTTCATCTTTGAGGTATCTCTTACCCTCTTTTATAACTGTCCCAGTTCTCCCCCCTCCCTCCAGTCTGTCCTTCATTCAGCCACCAAAATGATTCTCCTAAAGTAAAGGACCAAGCATGTCATCCCCTACTCAATAAGCTCCCTATGGCCTCCAGGATCAAATACAGAATCGTGTTTGACATGAATGCCCTTCATAACCTACCCTCCTCCCACTTCTCCCACCTCTTTCACTTCATCCCTCACCTTACATATGTTCTTCAATCCAGTGATGTCTCCTGGCCTTTCTGTGAACAGGATCCCCCCCTCGCAACTCTGGATTCTCTCCAGCTGGCGCCCACACCTGAAATGCTCATCCTCCTCTGTTCCAACTACCGAGCTCCCTGGCTTCCTTCAAGTGCCAACTAAAATCTCGCCTTCTAGCGGAAGCTTTTCCAGTTCCTAATCCTAGTGACTTTCTCCTGGTGATTATTCCCTATTTTTCCTGCACATTGTATGTACAGATTTTTTTTTTGCTTGCTTTCGCCCCCATTAGATTGTGAGTCCTTTGAGGGCAGGGACTGTCTTTTGCCTCTTTTTATATCCCCTTATTACAGATCTGGCAAATAGCAGATATTTAATAAATGCATATTGACTAATTGGCACACCCACCACCCTACTTTAAGCCCTTATAATCTCTGAAATGAGCTCATGTAATTAACAGCCTTCTAATTAACTTTCATACTTCCATTCTCTCTTCTCCAGTCCATTCTTTGCCATCCACAAAACTGCCATAATGATATTCCTAAAGCAAAACTGGATCACCTAGCTCTGCCTCTAAAGAAGATTCAGGGGCTTCCTGTGGCCGGCATCTTGGCTTCTAATGCCCTTCTCAGTCTAGCTCTAAACTACCTTTCCAGACTCTGAGGAAGAGAAGAGGTGATTGAAAGCCATTGTCATATCAAGGAATTCCAGAGCTCTTGATCAAGAAATCCCCTCTACAACTTTTCCAGAAAGCAGAGTTATAGATTTTGCTTAAAAGAACTGTAGGAAGAGGAAACTTTTGACTTCTCTGGATGGTCCAGTGAACTTTTGAATAGTAATAAATGTCAACAAGTATGCCCTTCCTTAGCACCCCTACCCACACAAATTCGTCAGTATATTTCCCAATATCTCACTGTCCCTGCCCTTCCTATAGAGCCATCTTGTATAACAAAGAATGTAAAAGAGGAAAAATCAATTTAACAAAACTAACTACACAATGAAAAACTTGAACATCCTACGCAATGTTCCACACCCTTCATCCCCCACCTTTGCAAAAAAAGGGCTGTCTTTCTCCTCTCCTTTTTCTCACCGAGGTCATTACATTTTCCCATTTGGTTTCCTCCTATTGTACTTGTGGTTCTTTCTATTGATATAGCTGTAGTCACTTCACATGTGCTGTTCTCCTGGTTCTATTTAAGAAGCATAGCACTTTTACAGCTACCTAAGGTGATGCTAGCGTTTGGAGGCTTTCGCCAGGACACGTTACCATCAGAATGCCTTTCTTGAAAGCATTCCACCCCTCTTGGGCCAGCTTTCTCCACAGAATTTAGGCCTTGGGATTCTACACAGCCCTTCTCTTAATCCGTGGACACGCTATCTTACACAGTGGCAAGAAGGTATGGGGCTGATTTTTAAGCACCAACATACTACCTGGCACATAGTAGGCATTCAGAAAATCTCTGTGGAGAGAACAAACAAATGACTAAATGAATGAAAAAGCATTTCTGTGCTTACTGAGCAACCCTCCCTCTGCTAAGAATGAATGACTGTCTGGATCTGATTATTGGGAAACTCCCTCCGGTCAGACCTTCCCTAACACACGTGCTCTAAATAAAGCCCTGTTCCTCTCCCTCCCCCAACGCAGTGTGGAGATACTCCAGAAGACCTGGGGCTCAGTCCTGGCTGGGTGAGCCTTAGTCCCCTCAGGTCATTTTTAAGACCACACACTACAGAGAAGTTGCGGGTCTGCACTGGTACAAGGAGTTTCCTCTGACTGAAATTCTAGCTGTGTTACCACCTTTCACCCTCCACACCAAAAGCTTTGCAGTTCCCTTTCTCAATACTTACAATAATCAACAGGCTGGGTCTGGCCTCCCTCTCTCTTATGGGAATCCTGAAGATTCCTCTCACCCTTCCTTCAGTATCCAGCTCCTCACATGTGGTTAACGCTCATTAAGTCCTCTCAAGTTTCCTTTATCAATTTCCTTCCTTTTTGGAGAACCGGAAGACCATGGTCCATTCTTCTGAGGACCATGGAGCTTCTTTCCACTCAGACGTGGACAATACCCGTTATTTCGTTTCTAATGGGATCATGGATTTAGAGCTCAAAGGCATCTCCAAGACAATCAGATCCAACCCTCTCATTTTACAAAGGAGAAAACTGAGGCTCAGTTACTGAAGGTCACACAAGAGGATGTATCAGTCCCAGGATTGGAACTTGGGGTCTCTGACTCCAGATCTGGCACTCTTCCCTGTACCATGATGTCTTTCAAAGAGAAAACCTTCCAGTTCAGGGATTCTTGACTTGGACTCCAGGAGTTTGTTTTGAAAAATGTTTTCACAACTATATTTCAGTAGAATAGATTTCTTTTGTCATCCCATGTGTTTTATTTTGTGCATTTAAAATCAGAATTCCAAGAAGGGGTCTGTAGGTTTCACCAGATGCTGCTCAAGGGGTACAGGACACAGAAAACAATAAGGCTCCCCTGACCTAATGGGGTGTGTATGTCTTACCCACCTCCAGTAGGGAGGCCTTAGGCCAGAGTTTTCAGGTATTCATGAGGTGCCAAAACTAAACTCTCCAACTGGGGTATTTATTTTGAGTGTCAACGCCTCGGAGCTTTTGTTTGTTATCTTGACCGGGAGCCCCCTTAGCCTGGCTGGCTGGATGTCCTGGGTTCTTTCCAATCCCGCCAGGTCTGGGATGTGGATGGTCTGTGGTCTAAGTTGGGGTCACACAGCTGGTCTCCTGACATTTTCACAGAGTTCAGCAACTGCTTGTTTTTGTATCAAGCATGTAAGTGCCTGCTTAGACCGTAAGCCTTGTGTTAGCCATTCAAATGTGATTGAAATGCCACCTCTTTAGGCAATGAGTCACCTTCATTCCAGTTATTAGTTAACCATATGCCAGTGGTGTTACTCTGCATTTCTGTCAGGAGGGGACTGTTGAGGTGACCTCAGAGCTTCTGTCTGTGCTGGGGTCATTGTTATGAAGCATTTCTTCAGCACCCACATGCACATCCTTGGCTGGAAACTATATTCAGTGCTGCCTGGCACAGGTTCTCCCTCATCAATTACTTGAAATCCAAGATTCCACTTCTTAGATTTGACTGAGAGGCAGAGTCTGGAGTCAGGAAGACCTGAGTTCAAATCTGGTCTCAGATATTTACTAGTTGTGTGACTCTGGGCAAGTCACTTAACTTTTGTCAGACTCAGCTTCTTGGTCTATAAAACAGACATAATAAGAGCATAGGCTTATTGTAAGAAGCAAATGTGAAAGGTATGCAAAGTGCATTTCCAAGGGGCATCACACAAGAGAGAAGATGGATTTTTAAGGCTGATACTCCTAAAGGAAAGCAATTTAGTCTATCCCATGACTTTGCAAACACTGAGCATTTATTATATGGGAATTTTCAAGGGACAGAATGTATGCTCTTTGAGGACAGGGAGAGTCTGCCTTGCATGTCCCCTGGGGTTCCATAAACACTTGCAGGTTGATGGATTGATTGATTCTCATTCCAAGGTTATCTTTGTAAGAGTGTGGCCAAACATCTCATTTTCCCATTTCCTCTAGTTCTTGCAGACAATTTGAAGTCCAACCCTGGGATTAAGTGGCAGTACTTCAGCTCCGAAGAAGGCATTTTCACTGTTTTCCCGGCACACAAGTTCCGGTGCAAGGGCAGCTATGAGCATCGAAGCAGGTACAAAGTTTTCTGCTATTTGGTGTTATTCACTCATTCATTCACCCATTCATTCATTCACTGTATCATTTACCCCCTCACTCATTCATTCAGTCCATTCAGAGGGCATTGGATATGGAGATCTGGGACTCAGTGACATAGACAAAAATAGGTGTCCCTATAAATTAAAAACAAGATGATTAGGCATTGCAGAAAATCTTTCTGAAAAGTGATCAGATTCCTTGCAAAATACACATTCATGAGCACATTTTCTCTTCTCATTTTCAGCTAAGGCAAAAAAAATGAATCTTATCTACTGCTTCAGAAATGAAGGGTATATAGGTGACTAGATTTCATGGGGGCAAAAGTTTACTTTCTTGGGGTTAATGTGTTCATTTTAAGACTTTTTAGAACTCTGGCACTAAACCCCTTTAAAGTTGGATTCAACTTTGACAGCTGTACGCATAAGGGAGACCACCTCCTGTTACTTGTTCCATGGAACAGGGCCAATTCAGAGCCGGAATTGGCCCAAAGCCCAGAGCTTCTCTGCTCATCATCAAATTGGGTTTTCTTTGGGGCAGCACCTTACTTAAACTATTCCAGGCCACTAAGTTCAAATAGATTTCTCCCTTTTGGGGGGCCAGGAGTGGTGGGGGAAGGGCTTATTCTCTGTCAGGCAGTGTGGTGTAGTGGATAGAGAGCTGACCTCAAAGCCAAGCAGACCTGAATCCTACTTTAGACACATACTGGCTGTGTGACCCTGGCCAAGTCACTAAACTTAGTACTCTAAGCAACCCTCTAAGGATAAAAGGTGCAGATCTGTTCTCCTGGAAGGAGTTTCCTTACCGGGAGTTCCCCAGACCAATGAAAGCACAGACCCTCAATCCCTGTCCCTTCTCAGCTCTGAGAAGTCAGCTCCACCAGCCTCTAGCTTAACAGCATCTCTCATCCAGAGCCTCATTTATTCAATAAATGGTTTTTGAGGGCATCTCTCTGGAGACACTGAACAACATGGACTCTGCCTTCGTGGTGTATGGCTTAATGGGAAAGATGCACTTTTTTCTTATTGCAAACTAAAAGCCCACACACGTGTAGTTCTTATTATTTAATTCTTCTCCTAATAGAAGCAGAGAATGTAGGAAGTGGCCTGGGGAGAAACAGGATTGTAGGTTCCAAGCTGGAAGGGACCTTGGTGATCATCAGATTCAACTTCCCCATTTTACAGATGAGGAAAATGAAACCCAGGAAGGTTGTGACATTCCCAGCTTCATATAGCTAACGTATTTCAGAGATCCTATTTGAACACAGGGCTTTCCAACCCCACTGCATCCCAGTAACCATTATATTGCTTTCAGTGATGGGTAGAGAAGATGTAGGAGCCATCAAGGCCACCTGTTCTTCCCTGCCATGGCTCAGATGACCCCATCAAGATGAATGGGATGGGTGACCCTTCTTTTAAAGGCCCACAAGGAATAGCTATTGCAGGGATTTCTAAATTCACACCAGAAAGAAAAGCAGAACCATTTGTTGAATTATCTGAACCAGTTCTCTCCAAGCACCACTTAGAAGCCCCCTCCCAGCCTGTATCAGAGAACAGAGCTCTTGCTTTTAACCCTTCACATCCCTGGTAATTATTCATTCTATCTTCAGGTACTAAACGATCTCAGTTTACAGCTTGTCCTCCCTGGGTTGGCATTTTCCAAACCTTTAATTATCCTTTCCTAAAACCTCCCAGTACAAGTTCTCTTGGCTCCTTTGAAGTAGGAGAAAAGCACCTAGCCTCCTAGCTGATTCCAAGTATGCCTAGTGTAATGGGACTGCTTCGTGGTCCCTACCTGTGACCTCCCCACTTCTATATGAAATCCAAAGCATCTTTTATAGCACTGAGGAGGGCTGTAGAAATCATCCAGCCCATTCTTTTACAGATGTGGAAACTGAAGCTCAAAGTCATGGTCCACAAGGTATCTTGGGGAGGCTGGTGCAGAGCAGGAGCCCTGGCTCTGAAACCAGAAGACCTAGCCTCTGGTCCTCCCTCAGGCTCTTCCTGGGTGACTTGAGCCAAGTCATTTCATTTCCTTGAGCTTTGGTTTTCTCAGCTATTAAATGATGGAGTTTGGACCAGATGCCTCTGATGTTCCTTTAAGCTCTAAACTGAACATCTCATGGTTTGGGTGTAAATTTCTCCATGTCTCAGTTCCTCATCTTCGCCATGAGGATCCTGGACTCTTGGGTCCCTTCCAGTTCTAGCTCTAGGATGAAATCCAAATGCTTTGATTCTCAGGTCACATTTGTACATCCCACAACTACAATGAAAAAAAATAATATGATGTTGCTGACTCATGCTCAGCTGTTTCTCACAAGTCACATTCCTAAAAATGGCATCCTCACAGCCGCCCAAAAGGTGAGTTGTGTGAACATTTGGAGCCCCATTTTTACATATGAGGAGATGGAGGCCCAACAAGGTTAGAGGATTGTATATTTGAAAATGGAAGGCACTTTAGAGGCCATTGATTCCCCTCCGCCCTAATTTTACAGATGAAGAAACTGAGGCACAAAGAATGTATGTGACTCAGTCCAGGTCCCACTGCCAGTAAACTTCAGACAGGATTTACTCTCACTCTCCCAATGCCAAATCAAGCCCTCTTTCTAAGAGAGGGGTGTCTTTACTACCTCTTTATCCAATAACCCGCAAGACCTGATCCAGTTTGGGACAACTTAGTGAAGTGGAAATGTTGAATTTGGAGTAGAGAGAATTGCTTCAAAGCCCAGGTCTATTAACTATATAGATCTCTTGTGGGTCCTTTAACTTCACTAAACCTCAGTGTCCCCGTTTGTAAAATGAAGGGGTTGAATTCAGTGACCCAGGAGTTCCTTCCAGCTTCAAGTTTGTGGTTCTAGGTGGCATTTTAAAAAAAATTCTCTTCCTGGCTTCTCCTTACCTTAGGAATTCTAATTAGAGTAAGCCTCATGTGTCCTGGTTTGGAAAAATCTCTTTGTACTAGCATCTCCCCCACCTCCAGCCCCACTTTCTCTTGCTCATTCCCACAAGAGGGGAAGACATCTGCATTTGTTCCTTTGGAGCTGCCACCTCTGCTAGTTCAGCTTTCCCCTGACTCCCCACTGGCTCCCATCGGTGTCACTGAGTGGGGCTAACAGCCTCTCCAGTCCCAGCACAAGTTGGCTCGATCCCACCAAGCTCTCATTTGGGGTTCCTTGCCTGCAGTCCTTCCTGTCTCCCAGTTCTCATCCATGTTCATGAATGAGGGAGGGGCACTGAGCTCTGCAGGCATGCCACGTCTCCGAATCAGGCCTGGTATTGGGAGGGGGGGAACCCATGAGGGAGAAAAGAGAGAGTGCTCCTAAGGCCGGTTTGCTTTCCCAAGATCCCTCTAATTTGTTCCAGCTTTAAAACTGTGAATAGAAAACTCATTAAAGCTCTTTCTCACAAACCCTCCCTCCACCCCCAAGCAACGGGCATGAGCTGAATGCGACTTCACTAGAGAAGTGGGCTTTTTTGTTGGTCTGGTTTTGTTGTTGGCAAACAAAGACCCCAAAACGTGGAAGGCTCGAGGACTGAGTCTGACATATTTTGGCAACATGTTTGAAAATGCCCAGAGAAGAGGCCTTGTGCTGCCTGACCTGGGGGAATTCTCTGCTGGTGCTCAGAGAGGAAAGGCTCCTCTGCAGGGGCCTTTATCCTTGGGTGACAAACCCAGTCAACCTCTGGGGGCTCAGGCCAGTGTAGGGACCACTCCAAGGTCTCTCTAGCATGGGTTGTATGCAGGACAAAAGAATGTGTTTATAAACGGATGCTCTCTCTCTCTCCCTCTCTCCTCTCTCCACTCTTTGTCTTTCTCCCTTTCCATCTCCTCTCTCTTTCGCCATCTTCCTCTCTCTCATACTTTCTTTGTTTTTATTTCTAGAAATCTGTTTCTCCTTCTCTTTTCTTCCCTCCCTCTTTATTTCTTTTTCTTTGCTTCTTCATCCTTCCTTCTTCCTCTTTTTCCGTCCCTTTCTCTCTCTCTCGCCCCCTTTGTCCATCTCTGTCTCTCAAACACACATATATTGGATGGATGGATAGATGACAGACAGAAAGAGCGTTCCAGTCAGATAGCTTTGAATCTGTCTTCCAAAAGGAGGCAGTGTGGAGCAATGGAAAGAGCATTGGTTCCCAAGTCAGAAGACCTGGGTTCAAATCACATCTCTGATGTGACATTGGGCAGTTCCCTTCATGGGCCTCAGTTTCCTTATCTGTAAATGAAAGGGTTAAGTTAGATTTGAAATTCTTAACCAGGAGTCTGTGAACTTTAAAGGCCACACCCAGATAATTATGTTTTCCTAGAATCTGTTTTAATCACATCCATTTGATTGATGCCTTTATGTTAAGGAAGGCCCCTGGGCTTTACCAGACTGCCAGTGGGGTCTGTGACAGAGAAGGGCTAGCTCCAGCCTGTGGCTGCATGATCCGTAGCCTCCATCAGGCATGGTGATCTCAGGATCACAGATGGCGGCTTGGATGAACCTCTGCTAGAGAGGCCACTCCTGCACCTGAGCCCAAAGCCCCACTTTGACACCCCAGGCAGGACTTAATTCATAGACTATAGGATTTAGAGAGGGAAGGGGGCCTCCTGGGGGTTATCTAGTCTGACCTTGACTTTTTTTAGACAAAGAAAATTGGGCTTTGGGAGGGAATGGGGCTTGAGCAGTATCACCCAGGATGCCTGAGGCAGGATTTGAACATGGGTTCTTTGACTCCAAGACTTTCTACAACAGCTCCTGCTCTGTTTGTTTTCATCCATGAAAACCTCTTGAGTAACTGGGTCCTGTTATGCTAACCTCAAAGCAAACTCCAGCTTTAAAAAAAAGCACAGATTGACCCCAGATGTTCTTCATTGCAAACATATCAGCAGATGACTGAATTCCTATGAAATGGCTCCAGGAACAAGGTTGTTCACCAGCCATCAGTGTTCCCAGAACTTGGAGTTTTTACTAATAGAGTGAAGAGGTAGAGATAGTGTTGGTCTTAGAAGCCAAAGGCCTGGGTTCGAGTGCGAATCACTCCTATCTCTGGGCCCCAGTACCAGATCTCTTCCAGGTCTTCTCAGGTCTCTTCCAGCCCCAACAACCCCTCATTCTGTCCCAAACTGACCAATAGGCAGGCCAATGAGTAAAGAGAGGGCAGTGCTTAAATCAGGAAGCCCTGGGTTTGAGTCCTGTCCTGGAACAGTGATCCAGCAGATTACTTTACCTCTCGATATCCCAGACCACTCCCCAAGAGAGATCACGAAGTTAAACATTGATAACAGTGGTAATAACAGCTAGCATTTATACTGCACCTCAAGGCTGGCAGAGCACTTTACATGTATTAGTTTAGGGGATCTTCACAACTATCCTGGGAGGTAGGTGCTGCTATTGTGCCCATTTTACATATGAGCAAACTGTGGCATGGAGAGAATAACTAACTTTCGCAGGGTCCCACAGCTAGCGTCTGAGGTAGGTTTTGAGCTCAGGTCTCTACTGCTCTGTGCACTCTGGTGCCACCTAGTGACTGATCAACACATGCTGACTAAATTCCTTGTCCACATCACACACTATACTAGGCACACACAGGTGCAATGAATGGGGGTGAGGGATGTTACAGGTGCATGGAAAGAAGGTGACTGGGATGAAATATGGTCAAGAGTTGTAGTGGGCATGTAGTGGGCACCCAGTAGGACAACATGTCCCAGGGGGCAGGACTTCCAAAGTGGCTTTCATTAATCTGGCTTGGAGATAAAGCATGGCTTGTTTTTTGGTTTTGTTTTTAACCATGTAACTGGTTGGTTTAGGGAACTCCCAACACTGCCTCGTAGAGAATACATAGAAGTTTTGCACTTGCCCACAATCTCACATCCAATCCAGCACTTGAACACAAACCTGAATCTGAGGGCATCCCCTCCATCCTCTATGCCCCTTGGCACATAGTGAAGCCTTAAATGCTTGTTGCTTGATTGAGTTTATAGTCAACCAAGCCAAGATATTTGCTCAACTTCCTCTGGCTGTGAGGGTAGCTCAGAGGTCAGAAAAGAAGCAGTGAGTGGTTTGGGGGAGGATCAGGGACCCAGGGCTGAGGATCAGTAGATCAGGAACCACAGAAAGACAGTTGAATGTCCAATCTGAGGGCATGGATGGTTCTGTTTTTACTTTGAATCTCACTTGCCTGTCCAGAGCAAGACACGCAGAAACACTTGTCAATTGATTGAGGGAGATTGGAGATTCAGCCTGAAAAAATTGGACACCAATGCTCTCCTTGTATGTTTCACAGGCCTATCTATGTCTCTACGGTCCGGCCCCAGTCAAAGCACATCGTCGTCATCATGGACCATGGTGCCTCAGTCACAGAAAGTCAGCTTCAGATTGCCAAGGATGCAGCTCAGGTCATTCTCAATTCCATCGATGAACATGATAAGGTAATAATCCTCTCCATTCATGTCTTCCAGGTTCTGTGGGGGCCATCCAAAGTACATTCTGACACTTGGAAGTGTTCAGATGGGTATTGAAATATTTTCATCCTTCTTTGGAAGCAGCCAATGGAAAAAGATATTTGACAACCCTTTGAGGATTGGATCTTAAATCTTGGCAGGATCTAGTTTGTGGGTCCAGCCTTATATTTAACACCCTGCCCATCTCTTGTGGTTGCTCTCCTATGTGAAATACTGGCTCTCATTTTGTTAGTTGTGTATGGCATTATTAGGAGTTAGGGAATGTGTGTGTGTGTGTGTGTGTTTGTGTGTGTGTGTGTGTGTGATTTCTTTGGCTACTTGCACCACTGTTTCAGGATGAATGTGATGGGAGGAGCAGAGGTTGAGTTTTTCTTACCTCCACTATAACACAGTTATACTCACCCAGAGCTCACCATGATCTGCTAAAACCTAATACTGCATCAATCTGGCTTTCCCGCTCCAGGGCCGTTTCCTTTTCCAAATGACATCATAACATCCCAACACACATCTGGTTGACTTTTTCTTTACGTGAAACACCCTTGCTGGTTTTCTGTGACATGTGTTGCTTATTTTTTTAAATTGTGTATGAACACCACTGACTTCCCCAGGGAGCAGGGGCCAAAGCCCCCTCCCCTGCCCCTTACCAACTCTTACAATCCGTTTCCAGTCCGACATATCAGTGGCTCCAACATTTCTTTCTCCCTAGTTGTGAGTTTTTAACATTTTCAGAAATGTCTCCCTAGGCTTTGTCACACTGTGAGTTCTAGTATGTCAGAATTTGATATAAATGGCAAGGTAATTCCATCTGTTTGACTTGCTTCTTTTCTCCCAAGATCTCTGTGCTAACTGTGGCAGATACTGTGAGAACCTGCTCCCTTGATCAGTGCTATAAGACGTTCCTGTCTCCGGCCACCAGCGAGACAAAAAGAAAAATGTCTACCTTTGTCAGTAGCATCAAATCATCTGACAGTCCAACCCAGCATGCCGTGGGCTTCCAGAAGGCCTTCCAGCTGATCCGGAGCACCAACAATGGCACCCGTCTCCACACCAGTAAGTTATCACATAGCTGGGCATGCACTTGACTTGTATGGAAGAGATCCCATTTTACAAAATGGGATCCCTTGGGAGAGAAATTCCAGGCTCGGTCTTGATAGTCATCTCCAAGGCATGCATGTCCCAGGCAGGGCAGGCAGCCCCTCCCTAGTTTTGCACATTGTTGCTGGGTCTCCATCCTGTCGCCCTTCTGCACTGGATTGCACTATGATGGGCATGAGATGCAATGGGCCTGTGTTACTTCCTAGGACTCAGCCAAATCCTCCTAATGCTCATTGTTAGCTCAGACCTCGAATCACGCATGCGCCAAGAGAGATTAGCAAGAACCCCTCCATCTGATCTTTCATTCTCCTCTCCAGCAGTCACAGGCATGAATGTGAGACAATAAATACACAAAGGTGCGTGCGTTGAATTTTCACTTATTAGCGACCAGCTGGGATTCAGCTGTGTGGGATGACTCGGGGAAGGGATATGTAAAACATGGGAGGGCACACTGACACACCAGAAATACAGAAGGCTGTTATTGTTGGAAAACCTATTCAGATGATTTCTTTAATGAAAGGAGGGGGAAATTCAAGGGGATGTTGTGAGAAATACATGATCCTCCTGCTGGAACAACCTGGGAGGAAGCCACCTATGTTAGCCACTCACCCCTCACTGTGCTGAGAGTGGCAGGGTGGGGTCCGGCTCAGGCTCCACCCGGGATGTAGAGAGGGCAGAAGGATTGAGTTGGGGGCCCTGAGTGCAAATCCTGTCTGCACTGCTTCCTTCTACTGAGGTCTTGGGCAAGTCAGCAAACCTCCCTGGGGCCTCAGGTCCCTTATCTAAAAAATAAGGGGATTGAACAAGATGGTCTCTGCTGGCCCACCTGGCTCTGGCTCCAGAATTCTACCGTTAGTACTATTGTTATAGTCTCTCTTTCATACCTTCTTTTCGTGTCTTTCCTTCCTTCCTTCCTCTCTGCTTCCCTCCTTTCTTTCCTGCATTTCTCTCTCCATCCTTTCCTTCCTTCCTTTTCTGTTTTCCTTTTCTCCCTCCTTTCCTTCTTCCTTCCTTCTACCTTTAAGAATTGATTAAGAATCTACTTTATTCAAGGCATTGTGCTAAGACATACAAAGACAAATCAATCCAAGTCCTCCAGAAGCTTGTACTACTGGGAGAAGATTATGTTCTGATGAGCCCAGAGAGGCTATGACTTGCCCTGAAGTCACACAGTGGGTTAGTGGCAGAGTGAATATGAGAGTCTGGATCTATGTTTGTATGTTATTAGAGGGTGCCTTGCTTTTTCCCCTGTGTCTGAGGCCAGATTTGAACTCAGGAAGAGGAAGCTTTCTGACTCCAGGTCTGGCAGTCTATCCCCTGCCCCACCTTGCTGCCTCATCTAGGCTATGGAGGTACCTCAAAAACGTATCAAAGAAGAGTCAGCTGAAGGAGCTGAGGATGATTGACTTGGGAAAGGCTGAGGAAGAATGGGAATTCTATTCTCAAATATTTGATGAGTTTTCCAAGGATTCAAATGAATAGTCTGCTTTGGCCCAAAGGGGAGAATAGGACAAAAATGGGTGAGAGCTATCGGAAGATCAGTCACTAAGCACTTCCAAAGTGCCTGGTAGGTGCCAGGCATTTAATAAGTAACTACTACGTGCAGGCACTGGGGATACAAAGAAAGGTCAAAGATGGTTCCTGCTCTCAAGTTGCTGATGGGGAGACAACACACAAACAGTCATGTACACACAAGAAGACTACAGAATAAAAATGGTGGTCACCCACAAAGGCAAGTCCCCAGAACTGAGGAGAAAGAGGAAAGGCTTCCTGTAGAAGAGTATTCTAGCTGGGACTTGAAGGAAGCCAGGAGATGGAGAAAAGGAGACAGAACCTTCCAGGTGTGGGAGATAACTAGGAAAGTGCCTGTGGTGAGGAGATGGCATGGATGCCAGTCTCTGGATGAGACTAGGAAGAAGGGGGAAAGAAAGATGGAGGAGGTAGGTTCTAAAGGCCTTTAAACACCAGAGAATGTTACATTTGATCCTGGAGGGTATAGGGAGCCCTTGGAGTTTATTGATTAAATAAACTACATCTATGGTCAGACCATGCTGTAGGAAAATCACTCTGAGCTGAGTGAAGGACTGAAGCAGAGAGAGAAAGGAGACAAGCAAGTGTGAAGGCTCCTATCAAAGTGGTGGCAGTGTCAGAGGAGAGAAGGAGATGTAGCAGGAATGTGTTACAGAAGTGAAATTGACAGGCTTTGGCACTATATTGGATATGTGGGGTAAGAGAGAGTGAGGAGTCCAGGATGGCACCTAGGCTGAGAGTCTGAGGAACCAGGAGGATGATGGTGTTCTTAACAGTAATAAGAAAGTTGGGGTGAAGAGGAGGGGGTTAGAGGCAAAGATAATTAATTCAGCTTTGAACATACTGAATTTAAGATATCTATGAGACATCCAATTCAAGATGTCCAATGGACTTGTTTATAACCAGAACAGTACCAAAATACAGTGGACTGCATCTGTTGGCAGTGGCTTCCCTTTCACTGCAGTGGTTTGGATAGAGGGTACCCCAAGTATCCTGTAGACTGGTCTTATAGGCTCAATAGATGGACTTTGACTAAATGCACTTTTCTCTCCTCTTCTGTGTATACACACTCCCTCTCCACCCCATTTTTCTTCCTCTCTCTCTCTCTCTCTCTCTCTCTCTCTCTCTCTCTCTCTCTCTCTCTCTCCCCACCCTCCTCTGTGCTGTTGTTGCTGTTTCTCAGTCATGTTCAACTCTTTGTGACCCATTTAGGATTTTCTTGGCAGAGATACTAGAGTGGTTTGCCATTTCCTTCTCCAGCTTATTTGACAGAGGAGGAAGCTGAGGCAAAGGAGGTTAAGTGACATGCCCAGAGATACACAGCTAGTAAGTGTCTGAGGCATTTTTAGAGCTTGGGTCTCCCTGAATCCAGGCCCAAAGCACTGCCCACTGTACCACCCAGATGGCTTATAGACAATGGTTGCAGAGCATATATGCTCATTACTTTATGTGAATCTGGGAAATACCCTGAAAAAGAATAATAAATGTACTTGGCTGGTGGCCAGATCTCTGGGTTTCATTTCAGCTTGGTGTATGAGTCTCGCTATGGAGGGGTAGGAGTGGGAGACAGGGGATGGGGGATGGGGGGAGGGGAGCAGCTCACTTTCTAAACCCAGACATGCTCCCTGGAGACTTTTCCCTATCAATGAGAAACCTCTGCTGAGGTCCCAGCTGGTAGGAGGAGCCTGAGTCCTTCACGCTGGTGTCTGAGGGGATGCCCATTTTCCCCTTGGGCCTTTTTTCCTGCTTTGCTCATCCTGAAGTTCCCATGTTGGAATCTTGGCAGGGCTCATTCGATCAAGTTGGCATGTGGCAAAAGCGCATCCTGTTGGAGAAGAAGATGCCCTTTCCAAAGCCTGTGGTGCTGGTTCCCCATCAGAGCCAGAGGTGTTGTGGTCTAACAGCAAGAATACTGGATTGGGAGGCAGAAGTCTTGGATTTGAATCCAGGGTCAGAGTTCTACTATAGCCTACAAGACCTTGGACGTGTCACTCCCTTTATCAGAACCTCACTTTTCTCAGCTCTAAAACAAAGAGTTTGGCCTTTAAGGTTCCTTCTGTCTCTAGAAGGATGAACCTAATAATCGCCAAAAGAGGGCAGATTCTCTTCTACAAAAAAGCCTCATGCAGTCTCCCTGGGATCAAACTTGGTGTGCATGAGGGGATTCATCATATTTCAGGATTGGTTTTAACTCATCCTCAGCCAGAAAATATCAAGAGAAATGAAAAGGTAGAAAAACCTTTCGTGTTCAAGGATTACCTTGCACCAAATTTGGCAAAGTGATCACATGTCTTAATGGATGGAGCATTGAATTCATTTAAAAAATTCTGGGTGTGAATCTCATTTTATATCCTCACTAGCCCTGTGACCAGGTAGCCTTCAGCTGCCTCACCATTTCCATGAAGGCCAAAAGAGATTGTATATGTCAGGATTGGTTGTCCTTCATCAAAATATCTTTTACACATATGTGTGTGTGTGTGTGTGTGTGTGTGTGTGTGTGTATATGTATATATATATATATACATATATATATATGTATGTATGTATTTATTTATTTATTTATTTAACTTTTTACCTTCATTTTCACAAAATTTTGGGTTCCAAATTTTCTCCCCATTTGTCCCCTCCCCCCACCCCAGTACACTGAGCATTCTAATTTCCCCTATCACCAATCTGCCCTCTCTTCTATCATCCCTCCCTTCTCTTGTC
>CM053770.1:684303238-684503549 GCA_028658325.1 Potorous gilbertii
CCAGCCTCAGGGCTTTCAGTGGCAGGCCTGACTGCTATTCAGTGGGAGCTTATCTGCTGGTGCTCAGGTGGGGGCAGGGCCACCTCCCAGGCTCAGTTCCCTCAGGGGGTTTATGCAGAGACCTTCTGTAATGGAGCTCCTGACTGCTCTGGGAGCCTCTGGCTGCCCGCTGCCTCTGCTGCTGCCTCCCAAGGGGGCCGAGTCATGGAGACACCCTGCTCCCCTCTCAGCCCATCCAGACATCTCTCTCACTGACCTGTGCGTCTGTGGGTGGACGGGACCTTTGCGGCCACTGGAGATTCTGTCCCTGAAGCCTGCTCAGATCTGCTCGCTCCTCTCCATGCCCCACAGCCAGGTCAGGGCTGGGCTCTGCTCCCGTCCGGTGCGCAATGAACCTTTGGGATTGGTTTTTCAGGGCTCTCTGGAATGGAAATCTCCTTCACTGTGTTGCTGCGCAGCTTCCACTGTTCCAGAATTTGTTGGGAGTTCTTTTTAGAGGAAATCCATGGGCTGTGGGTTCGGAGCTAGTATATGTGAGTCTTTCTACTCTGCCATCTTGGCTCCACCCCCATCAAAATATCTTAGTAACAATGAAAACCAATTGAAATAAATAATTGAGTAGACAAAAAAAATAAGTGAATTCAAAAAAGTGGAATTTTCAAATGAGAATCATCCCAGGGGATTCTTGTTGTTAAGGTAAGCTTAGAAGGAGGAAGGAAGGCCTGAATCACTTCAATGAGAGGAGCAAGAATGCAAGAAAATGAGCTCAGAGGAGGACAGGATGCAGACACAATCTCGAAACTCATTTGGCCATACTTTGCAGAAAAGCTGGAAAGAAACTGGGACAGAGAAAGGTTTCCTTCTAGGAGGAAACTGAGGAACAGGGAGGTCAGGCAGCTAAACATTTATTAAGCTCCTACTTCTGTGCTAGATGCTAGGAATAGAAAAGAAGAAGACAATCCCTTATGCTCAATGAGTTTATTATCTAATGGGGAAAGCTAACACAGAGAAGGAAGCTGAAAGATGGAGGGAGATATCCCCAGCATGGAATTCAGATGGTCAAGTCCAGAGGAGTGTAGTCAGGTGGGGAATGAAGACATGGCTGGCCTGAATACTCTCTTTAAATGGGGCCTCTCCAATCAATGGGAGGTCCTTAGGGGCAGGAGGATGCTGATGAGGTGTGAGTTCCAGGGCTTAAGGAAACCATTCAGATTTCCATCAAGCAGGAAACTGAGGCACGGAATAACTGAGTGACTTTTCCAGAATCACAGAATTAGCAAGTGCTAGAGCTGTGTTTCAAATTCATGTCTTTAGACTTAAAACCAGAGTTTTCTTGAGTCCACTCTGTTGCCTCTGATAGTTGGCAGCTGTTAGTGAAGAAATAAAGAGAACTATTAGCAAGAGAGCACGTTCTATTAACTCTTAAGCAATCAGAGCACAACAGTCTGACACTGGTCTGGAAGCCTTCAGTGGAGCCCTTAACTCATCCATGGTCCTGACTGAGATAGAGCATTAAGTGTTCATCATAATCATCCCAGTGTGCCAAAGCTGAAAGTAACCTCAAAGGCCAACCAGTGTGACCTGGACTGAACAAAAATCCCAAGGACGGCATCCTCAACATGTCAGCATCCGACTTTTGCCTGCATAACTCTAGTGAAAGAAAACTCATTGACTCCCAAGGCATATATATCATTCCATTTAGGATAACTCCAAGTATTAGAAAGCTTCTCTTTAGATCTATCTGGCATCTGGTGGGGTTTTTTTGCTACTTTTTCATGTAAATGTATCTTATTTATTTAATTAGTCATTTTAATGACAGTAAGTCATTGAGAAAATTTGAAATTATGTTGAAATCTGTTGAAGAAGGCCAGGAAGAATGGGATGCATTTTAGAAAGACTTTGTTAAAATTAGGACTGGTGTACCCTCAAAGTCATCTTTGGTTAACTGGAAAATTCTCTTATTTAAAACATTTCCTGAAGATCTGTGATAAAAGAGGTATTGCTGCATGTGAGGATCATTAGAACAAGAAGGAAAGTGGAGTCAATAGATAATTGTCTATCTGATAATAGATAAGTCAGTAGATAAGAAAGTTATATAAGGGTCATTAGAGGAATGGGGAATATTTATTCTGGAAGGAGAAGACTGAAGGAGGGAGGAAGGAAATGAAGACTTTTTACATATTTAAAGAGCTGCCCAATGGAAACACGGTTAGAATTTCTGGTTTGGCTTCTAGAGGGAAGATTCAAGGGTAATGGGTGAAAATTCTCAAGAGGCAGATTTAGGCTTAGTATCAAAGAAAGCTTCCAAACAATTGGAGCTGTCCAACAGTAAAGGGCCTGCCTTATCAAGTGGTACTTTCCTTGGAGGTTTTCAAGCAGAAGCTGGGTGACTCTTCACCAGAGATATAGCAGCGGGGATTCCTTTAAGTCTGAACTAGATGGCTAACAAGGTCCCCTCCGACTCTCAGATACCATAATTGTGTAAGAATGGAAAAATAGATGCTAGGATAATAGCTTATGATACTCTCAATCTTGAGCTGGAAAAGAGTTCATAGACCATTGAGTACAACCCCCTCATTTTGCAGATGAGGCAACTGAGACCTGTAAAGGTAAGGTGCCTTATCCAGGGTCACACAGAGAATATGTGGCAGAGCTGAGATTTGAATCCAAGTCATCTGACTCCAAGTCCACTGTGTTTTTTCCCACTTTGAGGAAACTGAAGCACAGAGGGGATTATGTGGTTTGCCACAAAAAAAGTGTCTGATTGATTTGAATCTAACCCTTCCTGACTCCAAATCTAGTTCTCTATCAGAGGGAGGTTTGAGTGACAGGCTCCAAAATGGATGAGAATGTAACATCTGATTTGTGTGTCTTTGTTTAGATACAGACATGGTCATCATTTACCTGTCAGCAGGAATTACATCAAAGGAGTCCTCAGAAGAAGATAAAAAGGCAACACTGTGTGTCATCAATGAGGAAAACAGCTTTCTTAACAACTCAGTCATGATCCTCACCTATGCCCTCATGAATGGTATGTGATGTCTTCCAGAGTTTTCCCTCTTTAGATAAAAGTTCTGACCCACTTTTCACAGCTGAGCCAGGATTATGCTCATCTGTCAACTTTTAAAGTAGAAGAAAATCAAGTGAGTTCTTTACCAAGAAAATCCCCTCCCATTTTACAATTTTCCATGATGTTGCCACCCCATATGTTCTCCAAATATGTGTCTCTAGAACCTAGCACATTGCCTGACACTTAGTAGGTACTTAATAAAGCACCTACTAATGGTGGATTCATTGATCTTGATGATGGATTGGATGCCACTACCAGAATTTTCCTTTTTTTCCACTATATATTCACTGTAGTATTTGGGGGCAGGGGGGGAGGCAGATTTGGAATCAGAAGACCAGGAATTGAATTGTGTCATTGCTATTTGTTGCCTGTGTGAATTTTGACATCTGACTGACACTCTCTAAGCATTTGTTTCCTCATATGTAAAATGAGGGAATTGACTGGATATTCTCTATTACCCGTTCAGACTCTAAATTTGGACATGGACATCATCATTTGTTTCCTGCAGTACTTCATGTCAGATGGGTACTCTTCACTGTTGAATGCTTCTGGTCTCTCCATCTTTTCCTGTCATCCCTTCTACACTGCTTACTTTTCTTCCTACATCCCAGTGTGCTCTTTTCCTCTATACTTATGACAGACTCCATCGTACTAGAACAACACTATTGTTGATCCTTCCTTGTTGAAGAGGACTCAGGGCTTCACGAGGGTGATGCCTTGACATGCTCATGAATTGGATTTAAGTGAGGCAGAGATAGAAGGATCCTAGAAGGATATATGATCAGAAAAAGAACTACACTTGTCCTGGGAGCAGAAGCAGGGAGGGACTGCCTGCTTTTTCCATTGGCATCCATTCAACATTGAGAGATTAAGATGGCCTCCCTCTGGGCCTTTGGGTGGACTCTGAGTAAGAGCGATGCCTTCTCATGCTAGGCAAGTTGTTCCTTCTCTCAGTTGGAATTCCCATGTTGGTCAGCTCACATCTTTACCAAAATGAGCTACAAGGCAAAATCACATATTAGTTGATGAAAGAAATAAAAAGGGAGATTTAGGTTCTGTATTGCATCTTGGCATCTGCCTGTAAGTACATCCATAACCTCTTCTAAGGAGGGTATCCCAAAAATCTAAGTGGAGTCTTAATTTATAATGACACCTGACATGAATAAAGGGCTTTAGATTTGTTAAGTGCCTTATATTCGTTATTACATTTGATCCCCATAGTAACCCTGTGAGCTAGGTACCATAAGTTATCACTCCCATTTTACAGATGAGGACACTGAGGCTCCACAATGTGAAAGAATTTACTTGAATCCACATAACAAATAAGTGTCAGAGATGGAATTTAAACCCTGGTCTCTTGACTCCACGACCAGCATCCTTTCCTTTATACTATTCTGTCTCTGTAGAAATTTCTAAACAAAAAATCCAAATAAATTCACTGCAAGTTTCCCTCTTGCCATTGACATAATTAAGATTAGGCAAAATCTTTACTTAAACTCATTTTTTGAATCTCATTAGTCATTTGAATCTCCAGTCATTTGAATTTGTTTACAGTGGTACCGTACGTGAACTGTTCCTAATGCTTTGACCGTGTTCCAACAATAGCGAACTCTAAAAAAAAAAAAAAAAGAAAGAAACTTTATTAAATTTTGTCCTATACTATAGATTGCAGATGTTAGTAGAACAATGCAGCTCAGTATACCTAAATCCCTCCCAGAGTTTTAAAAACCCTGTAAACTTAAAAGACACATGCTGAGTAAATCATATTCAGTATTCTCCTGTGCCAAGGGTGAAAAATTATTTTTCATTGGAATGTCCCAAAAGAAGTAGTTTATGCTCATTCCTCAAGGCAATACTGTATATATTTTCTATTTAGTTACTATAGATTTTTTTTAAAAAAAAATTAAAGCAACAGGGAAAAGAAATGAAAATAAAAGCTTCATTAATAATGATATAAAAGATATGCTAGCTTCATTACCAGTCTGCCTGGGTTGGCGTTTTCCCAACAGGAGCTCCCTCCACCAAGGTAGTCCCAGGTCTTGAGAAAATACTAATATAGAATCATAGAGTGAGAAGAGATCTTGGTAGCCATTTAGTACAACCCATTCTTAAAAAAAATCCTATCTACTACATTGCCATCCATAGCTATCCACCCTTTACCCGAAGGCCTCCAGTGAGGGGGAACTCATCAAATCAGCCCTCTCTCTTCTAATGTTCATCTTTGTTCTTTGGTCAAATAGAAGTTGAACCCCACTTGTTTACCATGGACTTCCAGATCCTTGAAGCCTCCTGTTCTCCTCCCCACTCCCCAGCCATCACTTCTCCAGGCCCCAATTCCTGTAGCTGCTCTTCCTATGGCATGGACTCAGGGGCTTTCCCCATGCTGATTGCCTTCTTCTGGATAGATCCCTAGCTTTTTTCACTGTAGTGTCAGGAAGTGAACACAGTACCAGATGGACCCTGATTGGGGTACAGGACCACTATCAACTTCTAATTCCTGGCAGCTGTATCTCTTTAGGGCAGCCACATTAAGCTTCAGATGTATACTGAGCTGACAGTTCACACACACACACACATAAACCCCACAACACTCTCTTTCAGACAAATTGGTGTCTCACTAAGCCTAACTAACTACTTTGAACTGATGAAATTGTTTACCTTTTTAAGCCATGTGTAAGAATACACATACACACATATATCCCTATTAAATGTCATCTTATTCAATATCCTAATGTTCAAGCCTACCAGATTTTTTTTGGAATCTTGCTTTTTTCATCCAAGATATTAACTGTCTTCTCGTCTTTGCACCATTTCATAGGGAAGCCATGTGCATTCCCACACCCCATATGCAGGAAGCACTCAACAAACATTTGTTGACTGATTGGTTGTTCATTCCAACCTTCAGAAATTGGTAAACTGTTACACAATAGAACCAAGGGCCAGTCTATGATACATTCCCCTGGAGACTTCCTTCTATGTGAATATCATACCCTCATGACTCTTTATTAGGGCCAGCCCTTCAACTACCACCAAATCCATCTAATTGTACTACTGACCAGCTCACATCTCTGTAAAACTAGTCTAAGAGGTTTAATCAAATTTTTGTTAGAAATCTAAGTAAACTATGTATAGAGAATTCAGTCAGTATCTCAATTGAGAGACAAGGAGATGGGCAGAAAGGAAAGAAGGAAAGATGGTAGCCACCTCTAAGATGGTGGGGAAGAGAAGAAATTTGTTTGTAATTTTGTTGTATATCTGAAAGGCATAGCAGATTGTATATAATAGATTTGCAATTTCATATGCAACCATCTTTTTATTATACTACATACATTATGGCAATACTTGTTTTATTCCATAAATTAAAAATAAAATTCATTTTAAAAAATTGAAAAGAAGAAAGAAAAAGAAAAGATAAGAAAAGACAGAGGTTCTGATTCCACCTATGACCCATCCTGCTTATGGGATGCTATCAAATCACCTCACCTTCCAAGACTTTAGCCAACTCTCCAAGAGGGTAAGTCACAAAGTAGACACTCCTTTGCATTAACAGAGAGAATTTCCCATGTGGGTATTGCCTATACCCATAAGATCACAGGTCCAGTTCCTATCCCTTTCCTATCAAAAAGAACAAGAAATACAGTAAGCCTGTCAAATGACCTATTTTGGAATAAGTGATTACCCTGGCTTTCTGGAATCATAGTTTTTCCTTTAGATATTCATCAAATATCTCTTTAATAACACATCCTAGAATTTTACTAGAAATTGAAATCAAACTTACTGGCCTAAAGTGTACAGATTCTGCTTTTTTCCCTTTTTTTGTTTTTTGAACTTTAGAATAAAATGTACTCACTCCAGTCTGACTGTAAAGAGTTTTTCTCATTTTAGATGATTCTCTAACTCATGATGGAAAATGCTACACATCCAGAGAAAGAACTATATAGAGAGTTTGAATGCAGATAAAAGCATACTGTTTTCACTTTTTCTTCTTGTGGGTTTTCCCTTTTGTTCTGATTCTTCTTTTACAACGTGACTAATGTGAAAATATGTTTCAAATCATGATACATGTATAGCCTTTATCAGATTGCTTGCCATCTTAAGTAGGGGAGAAAGGAGGGAGGGAGAAAAATGGAACTCAAAATCTGATAAAAGTCAATATTGAAAACTAATAAATAAATATTAGCTGAGTCTCTAGAATATAAAAGAATCTTTCATTCAAACAGTGGTGATTGTGACTCAACAGCCTGATGAGACTGTTCTTTTAATAACTGAGATTACAGTTCATCTGCATCTGCTGACTTGAGTTCATCAAGGGCAGTTAACTGGTCTCTGAATCTCTTCTTACTTATCTTGGGTATGTTGATGCCCATTTCCTTGGCAGACAAAATAGAATTGAAGTAAGCTGTGAGTGGTTTGGTTTCTCTACACCAAGCAGCTCCCCCTCCCTTTTTCAGTCCTCAGTCTCACCTCCCTCTGAGTTTCAGCTCTTCCAACCCTAATCTTAGGTTGTGTATCACGTTATCAATTGAGAAGAGTTTACTGAACATCTACCATGCACTAACCATGGTGCTAGGCACTGGAGATATAGAGGTAGAAGTAAAACAGGAGACTTACATTCTAATGGAGGAGATAACAGATATATCAGCAAGGATTGATGTGCATCTGTGACTTTCACAGAATATATACATGATGCTACATTCAGAGGGAGGAAGGACACTAGCCACTAGGGGAGGGATCATGATCAGCTTCAAGTAGAAGGTGGTCCTTGAGCCTTAAAGGAAACCAGAGATCCCAAGAGACAGAGGTGAGGATGGAGTATATTTCTGTCATGGCTGACAGACAGTGCAAAGGCATGGGGGAGGGAAATAGAGCAGCAAGCAGGCTGGTATGGCTCGATCATAGAACATATGGAGGAAAGTAATGTGAGAAAATCCTTAAAATGGTAGAAAGGAGCCATGTATGGCTGAGCTTTGAAGGGCAAACAGAGAGGTGTATAACTTGATCTTAGAGGGTTTATTGTTGACAGGTTAGCCACATGGTCAGACCTACACTTTAAGGAAATCACTTTGCTGAGTGGGAAGGCTGAGGGGAAAATGAGGCAGACAGACAACCCCACCTCCAGCAGCAATTGCAGGAGTCTAGGCATGAGGTGATGAGGATCTGAACTCAGATAGTGGTCACAGGAGTGGTATAAAGGGAATATAAAAGAGGTGTTATTAAGATAGAAATGACCAGACATGGCAATTGATTGAGTTATGGGATGAGTGAGACTATGTAGTCAACTTATTACCAGTCTTCTCATGCATTTTAGATATTTCATCTTACTATTATTCATGTCACTTGCTTTAACTTATTCATTTTTAGAATTGAAAAAATGTCTTAAAAGGTTTAGTGCCTTTGGAGTGTATTTTTAGCTATTAAAGCAGGATGTTGTCCTAAGACCTTTGAGATACCCTATATTTCCTCACTACTAAACAAGCCTTCTAACAACTATCAGAAAGGAAAGGGGAGGACAGTTCAGTACAACGGTCTGCCCTGTCGTCTCCCACATCTACAGTGAAGGGAGGGAGAACACATTATCAGAACTCTTCTCCAGTGGCCATGACTTTTGGTTCCTGAGCCCCCTGCGTATTCACATCAGTCTTTTGAGAGAACCTCCCTTTTCTGTCTTTGTTCTTGTTTTCCTTGGTCTTCCAAATTTCACTGGGCTGACTTCTCTGTTCATGGAATTCTGCCTCTCTGTCCTCTGAAAACTTTCAAATTCATTTTCCCCCAATCCAGGGAGCTTGTTAGAAATCTGAAAATTACTTTGACTATATACATTTGTCACCATTGTTTGGTTTTTCTTGCTCCTTGAGGGCAGAGTGCTGTCTTTGTTTGTACTGGTTATTTCCAGTGCTTAACACAGGGTCTGGCACATAGTAGGTGCTTAGTTTGATAAATGCTTGTTGACTTGACTTTTCTTGCTTTCTCAATGGGGAGTGGGGCGTGAGAGGGGGAGAAGGCAGATTTTCATATGGGTAAAATAAAATTTAAAAACCTAAGATGGAGGGCACACTTTTTCCTAAGATTCCCTGAATTTTCAGGTTAGTACCTAGTTCCTCTCTGTTGGTAAGGAATCAGATCCATAATAGAATGTTTCTTTATTGATTCCTCCACCTTTAGAAAGATGGCATCATTAGGGCCCGTGTTAAAATGAGTACCACTTCTACTTTTGGTAACGAGAGGGCTCTCATAGGCATTGGATAACTGAAGTCCACCATTATTGCTTGATACTGCCTCTGCGCAGACCAGGCTTATGAACTGTGTCTTGAACTCCCCACCTTTCCTCTACAGGTGATCTATTGTATACACTGAAGACAGAATCACCTAGATTCTTCCTCTACTGATCTATATACATGTGCTCCTTACCTGAGAATATCTTCTTAGTTTGTGATATTACTCCTCTCTTCCCTTTCTTGTCCCATTTCATTTGAAAAATATGCACCCTCTAGAACAATATTCCAATTATAGGTGATTTTCATCCCACCAAGTCTAGTGGTGCTTACATAAAGATTGCCTCTTACCTTAATGCAAGAGTATTCATCTTGTTTATTTTTATATTTTGTGTATTTGTTATTAACATTTGAGACTATAAGTTCTACTACTGAATTCTCTCTTCAATTGTGTCTCTTGGGAACTTCTGTATATCTTAACTACTATTTGTCCTACATTGTAGCTCCTATTGTATGGTGTCTCACTTGATGGGTATATGTTGGCACTTTCTCTTCCTGTCCTTTTCCTTTCCATCTCTAGTGTTTTTGATTCGATTCAGAAGACACCAGAAGAATATGTTGTTCCCAAAAAGACACAAAACAAATACACAGTTATCAAAGACACCAGACAAATACATTGTTACCAAAAGATACCAGACTATTACCAAAAGAGATCAGATGATATACTGTTACCAAATATATAAGACAAATACACGGTTACTAAACATGACATCAGATAAATACACTGTTACCTAAAACACCACTCAAATACAACTTATCGAAGACACTACATGAAATGCATTGTTGTTAAAGGATACATCATGCCTGCCTATGATTGGTTCATTCTTATATTAAACAGAAGTTGAACAATCCAAAGCTTGTTAATGAGATCTTTGCTCCCTAAATCTGTTTTCCTCTTTTGTATCCCTTGCCTTTGCAGCAGTGATGCCAATATTTGTACCTCTATAGTTTCAAATTTCTTTCTAAAGACTTTTTAATCTTTGGTAACACTTTCTAGGTTCCTTCTTGCAGCATCTTATGTGTTCCCATAGATCACTGGGATTGAGTAGTCATCTTCTTTTTTGACAAGTCTTGGGGAGCTCTCTCTGTCTCTGTGTGTCAGATACCACAGGAATCTCTGGTTGTAATCAGGTCAACAAAGAGCTGCTTCTGTGCTTCTCAGCAGGGATCCACCAGCCACTAAGAGTTTGATCTTCTTCTGACTTGTACTGGATAATATATCACCTGACAACACCTGGCTCTACTTTATCATTCCTCAGAGAACAGGCAATTGCTTCCTCCTCGGAGACTCTAGTGCTCTCCTCTTCAGAAAGGATCTCACTCTTGATTTTTTAGCTCAGGGGAATAATATAACAACTCACGTGTGTGTAATATTTTAAATGAAGTGCAAATAATAGTGTCCTCATTGTACAGATAAGCAAACCAGCACACTGCAAGGTAAATGACTTGCACATGATCACTTAGTTTGGAAATGCCTGAGACAGGATTCAATACCAGACCTTGATACCAAGTCCAGCATTTTAAACACTATCTCTAATTAATAGAGACTAAGCAAAGATAGTGATTGGACATTTGGTTGATACCAATTTCTCTTTGTGGACACAAATCTGCACTTGCTCCAAGACTTAGTCTTAGTTTCCTGGGGGCACTGAGAAATACGATTTCCCAGGAATATCTACTAGTTTGAATCAGAGGCAAGACTTGAACCCAGATCTTCAAGTTGTATCCGCTGAAAGACATTGTCTTTTCCTTATAACAAGCATGATTCCAATTCTGTCATTTCTCCTATTATCGTTGCCACTAATATTGTCATTAATATTGCTACTAGCATTGCTATGTCTATTTCTACTGTGACTGTGATTACCTCTACGACTATCACTCTTACTGTTACTGCCTCCTACTACTTCTCTTACTATTATAATGACAATGTTACTGCTGCTATTACTACCACTATCTTATTGCTACATTACTACTTCTACTACACCAACCATTGCATCATTACTAACAGGATTGCCATGACTACTACTATTGCTTTTACTGCTACTGTGACGTCTTTATTCCTGCCACTTTTAATATGCTTACTACCACTATTTCTGTTAATACTACTCTTTCTACACAAAAGGTTTCTTGAGGAGTGGGGTAGCTCAAGATAACAAAGACAGTGCCAGCTCTGGAGATGGAATCAGAGAGCCTGGATTTTTTTTTAGCTCCAGTAGCTTAAAACTGTATTCCAACTTTTAGAACACCATATCTAATAACTTAAGTTGTCAGGCTGGTTTTCTCACAGTGGCACCATATGGTATGTTTTCTAAGTAGTATCATTCCCCTTTTACAGATGAAGAGGATAAGGTCCAAAGAACTGGTCACTTGCCCAAAGCCCCCAATCAATAAGCACCAGGACCTTGAGTCTCCTGACTCCATCCCATCACGTGTGCCATTCCTTTCAGCTGCTTCTAACTTTCTCTATTCTTGTAAACATAATATTGTTTTTTAATAAGAACAGGGTTTCAGAGACCTGAGTGAAATTATTTCATGCCTGAATTGGTTAGGAATTTGTGACAAAAGCCAAGTCACAAATTTCAACTTGGAAGAATAATATGGCCTGATCCTTGTGGAAATTCCATCTCGCAAAGCTCCATGTGGTCTCCTTTGTTCCCTTACTTATTTTTTTCATTACTTCCCAGCTGAGAACAGGTTTGGAGCTGAAAGGGCTTCAGAGTCCATGTTGTTCGGGGGTTCTTGATGGGGGAAAAGTTATATTTTTATTTTCACTAATTTCTAACTGAATCTTAGTATTTCCTTCAAGTGTTTAAAAACGTGATTCTGAGAAGGGGTTGGAAAGCTTTTACCAGACTGCCTGAAGGGTCCAAGATGCCACAAAGAGTAAAAGCCACTAAACCAGTCCAACTCCTTTATTTTATGGATGAAGAAACTGTTACCCAAGGATCTGAAACAGCATTTGTTGTTCAGTCACTTTTCAGCTCTATCCAGCTCTTCACGATCCCATTTGGGGTTTTCTTGACAAAGAAACTGCAGTGGTTTCCCATTTCCTTCTCCAGCTCGTCTTATAGATGAAGAAACTGAGGCAAAGGGGGTTGAGTGACTTGCCTAGGATCACACAGATAGTAAGGGTCTGAGACCAGATTTGAAATCAGATCTGGCACTCCATCCACTGTGCCACTGAGATGCCCTTAAGCAACTTGACCAAGGTGATCAGAGTCAGAAGTAGGATTTAAACCCAGGTCTTCTAACTGCTGAGGTGCCTCAGTATGGAGCTGCCTCCCAAGAATATCTTTATAGACAGAAAGATTATTCTTTTGGCCTCTTGCTTCAGGAGAGAAGCTAACAGTGGTGTCTGAGGACCCTACTGGACATTCAGAAGTCTAAATCTTCTAGGAGTTGGCCACAGTCCAGTTTTCTCTCAGGAGGATCCCCATTACTCATAAACTACAGGGAATCAAATGCAGATGGGAGAGGAGGAATCCTGTTTTTCATTTTTGTCCTTCAAATTTCCCTTTCAGATGGAGTAACTGGGTTGAAAGAGCTGGCCTTCCTGAGAGATCTAGCTGAACAAAACTCCATGAAATATGGTGTCCCTGATCGGACAGCCTTGCCCATTGTTAAGGGGAGCATGATGGTCCTGAATCAGCTGAGTAACCTGGAGACCACCGTTGGCCGCTTCTATACCAATCTCCCCAATCGCATGATCGATGAGGCTGTTTTTAGTCTCCCTTTCTCTGATGAAATGGGGGATGGTGAGTTTAGAGAACACCTAACACCGAACAGGCTAAGGCAAAGGGGTCAGATGCCATCTTTGCTACCAATCCTTCCTTGATTGCTTCCCACATAACATCTTAGATGTTGATGATGATGGTGATAATTATAACCATACCAAATAATTCCTAAGCTAGATGGATGAGATGGCGATTCATTGATATTGATATAGAGTGCCATGGTTGGGGGAAGGGAGCATGGTCAAAGCTATGCTTCAAGAAAATCACTTGGAAAATTGAGTGGAGAATGGGCTGAGACTAGTGGCCAGAAGACCCATTAGCATTTGGTTTGCAGTAATCTAGGCGTGGGCTGACCCCCTATCCATATCCAACCAGTGTAGACTAGTGAAGAAGGAAAAACTCTGAGAGTCACTAGGGGTTAGAACATAGAATGGATAAAAGCTGGTCTTGGAATTGAAAGCTGTCCCACATCCCAGGATTCTGAGGCTTTCTTTGCCTCTGGTCTAATGAGCCCCCCATCATATTAGACAGGAAAATTAGACTGGGCAAGAGTCTGAACTGCCTAAATCTGCAGTGGAGATGGGGTTGTCTGGAATCATATGGGTAAGCCCTCTTGCCATTGTGTTTATGGAGCAGATTTTTAATAGCTTTATGTGGTGTCTACAGAGAAGGGATTAACTGTCATGGAATCCTTGGATTTTAAGCAGCCTATGAATGATGGCTGATCTAAGCTTTTGTCAGCTAGTGAATCTCAGACCACTGTCTATTACTGATGCTTTCTCTGTCATGTTCTCCCCCCACCCCTTTTTCCCCTCAGGTTTGATAATGACGGTGAGCAAACCCTGTTACTTTGGAAACCTCCTTCTGGGGATTGTAGGAGTGGATGTTAACCTGGCTTATATCCTAGAAGACGTGACATATTACCAAGACTCTTTGGCTTCCTATACTTTTCTCATAGATGACAAAGGTAATTAAACACAGTTAATTAAGACAGGCTTAGCGTCCAGAACTAGGAAGGGAAGAGTCCCATTATGCTATCTGTTCCCCATACCTATCATTCCGTCTGTCTTATATAGGCCCTCCCCATTATCTAGTGCACCCTCCCTCCTCACACTGACTGTCCCCATTGCCTCTCACACCCTCCCTCCTTACCGCTGATTTTTGGAACTGCTCACTTTCTTGAGAGTTCAGCTTAGGTGCCATAACCTCATGCTCCAGTTGTTCATGCTGTTCCCCTAAACCCCAAAGCTATTTTCTATTTACTTTGAAATAACTTTGTATTGACTTCTCTGTCTATAGTGTTGTCCCACCCTGGAAAATGGACATTCTTGAGGTCCCTGACCATTTGCTTCATCAGCACATGATGCCTATTTGAATTGATTTCAACTGAATAAAATTTAATTAGTGAATTATTAAGTGCCTATTATATGTCAAGCACTGTGCTAAGTGCTGGATTGACCTTTCTGCCCTGCCAGACCACATCTGGACTATTGTGCTTAGTACTATTACCCCATTTTAGAGATACTTGGAGTCTTCCTCCCAGGAGTTGGGAGGATCACATGAGTTCATGTCTGAAAAGCCCTCCCCAAAGCTTGAAGTGCTGTGAATGCCACTGGTGCCAATGTGTTTGGGGTAGTTGTTGCTATTGCACTTTTCTTCCCCATCCATGTTACCTCCCTCTATGTACTACAATAAAACAGAATTTTTTTTTGCTCCCAGAAGATACCCCAAATCCTCCTGCCTCTGTTGCCTTTTCTCACATTCTCCTCCCTCTGACCTTCTCTTAGACATTGAATTCTTAATAGCTTGTCCAGGAAATCTTCCATGAATACACCTGCATGAATACACCACTCCCAAACTCAGAGAGCACCTTTCTCATTCACTCAGGACAAAGTTTCTTAACTTTGGAGGGTGGGATATGGACCCTTTGGTAGTCTGTTGAAATTTATGGACTCCTTTTCAGAATCATGTTTTCAATGCATAAAATAAAATATATAGGATTAGAAAGGAAACCATTTACATAGAAAACATCTTTAAAAAAATTAAGCTCATAGTGCCCAAGGGAAGAACCCGTGAATCAAAGGATGATATAGCAATAACTCTACCTTAGATACCTCTTTTCTTTTTTGTATATGAGGAAACTGAGGCCCATAGGAGTCAGATGCTTTGACCCGAATTGCTCAATTAGTAAGTGCCTGAGATGAGATTTGAAGCAGGTCTTTCTAATTCCAAATATTATGTCCCTTCTGCTATTCCATGAGGTCTGTCCTGTACTGTTGTTGTCTTGGAGGGGATGCTGTAAGATAACTGGGGTTAAGTGACTTGTTCAGAATTGCACAGCTAATGTCAAATGTCTGAGTCTGAATCTGAACTCAGGTCCTCCTGATTCCAGGCCAGGGCTCTATCCACTACACCACCTCATTGCCCCCTGTATTATTGTATTATAGCTCCCAATGGTTCATTCTTACCATTTGACAAAATTTGAAGTTCCATGAATTCAGGGACTGGGTCTTAACTAATGTCTCTTCTAACATATGTTACTGTGCTATGCCCACAGGACACATTTAGCAAATGGGTGCTGAATGAAGGAATACTAGCTCCTTCCTAAGAGATCAGTCTCTCGGGAAAGGCACAATTCTCATCTGAAATTTCTTCTGAATTTGTAAACAGGCCACTCCCTAAAGGACCAAGTGAGGTGGTTCACCAGCAGAGTATCAGAAATAGAAACATACCAAGAACATAAGCTCAGAGATCCAGAGGTGGGCAGGACTTTGCAGGGCAGCTAGGCCTAGTCCTACCTTTTACAGATGGGAAAACCAGCATGAGCAGATGAAGTGATTTACCCAGGGTCACACAGGAGATACATGTCACAGGCAGGATTTTAATACCGGACCTTTGATGACAAAGTCACTGTACCAGCAAATCCCCTTGATGGTTTTCTTTCTCAGCCAAGAAAAGTTCCAGGAGAAGTGTAAGAATTCAGAAATGGGAGAAGTTAGCCCCTGGCATCTCTCAAATCATCATACCCTGTCACTTTGCTGATTGGATTGCACACTATCCTTTCCCCATGTTTTCTCACAATGCATTGCATTTCATCCACGGACTTGTTTAGGTCGGGTTCTGTATTTTGGCGCTGATAGCATTGGCACTGACCCTAAGCATACTGGCTGCCTACATAGGGTTATAAGATAATACTAATACATTGATACAGTTATCAAAAAATACAAGATACAGTTATTTAAAAATAACAATTTAAGACCCACCTCAGGCTGGAGGAGTGTGGGGAGGACTGTCTTCTCCTGTTACAAGCAGTCACCTAACCACCCCCTCCCCCACCCCTTGCCTCCATTTCAACGTTCAGCCTTCCCTGCTGTGCTAACAGTTCTATTACTCACAGCTTGTGGACTCCCTGCTGTGATGTAGGGTTCTTTATTTGTCAGTGACAGGGGATCTTAAGTCAGGAGGAAAATTTAATGCAAAAGTAGTTGAACTAGTTCTGTCCAAAGGTAGTTTAATTAAAGGAATGAAATGCAATAATGATAGTAACCCAGAGAATAAATATTCATGGATTTCCTGTGGTGAGAGGCAGATAAGGAATATTTTATACCATTAGGAAACTGGATGGCAGGGGAACTTGGGGAAAGGTGGAGCCAGATCAGTCTTCCTAGTGTTGGAGCTTTTTTTTCCCTGAGCTTATTGGATCCCAAACTAACGTGATTACTTTTCCACAGATTTATGGACTTAAGGATTTAAGTGGTAACTGGGATTTTTAAAAGGACAAAGAGGGGATGGGAACAAACATTAAAAACTTATGCTAAATACCAAGAACTATTAAATGCATTACAACTATTAACTTGTTTATCCTCACAATAACCTTAGGAGGCAGATGCTTTTATCTCCATTTTACAGATGAGGAAACTGAGGCAGAGACTAAGTCATTTGCCCAGAGTCCCATGACTAGTAAGTGTCTGAGGCTAGATTTGAATTCAGGTCTTCCTGACTCCAGGCATAGTATTCTATCCCATGTACTCCCAGTTGCCTAAGCACAATACCTTCACAATATTATTGTAGAAAGAGCCAGAGCAGGTTTTAGCATAGCTAAAATGAATCCCCACTTTGTATCCCTAGGGCCTAACCAGGGTCCCTGGAACAGAGAAGGGGCTTTAATAAACTCTTATTGGGTGTTTGATTAATTGATTTAGATAAAGCCTCTGTGTTTTGTGTTACCATTATTAATAACAATTGGTATTTACATAACACTTGAAAGTTAACAAGACTATATAGACATTATCATGTTTGGGCTTCTGAATAACCCTCAATCTTAAGAGTTGAACCACATTAACTATGTGCATCTCACCGAAGTCCAAATTTCTCACCAGATGTGTTTTGTGACTTTCATTCATTCATTTGTTCATTCATTCATCAAAATGACAAGCATTCGTTCAGCATCTACTGTGTGCTAGACTCAAAGACAAAAATGAAACCCTTTCAGATTTGGGAAAGTCTTGGGGACCATCAAAGCCAACCCATACCCGAACAAGAATTCTTTCTCTTCTCATTTCCTTTTTTATTATGAATGTCCTCAACAAACACAGATATTTCATTATTCTAAAAAAAGAGAGAGGGTTTTATATAAAATTGTATAGTTTTGTTATTTAGAGTTTGGGGTTATTTTTAATGTATTTACATTTGGCATGTTAGTAAGAATATAGTTCAACATTTTTGTTGTGTGTGTATGTGTGTGTGTGTGTGTGTGTGTCCCTTTATGGATAAGAATCTCTTCTCCTCCAATATTATTAATAAGTAGTTCCCCAACTTTGGCTGGAAGAACATTGAGGGGATCCTACTCCCCCCAGTCATTTACGTTCTGTGTGGGGGAGTGGCGTGATCCCAATCAACACAGTGCAGTCCATAGAAAGTATGCCCAGAGTAATTTCTGCTGCTTCTCTGCTCATTCTTTCTTATTCCAGGCTACACCCTTATGCATCCATCACTGACGAGGCCCTACTTATTGTCAGAACCCCCTCTTCACACTGACATCATTCATTATGAAAATATCCCCAAATTTGAGCTGGTTCGACAGAATATTCTAAGGTAAGGAGAAGTGGATAGTCCATGAAGCATTTTTTCAGAGAAAAGACCCAGATGAGTCATATGCATGAATGTTATTAACATCCACAGTGACTAAAATGATAGAAAAAAAATGACCCCAGAGGTCATCAGAACTCAGATGGAGGCAGTGAGCAGCCTGGTCTCCAGACAACCAATGGGGAAACACAACAGGTGTTGTCTTCTCCCTCACTCCATAGAGAGGACCTGGACTTCAGGTGCAGAACGGGGCATGCTCTGTTGGGCATGGTCAATGCACCAATCTGCTTTGCTTAAATGAATCTTGCCACTACCAGAGAGGGTTCTATGGGTGGGTATGTGAACTTGAGAAATGACCTTGATATTTTCAAATCATCAATAGAACTTAGAAATAAACAGCTTGCATTATTATAATGAAAATGTAGTGCAGCAATTGCTATATTTTCCTTCTCAGAGGCCAAATGTTTGGGAATCCAACGATTCCTTGGTTAACAAGTGTGTTATAGGAAGAGGACCGAGAAAAGGAAGTTTCTGTTAAGCAAATGCCTCATTCACATTCACTCCCACTGTTAAATATGATGGGCATCATCACAAAAAGAATAAATGGAAACATGCCACTAGGGAAGGGGTTAAGTTGGTGACAGACTGAGCCTCATGGGCCTTAGAAAAGAACAGTTTTGGTTGTTGTTGTTCAGTTGTGGCTGACTCTTTGTGACCCCATTTGGGGTTTTCTAGCTAAAAGACTAGAGGAGTTCACCATTTTCTTCTCCAGCTCATTTTACAGTTGAGGAAACTGAGATAAACAGGGTGAAGTGACTTGCCCAGAGTCACACAGTTAGTAAGCGTCTGAGGCCAGATTAAATTTAGGAAGAGGAGTCTTTCTAATTCCTAGACCAGTGCTCTATCCACTGCACCACCTAACTGTTCCAGAAATGACCAGAGGGATACTCTAATTATGCACAGCTGCATACCATCTTCCCTCTTTCATTGGATCCAAGATCTAGAGTTTGAGCTACAGGGGAGCTTCGTGGGCACCTCCTCTAACCTCTCACTTTATAGATCTAAAGAGGTTGCCTGGGGTCAAATGGGTAGCAGAGCAAAGGGCCAGACACGGAAAGATGCCTCTTTGAGCTGGCTGGTTAGAACTCACTGACCAGATGGGGGAAAGGGAGAATGGAGAAAATGGTATTTCCATGCAAAATAAATAAGATGGCTGCCTTTGCTTCATTTCAACAGCCCATTATCTCCTTCCTAAGTGAGGATCCCCAGTGTTTTAAAAACATCGGGCGGGGGTTGTTGACTCACAGCTTCTTCCCTTTCTTTAATTAAATGCTTAGTTTTCTCTTTTGCCTGAAGTACTTAATTCTATTTGCCCACATAGCCTCCCTCTAGGCAGCCAGATTATTACAGTTCCTGTGAACTCATCGTTGTCTTGGCATATAAACAAACTTCGAGAAACTGGAAAAGAAGCATACAATGTCAGCTATGCCTGGAAGATGGTGAGTGTGTGGGGGAGGGGGAAAGGGAAGGAGACACACTACTTGTGTGTCAGGGACCAGGTTTTGGCAGAGCTGGTGATGGGATGTTAAGTAAATTGACCTGCCACTACTTTCTATTTTCAAGTCTTAATAGGCCAACACCATTGTCATCATAAGTTGCCATCTTTGTTGTTTCTATATGATGTCCTTGTGGGCCAGAACTGTTTCTCTTTCATCTTTGTATCTCTAACACTAAACACAGTGTCTGGCATATAGTAGGTGCTTAATAAATGCTAATGAATGACTGATTATTGAATGAGTATGCTTCCATTTCTTCATGTCTCTCTTTGTATCCCCAGTACCAGCAGTAAGTGCTTAATAGCTGCTGAATGATGTATAACACCCAGTTGTTACCTAAGTAATAACTGATGAACACAACATGGTGCCTCGGGACAGAATGATGGTCTTGGAGCCCATGTCAAGCCCTGTCTCAGACACTGAATTGCCCTATGACCCTTAACCCTCATTTGCCCTCTAGCATTTCCCTAGGACTTAACTATTGTTATAGATGGGTTGCAATATGTATTGCTGGAGGTAGTTCCAATACTGGAACTCCTTCATCTATTTGAGTAATAATAACTGATATTTTTGTAGACTTTAAAGTTTTTAAAGTGTTTTATACACATTAACCATGTAGCCTAGTGTCACAGTGAATGGATATGGGGTGATTGATTGAACTTTACATCCACCTTATTAGGTAATTAGCCTGGTATTGTGATTCCTCCTTCTCAGAGACATTCAGTGACATGCCTAGGATCACACAGTTAGTTGTGAGGCATCACAGAATCACCAAATTTTAGATGTAAAGGAAGGCTACCAGGCATCCAGGCTAATCCACACACAAAAGGAATCCCCATCATAACATACCCAACAAGTGACTGTCCACCCTCTCCTTAAAGGAACGCCAAGCACCTTTGGAGAGCCCACCTCTCTCTGGGATGGCCATCATCAATCCCTCGTTAGTCCCTGGCAGATTCCCCCTACCACGCCTCGTTCTGCCTTCAGGGGCCAAACAGAACTCGTGGAAGCCTTCCACATGAGGACCCTTCTGGGACTTGAACGTAGCTTGCCTGAGTCTTCTTTTCTCCAGGATGAACATGCCCTGGAAGCCAGGGCAAGCTGAGAGACAGTCTCTCTTTCCCATGACGGCCCTTCAAGTACCTAAAAGTAGCTTCCCTGTCTAACCCAGGCTGAATCTTCTCCAGGCTAAATACACTCATTTCCTTCCAATTATATTCATTTGACATAAACTTGAGGCCCTTCCTCTTCCTCATTACCTTCCTCTGGGCTCTCTGAAGATTGTGTCTTCTTTAGTTGAGGGTGCCTAGAATGGAATCCAGTATTCCACATGAGGCCTGTAAAGGGCAGAAGACCATGGAGCCTTCACCTTCCCCCATTCCTGAAAGCTCGACCTTCTAATACACCCCAAACTCACAGAAACATGTTCAACAGCCAATCCCTCCCCTCACTCAAACTGAGCTTGTAGTCCACTAAAACCCCCAGATCCTTTTCAGATGCACAGCTTCTATCCATACCTTATTTGGATAAAAATAAGATGATAATAGCTTTTGCATTTATGTAGTGACCACTAAAAACATTTTGTGTACATTGATGTTTTGTATCCTCTCTACAAACCTAAAAGACTGGTACCACAGGTATCTCCATATTTCTGGTAAGGAAATTAAAACCCAGAATGGTGACAGGCAACAACTGTTATTAAGCACTGACTGTGAGCAGGCATGATGTTTAGCCCTGAGGATACAAACATAAGCCAAAGGAACCGCCCCTGCCCAGAAGGATCTTACATACTAATGGGAGAAGTTGTTGTTGTTCAGTCATCTTAGTTTTGTTCAACTCTCCGTGACCCCATTTATGGGGTTTTCTTGGCAAAGACGCTGGAGTAATCTGCCATTTCCTTCTCCAACTCATTTTACAGATGAGGAAACTGAGGCACATAGAGATTTAAATGACTCACCCAGGGTCACACAGCTAGTAGGTGTCTGAGGTCGTATTTGAACTCAGGAAAAGGAGGCTTCCTGACCCCCACCCAGGTGCCCTGTTCACCATCTCGCTGCCCCCAGTTCAGTCCTGTGACTAATTAGGTATCCCACGGTAAAGGGGGAAGGGGTGCCTTGTAAATGTGACTGTCTTGTATTCTCTCCACTGCCTCTGGTCACATGGGTCAACTCTGCTTTCATCCCTTCTAAGGTAAGCACCAACTTGTCTACAATTCTCCCATTTGACAGATGAAACTGAAGTGGAAGATTAAGAGGGAAAAAATGAACAACTTCTAATAAATAAACAAAAAAGAAATTCTCTCTGCCCATTAGCAAGAAAAAACGTGCTTTGAACTGTCTAACTTATTTGTGGACAAATCTGAATCCTTAAATGGAGCTCTGGAGAAAGGTTGCTACATGAGATTCAGGCACAATGAGCTTAGATCAGAAATGACTGACTGAGGCTTGTGCCAGAAAACATAGCAGGTACTGGTGGCTTATGAGAGGCATTTAAACCAGGTAGCTTTGAGATGGAGAGAGAAAGACACACACACACACACACACACACACACACACACACACACACACACACACACACATATATATGCTCATATATTTTGTACATATATTAGTATTATATTTCTATATATGTATACACATATACAAAACCCATACTTATGTTTATATGTATGTGTGTACATATGTAATACACACTTATATATACTCATATATATTGTGTATACACACACATATATAAATTCATGTTATGTATACACACGGTGTGTGTGTGTGTGTGTGTGTGTGTGTGTGTAAAACCCATGAACTTAAGTTAACAGCTTGAAAAGCTTAAGGCCATCATGTAGCCAAAGGCTCCCTGAATGTACTGGAAAAGTCTGAGATGACGTGTCTTAGGGATGGATTCGCTATCTGGAGCCTTGCTAGTTAGAATTCTAATTTTAATTGCAGTTACACAGGCCTGATTTCCTCCAGGACACCCAGCCAATGGGCAAACTAGTGAAGCAAGGAAGCTGTCCAATCACAGGCTGCCTTCCTGATGGTGTCACAAAACTTAGTTACAATGTTACATAGTAAACTTGTTAACAAGCTGCTTTTTGTTACTCGATAATGACTGTCAGAAAGATCTGAGTTCAAATCTAGCTTTAGACACTTAGTTGTTATGTCACCTAATCTCTGTCTGCCTCAGTTTCCTCACCTGTAAGAGGGGGATAATGATAGCACCTACTTTCCAGCATTGTTTCAATGATAAAATGAAATAGTATTTACAACATATTTTGTCACTAAAAGTATTACGTAAGTGCTAGCAGATTTTATTCTAAGGAAGGTTAATATCTGACATTAAGATAGCATTTTAAGGTTTTCAAAGTATTTTATCCAGGATTATAAGGCCAAATATCGAGAGTTGGAAGAGGCCTCAGAGGGCATCTCATTTTATACTTGGGGAAACTGAGGCAAGGAAAGGTTGAGTGACTTGGGGCCCAGGTCCTACAGGTAACACATTTCAGAGGCAGGATTTGAATGCAGGTCCAGCACTGCCTGAATGCATGGTCTCATTGAATCCCCTCCACAAACCAGGAGAGGGAGGCAGAGTAGTAGAAGCAGATGTATCTCCCCTTTGTAGGTGAAACCATGAGGTTTGGAGAAAGCAGAATTACACTGAGTGGTGATGCCCTTCCCAAATCTCAAGTCTGGGAGGTATCTGCCAGTCCAGCCCATCTGCCTGTCTCTGAAAAAGACACTCTCCTACAACCCACCAGATAAGAGGTCATTCAGGTGTCTCTTAAAGGGAATCCTTGTGTAAGGAAAAGCCTGGCTAAACAATCACCAGTCCCATGGTTGAACCCTAGTTCTCTCCTTACTTAACAACCTATGAGACTTTGGATGGATTTGCTCCTCTGGGCCTCATTTTCCTTATCTATAAAATTAAGAAGACAGAAGAGATGAGTTCTACAGCCTCTTCCAGACAGACAAAAACAAAACTCAGCTTCCATTTAGAGGTTCTCCCCCACTCCACCTCGGAAATGAGGAGAACCAAAGATTTAGAGTCGGTGGGACCATGGGGAACATCCCTTCTATTGTTCCATTAGCACCACAGATGAGCAGACTGAGGGCCAAACAGAGAGGTTTAGCAGTTTGCCAAAGATACCACAGGCAGTAATGGAAGATTTGGGATTTGGACCTTGGTCCTCTGGTTCTAAAACCACCGCTCTTTCTGCTGTCTTGCATGATAGCTTTGCTTAAATTTTGTTTTAGTTATTAATGTTGTTATTAATTCATGACATTTTATAGATGAGGCCCAAATTTGGGCAGTCACCAAAGTAATGTGATGTTCCTGTAAGACTCCCTTATTTTTACAGATCATGAGATTGAGACCCAGAAGGGGCCTTGGAGATCTCCATTTTGGAATTGAATTGGGTCAAACGATGCATCTGGCTTGAAACCAAAACCATTCGTTCTGTCTCCTCACTCCCCAAACCCTTCCCCCCACTTGTGTCCCCGCAGTGTGTTCCCTACCCATTCCCATTCCCATTCCATTCCCGTACAAAGTGTGAGCAAGCAGAGATGGCGAGGCCTGGGTGCTTAAGTCCAGTGCTTTGCACTGGACTGGGAGAGGATGCTCTTTGTCCCAGTCAAAAGTCGGGGGAGGAGAGAAGTTGTGATGGAGAGAACACACCAGTGACAAACCTTGGCTAAAGCTTCCCAATCACACTTGCCGGTATATGGGATTGATTCCCTCCTACTCCACCCAATCTTCCCCTAAAAATGTATTCCCAAAGCAAATTGATTTTTTTCCAATTCTACCTCTTTTAATGTGGAAAATCAGGAGTGGACCATGATACCTGTCCACTTAACATTTTCTCACACTATTTTCTAGGCCTTATCTCTTCATCATATAAATAATAATATCAACTGATATGTTACAGTACTTTGAGATTGACAAAGTATTTTACAGTCTTTCATTCATTTCATCCCAACAACAACCTAGCAGTAGTAGTACTACTAGCAGTAGCAGTAGCAGTAGCAGTAGTAGTAGTAGTCACAATGGAACACATTTCTATAGAACTTTAAGTTTTGCCAAGTATTTTCTACATATTATCTTATTCCGTCCTCCTAACAACCTTGGAACATTGGTACTGTTATGAATCCATTATGTAGATGAGGAAACTGTGATTCAGTGAGACTGTGCGTGAACTACTAAGTGTCTAAAGCAGGATTTGAACTCTGGACATCCAGACTTCAAGTCCATTGCCCTACCCATCACATGCAGTTTTAGGTGTACTATTACATTTGATCTTCATAACCACTCTGTGAGGTGGGTGTTATTGTTCCTGTTTTTCAGAGGAGAAAACTGATGCACAGCCAGGTTCATGATTTGCTCAGCTAGCAATTGAGGATTTGAACCTGGGTCTCCTTGCCTTCAAGACCACGGCTCCATCCAAAGACAATTCTTTCCATCCCTTCCCACAGGAAAGGAGAGCCAATAACATGGAAAAGACACCAGCTTGCCACTGCAGCTGTCCTACCACTGACCTTGTGTCTTTGGCATTGCTTTCAGGTGCAGGACACCTCCTTCATCCTGTGCATCGTAGTGATCCAGCCTGAAGCGCCCGTCAGACAGCTGAAGAACCTGAACACAGTGCCCAGCAGCAAGCTGCTCTACCATCGACTGGACCTGCTGGGCCAGCCCAGTGCTTGCCTCCATTTCAAGCAGCTCTCTACCCTAGGTAATGCCCGGGGAGGCTCCCCAAGTTCTATTTCTGTTCCTTTCACCAAACTGTCATTGAGGATGTGCTGTGAGCTGAGCTCAGGGTGTGGGATTCTTGTTTTATTCCTGGTTTCCCCCACAATAGATAATCAATAAGGGTTTAATCATTAGAGTCACAAAGGGACTTCAGAGGTCGTGTAGAAGAACTCATTGTTGATGGTGGTGGCCGCGTTCAGTCATTTCAGTTGTGTCTGACAGGGTGATTCCATTTGGGTTTTTTGAGCAAAGATATTGGAATGGTTTGTCATTTTTTTTCTCTAGCTCGTTTTGCAGATGAGGTAACTGAGGCAAACAGGGTAAGGTGATTTGCTCAGCATCTTACAGTTAGTGTGTGAAGCCAGATTTGAACTTTGATCTTCCTGACTCTAAGCTCAGAGCTCTATCCATTGCACCACCCAGCTGCCACTCCTTATCTTAGACATGAACTGAGGCCCAGAGAGATGGAGTGACTTTGTAAAATTTTACATAGGAAATAAAGCCATCTAGTCCAATCTTCTCATTTTGCAGATGAGGAAACTGAGGCCTAGGGTGGCAAAGTGGTTTGTGTGTTGTCATGCAAAGCAGTAAGATCATTTCATCATATTCTGATAGATTTAGAGGTAAAAGCAAGTTATCAGATTCAACTCCCTCATTTTTCAGGGAAGGAAACTGAGGCTTATATACCTCAAGTGTCTTATCCTTGGTCTCACAGGGAATCAAGTCATGGCTTTGCCCATAGCACCATGTGTGTGCTGATCTGTTTACATACAGCGGACCTCCCTTCATCCCAGAGGATGCAAATTTCCTTTGTTTTTATATTCCCAGAGCCACATTTGGTACCTTACACATAGTAGGTGCTCAAGAAATGCTAGTTGTCCTGGATTAGATGTGTTGATTTTGTTGGGATGTTTTCATTTTAGAAAAACACCTCCCAGTCTTCCTCAGGTGCCATGTTTGGGAGTGGTGATGTCCCTGGGTTCTCCCAGCCTATGGTGGCAAAGCATGAGCTCCGATTGGTTTGCTCATGGGAAGGCTCTGAGTCAGAGGTGGCTGTGAAGGTCTGGTGATGGAGGAGCTGCTTCCTAAGTGCACAAAGTCCTATCAGTAGTTGGACAAGAGGGTGGTCCATCTGGTGGCCATGGTGGTTCTGAAAGACGATTGACCAAGATGTGATCTGTGTTGGTGGAGACTCATGGGATTCCACAGGGGGAATCCCTGATCCTGGAAGACTGGAAAAACAAAGAAACTGATCTAACAGGGCTTCCTTGGAACAAGAAGCCACACTGCTCAGTCAGCTAGTCAACCAATCACCATCCATTTATTAAATACTCCAAGCAGATGTCTATCTCCACTGATAAAGGATGTTTCCTCACCAGGCTCTTTACTGAGCACCTAAGATACAAAGAAAGACAAAAAGGCCCTCAGAGGTTTACACTCTACCAGAAGAGATAGCACATTCATAGATGAAGAAATAAGGAATATATATTTTTTAATGTAGTGATTGAGGAAGAGAAGGGAATTTAAAGAGCCAGGCACTGTTAGACACTTTAAGAAATATTATCTCATTTGATGAGAAGGAGGGAAGGAAATTTAAGAACCAAGTGGTTAGAGAAGGTGGCAGCCTTACTGGGCCCTGAGTGGATCTAGGGATTCCAAAAGGCAAAGGTAAAGAGAAAACTATGCCCCATTAGGGAGGATAGGAAATACTACTTATGGTGGTTTTTAAAGGACAGGTAAGAATTTGACAAGCTGTTAGCTGTGGAGAGCACATTCCAGGAGGAGGGAACCATATGGGCAAAAACATGGAGGTAGAAAAATGAGTGGTAGGAAGAGTGTGGTGGCCATGATCCCTCGACTAGTTTGACTGGTGTATAGGATTCTTAAAGGGGGCATGATAGGAGATAATACTCAAATACAACAGAAAATGGATTGAGTGACTCTGAACTCTTCAGGATTTGAATGAAAATTTAATGGATTTTAATACTTTTTTTATATGGGTGTCTTTCAGAAAGTCCCACTGTTATGCTATCTGCAGGCAGTTTTTCTTCCCCCTATGAGCATCTGAGCCAACCAGAGACCAAGCGCATGGTAGAACACTACACTGCCTACCTGAGTGACAACACCCGCCTCATCGCCAACCCTGGACTGAAAGTAAGACTTGTCTGTGGATTGTTTAGGGATGCACATCCCTGGGGGTGGCTTCTAAGCCTGAGGCAGTGATCCTACAGTGTGGGAACTCTGGGCCCGGGCTATGCCCCTCAGCTGGAGGAATGATGGTAGACAACATATGACTTGCCCACAGCTGATCAGTGGGGACTCCTCTGATGGATTAGGAAGCCCTGCCGACTAGCTAAAGAATCCTTTTCAGGCTTCTGATGCACCATAGGTTTTCAAGGGCAGAGAAAGGGGGAGAGTTGAGTGTGAAACAGAGGGCAGTAAAGTCTTTGGAAGCCCTCACTTTCCCAGGGGAAAGACATGAAGCATCCCTGCTGTCTGTAGTTAGGGAAAGATGATCCAAGATCCCAAAAAAGCAAAGATGAGATTTGTATTTTTAATGAGATGAAATGTAGATTTTTCTTTATCTTCAACGACCTAGTCCTAGAGAGGACAAACTTTTGGCTATGCTTATGTTCGCTGAAATATATTTAATCTGTAATCAGTCTTTGTTTCCTTCAAGTTTGGCTGTGCCCATCTGGTGTGAGATGGCTTTAAAGAAGTAATTGGGTTTGGATTCTCTGTGCTGGGTCTTTAGGAAACCCTGCCAGCAGTTTACTATCTAATTTTAAAAAAAAAATGTGAGTCTTAAAGGATCCCTGCTATGCCCCCCCACCTTTGTCTCACAGTTCTCTGTCAGAAATGAAGTAATGGCTACCAGTCACGTCACAGATGAATGGATGACACAAATGGAAATGAGTAGCCTGAATACTTACATTGTCCGCCGTTACATAGCAACGCCCAATGGAGTCCTCAGAATTTATCCTGGCTCACTAATGGACAAAGCATTTGATCCCACTAGGAGACAATGGTAAGTTTCAGGGGGTTTCATGATCAGAGGGTTCCCCCTGCCCATTTCTTGAGAGATATTAAACAGAGACAAAATAAAATACCCTGAGTGATTTACCTTAAAGGAAGAGACTGATGGCAGTAAAAATTATATTTTTTGAAGAGGTTTTAATTTATCATTAATGGAAGCTATAGTATTTTCAAACTCTGTGAAAGAAGTTGCTCTGTTTTGCCTCTTCACAAATATTTCCATGCTACAAACGGCTTTTGTTTATTTTCCACAACATATTTCGATTCAAACCATATTTTTAAAGTTCTTCCTTTAGGTTTCTATTCCTGATGCCAATTGTATTGATACTTTTCTAGATACTTCTCTATAATGAAAATAGATGAAATTCACAGCAGCCCATCTGTATACTAGATATCACTAGGACCCAGGCTACATAGCTGAAATGAACAGAACCCAGTCTGCACAGCTGAAATTAGCAAAACTGTCAAAGTAGTTGAAATTAAAAGAACCCAGTTATCATAATGGGAATTAATAGAACTTAGTCTATACAGCTGAAATGAACACATCTGTCAAAATAACCAAAATTAACAGAACCCAGTCTGCATAGCTGAAATTAGAAAAACCACCAAATTTCCTGAAATTAACAGATCATAGATGAAATTAATAAAAATGTATCTCTGTAGCTAAAATTAACAGATTTGTCTAAGTAGCTGAAATTAACAGAACCCAGTCATAGCTGGATTAACAGAACTCAGTCTATATAGATGAAATTAACAGGACCCAAGTCTTTATAGCTGAAATTAATAGACTGTATCTCTGTAACTGAAATTAACATAATTGTCAGCATAGTTAAAATGAACAGAGCCCATTCATTATAGTTAATTTAATGGAACTATGTCTGTTTAAAGTAATAGAATCATCAGTATATCTGGAATTAACATAACCCACTTTGCATATCTTGAATTAGCCAGTGTCAGTTCCCATTGCTTAGTCTCCCCAAAATACCATTCTGGCCATGACACAGGTTAAGATTGCCTCCTGCAAACTCAAAAATGTCCTCTTCCATATGGGCATTGCTCATGTGGGTATTACTTTTAAATGGCTAAAGCTAATCCATGGAGGCTGCAGGGATATTTTGTAGCAGACAAATAGGATTGATAAACTCTTTTGGGAACTGGCCCTTCCTAGCCGCTCATCCTTTTCCGTAGGTGGCAAATGCTTGAACTTTTTTTTTAATCTAGTCATTCCTTTTTCTCCTTTACCTAACCTCCTTCTATCTGTAAATTAGCAGCATCCACTGTAATTTGAAGCTTTCCCTTCATTTCAGAAAAGTGTGGGGCTTTGGCTACCTTTAAAAAAAAGAGGGGTATGTCAGAGCCTCCTGACCAATAGGGAAGGGCAGAAATCAGAATGTGGGACAATCACAGGGTTTGACAACATTTTTACAAACAAGATCCAATAATTTTTTTGTACTTTAGGGTACCATAGGTAAGATTTATAGCCTAGCATAAGTAGGAACAAGAATTCCACTCTACAATTCTTAGAATTTCCATAAAATACTAAGAGTTATCTTTACTGAGGCCATTTTTATATCAAAAGTATTTGTAGTCTATGTGTATTTTTTTACAGTGGGCAGTGCTTGCTGTTTATCCATGGACTTAGAAACAGTTGAAATCAAAATTTTGCATTTTTGAACCCTTAATGATGTGTTTATTAAATCAAAAATACTTCACACATGGGTTTGTGATCTTTGTAAGGAGGTTGATGTAGCTTGCTTCAAATAACACCTTGGTTGCATAGCTGCTGTGTGACTTTGGATAAGTTACATTAGTTCCTTGGACCTCAGGTTGCTCATCTGTAAGATGAGGAGTTGAGCTCAGTGCTCTCTGTAGTCCCTTCCATCTTCTTTTATTCCATGAAGTCAAAATTAGCATTTCATATGTCTGATGACACTCACTTTCAATGAAAGAATATTTATTACATGCCTTTGGTGATCTGGGAGTACTGTGTTAGAAGTATGGAAGAATGAAACTGGAGAACATGAACATACTGTGCCTTCTCTTGGTTTTTCTTAGGTATCTGCATGCAGTGGCTAACCCTGGGCTGATTTCTTTGACGGGTCCATACTTGGATGTTGGAGGAGCTGGCTATGTGGTTACAATCAGCCACACAGTTCATTCTTCCAGGTAACACTTCCATTTCTGGAGCATTTTTCAGCCTGCCAAAAAGACTCTTTAGGTCTCAAGGAATGAGGGCTTCTTATTTAGATACAAGGAAACAGTAAAAACCATGAGTAGAAGCAGTAGCCTTAAGCAGGAGCAAGGCACACGTATGGAGAATCATGATATGGGGAGTCTTACATAGGAAATCAAAGAAGAGGCACTGGACAGACCCATTAGGTCAAGAAACTCTAGACCAGATGACCCTAATGTCCCTTCTAGCTTTAAATATATAATCCTTTGAATGGGCACCTTCTAAAGGAAATAAAATTATTGAATGGAGAAGAAGAGTGACCACATGCCTGACTCCTTGGAATTTTCCAGAATCCTTGAGCAGTTGAAGGAGTACTGGAATTGGTGTACAATGACCTGGCTTCTCATTCTAGCTTTGTCACTTATTTTTTAGGTTTGAGATCTTGAGCAAGTCACTGAAACTTTCTGAGTCTTGGTTTCCTCATCTGTAAAATGGGATGTTAATGAATGAATAAGAAAGTGCTTAATAAAGGTTTAGTAATTTAAAGCATTTATTAACTATGTGCCAGGCACTGGGAAGGAAAGTATTCCTGATCTCAAGAAACTTAGAGACAACCTCTGAATAGATAACTATAGAAAAAATAAATACAGGGTGGCTTCGAAGGGGAGATGTCAGTAGTAGTGGAGGAATCAGGAAAGGCTTCATGTAGACGGTCAATCTCAAGTTGTGTCTTGAAGGAAGAGAGGGATTCTATGATATGGAAATGAGAAGGAATGGCATTCTAGGCATGAGGGACAGCCAGTGCAAAGGTGCAGAGATGCAGTGGAGGGTCTTGTCTGAGGAACAGAAGGGCTGGTTCAGTTGGACTGTCAAATATGTGATAGAAATCATGTCCATTGAGGCTGGGAAGATAGTTGGGAACGGACAGTGAAGGACTTTAAACATTCAATTGAGGAGCTTATGTTTAAACATGGCGACAATAGGGAATCACTGGAGCATATAGAATAGGGGAGTGACCGAGTCAGGCTCGTAAGTAACAACTATGTTAATAATATGGTTTGCAATGTACTTTACTCATTTTATTCTCAACAACCCTGGGAATTTGGTACCATTGTGATCTCCAGTTTACAGATGAGGAAACTGAGGCAAATAGTGGTGAAGTGACTTGCCCAGAGTCACACAGCTAGAAAGCATCAGAGGCAGGATTTGAACTCACATCTTCCTGGTATGGGATCCAACGCTATCCACTGTGCCACCATGCCAACATGCCTCATAGGAAAGTCATTTTGGCAGAAGTATATAGAACAAACTGGATCAAGGAGAGAATGGAGGAAGAAAGGCCTTTGAAGTAGGTGTGGGTTTGAATGAATCTGGTGGCTGGGTGAAAGGATAATAGATAATAGGAATCAGTCAGCAGAGACTACAAGATGGTATGTGTTATGTGAGGGACAGTCTGGAGTCAAGGACAGTTCTGAACTCCAGTGTATAAAGCCCTATGCTAAGCACTGAGGACACCAAGAAAGGCAGTCCCTATCCTGGGGGAGCTTGCAGTCTAATACAGGAGAGACTATGGTAGTATAAAGACGATTGTCCCCATTTTACACAAGAAGAAACCGAGTCTGAGAAACTAAGCAACTTGCCTGTGGTCACATGGCTAGTCAGTGTCTGGGGCTTAATTTGAACCCACCGTTTCCTCCCCCCTCTGCTATTCCACCTCTTTCTAGATTTCCAGATGTAGACTTGGTGTATATTTCCCATTTGAATACAAAAGCTTTGTGAAAATTCCTCAAGACTGCTGACAAATTAGGTTTTGAGCTTACAGCATACCAGCAAAAGCTATCTATGCAGAAACAAATACAAAGGACATTTTGGGTGGAGATCTAAAGATAAACAGGTCTGGAGACAGGCTGTTCTAATCCCTTAATGATATGGATAGATATTCCACCCACGGCCACCCCCAGTACCTGGAAAGCACCCTTAGCCAAATAACACCATGTTGCTCCCTTCAGTTATGGGAATGCAGAGCACCAACCAGTTGAGTCAGCTACTTATTCCCATGCAACCTTGGGCAAGTCTCTGGGTCCCTCTGTGCCCCCAACCCTTCCTTTGTAAAGTGAGGGGCTAGCAGGCCCCTTCCCACTCCTGACTCCTTTGAAAGCTTAGCTCAAATCCTACCTTCTGCGAAGAAGCCTGGCCCAGTTCTCACTGCAAATACCTTCCCTCTGAGACTATCTCCAGCTTACCCTGTTATAGATTCTGTTGGTAGAGCATTGTTCGCATGTTGCCATTACACAGTGAGCTCTTAGAAGACAATGTCTGTTTTTGCCTTTTTTTGTATCTCTAGGGCTTAGTACAGTATCTGGCATACAGTAGGCACTTAATCAATGCTAACTGGCTTGATTTTATGATCAACAGTAGGCTGAGGTCTTAGTGAAGAGGAGACAGATAAATATAGAAATAAAAATAGCTAGAAATATGGGTGGATAAATAAAAGAAAGAGATGGAGAGGAAAGGATGAAGGAAGCATTTATTAGGTACCTAATGCATACATCATACAGATGAGGAAATGGAGGCAGACAGAAATTAAATGACTTGCTCAGGGTCACACGGCTAAGAAGTGTCTGAGGGGGCATTTGAATTTAATCCTTCCTTAACTCTAGATTCAAGCCTCCATCCACTTTGTCACCTAGTTACCTAATTATTAATGAAAAGCAATTGTTAATGGTTATCACTTCTGGGCCCGGTTGAGCTGATCTTGGCATGAGGCCATACAAATTTCCCAACTTCCATGGTAGAGATAGACAGATAAAGAGAGATTGTTTGACCTTTGAACCATCAGAAAAGTAGTCTTTTGTCTACTATTTCTTACAGAAAAGGTGATGAGCCCCAGGGCCCCCAAATATTCCATTATCTGGGGGGAAAGAAGCAAGACAGAGACAGGGACCCAAAATGCCTCTCCTGTCACCCTCTGCAAGGAGGGGTGCTCTAGAGAAAGCAGCCTCCAAAGGCTTGTGCCTGGAGATCCACTTTGGACTAAAGCCCTCCTCAGGTCACATGCTCCTAGCAGTGTTCCTTATTACCAGGATCTTGGTCAGCTCACCTCTGTCCTCTAGATAATTGGAGATACTGCCATGTAGTAGTCTAAGCTCTGCCAGCTCAGGTTACAAGAGATGGTGTTTTCTTTCCAAGGAAGAGATCACGTTGCACCAAAGGGGTCCTATCCTATTTGTAACAGAGATCTGCCTCCCCAATTCCATGATTCATGGGCACTGCAATTTTTAACCAATGAGTCCTATTTGTTTGAAATTTCTTCCCCTTGGTGGGAATAAGTGGAGGGGCTTACTTGAATGTTTCATCTTAGAAATACAAGGTTTTTCAAATTATTTCAGTGGTGGATAAGAACAAAATAGTGAAATTCAGGCTGCCTCAGATTAAATCCATCTCTGCCTGTGTCCTAGCCTACATCTTCATGCTGATCAGTGTTTTAGCATCAGTTAGCTTTCAGACAGCTAGGTGGCCCTGCAGTGAATAGTGCTGTACCTGGAGTCAGAAAGACTCATCTTCCTGAGTTCAAATACGGCCTCAGACACATATTAGTTATGTGACCCCAGGCAAGTCACTTTACCCTGTTTGACTCAGTTTCTTCATCTGTAAAATGAGCTGGAGAAGAAAATGGCAAACTACTCCAATATCTTTGCAAAGAAAATCCCAAATAGGGTTACAGAGAGTCAGACATAACTAAAAAACAATTGAACAACAGTGTTTAGAAGCTATGTTGTGATGCTATAACTTGTGTTGTTATCCTTTTCCTGGATAAAAATTGTGATTTTTATTATTTGGAGTTAGGTAGAGTGATGAGGGCATGCAATCTCTGATTAAGAGACTGGACAGGCATCCATTCTGAATGGAGAAGGAACATAGCTGCATTTTATCTTTAGAGCAGAAAAGTCAGTTTGTCTCCACTGAGATCTTCTTCCACAGTTGCTAAGGTAACAGCATATCTCTGAAATGCAGGTTAAAAAAGTAGGAACGCCAAGCATATAAATGTACTCCATGCAGTTTACTGCTGCTCTTTGTCATGACAATAAAGTCATGTAGTCTTACATTGGAAGGAAACTTCTAGATCATCTAAGCTAACCCCCTGCCTTAGATTGGAATATCTAGGTGTTGGGACTAGACCCATTGTTAAAAGGAATTCCCAATATGAAATTTCACTTTACCAATGTAAGTCAGCCCTATTTAGCAATGTACCTGCTCAGAGAGTTGCCTAGATCCCTAGGAAGTTGTGAGTTATCCAGAGTCAAACAAACAATACATGTTAGGACTTCTTGGTTTTGAGACCAACCCTATTCCATTAAGTAACCTTTTCCTTTTGTTGATTACAAAAGAAGGAGAGAGGGAGAGAGAGAGAGAGAGAGAGAGGGAGAAAAAAGAGAGGAGAAAGAAAAAAACAAAGAGGAGAGGAGGAGGAAAGACCTCGTTGAATTTAATAGAATTGAAAACGTCATCCCCAGAAATCTGGCAGAATTTGAATTGTATTCTTAATTAGGTGCACCTTCATAGTCTACCAACTAGAAAAAATGCTGTGAGGAAAGTGGCACAGCAGAGTTCCCTGCTTGACCCTGTGCCCTTTAACAATATTATCAGTTACTTTTATGAAGGCAGAGATAACATGTCATCATATCTGCAGAATGATGAAAAACTGGGAGGAAACTTGAACACATATGGTGATGCTGAGGATCTGAAATGATCTTGACAGCTTACAACGTTGGGCACAACCTAAGATAAAATTACTAGGATTGATTGACCACTGAACAAGCATTTGTTAAGTGCCCTGGATATACTAGGTACTGGAGATATAAATATAAAGAATGAAACAATCCCTACCCTCAGGGAGCTTACCTTCTCTTTGGGGAGACAACATGTATGTATATGTGTGACTATACAAAATAAATATATGGTAGTTAAACACAAAACAAGAAGGGAGGAAACTCATGGTTAAGGGGGTGTCAAGGTAGTCTTATACTTGGATCTAAAAAATCAACTTCATGGGAGATCCATGGATAGACAGTACTCTGCCAGAAAACATTCATAGATTTTAAAAGGGAGCCTAGAATTAAGCTGTACATTCTTTATTTTGCTTTAAATGAGGAAGGTTGGGATTTTGAGTCACTAGTATGATGGGGCACCAAAAGAGTTCATGTGTGACTGTGGATTGCTTTAAGAGAATTAGACCATTCATGTAAAAGGAGGTTGACAAACTGGAAAGTGTCCAGAAGACAGAACCACAATGATGTCAGTCAAGTCAGTAAGCACCTCCTCTGTACCAGATCCCAAGTGCTGGGTCCATAAAGTTCTCAAAGGATGGAGGGTCACTTTTCAGGGCCAGTGAATGGCATTCTTGTTCAGGTTCAGGCTGTCCTTGACAGCCGCCAATGTGTCTTCCAGTTTTGAATTTCTGTGATTCTGTGATATTGACATACTTTGCATTACACCAGGACCTTGGTAGAGCAGAACAGAATGAAATTCTTTTTAGGATCGTCAATCTTGGGCCCTCCCAAGGGAAGCTATTTATCTAATAAGAGTAACTATCCATAAATACAAGCAAGTCACTTCTTGTTTTCATCATTTGTAAAATACAAGAATTGGATCATATAATCTCCAGTGTTCCTTGTAAATTCCATGATCTCGTGAATCCAAAGGGTGGCACTGATATGAAGATAATACACACAGGGCAAAGCCTCAATAGCTTTGAAACTGCACTAAGACTTTTGGGACATGCTGTTTTCATTCACTCTCCGATATGAAATGAAATCGAGTAAGACAATTGCACAGTGCCTAGCACGTCTATAAATGTTAAATATTATTAGGTTTCAATAGTTTAAAGTAACCACAAATACCAGTTAAAACCAGAGGGGGGCAGTAGACCTACACAAAAAATCTGATTTCAAAGACAAGCTCAAGTTTAGTGTGACTTGTAGAAAATCTTCCATCAGGAGGAAGGTCCTTCTAAAACTCATTCTATCCATTTTTCTGAGGTCTTTGGTCTGTAGGTATTTGTTTTGCTTTTGTTGCTCTGCAGAAATGTGCTAAGTAAAAGCAGGGAAGCTCTAGTTCAAGGGCCAGTCCCGGGATTGCAGGGAGATATCTCAAAGAGTCTGTGGGAGAGGGAGCAGTGGACAGAGGAGCATTTAGGTGCCTCTCTCTGATTCTCCAATGAAAATGAAGCAGCTCTCCCAGAAAATACAGAAAGAAGCATGCTGGAGTTCGAGTCTCACCTCAAACACTTACTAGCTGTCTGATCTTGAGAAAGTAACTCAATCTGTGGCTATTTCCTCACCTTTAAAATGGGGATGAGCACTGCAACTACATCTTGGGATGTCTATGACGATCCAATGAGATAATGTATATAAAGTGGGGTTTTTTCTTGCTATGTTATAGGAGTTGTTATTGTTATATGTTATGTTTGGCTCGCAAGTGAAGCTGGGGTGCTAGGGCATTTACACATAGGTAGGCATTCACACTGAGAAGGCCTCTGACAGTTGAGCACACCCAGGGGGCAGCAGCTGAGATGGTGAGAGTGCTGGAGACCCTGCTAGGTGAGGTTCAATCAGATGAACTATGAATGTTTTGCCTTGGGAAGAGGAGAGTCAGGGGGATCCTAGAACTATATTTCAATATTGAAGAGGGATTTGGTTTATTGTGCTCATCCCCAAGAAGGTCTTCCTAGGATCCATGAGTGAAGTTACAGATGGGCAAATCTGGACTTCACTTGAAGTGGATTTCTGCTCAAGATAAGAAAAGCCTGCCCTGGGGATGGAGGGGACTCCCCATCATTGGAGGTCTTCATGCAGAGCCTGGATCATCTTTGGAAGAAATGTTTGTTTGGATCTGGCTCAGTCTATTTGGCCTCTGAGATTCCTTCCAATCTAGCCATTCTGTGGTTCTATACATTCTGTTCTCCAGAGAAACAAGATATAGGGGAGAATCCTGCCTGCCAGGACTGGCCAGTACTAAAAAGAGATAGACATTGAATATGAACTGCTGTCATTTACCTCTTCATGTCTTTGCTTCACATCCTTGTACAAGAGCTAACAATTCCATACCACTTAACGTTTTCCAAGTACTTTGCATGCATCACATGGCTAGGAGTGTATAAGGTGGGATTCAAACCTGGACCTTCATGATTCTGAGTCCAGCTCTCCATTCATTTTATCTTATGTATCTCTGTGAATTCTGACATAGTGGGGTCGTTTTGGTCCTCTTCAAGCAAGCACAGTAACCAACTGTATTGAGGGATAGGTAGGTAGGTAGGCTGATGGATGGATGGATGGATAGTTGGATGGATGGATAACAATAGATAAACATAGATAGATAGATAGATAGATAGATAGATAGATAGATAGATGCATGTTCTTATTTATCATAAATGAACGAGAATGCATTTGTTAAGTTTTAACTGTGTGCCAGCCAGGTACTGTGGATTTAAATACAAGCAATCAAGGCAGCCCTTGCTGCTCAAAGACCTTGCCTTCTGACAGGGGAAGATGATACTCAGTAGAGAAAGAAGACTGTTTTAAACAGGAAAGTCAGATGGAATAGGAGTGTTTACTTGATTGATGTTCATAAGCTGAATTCACATTCTAAAATTTACAAAGTGGGGTGGAGATGAGGAGGAGAATATACCTGTATCATACTAGCACTATGGTATCTAGGAGCTGTCATGGGTCTGGGTTTGGGCACAATAAGGTGAATGAATGCTCACTAATCAGAGATTCCAAGTGTGGGAGCTTGAATTCCAGGTCACAGGAATGTCATTCTTATTCAGACACATCTAGATCCTCTCTTACTCCTCAGGAAATCTCCATGTTACATCAAGCCAGTGGCTCACTTGATCTTCTGTATGTGGAACGTGATGCTAAACCTCTATGTAAAACCCTAGAAAATGCCTAGAGTGGTGTACTCATTTCTTATCTTTTGCTTTCTTGTCTCTTTAAAGTGCACAGATGTCTTCTGGGCATACCGTGGCAGTGATGGGCATTGACTTTACACTGAGATACTTCTACAAAGTTCTCATGGACCTGTTACCAGTTTGCAACCAAGATGGTGGCAATAAGATACGGTAAGCCTGTCTAATTCCTACAGTCATTGGGCTTAAACACTAAAAAACCAAGAAGGATAGAGAAGTGACTTAGGGATCCCTGAGCACGATGTATCATTTCTCAAAGAGCTTCAACACAGGGTAGGTGAGGGTATGCTCTGGATGCTAGCCTACAGCTTTTTGTTTGGAGATAGTGCTTTTCTCTACTAAGGCATGACACTCTATGGCACAGACTGGAAAATAGACATAGCCTCTGATATAAAGTATACCTGTGACAAAAGATGTCCCCAAAGCTTCTGTTCTGTTGGTAATTGGATATTTCTGGTGAAGACAAGGGGTCCCATGTCTGTCTTTCTTGGGTTGTGTTTTGTTGTTAGGGCTAAGAAGATTCTGGTGGTAGGAAGATCAGAAGCCTCTGAAAACACTGTAATATTTCTGAAGAATGGAAGTCTTTGCTTTCCAGATATTTAAAAGGACATCTGGAATAAGGAAGACTCATATTCCTGTGTTCAAATCCAGTGTCAGATACTTGTTAGTTGTGGCCAAGTTATTTAACTCTGTCTCAGTTTGCTCATCCTTTAAAATGAGCTGGAGAAGGAAATCATAAACCACTCCAGTATCTTTGCCAAGAAAACTCTAAATGGGCTCATGGAGAGTAGGACGTGACTGAAATGACTCAACAACAATTATGAACAAGAAACCTTCCTCACTTTCTCATCATAGACTGAGGCTACCAGTGGAGCAGTTGGGCTAGACAATGGTCACTCTGGCTCTTGCCACTTGACTAGCCCATTCATTTTGCTCATGTTGATGACAAGTTTTATTCCCATTTGTCTTAGTAATAGATCTTCTACAATGTAAAAGCAACAGGAAACATAAATTACAATACAGACTTCAATTTGATGTAATTATAACCTGGTCTACTTTTATGGCTGTTCAGTAGTTTTTAGTTATATCTGACTCTTTATGACCCCATTTGGGGTTTTCTTGGCAAAGACTGGAGTGGCTTGCCATTTTCTTCTCCAGCTTATTTTTCATAAAAGTGAGGAAACTGAGGCAAACAGGGTTAACTGATTTGCCAAAGGTTGCACATCTAGGAAATGTCTGAAAACAGATCTGAACTCAGGAAGATGAGCCTTCCTCACTCCAGGCCCACCACTTTATGCACTGCATCACCTTGCTACCCTGGTGTACTTTAGAGTCCTGTTAAATGAATTTCTTGATATGATCTTTGAATATAATTTTGTAAATTTGGATCTATATGCAAAGGGAAAATGGTGTGATTGGCTTAAAAGTTTGGGAAAACCAATACCTGGGTCCCATCCTCTAGATTGCTTTTGCATTCAGCTTTCCAAATGTTGTTAAATTGGAAAAATGGCATTGTTTTGCTTCTGATGAGGATGGATTCCACTTGTACTGCTGATCTGCATAATTCTCCATTCCAATTTCACATCCTGGGAGATGTACATTGTCAGCAAGAAGGATTTTCTTCAAAAATGACTAGTTTTGCCTTTCTTTGTATCCCCAGAACTTAGCACAGTGCCTGTTATATAGAAGGTACTCAATGGATACTTGTTGATTTGCCTTGCCTTGATTTCAGGAGCTTCCATAGTCTTACTTTTCAGAATTGACAGGAAACTATGTTTTTTGACTCTCTTGACCCTTGCTTGCATCACTGAACTATGTGTTTTTGGAGCAGGTGCTTCATCATGGAGGACAGGGGTTATCTGGTGGCCCACCCAACACTCATTGACCCCAAAGGTCATGCGCCTGTAGAACAGCAGCATATCACACACAAGGTATTGGCTGGGAAGGGAGGTAAAGCTCATTCATTCCTACACTGAGCTACCAAAGTGATATTCCTAAAACATATGACTGCCCTGTGCAAGAAGCTTCTGGGGCTAGAGGGAAGAAAAAGTACAAACTCAACTGCTGAGCATTAAAAGCCCTTCACCATCTAACTCCCCTTGTCTTTCCAGGCTACCTTCATCCACTCTACATTCCAGCCAACCTGGCTTATTTGCCATTCCTATTATAGGACCTTCCATCCCCAGTCTCTGGTCTCCAGGGCTTTACAATTCTCCTTGCCTTTACCCCAAGGAACCCCCTAGCTCCTTTCAAGTATCAATACCTGTTCCCCCAATGAATGCCCCTTCTGTATTCCCCTGGCTAGAATGACTTTCTACTCCCCTTCACATATTTTTATGTTTCCTTATCTGTGTGCAGTAGAAGGTTAAGATCCTTGAAGGCAGGGGCTGCAGTTTGTCTTGACTTCCCCAGTGCCTGCCACCCATTGTGATCATTTGATACATGCTGGATGAATTGCTGTGAAATGACTTGCGCAGCTAACCAACTCTTTCCTTCCAACTTCTAGGAGCCTCTGGTGGCAAATGACATTCTGAACCACCCCAATTTTGTCAAGAAAAATCTATGTAACAGTTTTAGCGACAGGACGGTGCAGAGGTTTTATAAATTTAACACCAGTCTAGTGGTGAGTGAGCTTTCCCACCCCCCCATCCCTCCTCCCTCTCCCTTCCCCCTCCCATTCCCCTCTAAAGGTTGTGGAGCAGACACACCTGGAGAGCAGACTTCCTGCTTTAATTAGAGGTTCTATTGCCCACCTTTGTTTTGTCAGGATTTGTTTTAACCCTTTGCTGTCTTTTGTTCCCTTCTGTGTGATTGCTCAGCCTCTCTTAATGTGGAGGAGCTCAACCCTTGGTTTGGCACAGTGATGTGCGGGAACTAGGCTACAGAAAACTACAAATCCTTTGCATTTGACTTTGGGTGGAGCACGAGGTTGGGAAGAGAGGCTTCCAGCCTACCATGCTAATTAACTTTATTTAAGTCAATATTAAAGTTAGCAAACCTCCTCTAAAACACACACTAGGTGACAAGAAAGAGTGAATGACTTGTGTAAAATAAGTGCTAGATATTCCCAAAGTTAAATGTTGGATAATGCCCAGTGTGTTTGATCAATGAGGCAGCTAAGTCAGCTGTATCAATTCAGATTTGGAATCAGAAGGCCTGAGATTGAATCACAAGCCTTCAATTTACTAGTTGTATAACCTTGGGCAAGTAATCTCACTTATCTGAGTCTCAGTTTTTCCATCTGTGAAATAGAGATACCTCTACTACTTTCCCCTTTGGGATTATTGTAAGAAAGTACTTTTTAAAAAAAATTATTTAAACAAGCAATTATTTTCTCTCCTGCCCACTTACTTCCCTAATCTGAACAATATAGAAAGAGGAAAACCTCATAAAAAACATTCTGCAAAACAATTTCCTACATTGGCCATGTCCAGAAATGCTTGTCCTTCCTCTCTTCGTCAGTAAACTCATCCCATTTCCAGCGGGAGGCAGGTAGTGTCCTCTAAAGCTGGACTTTGGCTGCCCATTCATCTGAGTTCTCAAAATCTTTCCAAGTTGTTTTCTTTTTCTTTTATAATGTTATTACCATTGGATAAATTGTTCTCCATCATGCTGCATCCATTTATAGAGCTCTTTCTATTACAGAGTTAGATGATAAAGTGGTCAGAAGGTGGGATGTGGAGTCCAGAAGACCTAAGTTCAAATCTGAACTCAGACACTTTATAGCTGTGTGACCTTGGGCAAGTCACAACATCTATTTGACTCAATTTTCTCACGTGTAAAATGGGGACGATAAGAACACCCACTTCACAGGGTTGATCTGAGGAACAAATGAGATAATGAAAGGAAAATATTTTGCAAAATTGATATGGATGTCCAAATGTTGGCTGCTTTTATTATTTCAACAATAATCTATTGGTGCCTTTTGGTTTGGCATCACGGTCATTTTGGGATATATCGTCCCTCTCTCCCTTCCCCAATCAAACTCCCCTTGTAAGAAAGACAGATAGATGTTAAGCTAAGACAATGGGGAGAGTGAGGCCATCTGGTGGGATCTACTGAGGGTTTGATTTCACTATCTCTTCTGCGCAGCCTCTCCTGGCTTCCCATCAGTTTTCTTGTGGTCTACGTTAACTACATTTTGTATTCCTGGTGCCTGGCTTCCAGGAGGCACTTAATAAATGTTTCTTGGCTGACTGGTTAATTACTGAAGTCACCATGTTTGCGATTCTTTGGATTCCACTTATTAGTTAAAAATAACAACAGCTAATTATTAATAATTAATTAATATTATTAATAATAGCTAATTAATAACTGTTAATATTAACTGACTATTAATAATAATCTCTGCCTCTTTCAGGTTTGCCAAATGCCTTCTACATATTATTTCAATATGAATCAGTTCAAATAAATCTTGGGCTCACTTTATTATTTCAGGAAAGGAAATAGTTCTTTCTATGCAAGAAAAACAAGTCTCCTCTGGTTGGTTAGGGCTGCTTTTTGAACAGGAGACTTCATTGATTTGCCAGGATTCTTGTTATGAAAAGGCAGCCAGTTTTCTGAAGGGAAGGGTGCTAAGTAGTCTGATAAAGTTAGCGGCCAAGTGTCTGCCTCACCAGCGAGATCACATCCAAGCCCCCAGCATGGTGCCTGGCCAGAGTAGGTGCTTAATAAATGCTTGCTTTCTTCCCTCATGCCTTCTCCCCAGAATCAAGCTCACCTCCCCCACCTCTGAAATAACTTTGCTTCTCCAGGGGGATTTGACAAACCTCGTCCACGGCAGCCACTGTTCTAAATACCGACTGACTAGAATCCCAGGAACCAATGCTTTTGTCGGGATAGTGAATGAGACCTGTGATTCCCTGGCATTCTGCGCGTGCAGCATGGTGGACAGGCTCTGTCTGAACTGTCACAGGTAAATGGGGATCAAAATCCCCCCCTAGATCCCCACAAGCTAGGGGGTTCCTAGTTCTCCTTGATTTAAAATAAGTAATTTTTAACAAGACCTTGTAGTACAAAATCGGTGGAATCTGACGAATGATGCTAGAGGAGAGACATACACTGCCCTTTGAGTATATCTGGCCTACTGTAGTTTGGTTCGGAGGCAGGTGTTTTTAACTTACTATGTATTGAAAGAGAAGTCACATGGTGGAATGAACAGAAAGTTGGACTTGGAGTCAGGAAGATTTGGGTTCAAATCCTGTCCCTGACACCTCCCAACTGGGTGACCTTAGAGAAAGTCTGTTAACCTCTTGGACCCCTAGGCTTCTGTCTAAGAGTAGAAGTGGGAGGTGATTGCCTCGCCCATCCCCCTTAATGGTAGTGCCTTCCCTCTTGATCTCCCATTTCTCCTGTTGATATCTTGGTTATATACAGTTATCTGTGTGTTGTCTCCCTGCTTAGACTGGGAGCTCCTGGAGAACAGAAATGGAGTGTTGCCTTTCTCTGTCTCCCCAGTGCTTTGCATAAAATGGGTGCTTCATAAATGCTTATTGAATGACTGATCTGCATCAGCAGAATTGAGCTTCCACCCCAGGATTTCCATAGAGATGAAATCACAAATCATATTTCTAACCTGCCCCCACCCTCAAATATTTAAAATCTTAATGGTTTAAATAACTAGCCTGGCATCCTTTAATTTACCCTGGAATCTCATTTTCCCTTCATGTATTGTAATGTAAAGTTTCTTGCTGACATTCTGTGCATGGCCATTTCCATTTTTGTTTTCAAGAATGGAACAGAATGAATGTGAATGTCCTTGCGAATGCCCTTTGGAGGTCAATGAGTGTACAGGCAACCTCACCAATGCAGAGAACAGGTAAAAACAAATGGGGAGGGTTGTGCAGCTGGTTACTGTGGGAAGGGGCTGGGGAAATGATTCATCCCAATGAAGTATTCAGCTGATGAGGCAGGATCTTGGTTGTTGAGGGCAGCATCTTAGGATTTCCTAGTCCAAGTTGTATGAGCCTCATAATATCTCAAAATGAAATCTGCCTCCAGGCTTTGCAGTGAATGGAGCTCAATGCATTTACATGTATGTGTCATTTAGAGAATTAAAACTCTTACTTACATGACGACCAATTCATAGGTTTAGAGGCAGAAAGGTTCAAATGGGTCATCTTGTCCAGTCCTCCCATTTAAGAGATGGGGAAATCAAGGTACAGACAAGTGAAGTGGATTAAACCAAAAAAGGGAAAGGAGCCAGCACTGAGATCCAGGTCCAACCATGACTAGAACCTAAGTTCTCTGATTCCAGAGTCAGCCAGGACAAGAACCCAAATCCTCTGATTTCCACTAGCACCCAGATCTTCTGATTCCTGAGTTAGCCAAGGCTAGAACCGAGGGGATCTCTGTTTCTGGAGCTGGCCAAGGCTAAAAGCGAGGTTCTCTTGATTCTGGAGTTGGCCGGGACTAGAACCCGAGTTCTCTGATCCTGGAGCTGGCCAAGACTACAACCCAGGCTCTCAAATTCTGGAGCTGACCAGGACTAGAATCTAGGTTCACTGATGCCAGAGCCAGCTCTTTCACTTGAACATCTCATTTCTTTAGTGCTTCAAGTTCTATGGAGTGATTTTCTCCCAACTCTGTGAGGCAGATGGCACCAGTATGTCCAACCTCATTTTGTAAATGAAGAAGCCAAAGAGAGGTTCAAGGACTTACCTGTCATTATTCAGCTTTGGAATATGAATTAGCCTCCCAACTCCAAATTTCATATTTAATCATCATTCATAGAACATGCTTTCTGCACACCTGCCATTGCTAGAAATTCACCCATATCTAGGGAGATTGGACTTGAGTAACTGAGAAGAATAGTGTTTTTGGTGTAATTTCCATGTTTTCCCCAAATAGAAATCCAAGTTGTGAGGTCCACCAGGAGCCAGTGACCTACACAGCCATCGACCCTGGTTTACAAGATGCTCTGCCCCAGTGTGTCAACAGCAGGTGCAATCAGAGGATGGAAAGTGGGTAAGCTGCTGTTCCTGCTCACTCTAGGTACATTCCACACCTGCCCAGCTGGAACCTGTTAAAGGAACTGGTTTAATACCCAGCAGGTGGACTTGTCAGCCCCTCCTTTACTGCAGACATTCAGTGTCTCCTCCTAATATTCTGGAGGAGTGTGACACAGAAAGAATTAGAATTAGAAGTTAGACATTTCCAAGACCCTTTGAGAAGGCCGGCTTAGGTCCAGGATTGTCTGAGACATCTGATTCTCCTTTGTTAGATACTTTACTTTTTATGGAATCATTGTTCCAGTGACCCCCAGAGGTCATCTACCCCAATCGTCTCATTTTGCAGATGAGGAAAACAGCCTCAGAAAAAAATAAATGACATATAAGGTCACATAGGTGGTAAGCCTCAGAGGCAGGATCTGAATCCAAGTCTTTGGTCTCTAGAAGAGGTTAAAGGAATAAGAATTTATTAAGTGCTAGGCATTGTGCCAAAGACGTTACAGAGATTATGTGATTGGATCCTCATAACAACCCTCAGAGATAGGTATCATTGTGATTCCCATTCTGTAGTTGAGGAAACTGAGGCATACAGATGGTAAGCGACTTGCTCAGGGTCACCCAGCTAGTGTCTAAGACCAGTATGGTCCTTCTGCCTCCAGGCTAGAGCTGTGTGCCCTGTGGCACCCCTCTCTGCTTCAGGGCCGATGCTTTCCCCACCACACCGAACCTTTGGCCATTATTCTCCAGCTTTCATTATCAGTCAGTAGATGCAGAGTGAAAATAAAAGATGGAAAAGCTGGTCCTCATTTAGCTTCTCATGCAGTGTAGCTAGAAAGAAGGTGAAGGCTAGCCGTTTGAAATGATTCCAGTTGTTAAGCATCTGTCCTGACACTCATGAACTTGGTCCCTGCCCTCAGTTTGTATTCCACTTGGCAAGCTTACATCCTCCTTGGATTCTACCGGAAATTCTAGCCCAGTAGGATCTTGTGTCTGGTTAGATCCAGTCTTTCCCTCCTCCCTCATGACCACTTTCTGGCTGTTTTTCTTGCCACTAACTGTTTTTCCATTTTAATTCCATCTCTCTCGTCTTCTATGAGCTGAGAAACCATATGCCAAGCTCATTCAAATTCTATCAGAAAAAAAAGAACTTAAGTTACAACGTTCAAGGTTGGCCCCAGAGAAAGAATGAGCATATGAACTTCCCTCTTTTCTTTGCAGAGGTGGGGAACCAGGGATGTGGAATACAGCATGCACTATCATATTCTGTCAATGTGTCCTTTTGTTTATTAAACTGCTTTTTTCTTTCTTTTTCTTCTTTTTTATAAGGGATGAATCAGTGAGTAGGGAAAGGAGAACAAATATATTCATGATAAAGGGGATTTAGAAGCAAAAGACAGCCATAAAATTAGTTTTAAAAATTATATTTGAAGTAGAGAAAAAGAGGCTGAAGGGAAGGCTAAAGATGCCCTGGGAGGTCACTGCTTTAGGGCCGCTCTTTCAACTTCCATTTTTGTACGTCTGAGTCAGCTTGTGATGCTGCTCAGGAGTGGAGACCATTGCTGTACCACTGAGATAGAGGACTGTCACTGCATGATCTGAGGAGCCCCAGAGACCCTGCCAAGGGGTCTGGGAAATCAAAACGATTGTGATCGTCTTGCAAATATTGCTGTTAGCATTATTAAGATGATGATGACTATGTTTATAGTTATTAATTACTGTTAAGATTGTTAGGATTTGCCTATCAAAATGTCCCTCTCTCTTCCAACTCCGTACCTGTGTGGGAGATGGGATTTTCTTTAGCCAGAACATGCTGCGACCAAAGAAATGCAGACAGCAGATCTGAGAATCTGGCCATCTTTCGTTAAAGTGATTAGGAAAAGCAATTTTTCTCATTTTCTCAATAAATTGTTTTTTGTTTGGAAAGATATAGTTTATTAAAATATTATTTTTGTTAGCATACAGTTGCTTTATTCTTGATGTTTTTGATAGATGAATAGATATTTTTAAGATTATCAGCTTTAATTTCTTATGTGATAAATATAAATATATAAAACATAAGTAAAAAGTCTTGTGAGTCCTCAATAATTTTTAACAGTGCAGGGGTCCTCAGACCAAAAGATACAAGAACTACTGTTCTAGAGATAGAAAGGAACTGGAAGGCATCCACTCTGACCTCCCTTCAAAGGTGAGAGAGCTGAGGCTCCCTTAGATCCCAGGACTAACACAGATTCCATGGATAATAGTGGCCGAGGGAGAATTTGAATCCAGGACCTCTGACTGGAGATCCTGGGTTCTTAGCACCATACCATAAGTCAGGTAGGCAGTCAGGTACAAGTGCGGGCAGCAGGGCTTCTTCTGGACATTGTACAATTAACCCTAGCCAGCCATCCCCTTGCCTCCACCATATCCAATGGAGCCAGGGGAAACATGGAGGCAATGGTTCACCTGCTCAGTTACATTTCATCTCCCTAAGTACCAGAGATTGGAGTGGGGAGGGCGGGAAGTAAATGTGAATCTACAGGGTATTTTCATCTCATAGAGTAATGGAATAAATCTTTCCTTTTCCATCAGGGACTGCTTTGGGGTGCTGGACTGTGAGTGGTGCATGGTAGACAGTGATGGCAAAACCCACCTGGACAAGTCATACTGCGCGCCTCAGAAGGAATGCTTCGGCGGGATCGTGGGGGCCAAGAGCCCCTATGTTGATGACATGGGAGTGATCGGTAAGTCCTCTGCTTCAGAGCGCAGAGGCGGGAGGCAGCAGGAGCGATGCCATCTGACACTGTCAGTCTCGCCTATGTGACAGGGATGACATTTCAAAATGAGTGTCTTCCTTGTCTCCTTAATCCCTTCTCCCAGCTGCTTTTGGCCAAGACCCCCAAAGGAGCAGACAATTGCTTCCCCAGCTGGTTGCTTCTAAAGCAGGGGAAAAGAGTGAGGATGAGGCCGTCTGATCCTGCAGATTCTTATAGATGAGATTTTTCTGGTGCAGAAAACTTGATCAGGCAAGCCAACCTCATAGCAAGAAAGCTAATGAGATCTTCCACTGCATTGGGCTAGGCCTCCGATGAGAATGAAGGAGGAGATAACCCCCCTGGGTTTGGAGCTGGCCCGACCAGGATTGAAGTTTGCAGCCCATCTGCAGATATTCCAATCAAGTAGACAGATGCCTTTTGTTTTCCTTTTTTATCAAAATACTGAGCTTAAATATTGCCCTGCAGTAATCTAAAAGACTGAAAGGAAATTAGATCTAAGGTCCAGCTGATCACTTTTCTCATTAATCTGAAAATAGTCTCACCCTAGATTTAACTGGAGGTCTGATGAGGAAAACATAGGATTTAAAACAAGAAATAGATTTCCAGGTCATCTGGATACATGCATCCTCTCATTTCACCGATGAGGAAGGTTGAGCCACTTGACCAACACAGTATATAAGATAGGAAGAAGGAGGAATTCTAGGACTTGAACCCAATCTGGTCCTCACTTCTCTTTATACTATATTTTTCTTATTGTTTAGTCATTTTTTTCATTCCTGTCCAACTCTCCATGACCCCATTTGGGGTTTTCTTGGCAAAGATACTGGAGTGGTTTGCCATTTCCTTCTCGAGGTCATTTTACAAATAAGGAAACTAAGACAAACAGGGCTAAATGAATTGCCCTAAGTCACACAACTAGTAAGTGTCTGAGGCTGGATTTGCACTCAGATCTTCCTGACTCCAGATCTGGTGCACTATCCATTGTACCACCTAGCTGTCCCATGACACTAGACGACTTTGCTCATTCCAAAGTTACGGATCCTGATCATCAAATATTATTAAATACCTGCTGTGCTGCCCTGCACTGTGCTAGGCACTTGGGATATCAAAACCAAATGAAATAGCATTCAAGTCCAGTGAGGGGGATACAACATGGACGTTTGCAAATATGGTACAAGGAAAGAACATGGCAAGGGAGGGTTCTGGCTAAATTCTCTAGGAGAATGTGAGTAGGGAGGGAATCCCATGTGTAGAGGCTTGATCTCTGTGCACATTGTAGCAAGGAAAAGAACAAGCTAGCCCTGCATCCCAAGGGGGCACCCCAATGGGGAGGGCCCAGAAGGCCATGCTAGACTGAGGACTGGTTGGTAAAACCGAGTATGTTTAGCCTGGAGAATGAGAGATGTTGGGGATACACAGTAGCCATCTTTAAATTTGCAAGGAGGGAGATTTAGGCTCAATTAATAGAAGATGGTCCCTTGCAGCCCTAAATTCAATAATTCTAGGGCTTCCATGTAGTAAAAGCATCATACTTAATTCTGCCAAACTCCAGAGGGCAGACCTTGAGAGAAGTCAAAGGTGGTGGCTTTTAGCTCACTAGAGGAAAGAATTTCTAAGAATAGCTCTCTGAGAAATGGAGAGGGCTTCCTTGGGAGCTTGATGAGTCCTCTGCTGCAGGGAATTTGGGGTAAAGCCCGGCTGACTACTTGTCATGGATGGGGAGGAATTCAGGTTTCTGGTTCATGGGCTTAAAGCTCGAGAGTGAGAAGGTATTTCTGGGGTCACCTAGTCCCACCTGTACTATGGGGGTTCTTAGCCTCTGTTGGGTCATGTTCCCCTTAGGCAGTCTGGAGAATGGTGTTTGTAAATACACAGAGTTATAGCAGAAGCCAATTACATTGAAATACAGCTATCAAGATCTTTTTAAAAGTAAGTTCAGGGCCCTTGCTGTAAAGAATACCTTCTCTGATGTCCCTGGTAAATAGATAATCATCAAGCTTCCTGCTAAAAGTCTCTTATGACAAGTGACCTCATTGCCTCCTGAAACATTCCCTTTCACTTCGGGACAACTCTAATTGTTGAGAAAGTTTCCCTGATGTTGAGTCTAAAGGTGCCTATTTGCACTGTCTACACATTTACTTCAAATTCCATCGTCCAGAGCCAAACAGGGTGATCCTAATCCCTCCACTCACGATATTCCTTCAAGTTCATTCAGCTGCCATGATCCTCCCAAACCTTCTCTCCTTTGGGTTCAATGTCCCCATTTTCCCCCAGCCCATCTTCTTTTTATGTTCTTGAAAAACATTGCCACCATGGCTGCTCTCCTGGATACTCCCCTGCTCATCCGTGTTCTTCCTGAAATGTAATTCCCAGAAGTGAACACAGTATTCTAGATGTGGTCTGACCAGGGTAGAGTGGAGAGGGACTCTCACTTCCCTAGCTCTGAATCCAGTGCTGCTCCTGCTACTGCCTAGGATCATGTTAGCTTTCCTTGGCTATCATCTCACATAGTTAATCCCTCATTGGTCAATCAACCACCAATAATTTATTAAAAATCTAACCTATGACCATGTGGCAAATCTTGGCCCTGGTGCTATTAAACCTGCAGTCTACTCATTGTTGATCAGGATGAGGGAAGACTTAAATCATTTTCAGAATGGTAATGGGCATGCTTGACCTCAATTTAGTTTTGGGAAGTGAATTTTTGGACCCCAAAGTGCAAGACTTTATGTCAGTCCCTCAAACTAAGCTACATCTGACCCAGCATTCTAGCCTGTTAAAATATCATGACATTCTAAGCCTCACTCCTGGTTCGATCTCCATGCAAAGCTCTTGGGGATTTTCAGCCATTTAATTACTTTCATCACTCAGCATCTCTATGTGCCTATTTTTCTCCTTCTTCCCCCTTGTTGCTCTGGGCTACCAGCAGGATGGTCCTGCAGTTTCAGTTGAAAGCCACCAGATGATGCAGAGCAAATACTCCTATAGCCTGTTGAGAAGAGATACTCTGTGATCTTTTCTTTCCATCTGCTCTTTCCCTCAGTTATATGACATTTATCTGACATCTGTTTGTTTTTGTTTTTAACAAAGGTGACGAAGTGATTACTTTGAACATGGTCAAGAGTGCCCCTGTGGGACCAGTGGCTGGGGGGATCATGGGATGCATCATGGTACTCGTCCTGGCTGTCTATGCCTACCGCCATCAGATTCACCGCCGAAGCCATCAGCATATGTCTCCTCTGGCTGCCCAGGGTAAGCCAAAGGCTCTCATTCAGCCCCCCAATAATGCTGAGGGTTCATCCGGCTGCTCATACACATCCCAGAGATTGACCTCTCAGACTGGTCCAAGGAAAGCTGTAATCAACATACCCAGTTGTTCCAGACTTAAACATTTAATTAATGTCTTGGAGTAGGAATAACCAGTAAAATTGCGGTACCAGTGCTGTGGGTCTATTTTCTATGCAGATGCAAATGTTTACCTGCTTGATGTCTGGTTTTGATTTTCCCTCTGCATCTTCTCCTAATTCCTTTCAAGTGTGAGCCCCATGAGGCTTTGCTGAGAGTTTTATTTTGCTTTTCCAGAGACTCCCCAGCATCTTGTCCCTTCTCACCTGGCACCAACCAGCCCTTGACAGGACTCCGCTCAGGTTAGGCAGAGATCTTGAATACCACCAGAAGCATGCTTTCCTCTGCTGCCCATGCTAATATGCCAGGCTAGTGACTCAACACTTGGGCATCATGTCTCCCCAGAGTGGCAGACCTCTTGTTGTACCTCCTGCTGGGCATCTTATTTGAAACATTACTGCACGGTATTCATGTGATTAGCCTGTTACAGCTTGGTTTTGCTCCTGCCCTCCTCTCAGGCAGCACCAGTGTTACCAGAAAATTAGATTCCTTTGTCACTTTTAGAACAAGCTCATGGCTATAATATGAACTTGCTATTTTATAGATAGGGCCATTGAGACCCAGAGAAAGTGGAGTGACTCATCCAAGGTCACATAGTGAGCCCAAATTCAAACCTAGATCTCCTGACTTCTAATCTAGAATTCTTTAGGCCAGCACTTGCTGCTTTTTAAGTAGCATCTACCTTGACCAGGGCAGTTTAGGGGAGGGAGGGCTAGCCAGAAGTCAGAGAGCCCCGAGTTCCAGTTCTTCCTTTGACACTGACTGACTCTGTGACAATGCACATGTCACTTCAGCTGTCATTGTGCCTTAGGGACCCCTCTAAGATGAGACTGAAGTTCCAAATGGGTTCCTGATCTGAAGCAGTTTCCCCAAAAGGAGCTCCCTCTACTGGTGAACTCACCAACCAAAACCAAACACAATGAGGGGTAGCCAGGAGGTAATGGTCACCCAGTAGTACTTAATCATTTGACTTCTTATCCGTAAAAGTGGGCTTCTGTAAAGATGCCCCGGAAAGAGAGTCACCAGAAGCTTTCAAGCCCAATCTGAGTTCTCCTTGTGGCTCTCTCCTTCTGTTTCTAGCTCTCTGGGCTAGTGGGTAGAATGCCCCATCCCTCCCACTGACTCTATTTTCTTTATGGAGAGGTCTCCAATGCGTATCTGGCATCTCTTTTCTCTCCTCCCCATCACCCCCTATCCCCATGGCCTTGAGACCCTACTCATCCTCCTTCCATAGAGTTCTTCCTCCCACTCAGCAAAGCGCTACTGTCCAGCAGGGCATTAAAGCAAGGAGGTTCTTTGATGAGATTGTTTGACGAAGTCTTTCTATTTCCATTACTGGATAGAAATGTCAGTGCGGATGTCCAACCTGGAGAATGACAGGGACGAAAGAGATGATGATAGTCCTGAAGACAGAGGCATCAGTAAGTATGCCACCCCCTTGTCCAATTGCATGACAGTCTGCCGATCAGGGCTCTCAGCCTTCCCTGAAGCTCCAACCTCATTTTCCAATTGGAGATGCTCAGACTCAGGGATTTTAGTTGCTGTGTTTTTTACCCGTTAAGGCCATGTGAGTGATTTTGTTTTGTATGGAAAATCTTGAAGAATTGAGTGTGCTTTATCATGAATTTCTCTTTTCACTGCTTGATTTATGAAAATCACATGCTGTGAATTCCTGCTTCTTCATTTCTTTCCTAATCTAACACTCTAGAATATGTTCTTCTTTTTGATGATTTGAATAGATATGTGAGGAAAAAGAAAAGAATTATTTTTGGTTAAAAGAGCTTCCTTCACTGAAGGAAGCAACAAGATGCATGGATACAGACTTCCAAGACTTGTATACAAAACCTGGCTCTTGCATTCCATGGTGCAAGGCAGGGCTCCCCGCTCTGGGCTCTGATCCTTGCCTGTACAACAACGAAAGTGGATTCTTTTCCCCTCCAAAGTCTTCCATTTCCAGGCTAGGGAAACGGGGTTGATTCTGGAGCCAGAGGACTAGAATTCCAATCCTGCCTCTGACATCATCCAAATGACTTGAGACAAGTGACTAAACTTCCCTGGACCTTTCTTACCCTTCATTTACAACCCATGAAAAATGAGTGGGTGAATGGGCAGCTAAGTGTTGCAATGGACAGAACACTGGACCCGGAGTTGGAAGACTGAATTTAAATCCTACCTCAGACACTTCCTAGCCACGTGTCCCTGAGCAAGTCACTTTACCTCTGTTTCCCTCCATTTCCTTATTTGTAAAATAAAAGGGATAACAACATTACCCACTGCTCAAGGTTGTTGTGAAAATCAGCACTTTGCCATCCTTAAAGTTCCATATAAATGCTAGGTGTTACTAGCTCTGTGACCTTAGTTAAGTCACTTCTCTATACTCTATTTCCTTAACTGTAAAAAAGGAGGTCAGAATTAGATTCATCTCTAAGGTCCCTTCCATTTCTAAGACCTACGATCCTAATGTTAGAAAACCAAAGATATGGAAGAGTTTGAGGCAGTTTGGGATTGTATCCAGAATACTGGATTTGGAGTTGGGGATCAGGTTGAAATTCTAGACCTTTGACTTACACAGGTGATGTCAGTCCTGGTCCTCATTTTCCCTGTTGATAAAATGAGTACATTGGGCCACATGATTTCTAGGGGACTTTCTGTCTCCAAATCTATGCCCCTAAATCTGGCTGTTCCTCAGGCTTCATATCTGTGCCTCCTTAAAAATGCTTCCTCCACCTCCCTTTTCCAAAATAGAAACCGTCTCCTCCTTACCACAGTCCTTAGTGTTCCTATCCTTCGAAAGCACAGATGCCCTAGCACTGAATGAGCCTACTGAGGGAAAGAAATGGACGTGGGATCACAAAGAATTGTTATATGTGAGTAAAAATAAACTGTACTTGTCTTGCCAGTCAGCAACACTCGATTTATAGCAGCAGTGATCGAACGCCACGCCCACAGCCCAGAACGGAGACGACGGTACTGGGGCCGATCGGGGACGGAGAGTGACCATGGTAAGGTCCCCAAATCCAATGGTCATAGCTGTGAGTCTTGGTATATCTCCACTCAGATGCCTTTGTGCATTCCTGAAATGTCCTTAGGCATACTTTGATGATGTGTCATCCACCAAGACACTGTCCAGTTGTAGAATCCTATGTCAGTTTGCTCGCAACTCATCCTTAGCAACTGAGTGGAATGATTCCTTTTATTAGTTCAGAGGACCCCCTAAGCAGACCGATATGTCCCAGGATCAGTCCACAAGCATTTATCATTGAGCATGGGACCCGTGCCAGGTACTGGGGAGACACTGGAAGCAAAACCAGCCTCTGCCCTCAAGAAATGCCTATTTGCATTTTTCCTGGAATTCTTTTCTCTCTACTCAGAATGTCTGTACTGTACCAGCTCAGCTGGTCCATGAGGGTAGTTGGGGGCCACCTTCAGGGGGTCCTGGAATTGGAGCCTAGAGCACATGGGGCCAAAATCTGCCTCAGACACTCATCTGCTTGGCCCCTCTGAAACAATGACTGACTCATAGACCTCAAGCTCCTCCTGCCCCTAGGCTAGACAATGACCAATCCCACAGCATTGCTAATTGGCCCAAACACTAGGATTCATTCACTCAGTAAACAGTTATTAAATGTGTTGTTGCCTGTGGCCAGTACTATGGTGTCAGCACTCTTCAGATAAAGCACCCCAAGCTGGACCTTGACTTGAGGGTCATGGTTGCTTGGACCTCTGTTTGGTGGCCTCCAAAATCATTCAATTCAATGGGCAAGCATTCATCTGTGTGCCAAGCATTGTGTTAGCCACTAGAGAGGTGGGAGAACATGCCAGACATTTGGGATAGTTACAGAGAAACCAATTTTAATTCAATATAAAGGAATGTTCCTTCTAATTAGTATTATCTCCACAGTGGATTGTGCTTCCTTGGAGTTAGTGGGCTCTCTTTTCCCAGATGTGTTCCAGGGAAGCCTGAATAAATATTTGAAGGTATCCTAGTGAGGGGTCTTGCTAAGGAATAGGTAACCTCTGAGATCCTGTCAAGGGCAGCTCCCTTGGGTTGAACATGTAACCAGACTGGCCTGCTATTCCTCTCTGCAGTAGCCCATCTCTCTCCTCCACCTCTTTGTACAGTCTGTGTCCCCATGCTGAAGATGTGGTCCTTCCTCACTCCTACCTCTTACAACCCCTGCCTCATTGTGACACATAATTTCAATAGCTTAAAACTGCATCTAGACTTTGGGGGAAGACCCTGAATTTAGTCTTACATTCTCTGTGTGCATCATATTTCCCCCAAGGGAAGGCAGTTTCACAAGGGTCCAAGGGCATGCCTGTTTCAAACACAGTAGTTAGTAACCACTTAAGTCATACTGATTAAACTGATTAGACTCATATAATAATTAGGAAATCCCTAGCAGCAAAACAGAAGCCAAGAATCTAATTCAGATAAGTTGGGGCAAAAAATGTAAAACTCATCTTTATTTTGTAAATGAGAGCCTTGACTTTACAAAATGACATTATCCCAAGACCTCATCTCCTTCCGAAGTGCTGGCACTGTACATAAACGGTTCAGGTTTGAGATCCTGAAAATAACCTCATCAACTTTACATGTTACAGACTATGTGACTGTCAGGAACTACATCCCAAATCCTGGTCTGTGAAATGAGCGTAATGACCATCCTTTAAAAGAGCCTGGTTTGTGACTGGTCGTGTCCAAGGGCACTTGCTCCAAATTTAGAGGAAACAGAAAAACTGTTCCCTCACTCCCCACTCCCCCAAGTCTACTGCAGCTCTGACAGCTAGTAGAAATGGTGCAGGAGCTTCATAGAACCCAGAATCAAGTTTAAAATGGTCCATTCATCGCCTCCTTCTCTTAGTGATCGAGAGAAGGGAAGCACATGAAAGGCGTCAGGCAGAGTGAGAGATCCAGAAACCACAGAGCCTGGCTCGAGCTTTGGATCCCTTTCCTTTTTTCCTAGTCATTGGCTGCCTCTTCTCCCCAAGGCACAGAAAAGAGTTCACAGGTCATGTGGTCTGAGGACCCTCCCCAAAACCATCACCTTGAGCTGCTGATGCTCCCATCTCCCCATTAGCTGGGTCAGAGTGCAGTTAAGGTTGACCCTGGAGCAGAGTGGATCCCTTAATTTAGCACTGTAGCATAACACCTGATGTGCTTCAGACCCTGCTGCTGCTGCTCATTGGCTCCAACTCTTTACGAGGCAATCTAAGCATGTTAATATGGTGTGGTACACAGGCAGCCTCCCGGGCAGAAGACCTTCTGTTCAAGCCCTGCCCATCCCATACTAATGGTATAACTCTGCATGTGTCGGAACCGCCCATGCCCTGGGCAATGTCATAGTGCTCTCAATTACAAAGAAGGTGTCAGCCTAGACTGGCAGAGGGTGATTCCTCCCTTGGAAGCTTCCTATCTCTAAAACCACAACAGGGAGAAAGTGTTCAGGGGCTTGACAAAATTCAATTCAACCAATTTTTATTAAGTACCCTCTATATGCAAGGTGTTGGAAATAAAAGCAAGCCTTAGTCTCACATTCTGCTGGTGGGGGTGTTTAAAATCAGGCAATAGACATTTATTAAGTAGCCACTATGTACTTGGTAGATTATAAAAGTAATTCCAAAGACTTTAAGGAGCATGACCCTAAGAGAGTTCAGGACAGGCCTCCTTTAGGATGCAGGACCTGAATGGCACCTTGCACAAGTTGGGGATTATATGAAAAGGAAACTCCTTGTGCAAAGACATAGAGATAGGATGGAATTTTGAGTTCAGAAAACAGCTAGGCTCCCAGTTTGGTCCAAAAAGAAAACGTGTGAAGGGGAATAATGAGAGAGGAATCTGAAAAGGTGAGAGGCAGCCAGGCTGCAGAGGGCTTTAAATGGCAAGCCAAAGCATTTATATTTTTCCCTAGAAACAATAATGAGCCATTGAAGCTATTTGAGGAGGGGTGTGTTAACTGTCAGACCTGCATTGTAAGCTTTACCAGATCGGCCAAGGACGCCTTGAGACAACCAAGGTTAAGAGTGATTCCTCTGATCCAACGCCTTCATTATGGGCGACTTGTCTAAGGCACCACTTTCCATTCCATCCTGTGGCCTCTCCTAGATCTGCTCTGCCCCCTCCCATGAGGCTTGTATCATCAGCAGTGCTGAAGATCATTGCTAACATAATAGCGTCGCACTTTAAGGTCTGAATATACTCCATATCATTTGATCTGATTTCCAGTCATTTTTAATGATATCTCAAACCATCTGGATTTGGATGGTCATGTTCATTTCTTTTCAAACCTGAGATATGATTGACATTGAAAGGCTCACTTTTCAGCTACCTGGAATAAAAAAGCAAGAAAATATTCCCCCTCACTCCTAACACTAAGATATTTTCTGAACCCTTGAAAAGACCTTTCTGACATTTGCCCGGAAAGAGAGAATCGCCTTCTTTGTCTCTGTGTGGGCCTGGATTTTCAGCCACAAACCCTTCTGCTGAGCTGTCTGCAAATGCATTAAATCTCCAGTCCCTGAGAGAAGCTGATTGATGCTAACTGTGAATGCAGCAGCGATATGCATGGGTTGTCGTTTCTGAAATTTTGAAAGGGATTTTTTTTTGCAATATTTAAAAACGTGTCAGCACCTTGGAAATTGAATACTTTGATCAGCGAGGCTATTTTCTTTTCAAAGATATTCCTTAGAATACCAAAAAGGATGAATCTTTAAACAGGGTAAGCTAGCTTATACAGAAAATAGCTGATTGGTTCGCTGGCGGCTACTGGCTCTCCATCAGTCGCCAGGGGGGAGTTACTGTGCTGGTGATAAAGATCCAGAGGCAGGCAGGCCTCTGCCCTCCAGTTACTTTTCTTAGCCTGACCTGAATTCTATAGACTTTCCTTTGAAAATCTTCATTGTACTTCACTGGTTTCTTTTAAAATAACTCACTTGAAAATCTGGTTTAGTTCAACAAGCATGTATTAAGTACCTACTGTGTAGGATTCTGAGATCAACTTGTTCAACCCCGATCTCCAATTGCCTACTGGGCATTTCAAACTGGAAGTTCTGTTGACATCTTCAACTCAACCTGTCTAAAACTGACCTCATTATCTACCTCCTCCCCCAAATCCTGGCCTCTTCCTAGTTTTCTTATTAGTGTTGAAGGTACCACCCATCCATCCTCCTGGGCTCCCATCCTGAATTCTGAACTCCTGATTTCTTCACTCTCACCACCCTCCATATCTAATCAATGTCAATTCTTGTCACTTCTGCCTTGGTGTCTGTCAGGTACTCCCCCTTCTCTCCTCTGACATTGCAACATCCCTGGTTTAAACCCTTGTCACCTCAAGTCTGAACTATTGCAGCAGCTGCTGTGTGGTCATCTCTGCTGCAATGTATCCTCCACTCAGCCACCATATTGCTCTTCCCAAGGAATAAGTCTGATTGTGTCCCCTTTGTTCAGTAAACTCCAAGGATGCCCCATTATCTCCACTTCCAGGAGCACTTTGTTTCCAAAGCCCTTGACAAGCCTGCCTTTCCAGGCTTCTTAGACCTTAGTCAGCCCCATGGTCTTTTGGGATTCAGTGACGCCAGCCTCCTTACTGTTCCTCACACAGGATACTCCTTCTTCTTACTTTGGAAGATCAGGCCCAGTTGTCCCCCAAGTCTCCTTGACTCAGCCTCCAGGCTTCCCTGGCCTCCTTTGAGTCTCCACTGAAGGTCCCCTTTGTGGAAGAAGCCTTCCTAGTCCTCCATGATAGTGTCTTCCCAGTGAGATTTCTTTCCAATTTACCCTGGCTATTTCTTGTATTACGTAGTTGCTTGCATGGTGTCTCCCCATTAGAATAGAAACTTCTTGAGAGAGCAGGGGATTTTCTGCCTTTCTTTACATCCCTGGCACTTATCACATAGTAGCTGACTGATAAATATCTATTGACTGTGGACACAAAGACAAAAATAAACAGTCTCTTCCCTCCCTGAGTTTACATTAAACTGGGGAAGCTTTGGAGCCTCATGCTAGACCTGGAAGGGACCTCAGAGCTCATTCGATCCAGCCCCTTCATTTTCAGATGGAGAACCTGAGGCCAAAGAGGTTGTAGTTTGCCTATGGTTACCCAATGTCCAAGGGGCAGAACTAGAGTTAGAACTCAGCTCCCATGACTCCATGTTGTGCATTCTTCTCATAAACCTATACAAAGCAAAGGTGAAGAATTAGGGGTAGGGAGCACAAAGAGAATGTGGCCCTGGAAGGGAACTGGGAATTCTGAGAGGGGAAGGGAGGAGGAGAAATCTTCCCAGGCATGGGTGGGGTCACAGTATTGCCAGGGGTAATGGAGGCTGGATGAGGTGTCAGCAAGGGCAAGGTGAGAACAGCAGGGACCCCAATTTGGCTGATGTGTAAAGTAAGTACACAAGGGAGAGTCAAATGAAATCACCCTGACACTAGCTGGGTGACCCTCTGCAAGTCATTTTTAACCCTGTTTGCCTCAGTTTCCTCATCTGTAAAATCAACTGGAGAAGGAAATGACAAACTACTCTAGTATTTTTGCAAAAAACAGAAGTCAAATAGGGTCAGACACAACTGAAAAAATGAACAACACAACTTCTTTAGAAGGACAGTGACAGGGTCAGCTCTGCTCTTGAAGGTTGTCATGTTGGTAGCCTTATGGAGCATGGATTGAAGAAGGGAGAACCTAGAGCAGAGAAACCAATTAGGAATTTCTTGCAGTAAAACAAATGAGAGGTCATGAGGACCCGAGTCATGGTGGTAGTCAAGCAAATGGAGAAGAGACATCTATGAAAGATGCCAGGGAGGCAGAATCAATAACACCCTCACAGGATGTAGGGATGGGAGGAGAGGTGGTGAGGGAGAGTGAAGAGTGGAAAATGACTCCAAGGTTGCAAACTTGGACAATCGAAAGAACTGTGATACTCTGGAAAAAATAGGGACATTATGAGAAGGGGATTTGAGGTAAGGATGAGTGTCATTTTAGATGTACTGGGGTAGATATGTCCCTCGGACATTCAAGTGGAATTGTCCAGAAGACAATTGATGTTGCAGAGCTGAAGCTCTGGAGAGAGATGAAAGCTAGGTATAAACAACCTGATTCATTTATATATAAAAATGGGGTCGAAGAGGAAGATACTTTGGTTTCCTGAGCTGTCATCCCCACCCCACCCCAAGCCTCTAATTTCTTTTTATTTCTTCTCCAGGTTACAGCACCATGAGTCCCCAAGAAGATAGTGAAAATCCTCCAGGCAACAATGATCCATTGTCAGCTGGGGTCGATGTTGGAAACCATGATGAGGATTTAGATCTAGACACTCCTCCCCAGACTGCAGCCCTGCTAAGCCACAAGTTCCACCACTACCGACTACACCACCCTACCCTCCATCACAATCACCACTTACAAGCGGCAGTGACAGTACATACTGTGGATGCAGAATGCTGACAACCTCATCTTGCCCTGGAAGAGAAGAGAAGGTGGAAGAGAAGATGGAGAGAGGGGCTGGGGTGGAGGTGGGCTGTGGAAGATGGAAATTCATGTTGAAGAGACAGCTGGTGTCTGGGTGTTGCTAGGAGTGGTCAAACTCATTTCCTGCTTATTATAAAATGGTTAAGAACAACAAATTACATTTAGGAGAACATGAGGCTGACTTGGAAATGGAGGGGAAATAAAGTCTGATTAATGGACCTGCCATAACATGAATAAAACGGGAGAGAAGGCAGAGCTCCAAACACAGGGATGAAACTTTCAAAACCCTTGTCGAGTGGAGCCAGAGGAATGCATCAAGGAGCCAGGGCCATGCAGCTTCCCTTAACTGGAAGAGTGTAAATCCATGAGAGCTGGGACCCAGGAAGGCAAGATGTCCAGCTATTATGTACAACCAATTGGGTTTGCTTGTTTCCCAAGATTCTACTTGGTTTCTAAAAGATTCATTGAGCTGGCATTTGCTAAATGGGAGCCACAAGAATAAGATTGAAACAATGCATCTCAAAATTTCTAAGTAAAGGATTATTTTTCTACTATTTATTGAATTTACAAACATTCATGACCTTTGGGAGGGGCAGGGAGGAGGGCGAAGACTTGGATGCAATTATCCACAAATATAATTGCTGTTTTTTGTGTGACAGTGAAGCGGTTCTTTCCTCAAGGAATGCTCTTGCTTACTTAGCTGATACACCCCCACTGCCCCATTCTGCAGAGTGGGAAAATGAAGAAATCTTTTAGACTTGTTTACATGCATATTCTTTACGTCATTTTGCAAGAGCAGACATCATGAGTTGTAATGCAGTATTCTTTCTATGTATTTGATGGGCATACCAGGGACAAAAAAGAATCAGAAGAATCTCCAAAGAGGCCTGGGTATCTTCTTTGGAACTCTCCAAGCTCAATTTTTCCCCAAGTTGCTGACCCCACCCCAAGAGATCCAAGTACTACCCTGGGAGCCTCTCCAGCAAGGGAATTAAAGGCTTCATCTCATGGCTGATCACCAGGAGATCCATAAATGAAAATCGCATCCTATTTTGATTCAGAGGTTATTGGCTACACCAGCAGAGAACAAAGCGATGTGCTATAAAATTTTGCTCCTTATAAAATATTTCATTTGAAATCTTAATTAGAAGCTGCTGCCAATTACCTGGAACTTAACACTACTTTGAGATTCATACAGGGATTAATCTAACACAACATGGAACATCACAATGGAAAATAATGTTCTAATAACCGTGTTGTATTTTAAATTCACATTTGATGATTCAGCTATGTTTATAAAAACAGTTGCACAGTGCATATGGTAAATCTCATTTATATGTAGGGTTTTGTTTCTTTTTTTTTTAAGTCACGGAATACTGTTTTAACGATAGGGTACTTAATTCTGTATAACGTAAAATGTGGTTCTTAAGGAGTACAGTCAGTAACTATATGTGTGCTATCCAGAAGCCCCTTTATACTGTGTATAAAATTGCAGTCTCTAGTGAAATAAACTGTACATAAAGTCGGGTTTAGTAGATTCTTTTGACTCTGTAGTGTGATTTGTTAACTCAACCCCTGGTACTTGGGGGGAAATTACATCATCTTTTCAAACTTACCATTTCACAAAGGAACTTCAGTGGTATTGCCCATGGGCCAGTTTGGGGCCTTCTGGTTTTGAAATGATGACGAGTCTTCAGAATACAGTGAGATGAAACTTTAAAACTTCTATTTCCAATGTATATCCATAGCCTGTTCTGCCTGTCTAATTCATTATTATGTAAATAAAAATAGGGGTTCTCTTCTAGCCGGGGAGATAGTTGCCAAGTCCCCTATTTCCTGCTCCCACCGCTACCACCAGTGCCACTCCATCTCCTTTTCTATATAGCTGGGCTACTAGTGGAATGGGAAAAATATTCCTTCAAGGATGGGAATATTAGATTTTTAAGAGAAGATCATCACCAAGACAGAAGTATTAAAAACATCCAAGACTAGACCCGAAAGGAATTTATAGTGGTTGAGGTAAGAGTCACCTGTTCTTCACTTTGGAGGAAAGGAATGTGAATGTTTATGCCATATGCTCAATGCTTTGTGAATCATGGCACACCATGGAGAAATGCGATGGATACAAAATGGAGCTGAAAAGAAATGACTTGCCCGCCATCCAAGAAAATGGAGGTGGGTGGGTTACATGATGAGAGTATAGGAGAACAGACGGACATGCCAGCTGGTATACTGGCACCCAGGAATTGTTTTTAAATCCTGAAGGAAGATAGCATGCCAGCTACTGTCCATTCTCCTCATGCAAGATTTAGGAAGGAATACTCAAGAATTCCACAGAGTAAGAAGTCACCCACATAGACAATACCAATAAATCTGTGTGATAGAGACCACAGAGTCAGCAAACAATTGATTTACACTAAGTTAAGAAAAAGGAAGATGAAATTGCTTTTATAAGGTGGTAGAATATGAGAGAATCCCACAAAATCTTCAACTTTTTATGTGCTAATATAGGCAGGAGAATTCATTAAAAGTCATTCAACTGGCATTTATTAGACACTACCTGCAAGACTGTGGGCCAAGGGATACAAAGAAAGGACAAAAAATGTTTTCTACCCTCCAAGATGTCACATTCTAATGGGGGAGATGATGGTCAAACGTTTATTAAATACTTGTGTGGTAAGCAGTAGAGACACCAAATTAAAAGACCTTATTCTCAATGATCTCATTGTGTAACATACAAGATACACACAGAGTGGATGGAAAAAGCACATTTCAAGGGGGAAGCAAAAGAGAGTGAGGGTGGGGAGTGGAGAAAGCCTTCTGCAGAAGGTAGAGTTTGAACTTGATCTTGAAGAAACTCATGGAAATGACAATGACAAAGAGCATAAAGGAACTCAGTTTATTAACTTAAAAAGTGAGAGAAGAGATCTCCATCAACAATTTGACAACAGTTTTGACAGAAATGGAGGAAGAAGTGAACAGAAAAGATATCCCTCGTAGATACCTAGAGATGACGGTATCAGTTCAACATTGGAAAAAAAAAACTCTAACCTAGGTTTGCTCCAGAGTTCAAAGGGCCATTTTGGAGATTTTGAGTTCCTTGACATTGACAGTCAGAGCAGAGGTTCAGGTGTTCAGGCTTTTCTAGAAGGAATTCTAATTCAGGCATGGGCTTAGAATCAAGGAAATGTGAAGGAAAACAGATGAGGTACTCCTGGACAATTGGCAAAAAAAAAAAAAAGTTAAATGATGAAATTCCATGTTGGTGCAGCTGTGGGAAAGCAGGCACGCCATTGTGTTGCTGGCAGAATTGTAAATTGAAGTGATTCTTTTGAAGTCCAATCTAGCAATTCATTAAAAAAGTAACAGAAACCAGTACCACTCTGTTACTCTGAGTCTCTCTGCTGAGATTAATATAATTGAATGAATGAAAAGTCATTTCTTACAGTGATTATATGTAACAATATGTTATAAAATATAAGAAATTCCTATATAAACATCTTTGTAGCTGAACATCGGAGACAATTGAAGCATCCAGTTACCGGGAGATGTCTAGATAAACAATAATGACGGTATCATCTGATGTTATTGTTGTGCTAGAAATTATTCAAGAAAGATTATTGAACTCAGCCAATGATTACACAGAGGCTTCATCAATAAGGACCACACCACACTAACCTTCTTTCTTTTTTAGATAGGGTTATAAGATGAGTGCTGGAGTCACAATTTACCTACATTCTAGAAGAGCACTTGATACCATTTTTCACACTATCATAAGAAAGAGGGAGAGATGCACATTAGATAACGTGGAGATCCATTATTGTTTCAATAGCTACCTCTACAGAATCATTAACTGTTCAGTATTAACTTTGATTTGCACTTGGCCCTGTGCTAGTTAATGTTTTCATAAACCACCCGGAAGAAGTTGTAGACAGCACACATATGACACAAACCTGGGAAAAATCGCTGACACACGGAATGATTCAAAAAATCCTTGACAGCTTAGATTAAGGGCCACCCAACTTCTTCTGTAAAGGGCCAGAGAGTAAATGCTTGAGGCTTCTTAGAGGAAGAGGCAAAAACAAAGATAGTATATAATTACTTACATAACTAAAAAGAAAACATTTTAAGATTTTTTTTATTGATGAAATTCAAATGATGATAATAAGTGAGCATCATATTTTGTGATATGGGTCTATTAAATAGGAATGAAATTGGAGGGGAGGGGATAACATTTAATTAGAGTTCAGTTAGTGCACCCAATCTTCAAAATTAATTGTGAATATTCATCTGTTGATGCTAATCTGTAATGAGATTTTACATATTTCATATTTGAAAATGTCTTTTCACACAGATTGGTACTACCAAATACTGATATCAGTCCCCAAGGTTATGATACTAATGGGGCATATTCATCACTTGGAAGGCCTTGGAAAATCTAAAAAGATCTTAGCCTAAAATGGCTATGGTCTCCTACTGTGTCTTGGGCCATCTCCAGTCATCCTAATCAATATCTGGCCACTGGACCCAGATGGCTCTGGAGAAGAAAATGAGGCTGGTGACCTTGCACAGCCCTCCCTCACTCAAATCAAAGTCAACTGCAAGTCATGTCATCATCTCCCTGATGTCATGGTCCTCTTCAAGAATGAAGGACAAACACAAAAACATAAATTAATAACTTCATTTGAAGGGTAGGTAGGAGCTCCTCAATTTCAGTTAAATGGATTTTTAAATATGAGAATAATGGTTCAAAACTACTGTGGGAATTAGCTTGGACCTGGAAAATACATCTACTGCAAATTTGCAGAAGGGAGATCTCACTTCTTTAACTCTTGACAACGTGAGAAGTAATAAAGAAGTTTAACATTACTTGTGGTTCAAACAATGGTAGTTTATTCATTGAATTGACTACTACAGTACACATTTTGCATCTAAGTTCTGTTTGACTTTATGATTTGAAACTGAATTCATTCAGAAACATCAAGTCTGTAGCAAAAAAATTTGCAGAGTGTTCAATAATCATGGATGAGTAAAGTTCTCATTCAGACAAATTTCAATCTCAGCTTGAGCTGGAAAAATGTAATAAAATGTTTTTTCTCTTTTCCTCTTTTGACATGGTGAGTATTCACGGGTAACAAAAGAAAAACAAGATGTCACGGAACAGCAAAATCTGAGGCACTCAAAATGCTGCTGAGTTGAAGGTGGGATTTGTAGAGCCTCTAGCAGCGGAGGGAAGCGATGAGGACACCCAGTGCATTCTGTCCCAACAACTCCTCTCTGCCACTGGGGTGCAAAACAGCCATAGACAATACAGAAATGAACGATTGTGGTTGTGTTCCAGAAAATTTTATTTATGGATGCTGAAATCTGGATTTCACATTATTTTAATGTCACAAAATATTCTTTTGATTTTTTTCAGCCATTTAAAAATCTAAAGCCCATTCCTAGGTCACACACCATACAAAACCAGGTTAAGTTTAGGGCTGTATTTGGTGCAGAGGCTGGCAGACTGTGCTTTGCTCACAGACTGACTGATGGATGAGATCAATGAACACAGTAAATGGCATTTAATAGAGATAAATATAAAGCCCACACTAAGGATAAAAAAAAGTGAGTTCAGATATTTTTTTTTTTTTGCTTTTGTTTTCCTTGTTGTTTAGTTATTAGATGAGTTCAACTCTCCAACCCCACTTGGAGTTTTCTTGGCAAAGATACTGGGGTGGTTTGCCTTTCCTCCTATAGCTCATTTTGCAGATGAGGAAACTGAGGCAAACAGGGTTAGATGACATGCCCAGGGTCATACAGCTAGTAAGTATCTGAGGCTAGATTTGAACTCAGGAAGATGAGTCTTTCTGACTCAAGGCCCCAAGTTCTAACCCCAACCCTAACCGTAAATGCGCTCTGGTCTACAGTGCTACCTAACTACCTCTTTTTTATCTTGGAACAAGGTTAACATGAAAATTTGTTTTCATATAATTATATTTATATTTATATTCATTTTACTATATAAATTTTATATATTATATGTTTTATATAATATATTTTAATATATTATATTAATATATATGTACTTTATATATTTTAATATATAAAATATGTTTGTATTTTATTTTCATATATGTATATTCAAATATATATTTATGATGAGTTTTTTCTTGCCTTCATAATATACAGAGGAGGGGGCGGATTTGGAACTAAAAATAAAATTGAACTTTTAAAAAGTAGCTTCATACTAGATATTATATACAGAGTACTCATCAGTATATAGGTTGAACTAGACTCTCTAAACTCCAAACTCTGAGACAGTGTGAGTCTAAGAAAATAAAAAATACAGGGAATATGGAAAGACAGGTAAAAAAAATGTGAAGCTAAAATAGCAGATACATCAAGCAGAACTATATACCACAGCAAAACAAAAGCTTTGGAGAAACAAAAGGGTCAACTGCTAGAGGAACTAAAGGAGAAATCAGATGACCTGGCTGTGAGTCCGAGCCCTGATGTTTACCAGCTTTGGGACTCTTGGCATGAAGCTCCCCCTCTGACCACAGTCTCCTCCTCTCCAAGATGTGAAGATTGGACCAGATGTAGGCTTCCTTTCAGTACTGACAGACTATGAGTCTGTTCTTGCTATTAGCTTGGGAAATAATTCTGATTGTATGGTTCTTTGGGAATGGGGAAGATTTTTATTATTTTTAAAAATTGTTTTTGTAGATACTATTATTTGGCTTGAAACAAATGAGAAAACAAAATCTCTTTTTAGAGCTTCCCTCTATAAAAAATACAGATGGTATTTACCAGATCTTGGGTTCCTAAATCTCTCCTCTCCACCCAGCTTTGCACCAGTTGACTTGCAAAGGCCAAATAAAAGTGGTTTAAAGGGAACACAAGTTCCGTGATTCCTCTGTCTCCTGTTCTTCTTACCTCCCACTTGTGGAACACTGGGTTCCCCTGCTGGGGCTCTGCAAGGTTTATGACAGCATTTGTTATCCCTGTCCAGGGTCATATGAGGCTTTTAACCTTCACAGCCTCTTGGACAGGAAAAGTAAGTAATTCCTGTGTCATTCTTTGCCACTAGAGAGGGACACCTGGTCTCCATTGCCGAAATAAAAGCTGAGCCAGGACTAGACTTTTTGCAGTAAATGCCATCCATCATGATGTTTATCTGCCTTGCAGTGTGGACTCTACAAGGCTGAATTTCATTCGCAGATTCTCTCAAGGGCTTCTTTTCTGTTTGTTTGCAGGAGCCAACTTGGCTTATGGCTTAGACCTCAGTCAATGTGTTTTTTGGAGTAGTTCTCCAGATTGAATGGGGCAGCCTCACATTAGAGTTGAGGGTGACTGAGGAATGTGCTATTAAAAAAAACAAAACGGGGATTGCTTAAGTCCATTTCCCTGAGCCAGTGTCTTTAATGATTGCGAAAGACGTGACTGGTAAAATAATCATTCCACGTAGCACCGCAATCTCTCCTCATCCCCTCCTTTAGGGGGCGGCTTCTGAACTTCATAAATAAGGGTTTTCCTGGCAGTTAGACAATACCACATTCAGAAACATAGGCATTTAAGACTTACTTGCTACATTGTTAGCTCAGTAGGAACAAAATCAGATAGTGATAAATCTGTGCGAATAAAGAACGTCAACTTGTATGGTCAGGATAAAAAGCCAATGTATATGTAGAACTGTTGTTTTTTAACCTATTTCTCCTGTATAGGCACACGTAGTTTTATTGCACTTTGCAGATATGACATTTTTTACAAAATGAAACTTTATGACAACCTTGTGCGAAGTAAGTCTATTGGCTCCATTTTCCAACAGCCTGGAAAGTATTCCATTGTGAAAACAAAACTTGCTATGACTCACTTTAACACCATAATCCCTTTACTGTGGTGGTCTGGAACCATATCTGCAATATCTCTGAGGTGTGACCATATGCAGCTGGTTGTGAACTGCTTGAGGACAGGGACTGTTTTGTATTCCCAGTGCTTAGCACAGTGCCTGAAACATAGAAGGCACTTAATAAATATTGATTGATTGATTGGCTGATTAATCCTGATGACTCCCTAGTCCTAATATTTTGCCCTCATACCTCTGGTTCATTGGTTCCTGTTCCTTTTCTCATCTCTTAATGTCACTGTAATGAAGAGCAGGGACTGGCCAATGAAGGCCAGTCTTTGGACTATGCACAGATAATCTCTGATAATTTCAGCCCTTAGAACACATGCAGATACTCTCTGTCTAGTTCCAATACAACCACGTGGGAACTTTGGGGAGCCGGCTGCTGCAGTTACTCAAGGGTCAATACTGTGTGATGGTGGAAAGTCTTCTAATTAGGTGAAGAAACAGAAAGAATGATGGCAGACCAACATCATAAAAGTCAAAAAGATGAAAGAACGAGGAACATAAGGTCATCAACAAGGTCAAAAGCTGCAAAGGTCAAGAAATATAAAAAGGGAGAAATCGCAGTTATAGGGTCTTTGGAAGAAAAGGGAGCCCACTGGGAGCCCTTGAGAAGACAGTCTTTGGTTGGAGTTCATCAATGGGAGGGAGGAGATAAAGGATGATAGCTTGAGAGAACAGCAAAGTCAGATGCAAATTTTCTAAGGACAAGGGAGAGCCGGACATATGTGTAGATAATAGGCAGGAGAAACCGAAAATGAAACTAGCCAAGAATAATTGATCAATGCAGCGGAAAACAATAGGGAAGAAAGAAAAGAAGCAAAGCTTACCTGTTCATTGAAAGGTAAGAGCTTTCATTTTGATGTCCTTATCACACCCAATGTTGGGTACATAATATACATACGTACATGACACATATATGTATTGTGTATACATGTGTGTACATATGTGCATACAAATTTGATAGATATATGTGTATAAATTTTATTTTAATTAAGAATAATTGCCAATTGACTCTCTTGCCAATTATTAGACAAATTATTAAGCATCTACAAAGCACAATGCCAGTAACGGTGGACAATGTTAAGATGAGTGAGACACAGTTCCTCTTTCTTCTCCCCTCTCCACATTACCTTAAACAGTGCTTTAGATTCTGGGTCAAGTGGAAAAGATACATGGTATCCCAGAAAGAGCACGCACCCAAAAGTTGGAATTTGTCCGTTCTGGTTCTGCCCGCAGGAGTCTGAGCAGCCTTTGACTAAGTCATTGCATGTCTCTAGTCTGTTTCTGACTCTCTGGACTTTTTTCGTCATCATGACTCAGCTGACTTCTCTCCCTGGAAGGTCCCATCACCCTTGTCACCCCTTACTCTAGCCTCCATACACAGAAAAGTACTCAAGTCAGCCACATTCACTCCTTTATCCATCTCTGTGCTCATTCCTTGCACTCAACTTCTTCCACCATTATGTCTGCAACATGCTCTTCTCCTGGTCTCCCCCTTCCTAGCTCTTCTACTTCCCTTGATGATTTTTTCTTCCCTCATTAAAATGTGAATTCCTTGAGAATAGGTAGTTACATTTGCTTTTCTTTCTCTTTCTTTCTTTCTCCCTTCTTTCCTCCTTTTCTTCCTTCCTTTCTTTTTCTTTCTTTCTTTTTCTTCCTTCCTTCCTCTCTCTCTTTTTTCTTTCTTTTTTCCTTTCTTTTTCCTCCTTCCTTCCCTTATTTTATTCATTATTCTTGTATTTGTATTCCCAGAACTTAGCACAACACCAGTACAGAGTAAGCTTTAGGTCAATGACTTGGCTCACCTTGACTCTGTTTCCTTTTCTGTAAAATGAGGGATTGAGATGATTGGACCAGATGGTCTCAAAAAATCCCACCCTGTTCTAATACTATATAATCTATGAACAAAAGTACATAAGTTAAGTTCTCTTATTATATTTATGTGGTGACCTGATTTCCTCCAGGCAGTTTTGTGGCATCAGCAGGGAATCCAATGCAGAGATGATCCAAAAATAGAAAGCTTTTGTCTTCTTTACTTAAACCAGAGAGAATTTAAAAACTAACAGAAGCCCAGAGCAGTAGAAGGGGTCCCTTCTAAAATGAATGTTAACTGGGTCAAGAGAACCTGAACTTGATGGAGAAGGAGAGCTGGGATCACTCTTAGTCATTGAACAAATATTTGTGTGTTTCCTATACTCAGTGTACTGAGCTCTGAAGGCTCTTTGAGAAGAATGTTTGCTTACATGTTCCATTCATCAACCTGGAATGAAAGAAAAGCAATCCTAAGATCATAGCCTTAGATCTAGGAGGAATTTCAGAGACCAGCAAATCACACTCATGCATTTTACAGATAAAGAGATTGAGGCCCGAGAGATTAAGGAACTTGCTTGTCCAAGAACAGAAAGATAATTCTTACCTAATGGGATTGAAGACCCCAAACAGACATTAATGATGAGTTAATGATGAGAGGTCTGCTATGATTAAAGCTGTAAGGAATCTTAGAACAAAAAATGTCAAAACAAAGAAGAGACTGTTTCACATCAGAAGGCTCCAGAAAGACAATTTATTCTAATCTCCTTGTTTTTTTAAAGAAATTGAGGCACAGGGGTTGTTGGCAGGTTGTATATTTTTGAATACACACACACACACACACACACACACAGACCTGCATGAGTAAAATAACATAAAAGCATGAGAATTTTCTGGTGGTCCCTTGAAAAAGACGGAGAAAAGAAAATGCTGAATAATTAAGAATTCTTTGTGACAAGTGTGTTGAGTGGTTTGCAATCAGCTGACAGAGACTGAAACAGAAAACAACAACAATGGTAGAGAAGGACCCTGGCTTGGATTTTAATTTATGGAAAGGACCTTGACAGTTTCTATTGAGTAGAAAAGGTGCTAGTTCGGAGCTGTCCTCCTTTGGAAATATCATGGGTTGAAGAATTCAGGGCTTTTTGTGTGTAACAGAACCTCTTGAAGGCCTCCGCTTCATTGTATAGTGCAGAAAGAAACTTTGGACCTTAGAGCTGTAATAACCTTTTAATACTCATTGAGCCTGAAATGGATCAACTGAAAGAGGGGGAAACTGAAGCTCAAGGTCAACAATTGTCTCCCCCAAGGTAAAACAGAAAGGAAATGGTAGGGGCAGAATGACCTACCTCTCTGTCTCTGTTCCTCTCTCCCTATCTCTGTCTTTTTTTCTGTCTTTCTCTGTCTTTGTCACTCTCCCTAGCTCTGTCTCTTTCTGTCTGTTTGACTCTCTGTCTCTCTGACTCTCTCTGTTCCTCTCTGTGTCTCTGTCCCTCTCTGTGTGTCTCTCTGTTTCTGTCTCTCTCTGTCTTTTTCTCTGTCTCTTTCTCTGTCTCTGTTTCTCTGTCTCTTTGTCTTTGTCTCTCCCTTCGCTCGTTCTCTCTCTCTCTCTCTCTCTCTCTCTCTCTCTCTCTCTCTCTCTCTCTCCCTCATCTCATGCTGCCCCCTGAATCCACCAGATCTCCATGAAACATGGATAGCACACTTCATCTTTGGTCATCCATCCTCAGAATCATGAATATTCATTGTTCTTACAGTTTTCAAAGTTGTTTGTCTTTATAATATTGTGATTTTGTATAAATGGTTCTCCCGGTTCTGTTCATTTTATTCTTCATTAGTTTACAAAAGTCTTAAAAACCATTCTGGTCCTGCTTATTTCACTCTGTATCAGTCCATATAAGTCTTTCATTTAAAAAAATCATCTGTCACTTTTAATAGTATTCCATCACATTTACGTGTCACAACTTACACAGACATTCCTCAACTGATAAGCATTCCATTTGCTTCCATTTTTTTTTTTTGCTACCACACCAAGAGCTACTGTAAATATTTTTAAACATGTTGGACCTTTTCTTCTTTCTTTGATCTCTTTTGACTGTAAGCTCAGCAGTAGACTCTGGTCCTAGCTGGGTCAAAGGATGAGCACTTTTTAGTGTCTTTTTTTTGCGTATCATTCCAAGCTTCTCTCCTAAATGATTGGACCCATTCACAATTATACCAACAGTCCATCAGTGTGCCTGTTTTCCCACAGCCCCACCAATATCTATCATTTCCTTTTTTCACCAAACTCCATACTTACCACTTTTCTAGGCTGATAGACCCAGTCAGCATTTGGGTTTTAATGTTTTAATGGCATAGCATTTGTGAACAGAGGGCCATCCATATTCTATAAAGACATGTCATAAAATGTCTCTTCCTGGATACATGATGACCATCTGACATCCAGATTTTATAAAGAACTAATGCAAAATTAAACTACTAACACAAATGTTGCAATCAATATTACCCAAACACACCAATGGATCCATGATGTCACCCTCCAGTGGCAGAGGTTACAACCCATCCTGTGTGATCCACATCCATGCCTTCTCATAAGCTCACTACCAAGGGACAAACCAGCACGCTGGTAGGCTTCTTTGAGTGGCTGCGGAGCAAATCCCAGGACAACACTCTGGACTTCCATCTATCATCCCATACTCTTTCCGTGGACAAATCTACATCTTCTCTTCCTATTAATAATAAATAATAATAGTTCAACTCCATCATCAATAATTCAATCTCCATCATCATTTACATTATTACCTCTCTATCCCCCAGTGGGAAAAGAAGATGAACAATTTTCAAAAGAAGAAATAGAAATTGTTAGTAATTACTTAAAAGTTGTCCCAACTCTGACCCCAAAGGAGAGTAGAGATGGGGACTGTAAGTATGGAACGTTATATAGAACATCAGAGTCTTTCAATAGTTTGGTTAATTTAACTGATTTTTTCTCTTTTTATTTTCTTTAGAGATGGAAAGAAGGGGGAAATATATTGAACACCATCAGTGATATAAAAACAAAAGCAATCAATAAAAATGTACTTTTTTAAAAAGTTCACTAATAATTAGAGAAATACAAATTAAAATGACTTAAAAGTATTCTATCTCATACCAAAACAAATAAATAATAGTTTAAAACTATTAAAACTTCCTGCTTCAAGCCTTTTCCCACTAAAATGCATTCTCCATTCAGCTGCCAAACCATTTTTCTCCTTGTTCTGCATTATGTTCCATGTCTCCACTCCACACATTGGCTCTGGTCAAAGATAGAAACAAAGGTCCATTCTATACCAACATATTTATCGCAGCACCTTCTGTGGAAGCAAAAATCTGGAAACTAAGCAGGAGGTTGTGAATACCAAATAAGATAATGTATGCATAAGAAGGGTTTGGCCCATACCCCAACCCCAATCTATGTAACTAACAATACCCTCTACAACCTAACACTTTATTAGGTGAGAACACTTCTTTGATGGAGTTACAGAATCAATCAATTAATCAAAAGCATTAAGTAGGAGCAAACAACCTAATTAGTGATATTGGAAAGGAATAAAGAACTTAAGACTCTGGGATGAAATGTATTGGGATTAGATGAAAGAATTAGACACGTTCCTGGGTTCAGGTATACCATTACCTTCCCAACAACTCCTTCAGGAGCTGAATGTTGTCAAAACTAGGGAAGATGCTTATTATGTGCTTACTATGTACCAGGCACTGATAAGCGATGGGGATGCAAACACAAATGAAAAAGACAATCTCTGCCCATAAGATGCTTATCCTCTAGTAGAGGCATCTGGGGGATGCAATGGATAGAGTGCCAGGCCTGGAGTCAGAAAGACCTGAGTTCAAATCTGCCCTGGGACACTTACAAATTTAGCTGTGTGACCCTGAGTAAGTCACTTCCCCCATTTGCTTCAGTTTCCTCATCTGTAAAATGAGATGAAGAAGGAAATGGCAAACTGCTCCAGTGTCCTTGCCAAGAAAACCCCAAATGGGGTCACACAGTTAGATGTGACTGCAAAATGAGTTAAGAAAGAAGCACACAAAAGAGATCTGTAAGGGGTGGGAGAGGACAAGTGTGTATGGTATCAACATCCAAGAAGTCAGTAGCAAAGCCAGGAGGGCACTGAAGGCTGTCTGTCCTGGGACACTTCTTAAAATGGAGGCCACAGGAAGAATGCATCAATGGGAGAAGGGGGTTGGTGTAATGGAGGGATGCTCAGGGCCACACTGTGCCAGGTGCTTAGGCACCTGAGGCACGGTGGTGAAATCTAGAAAGTCAGGAGCAAAGCTGGGAGGGTAGTGAAGCTTCCAGAGTGTTTAGAGAAGGTGAAGCCCTTCTGCCTCCAGAGGTCAGCAAAGGTGGGGAGGGGACTGAGCCCACCCACTTCCCCAAAATGACCACATCATTAGACACACTCTGGTTTAGTAACAAACACTGAAGTCATCCAGGAGCTGGGAGGGCAAATTAGACATTTTGAGGAAAGGGAGCTTTAGCAAGCTTGACCTCTTGAGGGGATTGTGGGAGGAGAGGAGAAGACACTCACACAGGACAGTGGAGAAAGAAGTCCAGAGCACAGTCCAGAGAGTGAAAGGAGGGAACATGACTTGCCTGGGTCCCTCCTTAAAATGGAGGCTCCAGTAGGAACTAACCAGTCAGAGAAAGGGCCCCAGGGGCCTGAAGGGATAGAGTTACTCCCAGAGTCAGAAGGCTGTTGGCACTGCTGAAGAAGTAAGTGTATTTGTGTGTTTTGATCGTCTCTGAGCTCATAATCAAAATTGCTTTCTGGAGAAAAGGAAAAACACCTAACTCCGACAGAAAGAAGTGAAAGAAATGATCTGCAGCCAACAGTGAGTTCTGAGTCTCTTCATCTCTTTCAAGAAAAATCAAATCTTCCAGCTTGATTATATTCCTATGCCTCCACTTAAACAGAACTCTAGCACTTGATATCTAAGTGGCCTACACCTTCCAGAGCTCTCTGCTGAAATTACTGAGGGCTAATATACCACAGTTGGTTAGGAAGGTCAGAACAAAGTCAGTTGGAACAATTTTTCCCCTTAAAATTGTAAGATAGATTTGGGGAGGGATGTTTGCTTGACCTTCACAGAAGGGAAGGCTATGACCTAGCAAAAATCTAACAGCCAAGAAACAATGATTAAGCACACTACAGTGTTGGAAGATTAAGACTGGTTTTCATGTTTATCTTTGAATTCCCAGAACCCAGCATAAGTAAATGCTGCAAAATTTGTCAAATTAACTTATCTAAAAAGGGAACCTATAATCTACTCTAGTGGTAAGAATACTCCATTTGGACTCATAAGCTTTGCCTTAGCTAGTAAATATCTAAGGCTGAATTTGAACTCAGGTGTTCCTGCCTCCGTATTCTGTGCTCTATATGCCACATCACTCAAGGAAGTTTCATTGCCTTTGAGGGAAAAAACTATCCTAGTCTACTTAGCAGATATCTTAGTATGAGACTCAACCTGTAGACAGAGAATCCTCAGTTAATGTGAAAACCACTCTCTTCTTACTCTGGTTAACTTAGTCTGTTTTCTTCTCCTGAATGAATTAGGATGAAGTTTCCCATGTCTCCATTCACTTGCCCCTAATCTTTCACTTCCACCTCCCGTGTGAAGAGGTTGCCTCACATGACTTGGCATCTTCCGTTGAATCTTAGGTCTCATTCACTACCTGAGACACTGGGTCCCATTTCCCATCTTCCTCAGCAGTAGCTAGGCAAGTCACCCCAAACTAAACCACTTTCTCTGAGCCTTGAAAAATTACAGGAAACAAAATTGCTTTGGAATGCTTGATTCTCCCCATAGCTTGGAACACAGTGAGGAGCCCTTCCATTCCCTCTGCCTTCTTCTCTAGAAGGGAAATGGGCCTAGACTTTGGGCATAGCTGTAGCAAGAAGGCAAGAGAACATATTCTAAGCAGGCTCTCAATGTTATCTGGGTCCTCAACCCTCTGTAATTTCTGTGAAATAGTCTATTAATTAGATGGACCAAGAACACTTTAAAAAATAATAAAGACACACTTTGAAAAAAATTCATCTCAATCAGAGCTGGAAAACTCTTTGGAGACCCTGGCTCCAATCCTCCCTTTCCCCTAGAGTATGCCAGGAATGGAGATGTATTTGTACCTCTGATCTTTTGCCTGAGCTCCAGTCTGGCATCCCCAGCTGTATTTGGGACATCCTGCTAATAGCATAAATTTAAAATGTCCCAACTTGCTTCTTCTCTTTCCCCTCACATGGCCCTATTTCTGCAGATAGGATGGCCCTGTCCCCTTTCACATAGATTTGAAAATGTAATGTCCTCTTCCACGACTTTCATCCCATTCAGAGGCCAGATCATAGATTGAGAGATGGAAGGGACTCTGAATCATTGAACCAACCGAGGCTGGTGAATTCAATCTCCTTAATGTCTCTCAAGTCCCTCCCTCTTCTCCATTCTCAAAATCATACATTAGACTCTCGTATTTGTTAGACTTGGAATTAGGAAGCCTTGAGTTCAAGTCTGACCTCAGATACTCGCTGTGTGACCCTGGGCAAGTCCCTTAACTCCTTTATCTACTTCAGTTTCCTCATTGTAAAATGGAGGTGATAATATCACCTACCTCCATGGTTATTGTGATGGTCAATTAAGATCATAACTAAGATCCGGGGCTATCATTAGCATTCTTCGGCATTTATCATGGTTGTTCTATCATTTCAGTCCTGTCTGACTCTTTGTGACCCCATTTTGGGGACTTTCTTGGCAAAGACACTGGAGTAGTTTATAATTTTCTTCCGTGGGTCATTTACAGGTGAGGAAACTAAGGCAAAAGGATAAATGACTTGTCCAGCGTCACACAGCTAGTTTTGTCTTAGGCTGGATTTGAACTGAGAAAAATGAGTCTTCCTGACTCTAGGCCAGTGCTCTGTGCACCATGGTGCCTCTGTGTGCCCCGGGGTGCTCAGTCCTCAGATATCACTGATTGAACGAAACATGGGCAGAGAGCTCTCTTGAGGGATTGAAAAGGAATGTTTGGCAACTCTACAAAAGGAGGAGGAAGAAGAACTGAACGTTCATCTTCACAAATACTTTCTTCTTTCTCTTGAGGCTAATGGCTATGTTGCCCTGAGTCTTCCAAGGCTTGCCCATGGTCCCCAAATCTTAGAAGCTGTAACAATGGAGCATGTGCTTTGACAAGTCCTATCAAATTAGAGAGGCTTTGAGTATGGGTCTAATAACAATGACCAAGTATATAATGCTTGGAGGTTTGCAAAGCCCTTTCCAATTACCATCTCATTTTAACCTCACAACAACCCTGGGAGATGGCCACTGTTATTAACCTCAAAACACTGAGGCAGATAGACTTGCCCAGAGTCACACAGCTAGGAAGTGTCTGCCATTTCATTTGAACCCAGGTCTCCTGGACTCTGGGCCAGTATTCTAACCAAAATGCACACCTAGTGTCCAAGGATTAGCCTGAAAAAGTTCAGAGGTTTGCATTCTGGCTGAGCATTTTTGTTTTATCCACAGGAATTCCTGAAGGTCATCTCTGAAGATTTGGAAGGCATCGTGAGAAGTATCAAAATCCACCCACTGATGGTGAACCACAGCTCCTCATGGTATTGAAAAAGCTATAGAAGAAAAATGACTGATCACATAAAGATATCTCAGAATTCTCCCAGCGCCTTTGCTAATTCTCAGGATTATAGGAGTGAGGTCCGCTAGTTCAACTCTTCCATTTTACAGATGAGGAAACTGAGGCCCAGCCAGGTGAAGTGGCTTGCTTGAAGTCACACAGATAGTAAGATTTACAGCTGAGATTTGAACTCAGGTCATAGAACTACAGCTGGAAGGAAACTCAGAGAGCATCTAGTACAATCTCTTCCCTATTGCAGATGAAGAAAAATTAATCTCAGAGCAGTAGAGTGACTTAGGACTATAGCATCATAGATGTAGAGATGTCAGGAACCTCAGAGAACATCTAGTTTAACTTTTTCATTTTCCAGATGAGGAAACTGAGGCCAATGGGGAGAACTGACTTGTTCAAGGTCATGCATAAGATCATGAACCTCAAGTTGGCAGGAACCTCAGCATATATGGAACCCAAATCTTCATTTTATAAACGGGGAACCCACACACAAAGGGGAGGAAGGACTTGCCACAGCTGCATCCCTTCTAGACGAGTGGTCCTCAAAGTGTAATCAAGGAGCCAGGTCCTTCTAGATTTTCTAACAAATGGAAACAAAGTCTGGTCTTGGGCCAATGAGGTATGGATTTTATCAAATGAAAGAATGTGTGTAAGACATTTCCTCAAATGTGGTCAGAATTGCTTTATTCCTTATTATCCTCTTTATTACAGAGAGGCAGCCCAGAGTTCAGCCTGCTCTCTCAGGAAGATGGGCTTAAGTCTCACTTGTGACCAGGTGGTAGGGCCCTGGGCAAATCCCTTGAACTAGTTAGTGCCCCCAAACACTTCTCTAAGGCTATGAGTTGGAGATTACTTGTCAGTCTGTTTTGGAAAGGGAGAATTCTTTGCATCAATGAAATAATAGCTCTCTACCAAAAAAAAAATCTTTATTTTAGGAGCACTGGAAAAGGTCTCTCTGCTACAAAAATATCTGCTCAAGCAATCACTCTGATGATTTGACCTGAGCAACCTTCCCCGAGACCTACCATGCTTCTAGAATTTCAGTGACTAACTTAGCACTCGGGATGTCTGAGTTGATTTAAAGCCCATCTCTGTCCTGGTCAACATTCTTGTCAGTGACTCAGTGATAGGTGGCATTGTATACACAGAGCAGGGCTTCTTAACCTTGTTAAGAATCTTAATCTGGTCCCCTTCTCTGTTAGTCTGGGGAAATCCATGGACCCCTCCTCAGAGGAATGCCTTAGTAATGAAATAGTAAATTTCGGGTACAGGTTAGTGAAAATAAAAATGTCATTTGTTTTCCTATCCAAGAAATCTATCTCTGGATTCTAAATTAGGAGCCCCTAGGATAGAAAAAAAAAGACAGAACCCTGAAGTCTCATTGACTAAGTTTAAATACTGATTCCATTGTTGGCTGTGAGACCTGTAGGATGGGGTGCTTCCTCTTTCTGGGACTTAGTTTCCCCCTTTGTAAAATGAATGACTAAAACTAGATAATCTCTAAGGTCTATTTTTTTGTCATATTTTTAATTTATTTTGTTAAACATTTATTTTTAATTTATGGAATAAAGCCATTTTCATAACAGTACAACAAGAAGATGGTAGTACATTAACCTGCCAAATCTACTGTGCACAGTTCCTCTTCCTTTCAAATGTACAACATTTATCATGTAAATTTTTCTTTTTTTTCTCCCCTCTAAGGTCTCTTGCAACTTTTGCTGCCTTGGTACTGTTAAGTCAGAGCCCGCAGAGGGATATGGGACACGTGACCTGACAACAGTTTGTGTGAAGTCAGTTTTTTAAAACTGACCCCAAGTTCATTACAAAACAGGAGTGGGGGACCTTCGGCCTTGAGTCCTAGGTCCCCTCAAGGGCCACTCTTGAGGACCTAGAGGGCCACATGTGGCCTCAAGTCTGCAGATTCCCCACCCCTGGAATATAAACCAACAAAGAGATGCAGCGGCTTTAGAAGCTAAAGCAAACTTGTGTCTCCCTAATACAAGTAGAGGGTCCAGGCACATAGAAGACTCCAAGATCAAATGACCAATGGTTAAAGGTCTTTGAGTTCCACTGACCTCACCAGACCACATTCGAAGTACCAGATCAGAGTTAGGCAGCATGTTCAAAGAGCAGCATTTGGCAAATACCCTCCAGGATCCAATGGACTCCTCTGGATGGCATTGAAAGTCCTCTCACAACTCTGCTTCAAGCAGCCACATCGACCTACTTACTGTAAATCATTCATAAAACGCTATCTCCCGATTCCATAGCTTTCCCCAACCCCTCATAACACCCTTGTTTCCTTCTGTTATTTATTTCCTATTTGTCCAGATACAGCCTACTTTGTACTTATTTGTATATCGTCTTCCCTTTTTCATTATAAGCTTCTTGAGGGCAAGGACTGTCTTTTGTCTCTTTTTGTATTCCCGGTGCTCACCACAGAGCCTGGCAAATAGTAAATTAAGAAGTGTTTGATTTATGGGCCACCCCCGTTTCTGGGATGCTCTCTCTCCTCCCGTTGTCCTCTTGGTTCTTGGGCTTTCTTCAAGACTAAGCTGAGACTCGGCTTCTATAGGAAGCCTTCTGCCACCCACTTCCCCTTGGAACTGCCTCCCATTTACAGCGCATATGTCTTATAGGGACAGAGCGATCGCATGTCGTCTCCTGCTCCTCACAGGTAGGGACTCTTCACCTTTCTCCTTCTCCGCCAAACATGGTTAGCACAGTGCCCGGCACAATGTAAGTGCTTGATAAGCTCCTGGACAGCGCGCAATGTGGCTGCGCTTCGGGGCAAGCTGGCAAGGTTCCATTGGTGCGTTCAGCCTTCCCTTAGTATAAAGTTCACTGTTGCTGGGGCTCTTTCTGAATCCTCAATGTTTAGAAAAGGAATCCCTAATGAGTCTCTTCAACATTCTGGGGAAGGATAAAGAAATGAAGGATAAAGAAATGAAACCAAGTCGTGAGGAGAGACCCACAGGAAAGGTGGTGAAGGGAGGCCCTGATTTCTCCCCGATCCGCACCCCCTCTTGGGATGTAAGTAGAGCAAAGTGTTGGTGGGGCTGAGATAGAAGAATCCTCTCTTGGTTTTACCAGGAAACTGAGAAGAATGCAGTTCTGGGGAACGCCAGCCTTTGTTAAAATTCAGCCTGTAATCAGGTCCTCTTGTAATTAAGGGTTGAGTGTCCCTGAAAGCCATCCCTTAACTGCCTGGGCACATAGAGGTTCATTTAGAACAAGCAGAGGTCAGATCAGACATTTATGAAAATAACAAGCGCTCGGTGTCCCCCGGAGGGAGGCCCCCACATGGAGAGAACATGAGGTGCCATTAGACATTGTTCCGTTAGGGTAGAGTTCATTGTTCGATCGTGCGTTCTATCTTTGCAAAGAGGTTCACTGTGTGAGCAGTGATAATGTTGGTAGGGAAGGGAAAGATGATAGTGAATGGTAACAGTAACAGACCCACAGAGGCCCCCTGTGTCCTTTCTCCCAGTACAGTGGCACCCAGGGGAGAGAGTCCATAAATAGCACTGGCACAGGCAGCATTTAGAAAGATGAAATCAGGTCAAATGCTGGTCGTTTCAAGGACCTCTACAAACCTACCATGGGAAGCTTGAGCAGGCTTTAAAAGTTAAGAAGCAACTTGCATTAGCACAGTTACTGACTGTGAGCTGGACCATTGGAACGTCCAGAAAGAGCTGCCTGACCTACTTTAGTTTAATAGGGAGGTTAAAAAAGCTCCAGAGATCGTGTGACAGCTCACCTTCAAATTAGAACACCAGGCTGCTAATTGATGGATGAAACTGCTAATTTAAAACTCTTCTACCACACCTATGGCTAATAAAGTTCCACACCAGTGCAGGGAGAAGTTGGCAGGACCATCATCAGAGAAATGGCAACATCGTGACTTGCTGGCATCCAGACACTGAAATGTGCCAGCTCTCAGTCATTTGGAAATAGAATTTTCACTCAGGCAATGACTTAAGGCTTCATAGTTTTATTAACTTTCTCTTTAGACCACTTAGAAGAGTGTGGACTCACATTATTTGTACAACAGGAAACTCTTCATGTTGATTATTTTTTAAACTCTCAAGGAAAAATAACCTACTAAGAAATTACTTTAAGGGTCAATGAGTTCATTGGTATGGGTGCTCCGTGCCCCCACTAATGCAGATAGCAATTTTTGCAACATCTTAGACAGAAGTATACACACATACACACACACAGTGATGAGCCTCACAGAACTTAGCTTTGCTGGTCCTCAGTTGATAGAGATCTCAGGGCCACATACAGGACTTTCTTCTTTGATGGGGCTTTTCTAGGTTTGTGTTTCTCTGGATCAGTCTCTGAAGACCAAAGTTCACTTTTCACGACAAAACAAGGTGTCAAGTTAGGGCTTGGGTTAGAGGAAAGAGAACATAAATTTAAAATATTTCCATCATAAATCTGTATTTCTTAATTTTCCCACCTTGATCAAAAATGTTTCCCCTTGACCTCACCACATTTCTCCAGTTGGAGATTCATCTGCCTTAACCAGCCCTTCTTTTGAAATGTCACTACCAACAGCCCTATTCCCCTTAATTTTGTCACTTATTGGTGAGGTAAGTACCTGGAAAGGCTAGCCTAAGAAGACCAAGATCACCCATTGCATCCTGGGCCATCTCTAGTCATCCTGATGAATATCTATCTGGTCACTGGATTCAGATGGCTCTGGAGGAGAAGTGAGGCTGGTGACCTGCATAGCCCTCCCTCACTCAAAACAAAGTCAAGTGCAAGTCATGTCACCATTTCTATGATGTCATGGTCTACTTTGGCAGCAAAGGACAGACACAACAATCAATTGTTGGCACCATGGTAGGAATTATTTAATCAGTTTGCCTTCTTTGCCCAAACTCTTTGGACCACTGACTCCTTCTCTGGGTTAGATGGTGTTTAAGGTCCTTTTTGTCTGTTAATGTATTAAATAAAATTTTATTTACTCAATCAAACTGATAACACTCTTACACCAATACTAATGAAGAAATTCCATTTTTAGTTCTATAGGCAGTGGCTAGAGAGGAAGAGGTAATTTTGGAGAACCTCAGACCTCAGAGGAAGACAGTCTTACATGGGCAGTGCTGCTGGAAGGAGGAGGTGAGAGGTGTGCTGGCTAGCCAAAGGGTAGCCCCAGAATACTTCTTATAAGGTGGAAGAGGGTGGGGCAGGGAAAGGCAAGAGGCAAAAGCAGAAGAGTGGTAGGAAGTCACTAGAAGCCAATTTGACCAGCGTTCCAATCTGGCCTGAACCCTGGAGGCAGTGACAAGCCTACACCATGCTGGAAATGATCTCTTATGCTAGATAGAGATTCCAGTTTGAATTCCAGCTGTGCTGTGTACTGTGCAAGAAAGATCACGTGATTTGGAGCTAGAAGTGACATCAGAGATGATCTCGTTCAGCTCTGTTTTATAGAGGAAACTTCCTAGAATCACAGATAATTCAGGTAGACAAGATCTCAGGGACCGTCTTATCATACTGTCACCCTGATTCTGAGGTGATACTGACAGGAGGCACTGGCTGTACTGGTGAATGACTATTCCTTCCTAAATGACCCCATTTATTGGGATCTGGACAAGTCCTCTCTTTCTACTGCCTTCATTACCTAACCTGGAGAAAAAACTCTCCCTCAGTCAACCCTTCCACTCCAGCCAGGAACAGGCCAGCTACTGAATAAAAACCACAATAAGGGGAATCAACATGCCAAGGATTTGTGTATTCCTCTCCTACCCTTGTTTTATATCCCCCTCAAGTATTCCTCTGTTCCAAGGCCTTCTTGCCTTAGAACAACTTTTTGCCCCATGGCCCCTTCTCCCTGCCAAAATCTCAATTTTGAGGAAGAAAAGGTCCCAGGCCAAATATCCTTCATTCCTCTCCCAACTCTGATTCTGACTCCCTGGACTTTGCCACCATGATTCAGATGACCTCTCACCCTGAAATTCCTCTCTGCCTCTGTCATTGCCCCCAACTTTTCAGATCCCTCTTATGCATTAGAATAGTCGGTTTCGATTTGTATTTGCATTTTAGCAAAATACCTGCTACAAAGGAAGCCCTTAATAGATGCTTGATGACTGATGGACTGGATTCATGATTCCTAGCCTAGAAAAGTAATTTCAGATCCTGTGGTCAATCTTTCCTTGATATTGAGGGTCTCCCAGATGGTGAAATGAATAGATTACTAGGCCTGGGGCAGGAAGACTCATCTCACTGAGTTCAAAGCTGACCTCAGACACTAACAGTGTAACCTTGGGCAAGTCACTTCATCCTGTTTGCCTCAGTTTCCTCATCTGTAAAATGAGCTGGAGAAGGAAATGGCAAACCACTCAAATATCTCCCCCCCAAAAAAAAGAAAACCAAATGGGATCATAAAGAGTGGGATGAGACTGAACAACAAACACAATTGGGGAGCTTATAACTATCAATAAAACATTAGAACCTGAAGGAATTTTTCCCATAGAGCTAAAGCCTCCAATCTGGGTATGGAGATTCTGTCTTTTCTTGAAGACCAGCAAGGGCATACTATACCATTTTCTTTAGCTAGCTGTTAGACTTTTGGTCAGCTCTAATTGTTAAAAGATTCTCCTTTATCAAGTTGAAAATCGATGATGTCTACCCACAGGTTCCCCACCAAGGAATGGGGAAAAGAAGTCTAGTCCCTTTTCCCACAGAAATGCCCTTCCCTACTTGAACACAGACGTCATACTGTCCTTGAGTCTTCTCTAGTCATAAATAACCTAACTTCCTCCAACTAATAGGAGGTAGCAAGATAGGAATGAAGGAATAATCAGTTTGAAGCTGGGCACCTTTCATCTTAGCTCTATAGCTGACTTACTGAGTGATCTTCGAGTCTAGGAAAACAAGAACAACAGCAGCCAAACTCTGGTTTTTTGTGCCTACCCCTTCTTGGAACAGGCCTACTCACTTGGGGTAATCTCTATATTTCATGCCTCATGAAATCTTTTTATGTGGCACTTCCAGCCTGTGATATCAGAGGCAGGAAACCAATCAGGCCCATCTAAGTGAGATTTTAGTTCTTCCTACAAAATATGAAACACGAGAAAAAGAAAAAGGGGGAAAAGTGAGAAAGGGAGAGAGAAAGAGATGAATAGATTAGATATTTACAGATATAGTATCTATCATATCTATATTATATAATACATTTGAATATTATTTATGTATTATATATCAATATATTTATATTATACCTTTACAGACAAAGTATTTATTAAATACTTGCTATGTGCTACATCCTGGGTTAAGCAGTAAAGTAGTCCCTACCCTTCAGTAGCTTACATTATAATGGGGAAAGATAACACATTGAAGTCCTAGAAACTGATAGGGTAGGGAAGGGAAGAATATCCACTCACAGACAACTTGTTGGATAAGGAGAAGGTGGTAAAGTTCAAAGATAATTTAGAATTGGTTGAAACATGGCTGGAGGCCTTCCTAAGACAATGATCCTTCCTTGGGTGTCATCAACGAGGCGCAGAGCTCTGCAGGCCTTCCAAGGTTGGAACAGGTGGAGCCAAGAGAGGACAGAGGCTGTCCTTCTGGGTACTACATCCCATGAACACCCACAGCAAACTGAAAGAAGTAGTCAGAGTTCTCTCCTGTTCTAACATGAACACTAGGTCACCTTTCACGAGCTCATCACTCCTTCTGTCATGGACTAGAGATCATCTCACAAAAGGCCAGGTGACTCTAGTGAACATCATCCCACCCCTCTGGAGAAGGATTTTTTTATATCTTTGCCTCTTGGGTAATTGCGATTCTGACACATCCCTACCCATCCCACCATGCGTGCTTCAAATTAAACATCTTCCTTTGCATTAGGTAAAATGACACGAAAAAAGACCTGATTTTAGCATCATTTGACTGATTTGATTCATCTGTGAAAACCTGAGTCCCCCAAAAATCCCAGCATAAAAAACTTGGACAAGATGCTAAACATCTTTGAGCCTCAGTTTCCTCATCTATAAAATGAAGAGTTTAGAGTAGATGACCTCTATGTTCCATTTGTCTCTAAATTTATGGTACTAGAACATTAAGGCCCTTTGGCATCCCACATCCTGCCCTTTGGATTCTCTCTTGTTTGTCAACATAATTACCCAAATGTGGTCCCCAGAACTGAACACAATGCCATCCATCTATGTGCTCTGACCTGGGATGAGTACAGTAAGATGGGCCTTTCTCCTGTTCTCACAATCTTCCTTTCCTACCTCAGCCTCTGATAGAGTATAAGCTCCTTGAGGGCATAGCCAGTTTCATTTCTGTCTTTCTTTACCCAGCAGCCAGCACAATCTATCACATAGGAGACACTGAGCAAATATTTGTTGATGGTTCAATAGGTTAATTCTCATTGGAGCTTGTCTAGATGCCTTATTTCTCTTTTCACTCATATGGAACTTGAAATCCACTAAAACTCCCAGATCACCCAATGAACTGCTATGTAACCACACTTCTGCCATCTTGTATGTGTGGAATTGAGTTGTTGAACTTAAGTATAAGATTTCATATTTCCAATTACAATTTTTTTGAAGAATAGCTAGGTGATATAACGGATAGAGTTCTGGTTCTGGTCGTGTAGTCTGAAAGACCTGAGTTCAAATGAAGCCTCAAACACTTAATAACTGTGTGACACTGGGCAAATTGCTTCATTTGTTTGTCTCAATTGCTTCATCTGTAGAATGGGTATAATAATTACATTTACCTCTCAGGGTTATCGTAAGGCTCAAATGAGGTAAAGACTGTAAAGCACTTAACCCAGTGTGTGGCATGTAGTAAGTGAATATAAACATTACCTATTGTTATAGCTATGATTATTAGCTTAGCCTAATAGATTTAGCCCATCAGTCTAGTCTAGGATGTCAAGATGTCTTTGGATCTTAATTCTTCTTTTATTTTGTTTTATTTTGTTATTTAAAGTTTTCAATATTCATTTCCACAAAATTTTGAGTTCCAAATTTTCTTCCCATCTCACTCCTCCCCCCACCCCAAAACATCTTGCATTCTGATTAACCCTTCCACCAATCTGCCCTCCCTTCTAACACCCCTCCCTTCCCTTATCCCCATCATCTCTCTTGTCCTGTAGGGCCAGATAACTTTCTATACCCCATTACCTCTATTTCTTACTTCCCAGTTCTCAATGTTTGTTCCTAAAATTTTGAGTTCCAACTTCTCTTCCTTCCTCCCTCCCCACCCATCCCCACTGAGAAGGCAAACAATTCAATATAGGCTAAATATGTGTAGTTTTGAAAATGACTTCCATAATAGTCAATGTTGTATAAGACTAAATCTATTTCCCTCCATTCTATCCTGCCCACCCATTTCTTCTATTCTCTCTTTTGACCTTTTTCCTCCCCAAGTTTTGACTTCCAATTGCTCCCTCCTTCTATTTGCCCTCCCTTCCATCATCTCCTCTACCTTGCTTATCCCCTTCTCCCCTACTTTCTTACAGTGTAAGATAGGTTTTCATACCAAATTGTGTGTGCGTGTTATTCCTTCCTTGAACCAACTGTGATGAGAGTAAGCTTCATTTTTTCCCTCTCACCTCCCCCTTTTCCCCCTCCATTGAAAAAGCTTTTTCTTGCCTCTTTTATGAGAGATAATTTTCCCCATTCCATTTCTCCCTTTCTCCTCCCAATATATTCCTCTTACCCCTTAATTTAATATTTTTAAATATAATCCCTCCCTATTCTGTGTTGTCTCTCTCTCTCTATATATATATATGTGTGTGTGTGTGTGTGTGTGTGTGTGTGTGTGTGTGCGTGTGTGTTTGTGTGTGTGTGTGTGTGTGTGTGTGTATAATCCCTCCACCTACCCAGATATTGAGAAAAGTTTCAAGAGTTACAAATATTATCTTTCCATGTAGGAATGTAAACAGTTCAACTTTAGTAAGTCCCTTATGATTTCTCTTTCCTGTTTACCTTTTCATTCTTCTCTTGATTCTTATGTTGGAAAGTCAAATTTTCTTTTCACCTCTGGTCTTTTCATCAAAAATGTTTGAAAGCCCTCTATTCCATTAAATGTCCACGTTTTCCCCTGAAGTATTATAGTCAGTTTTGCTGGGTAGGTGATTCTTGGTTTTAGTCCTAGTTCCTTTGACTTCTGGAATATTATATTCCACACCCTTCAATTCCTTAATGTAGAATCTGCTAGATCTTGTGTTATCCTGATTGTATTTCCACAATACTCAAATTGTTTCTTTTCTAGCTGTTTGCAGTATTTTCTCCTGGACCTGGGAACTCTGGAATTTGGCTACAAAATTCCTAGGAGTTTCTCTTTTTGGATCTATTTCAAAAGGTGATCAGTGGATTCTTTCAATATTTATTTTGCTCTCTGGTTCTAGAATATCAGGGCAATTTTCCTTGATAATTTCATGAAGGATGATGTCTAGGCTCTTTTTTTGATCATGGTCCTCAGGTAGTCCCACAATTTTTAAATTGTCTCTCCTGGTTCTATTTTCCAGGTCAGTTGTTTTTCCAATGAGATATTTCACATTATCTTCCATTTCTCCATTCTTTTGGTTTTGTTTTGTGATTTCTTGGTTTCTCATAAAGTCATTAGCTTCCATTTGTTCCATTTGGGTAAATCTGCTTTGTAAAGCATTTTTCTTCTCATTAGCTTTTTGGACCTCTTTTCCCAACTGGGTTAGCCTATTTGTAAAGATGCTGTTTTCTTCAGCATTTTTTAGGTCTCCTTTAGCAAGGTGTTGACTCGCTTTTCATGATTTTCTTGTATTGCTCTCATTTCTCTCCCCAAGTGTTCCTCCACTTCTCTTACTTGATTTGGAAAATCCATTTTAACTATTCCATAGCCTGAGCCCATTGCATATTTATTTTGGATGTTTGAGTAGCAGAAGCTTTGCCTTTTATGTCTTCTCCTGATGGTAAGCATTGTTCTTCCTCATCTAGAAGGATGGGAGAAAATACCTGTTCACCAAGAAAGTAACCTTCTTTAGTCTTATTTTTCCCCTTTTTGGGGCATTTTCCCAACCAGTTACTTGACTTTTGGGTCCTTTGTCAAGAGTAGGGCATACCCTGAGGATCTGTAAGTTCTCAGTTCCTCCAAGGTGACACAATCAATGGAGAGGAGTTTATTCCCTGGCCAGGCTTGTGGCTGAGATTCAGATCAGCTGTTTAATTCCCCCAGGGTCTTTAGGCAGGGGTCAAGCCACCAATCAGGGCTGAAGTTCAGATCAGCAGCTCAATTCCCTCAAGGGAATTATCCAACAATGGATGCTGCCTAATGCCTGGTGCTGCTGCTGCCGCTGCCCGAGGCCAGGCCAGGGTAGGATCCTGCTGCCTTGTCATGGAGGTGAAAAAGCTCTCTCACTGACCTTTGAAATGTCTTTGGCACCTGTGGGTTGAGTGGTCTGAGAACTTCCCCTGCTGCTGGGGATTCCACCCCCAAGGCCTGCTCTGGTCCTGCTCCTCCCTGTGACATGCAGCCCAGGCTGAGCTGTGCTCCACTCTGTGTCTGGTGCAACAGACCTTTACCGTTGGCCTTCCGGGTCACCCTGGACTGGAAATCTCCTCTCCTCCATCATTCTGTGGCTTCTGCTGCTCTAGAATTTGTTGAGAGTCATTTTTTACAGGTATTTTATGGGCTGTGGGGGAAGAGCTAGAGTATGTGCATCTTTCTACTCCACGATCTTGGCTCTGCCCACCTGGATCTTAATTCTGTAATCCAAAATGCTAAGTGATCCCCTTTGGGTCAGTTAACATTTGATAACTATATCACCTATACTTTTTATTAAAATTGATAAAAGTTCAACTATACTAGGCCAAGGATAGATGCCTGGGGCATTCCATTGGAGACTTTCTTCCAAAGACCTACAAAGTCTCAACAATCTCTTTCAGTCTAGTCTCTCAATCTAATCTCCCTGACTCACCTAACTGTTCCATGGATAAACCTTCTTTTATCTGTCTTGTCCATCAAGATAAGAGGAGAGACTTTGCAAAATTAAAGATGAGTCCAAAGTCCTTTCAGAAGTAAGTAATCAAGCTAGACCCAACCCCGGGTCTCCTGACTTTAAATCTGACAGTCTGAATTCATTACCCACCAGAGCTATTTGCATCCCATTCTACACTCCCCAGGGGCTGGACTGTAGATTGTATTTCCTGCACAAAGCAAGATGTGTTGTCCATAGTAAGTGCTTATAACCATAATAGGGAAAATGAGATGTAAACTTTAGCTCTCTGTGCCTTGGTTTCCTCATCTGTAAAAGGAGGGGCCAATACTAAAGTGAAGGGAATGTGGATGCCCAATTTTTTGTTACCAGATGATTGTGAACTCAGTGAAGCTTCTGCACCAAAGTATGGATTGATTCTATGCTGCCTGTGCTAATTTGGCCTGACAATAACAAGAAAACACAGGTGCTCCAGCAGCCAGCCCCACAGCAGCCATACATGGAACCATCAGTTACAGCAAATGGAGAAGTTCTAAATATTGTGGGTAAGCTTACTTACCTTGGTAGTACACTTTCTAGGGATGTACACACTGATAACAAAGTTGAGGCACACATTGCCAAAATCAGCTCAGTGTTGGGAAGGCTCCTAAGGAAAGCATAGGAGTAAAAAAGTAATAGACAATACCAAACTGAAGTTCTATATAGCTATTGTGTTGATCTCATTATTGTATGCCTATGATATCTAGACGTTCTACCAGCACCATGGCAGGAAGCTGAACCACTTTTATTTTAATTGTCTTAGGAAGATTCTGAAGATCACCTGGCAGGATAAGCTACCAGACACTGAAGTCCTTGCTTGAGATGAACTGCCAAGCATTCAAAATGCCAAATGCACATTTGCCTAAAAGACTATTTTACAAAGAGCTCATGCAAGGTAGGTGTTCACATGGTGGTTAGAAGAAGTGATAAAAGACATGTTCAAAGTCTCTTTGAAGAACTTTGGAATTGATTGTGTGACATGGAAGATGCCAGCACTGGACTACCCAGCATGGCAGGCCCACTTCAGAGAAGGTGCTGTGCTCTATGAGCAAAGCAGAATCGCAATAGCTCAAAAGAAGTGTGGGCTGGGCAAATTTAGAGAACCCACCTCAAACGTTCCTATGGTCTATTTGTGCCTGACCTTAGAGGCTTCCGAGCTCAGTTATAGTTGGACACACAGTACCTTGACTCCAATATAGTTATGTCATTTTGGTCCTCTTTGAGAACAAAGGACAACAACCAACCAGCACATGATTCTCCATCTCTTGACTCAATGCTTTTTATCACTGACTATCCCTCCTATTTGGAATGATCCCTTCTCACCTCTGCATCCTGGTTTCCCTTTCTTTTTATTCAATTAGCAAGCACTTTTTCTTCCTTCATGCCCTCTACCACATACATATACACTTACATACACACACATACACACACACACAAAAGAAAAGAGACAAAATCCTTGTAGCATATACATATATACTCATATACATACATATAATATGTATATACACATATGTATGTGTGTGTATATATATGTGTGTGTGTGTGTGCATGTATGTGTGTGTGAAATCAAGAAAAACAAATTCTCCTATTGGCTACATACAAAAACAATGTCTCATCTTGCATTCTGGTCCATCTCTCTCCTGACATGGGCAGAATTCTCCATCCTTGGTCCTCTAGAATTGTGATGGCCCAGTGTGTCATATCAAAGTTCTGAAGTCTTTCAGAATTATTCATTTACCAAAAACAAAGATGTCATACCACGAATTGTTCTCCTGGTTCTGCCCACTTCACTCTGCATCAGTTCATCCAGGTCCTTATAGGTTTCTCTGAAACCCTCACTTTCTTTGTTTCTAACACAGTGGTATTAATATTTTATCACATTCACATACCATAATTTGTTCAACAAGTCCCTCAGTTGAAAGGCATGCCATTAATTTCCATTTTTTATTTCTACAAAAATAGCTGCTAGAAACCTTTTTGTAGATATTTGACTTTATTCTTTTTCTTTGATCTCTGGGATTTAGTCATACATAGCAGTGGCATTGCTGGTCAAAGGGTATTCATGTCTGTTGAATAGACAAATGGCCCCACTTTCTCAAGTCTAGCTACTGATAAACGACATGCTAGTACATTTAAAGGTTAACCACACCTACTTCCAATTAGAACAGGCTGCTAAAACTCTACCATAAACTTGCTGATATAACACAGTTACCATTCCACCCTCCTCACCCTGGTTAATCATTAGAGTAGCCCTTTTCTGACAGTGATTTGTGTGCTCTGAATCCTACTGCTCCACTGGCAACATGACAACTTTCAAGGTAAGCTCCAAAAATCCCATATGAACCCAAGCCCAACCCATCAGTTCTTGGCCTTGCCTGAGAGCATGTGTCCCAGTGCTCATCCAGGCCAACACTCTACAGGCTGCCCCATCGGATGGTGAGAGAAAAGCAGGACACACAAAACTCTGTCTGTCCATACTCTCCCGTGCAAAGCTTGGCTGTAAGCATCAACAAACCATTCTGACCCATTCAGTGATGAGTGTGTTGTTTTTGCCTGACACGCCTTTGTGGACCTGGTTCTAAACTGTTTGGGCATGGCAGGACCAATTCATGGATCCACCAACAGCCATCAGGAGGTCTCCAATCTTGCCATTTATCTCTGCTGACTTTGCAAGTCTGGTGACTGGAAGGTGGCACCTCAGAATTGCCTTCATTTGCATTTCACTTTTTTTCTTGGATACCTTGACAGAGATTGATCATATATTAGTACATTAAAATGCTACAGTTAAAAGCAGAAATATTAAAAGTATCCTTTTCATATCACAATGCAATAAAATTATATTTAATAAGAGACCAAAGAAACATATATTAAAAAACTAATCAGGGATTAAACCATCTCATTGTAAAGAATGAGTGGGTTCAAGAACAAATCATAGAAACAATCATTTCATTAGAGAATGACAATATGAAAACAACATTTCAAAACCTATGGGAGGCAACAAAAGCAGTGATTAGAGGAAAATTTATAGCTCTAAATGCTTACATCAATACAGTAGACAAAGAGCAGACTAATGAATTGGATATGCCATTAAAAAAAACACCTAGAAAAAGAACAAATTAAAAAGCCCCAATTAAGCACTAAATAGGAAATCCTAAAACAATTAAAGGTGATGATGAGGGCTGGAAGTCTGGAGAAGAATTCATGAACTCAAGCATTGCTGAAGTCAAGGTAAAGATTTATTATGCTTTTCAGTGGGCAAGAGTCCTTAGGGAACCTGCAAGAGTATAGGGAAAATTTATATAGGATATTCTATAGTATCACTTGTGCCAAATATGCTTATTAGGTGTTTTGGGGTGGGTTTAGGAAGTGGTTAAGGAGTGGTTAGTTTTTAAAGGAACATACCCTTTTGATATCTACCGTACAGGTATTTTACCCAAAATTCATTGGGAAATAGCCCAAGCGGGGGTCACCTGGAGATGTGGTTTTAAGTCTGAAATATCACTAAGTCAACCAATGGTCAGGGCTGACCAGGAAACACCAGGTTTCTCTTGTCAATGTCTTGTTAGAAAAGATTAACATAAGGGAGTATAGGTATGTCTAAGTCTAGAATATATGTGATTGGTCAGTGAGTAGTAAATGTCATTATGACCCAGTACACAGCCAGTTCAGTACACAGCTGGTTCAAACTATTTAGTTCTATAGGTGTGGCTGGCTACTTTAGCAGGAAGGGAGATAACGGTTGTTAGGGGGCAGCCTGTGTCCTTGGGCTGGGGAGAAACTGCCTGAGATACTATTTTGAGGCTAGGGAGAAATGTGGTTTCTAAAGAGAAATATGATTTTAGAACTGGGGCCCAAGTACATGCAACCAAGCACCCCATTAGTGAGATTAATAAATTTGAGAGTAAAAAATCATTGAATTAATAAATGAAGCTAGAAGTTAGTTTTATGAAAAAAGCAAATAAAATAGATAAACAAATGGTTAATTTGATTTTAAAAAGAGAGAAGAAAATCAAATCATTAGTATTAAAAATGAAAAGTCTGAATGAAGATGAAATTAAAGCAATTATAAGGAGTTATTTTACTGAATTATTTGCCAATAAATTTAACAATTTAAGTGAAATAGAAGAATATTTACAAAAATATAAATTGCCTAGATTAGCAGAGTAAAAAACAGAATATCTAAATAAATTTATTTTAGAAAAAGAAATTGAACAGACCATACATGAGTTTCCTAAGAGAAAAGCATCAGGACCAGAGGGATTTAGTGAATTCTATCAAACATTCAAATATGAACTAATTCCAATATTAAATAAATTATTTTCAATAATAGGTAAAGAAGGGTTTCTACCAAACTCCTTTTACGAAACAAGCATTTTTCTAATTATTTCTCTATTAGTGATTTGGAACATTTTTCATCTGGTGCTAGCTTGCTTGGATTTCTGCCAATTCATTTCCTTCAACCATTCCTAGTCTCTTCCAGACTCACCTCCAGAATCACCTACCTCAAGAGGCTCCCTCCTCTGCTAGAGCCTTCTCCCCAAGATCACATCCCACATACTATATATATATACATATATATATGTATGTATGTATGTGTATGTATGTATGTATACACACACAATGTACACATGTATCTATATGTGTCCTCTAGCATATAATATATCTATCTCTATCTTGTATGTAGACTGACTTACAATACACTTTCTCTGAGGTAGGTAGTTGGCAGGTTTACAAACACTTATTAAGTGCCTGCTGTATTCCAAGCACTGTACTAAGCCTGGCATGCAAAAGAGCAAAAGACACTGCCTGCCTTCTAGGACCTTACAATCTAAAAGGAGGAGATACTATGCAAACAACCAGGTACAACCAAACTGCATACAGGATGAATGAGAAAAGGTGATTCATTGCAAGGGCCTTGGGCAGGACAGCCTCCTGGCTGCTCGTGGGGGCCCGGGGTGAAAGGGATTTTTTGGCTCTTTAGAATGATGACAGGCTCTGAGCAGTCCCTTGAGGACTGCTCCACATCTCTCCCCAATCCCTGAGATCAAAAAAGCGGCAGAAGTCCCTGACTGGCTGCCGTTTGGGGGCTCCCTCTTCCCAGGTGACAAGAAGAAAAACCATTTAGGGACAGGAAGAAGCACATACCTTACTATTAGGATTATGGCTATATCATCCACTGGACTCAACTGGGCAAGCTTGGAACCTCTGGCTGCCTTTGCCTTACTTTATGTGGGCCTTGGAGACAGGAAGACCTGAGTTGAAATCCAGTCTTAGATACTTGCTATCAGTGTGACCTTGGCCAGTTCATGTAACCTCTATCAGCCTCAGTTTCCTCATTTGTATGGGGATAATATAGCACCTTCCTACAAAGACTGTTGTTAAGGCTGAAATGAGATAACATCTGTGAAGCGCTTAGCAATCCTTAAAGCCCCAGATAAATTCTAGGTGGTGTTGTTAGCGTTATCTTAGTAGGTGTGGGGGATATTATTTGCAGCAGTCATGGAAGCAGGAAAAGAATCTTCCCTCAGAGGGAGAGACGGTCAGAAAGAAGGTCCCACCTGGCTTTCGATGCACCTTGACTTGCTAAGTTCCAGTGCCTTTGGATCGCTGGTTAACTTTAATGGATTCCTTCAGAGCTCTTTTGGGCATAGTAGTCTTCATGTGGTCTTCATCCCCCAAGGTAGTCCAAATTGGGAGGACTGGGACTGGTTTTTGCATTTCTTTGTATTCCCAGCTCTCAGCAAAGTGCTTGGCATGTAGGTGGTTGTTGTCCTTTGTCTTCGAGGAGGACCAAAATGACATCACCATTGTAAAGTGAAATTTCAGTGTGTCCGATTGTGACTGACCAGACCAATAAGAACTAGGAATGCTCTACCACAGCTTGGGCACAGAGAGTCCAGGTGAATATTTGGGTTGGATATCCCAAATTTGCACATTCTACATTTACTTTGTGCTGTCTCAATTCTGCTTTGCTCAAAGAGCGCAGCACCTTTTCTTATGTAGGCACACCATGCTGAACGGTCTTGTGCCGGTGTCTCCCATGTTGCACAGTAAAATCCAAAGTTCTTGAGAGAGACCTTGAGTGTGTCCTTGTATCATTTTTTCTGGCCACCATGTGATCACCTGCCCCATGCAAGTTCTCCATAAAATAGTCTTTTTTGGCAAGCGTATATTTTGCATTCGAACAATGCGGCCAGCCCATCGGAGTTGCACTCTCTGAAGCATAGTCTGAATACTTGGCAGTTCAACTCAAGCAAAGACTTCAGTGTCTGGTAGCTTATCCTATCAGGTGATCGTCAGAATCTTCCTAAGACAGTTCAAATGGAAGCAATTCAGTTTCCTGGCATGGCATTATTGGACTGCCTATATTTCACAAGCATATAACAAGGCGGTCAGCACAATGACTCTGTAGACCTTCAATTTGGTAGTCATTTTAATACCTCTTCTCTCCCAAACCTTTCTTCAGAGCCTCCCAAACACTGAGTTAGCTCTGGCAATGCATGCATCAACCTCATTGTCAATGTGGACATCCCTGGAAAGTACACTACCAAGGGAAGTGAACTTATCCACAGCATTCAGAACTTCTCCATTTGTTGTAACCAGTGGTTCCACACATAGATGGTGTGGTGGTGGCTGATGGAGTACCTGTGTTTTCTTGGTGTTAATTACTAGGCCAAAATTAGCGCAGGCAGCAGGGAATTGATCTATACTTGGTTGCATCTCAGCTTCAGAGGCTGCATTGAGTGCACAGTCATCTGCAAACAGAAAATCATGGTACCTAGTAGGCCTTTACTAAATGTTTATTGACTGGCTGACTTCAGGCCAAATGTAAATCAGCTAATTAGCAGCCTTGCAAAACCTGTTTTTGTTCCAACAAGGTTTGAATATTAGCTTCCTAATAGCTCATCCTAGTAGTGATAAGTTAGTTATTCTTTAATACCTGCTGATTCCCTGATGCTTGGGGATCACTTTTCTGCTTGGAATCAATTTATTCCAACCAGGATTCATGTTTATATACTGGGTACATTTCTTAACTTTTCCCTCTTCTTTGGGGAGGTTAGACTAGACTAGCATCAAAAATGATGTTACTATAATTAGAAACTACCCTTAGAAAACCAATATTAGGTTCATAAACCAATGAATGTGAAACTCACAGGCCCTACTTCACTTGTTGAGGAGTTTGGCTTCCTTTACATTTGAACCTTTGACCAACTGTGATGGTAGGTAAAGGAAAGAGATCAACGCCAATCACTGGGGCCTCAGCAAGGGATGCCAAGCTAGATATTGTGCCAGTAAACTAAAAACAATCCCTGCCCTCAAGGAACTTACAATTCAATGGGGTGACAACACATAGATAAGTGGATACATACACTACACATACAAAATGGAAGACAACTTAGGAGGGAAAACTCAAGTGGCAAGTAGTTGGGGGGACCTACAGAAAAGAGGCATTTCATCTTAGTCCTAATGAAGGAGAGGAAATGACAAGAGGTAGTGAGGACAGATAATGTTATAGGCCTGTGGGGGACGATCTTACAAAGACAAAGAGGTGGGAGATGCTTCACTGTGTTCAATGAACAGGAGAAAAGTCAAGTATGAGAAGGCTGCAAAAGTAGGTGACAGTGAGGTTGGGAAGACCCTGAGATGCCCAACAGTGGAATTTCTTTTTAATCCTAAAGATAACAGGGAAGGATTGTGTTGTTCATCTTTGCAGCTGTAATAACGTAGCACAGCTACCATGAAGTTGTTATTAAGTCATTTTTCAGTCGCATCCAACTCTTTATGACTCTATTTTGGGTTTGTTTGATTTTTTTGGCAGAGATATTGGAATGGTTTGCCATTTCCTTCTCCAGTCCATTTTATAGCTGAGGAAACTGAGGTAAACAGAGGTAAGTGACTTGCCCAGGGTAACACAGCTAGGAAGTGTCTGAGGCTGGATTTGAACTCAGAAAGAAGAGTCTTCATGACTCCAGACCTGGTGCTCTGTGCACTATGGCAACACCTAGCTACTAGTTACCATGTTAAGCATTGGTTATATATATTATATATACCATGGTCATAGATCAACAACTCAAGGAGCTGACATTCTAAAAGACTTGTCTGAAGTAGATAGATGTGCATTGTGATACATGTGTGTCTTGTATACGTGTGCAACATGTACAAAAATCCATACAAGATGATTTTTGGAAGGAAGTTCTTGCTGCTGGGAGGACAAGGAAAGACTTCCCATAGAAGGTGGTGCTTAAGCTGGGTTTTTAAGAGAATGAGGAAGATGAAGTGAAACAGGAGAGCGCTCCAAGCAAGGGAGGCACAAATACTGGCATGGAGTCATAGGTAAGGCACAAGCTAAATCTATTGGCTTCAGCAGGGGAGGTACAGGAGGAGAAGGACTAGAGCCCACCTGGAGACAAAATATGAGCATGGAGTATGCGGGAGTCAAGGACGATAGAGAAGAAAGGCAGGTTCTGGCTCTGACCCTTACTGACTGAAGTGTCAATGCTCTGAAAGTCTAACCCTGGGCAACCCTGGACAGCAGCATCAAATTACAGAGAACAGCAGAAAAGAGCACGCTGCCTCACAGGTGGTTGTGAGGAAAGTCCTATTATTAGGAAAGGTATTACATTTCCAGACACCAAAATGAGATTTATCATAGACTTACATCAACCTGACAGTGTATATGACCACACATCCATCTCTTAAAGTGGACACATGTTACCACTAGAATAATTGTACAGTTGTCATCTTTGGAAACAGTAAAAACAGAACTCAAAAAGGAGCCGCCATTTTCCACACAGCCATGAGACCTCAGAGCAAGGAGGGTTGGATTGATAGGATTTCTCCAAGAGCTGCGGTCACACCCCAGAAACCAGGCTAAACCAGATGGAGGGTAGCCAAGCCGGCTAGCAGTCGCTGGAATGGGAGGATGAAAGCAGTTTGTTCCAATGGACATGAAAGCAGCTGAATTAGGTGTTGAGGGAGCTTGGCAGATAAAGATGGCAATGTCATCCACTGCATCCTGGGCCATTGATCGTGGTCCTGACTTTAGTTCTGCCACTAGATTTCGATGACTCTGGAAGAAAAAGGGAGGCTAATGACTTTGTGTGACTCTGACTGGCTTAAATCTAATTCCATGCAAGTTAAGACATCACCTTTGTGCCGTCAATCCTCCCTGAAATGAAGGATGAACAATATTTGAAACTAGGAGATCATTTTTCTCAGGGTTAATCACTTGATTATTTGTTTCTTTAACCCCCTTCCTGCAAGAAAATAAGAAACAGCCAGGATTCAGTTCAACTCCTTTGACTCCAAATTCAATGCTCTTGAAGGAAAAGGCATCAGTGTCACCTTCAAATAAATGACAGCACCTAGCTCTATCCATTTCCCCTATGGAAAAAGTCTCTCCTTCACTATATTAGTGTGAAATGTGTTGGCATGAAAAGTCATATATGCATATAAATATGTCATTTCTTTTAAATATAATATTCTTATTACGATATACAAAAATGAAAAGTTAATTGTATCCATGTCAAATTTCTATGTACAAAATGGAAGTGGGTCGAGTTGCTATTTCTGGTGCTCTCTGTCTGACTTCCTTTATTGCAACACTTGTGTGAGTTTTAATATAGTTTTCTCCTCCTGCCTTCATCTCCTACAATGATTAAAAATTTAAATCAGTTTGCCTGTAGGTCTGTTTGGCAGCTGCTCTGCTTGTTACAGGGAGTGCAAATTCAGATGGCTCTTCCATTGTCAAGTGGGGAGGCTGTTAAAGGAAACAAATATCCTGGTTCCTGGGGGCAAAGAGGTTACTTATTACTTCAGTGGAACTGAAGGATGAACAAATTAATTGTGAGTTGACATTGTTTTCGTAGGAAAGCCTTTCAAGTATAATTATCTCTGTATGATGTAAGCCTCCCTGGTTGTTGAGAGACACCGGTTGTCTTAGTTCTGTGTGTTTCTTGATATCATGTACCATCTATCTACACTAAGGAAAATAAGAAATACCCAAAGAGATGAAAAGGGAAAATCATCTGAATATTTGATCGACATGAAATGTCTAGACTGTCGGCATCGTCTAGACTGTCCAGATGACTGGCTAAAATGTCTTACCTCTTATCTGATACTTTCCGGTCATGTAAGCACAATCACTTAGTCCCCCAGTACTCTGGAGCTTCTTATCAACAAGATGAAGATAAAAGCCTTGCTCTCCACCATCCCCTTAGGGAATATGATATGGAAGGAAACTATACCCACTAAGACCAGAGAGCTTTTCATGATGACTGTGAAGAAAGCAAGACACAGGCTCAACTTGTGGTGAGGATTTAATTAACATGAGTTCATCAGGGGAAGAAGCAAATTTCATCTAAAAATCAACTAACATTTGATGGGGGAAAGGGAAAGATATTCATTTAGAATTGTAAAGTTATATACAGCAAAGCACAATAGACACTGAGTGCAGGGGAGGGAGAGGGAAGGAAATGGGAAATGAGCTTAATAAAGTAAAGAGGGCTAAGGGCAGGAGCATAGATGGATTAGTAAAAAAAAAAAGTAAGCATGATATTTAACACAATAAATGTGATGTTTTAATGCAAAGAACTAAATGCTAACTATGGCTTTGTATGTGTCATTGAGACAGGGTACAATGAGAGATATGACAATGGGAAGGCGTGCCTAATTGAAAAAAAGAAACAGATTTGATAGTGGTAAGAGCATGCACAAAAAGAAAAATGGATACTTTCATGGAAACCTGTAAAGTTGATTGGAAAACCTTTGAACGAGAATGAGAGGAAAAAAGTTGTGTGAGAATATACTGCAGGGTCAACCCAAGGATATGCATAACAATACAGATCCCAAAACCAATGCAGACACAACCTGTAGTAATAGTGATGGAGAACTTCAAAATGATTAGATCTTCAATGGAAGCATTTAAAAAAAAGTTAATGTATTTTTTTAATGGAAAATGTGTATTTTAAAAATTAAAATGCATATTAAAACTTTTTTTGAAAAAAAGTATAAATCTTAGACTTGACTTGCTTTAGAAAGAAATCACTTAGAAGGTAAACGACAAAGGGAACTGTGCTTAATTCTAATCAGCCAGGAAGTTCTTTCTCGATAAGAAAAAGTGACTGAACCTCTCCAGAGGAATTGACCACATCAGTGTAACTCAAGAAGCAAAATGTTGAGTGTACTCATTGGACATGTTCTAGATTGAAGAGAAAAGATTAGACAAAGGTCAGAGGGAGAAAACAAGTATAATTTCTGAGTTCAGGAATCTCTAAAAAAACCGATAACTATAGCAACACAAGTGTAGTTGGAGAGGGTTAGTTGGAAGGTCACCGCTCCCCCAATTATGCAGGAAAGAATGGTAATCATAGAATTGTAGGAGTCTGCTGACACTCAAGAGAGAATCCTCACTCCAACATGCCAGCATGTGCTTGGAGACCTCCATGCGGGGGAACCTCCTACCTCTTGAGGGGGCCCTTCCCACTTTCCTACACTTTTTCCTGTTGTCCTGCTATCCAGCCTATATCTCTCTTTTTACCACTTCCATCCATTGTTTCTAGTTCTGTCTCCTGGAGCCTCTTTCACATGGGCATCCTTCAGATATTGGAACTCCACTCTATTATCTTCCCTTGAATCTTCTCCAGTCCCTCAACTTATCCATAAATGCATCTATCTATTCAAAGCTATGCAGCTTCCCTGGTGGCCCTCTACAGGAGCTCTGGTGTATCAATATATTGTTTAAATGACAGCACCTGGACCTGAATCCAATAATCCAAATGTGACCTAACAAAAGCTTAAGTAAAGAGAGAGGATACCTTTTCTTGTTCCTGGAAGCTAGGGTTTTCTTTATGAAGTCTTACCTTGCTTTAACTTTTGGGGATGTCACATCACTCTGTAGACTAATTCTGAATTTCCAGTTCAATAAAACACCCAGATCCTTCTTCAGAAAAATTGCTATCTCACCACACCTGCCCCATCCTGGATATGGGAAATTGATTTTTTTTAACTCAGATGAAGCCTTCATCTTTACATTATTGAAGGCTTGGGAAGAAACTGACCTGAGTTGAAAACTGCCTCAAACACTTACCAGCTGTGGGTTGGCCTTTCAATCTCAATTTTCTCATTTATAAAAGAGGAATGAATAGTATCTACTTTACAATGTTATTGTAAGGAACAGGTGAAAAATAGCTATAAAGTACTTTGTAAGTTGTAATGTTATTAATGATAATAGAATATTATTATTTATTTACTTCAGCGCAACACTCCAGCCATCAGGGTATGTTTGGACCCTGGATCTATCACCTGGTGTGTGATCTATCTGTCTCACATTTGGTTATTTGTAAATTTGATGAGCATACCATTTATACAAGACAATGACAAAAACATGAACCAGCTTAAGACCCAGTACCTATCAGCAACCTACTGCAACACTACTACATCTGTTGAGTCCAGTTCTTTGAGCAGCTCTAAAACTATCCAGTTGTGTTATTTTCTGGTCTGCATCCCTCCATCTTTTCCATGAAAATAATATTTATTCAGTTTCTCCGAGCTACCATTTTGTAACAGTCATACAAATGAAGGGAGGTTATTCTCACATGATGTGTGGTTGACAAAGTCAAGCTGACTCTTGGGATCACCATTTCCTTTTCATTTCTCTCGCAGATGTACTTCTGATGCTCTGGATTTCACCACCATGGAGCAGTTGCCTTCTCATCCTGGAAGTTCCCTCCACCTCAGAAGACCCCTCCTCCCATGGATGGTTTCCTCCTAGAACCTTGATTTTGAAAAGACTCTGGGTCAGTCATCATTCATTCATCTTCTGGCTCCATTTCTGACTCTGGACTTTACCACCATGCCCCTGCACAACCTTCTTCCTTCCATTGTCACCAGAATATAAGCTCCTTTAGGGCAGAGACTGTCTTATTTTTCCTTGTATTTTTATTTGCTTAGCAAAGCAGTAAACAATAAAGCTTGTAAACTTCACTTGTTGATTTGAATGTTCATGATTAGAATGTCAATCATCTCTTGAAAGATCACTCTAGTTTTCTCTCAGGAACTGAAGTCAAACTCACCAGTCTATAGTTTGCAGATCCTGTCTGCTTCCCCATGCCCACTCTGCCCCCGTCAGGACATTTATTCTTCTCCACACTCATGGTTGCTCCCTTTCCTGTTTTCCATAATCAAATGGTGCTGATAGTGGTTCACTTATCATATCTCCTGGTTCCTTTGTTTCCTGCAGATGTGGCTCATCTGGGTCTGTTGGCTTGGACTCCTTAGGGGTGGCTGGCTGCTCTCTCTGACTTCCTTCTTACTTGGTATATCAACGCCTCATCATTCATTTTTGTTCTGTCATTTCTAGTTCAAAAGCTTTTCTCCTTGACAGAGAAAAGAGAAAGGCAATGGGAATGGAGCAGCTCTTATCCTCCCCAAGGAAAGGTCTCAGGTTTTCTTTGAGTCTCCTTTTCCTTCCAATGGTCCCCTTTTTGTTGACCTTTGAGTCCCCTACCTCAGCTCTCTGAGCTTTGGGGCTCCTGAACCAAGCCATGCTCTTACTTTAATCCTGTTTCATGTCCTTGCTTTTTCTCTTATAAAACCTAAATCTGTTGGTAAGTAATCTTACTTTGGTCTGTTTTCTTTCTCATTGGAATTATATTTCCTTTATGACCTTTCTTTCGTTCTTCCTTCCTTCCTTCCTTCTTTCCTTCCTTCCTTTCTGTAAGGCAATAAAAGATAAGTGAATTGCGCAGGGTCACATAGCTAGTAAGTGTCAAGTGTCTGAAGTCAGATTTGAACTCAGGTCCTCCTGACTCCAGGACAGGGCTCTAAGCACTGCTTAGCACTTTTCTCAAGGTTTTTCATCCTAACTGGGTAAATTTTTCCCTTTAGAATTTTTTAATCCATTGGATCCTATCAATTCTTCTAAACCCATTGAAATCTACTTTGTCAAAATCTTATGTGTGTGTATATGTAAATGTGTGTGGGATGTGTGTATGTGTGTGTGTGTGTGTGTGTGTGTGTGTATGTGTGATATTATGCCTGGCTTTTCTCTCCTATATCACAAATTCTAGGAGGGAGCAGTCACTTCTCCCAAAGGTTCTTATAATGTCCACTCTAGCAACCAAGGTTTAAGGTGAAGGGAAGGTGACCCTCCTCTGATCCCAGCTTCATGCATGGAGCCAATACTGTGGGTGAGGCAATAATACTTTCACCCTTGTATATCACAAGAGAGAGTGACTGTGCCTCAGTCATATAGTTCTGAAGACACAGTCAGGTCCAGCTATACAGTCAAAAGTGAGAAATTTACCCACAGTGGTAGGGGGATGCAGAATGCCTTCTCCCACATGGCATCTCCCACAAAGGTGCCTCCATTTTAGGTGATGTAGGACTGCATCATATTCTTGTCACAGTTATGATTACAAACTCTCCATCAATTTCTTGTTTCTATCTAGGTGGTCTTTATTATTCATCCCTATGAAAAAATCATTTATTTCTCTCTCCAGTGACCTTCACTGAAATGCTCTCCACCATGCTTCCTCTATCTAGTTCTTGGATTTCCTCACAGAAAATTTGGAGATGGCTCTAGGACAAGGGAAGAATCATGTATCTGTGGTGGTCTTGAGGGTTTCAATGATAAACCATTTCATGTGTGAGTTAGTGTAACTTCCTAGAGTTGTCTTCTCTGCAGAGGCATGACTAGGATAGACTGATGGGGACTTTGCTCTAGGGTGATGAATGTAGATGATGAGTGTAACACTTGTAATCCTTCAACTGAGTTGATCACTTAGCAAGAATAATTTATATGAAATAGGAAACTGCCAGATGGTAGGCTAAGGTAATCACATCCCCCACCTTACCCCTCCACTTAGGTTGTGTTTCATGGCACTGTCTCCAGGGACAATGTCTGGTACTACTCTTTCTATAAAAATACCTACTTACAGTTATGTTTCTGTGGGATTTGGATCTCAAGGAGTTGTTGCTGCTTATGTCTGTCTTAGAAAAAGCACTTAGGGGTTGGGGATCTGATTAGTCTTAATTGGTCTGTGCATGGCTGAGTGTACCATGGACACAGTCCAGGTTAAGTACATCGCAATGGAAATTACCCTTTCACGATATTCATCCCTGGGCTCTGGTTGACTCGATGTGTGCCAGAGAGTGTCAGTTTGAAGTTTTCCCTGTTCTAATTAATAGGAATTGTTTTCATAGAAGGCACACAGGCTCTGACAACTGGTAAATCAGGAGACTATTGTAATAAATATTTGTTGAATTTAAATTTGCTGTTGAATTTTAGACATAATAGATCTTGATTTCAGTAAAACACCTAACAAAGGCTCTCATTCTATTCTAGCAGACAAATAGGGATATCATAAAACCATAGATTTAGAGGTGGAAAGGGCCTTGGAAGCCATTGAATCCAACCTTCTTATCTTATATATGAGGAAACTGAGGCATATAGAAAAAAGTGACTTATATTAGGTCACATAGCTACTGTCTAAAGTGGGATATGTAGGAAAGACAAAAGTTTGCTTTTATGGACTTGATGAGCAACTGTGCCCTAAGGTGTTTTGATTAATAGTCTGATTTCCAACTAGAACAGGAATTCTTAACTTTCTTGTGTGTCATCCCACTGACAGCTTGGTGACAGAGCACATATAGTGCTAGTTCTAGAATCAAAAAGACCTGAGTTCAGAACCTTCTTCAGATGTTTACTAGTTGCATGACTCTGGGCAAGTTGCTTTAATTTATCTGCCTCAGTTTCCTCAACAGTAAAATGGGACATCACAGTAGCACCTATCTCACAAAGCTGTCATGAGGATGAAAATGAGCACAAAGCCTAGCACACAGTAGGTGCTTAACAAATGCTTGTTTCCTCCTTTCCCCCCATTAATTCTTTTAGGAGTCTGGTAAGGACAAGGGACTCCTCAGAATAATGGTTGTAGATACATAGCATTACAAAGGAAACCATTTCTGTTGAAATACCTCTCTCTGTAGCTCTCTACTCTCATACATATGTGTGTACACACATACATTTACATACATGTGTGCACATGTGTGCATTTACATACATGTGTGCATGTGTGTATATATGTACATGCATATATGTTTGTGCATGCACACGTGGCTCCAGATTAAGAATACCAGAACGAGGAGAGATCTCTAGTGGTTTACTCTAAGGACCTGTAGGCTTCCCTAGCCTGCTCAACATATTAATGGATAGAATGAATACAAACATGGATGTTTGCTTACATTTCAGATGAAACCGGAAGGAGAGGGGACTTATACACTGGATGACATCTTGACAGATTCAGGAAAAAACTAGTAGTTGAAGTGTTGAATTAGATTGAACTTACTAGTAAAAAAGAATTGAATTAGGCTAACCACTGACTTCCCTGGTCATCAGATGTCATTTGTCTTGGCCTAGAGACTCAAACTGGAAGTATAACCAAGTCTATCCGGCTCTTGGTTTGTCTTTGTTTCTCGACTCTATTTACTTCTCCAGCATTTAAGTGCCTGGCACACAGTAGGCACTTAATAAATGCACACTGTTAGATGACAATCATAGTTTTCACTACGCATAATAGCTATTTGGGGCAGTGATGACTCCAACTTCAGTACAAAACTCTGTGATGAAAAATTGTGATTGTCAGAGAGTTAGCCTGAATATGCCTAACCACCAGATCACACTTAGCAATTCAACTTTCTTAATTTGAAGTGAGTTTGTGATAGAGCTGTGTGGAAACACGTCTTGAATTTTGCACATACCTCAGCTGCTTTTCTGAAAGTCTTCCATGACTAAATGATTTAAAATGTGTGTGGGGGAGAAATCCTCATGAAGCTAGGCAATGATTACGGTGGCTAAAAAATGTGGACTGCAAAAAAGCTTATTCCATTAATGCCCTATAAATCCTAAATTATTTTTATTGCTTTAGTTAGTAATAAAATAATGAAATAGAGGGATTTTTTTTATTACAGTGCTAATAAATTTTATGGTAAAAATTAAATCTCTATATCAAAACAGCAAAAAATAATGAACTCTTTTCAACCTCTTCCAGTTCTAATGATTGTACAAACCCATTTTTACACAGATACGATCGATGTGAAAACATCAAAGGGAACTTAGTGTCTTGGCTTGTAAAAGAAGCCCCAGGACAATCTCAGGGGGAACTAATTTCCAAATGCTCAAAACAGCATCAAAAACATTTGCAAGTTCAGGGATGATCATGAATGTTTAGAGTTCCATGAACTGATGTGTCCCCAGGGGAAGGCAAAACCACAATGGCCAAGGTTAGCTAGTATTGACACAAAAATCGAGCCCCTCCTAATCTTCTTGTTTCCTCACACTAATACCTTTAAGACTTATCTTTCCCTTCAGGAAATAGCACCAAGATATGATGCTCTCAAGCACAATAACACTTATATTTTAAGGTTTGCAAAAAAACTTTACAAATATGATCTCATTTTATCCTTATAGCAGTCCTGGGAGGTAGGTGCTTTTATTTTCATCCTTTTTTTCACAGATATGGAAACTGAGGCAGATGGAGTCACATAGATGATAAATGTCTTAGGTGGGATTTGAACTCATCTTCCTGATTCCAGGTTCAGAACTCAGACACATTTGAAAAACAACACAGATTCCATAAATTCTCAATCTTAATTTTATCCTGTATAAAGTGGGTATAGTGATGCTTTCTTTAGAGAATAAAATTACTGATTAGGAACAACACAAACTCTGAACATTGCTAAACAAAAATAGCAATTTTGCTCCCCCAAATTTCAAAATGATTCCTGATGCAAATCTTGTAGACTTACATTAGAAGGAATGGAATTGATTATCTTGGAGAAAATAAATTGTAAGCTAAAAAAATTTTTTTAGAAAAAATCAAAGCCAATATTGCTTATTTCTAGATTCTCAGAACTCCCAGTGTGTGATGGATGTAAGAATCTAGTCTACAGCCTCCCCCATCATAAAGACGAGGAGGCTAAGGTGTAGAAAGGTCATGTTACTTGGTCAAAGTCACATGGGTAATAAATGGCAAAGTCAAATCAACAAATACTTGTTAAGCACTTGGTACTGTGCTAAAGTATAGGGGGCACAAAGGAAGGCAAAGAGAGTCCCTGCCCTCAAGATGCTCACACTCTCATGGGGTCAACAACAAGCAAACTATGCTGAACAAATGAGATCTAGACAGGATGGATTAGAGGAATCTCAGGTGGCAGGGGTAGGTCTGCCATTGAGGAAAGCCCCAGAAAGGCTAATTTTAGGAGGTGGGATATTAGCAGAAGCACGGGAGGTGAGCTCACGATACATAATGGATGTAGAAACTCCTCCCCTCTGAACTCTGTTCAGGCTCAAATAATAATAGATATTTATATAGCACAAGAATGTTTGCATATCTCTTTGCATACAGTACCTTTATTTTATTTCAGCCTCACAGCAACCCAGTGGAATATCTGAACCAGGAGTTAGGAAGGTTCAAGCTCAGACTGGCCTCAGACCATTTCAAGCTGTGTGACCTTGGCCAAGTCTTCTCAGTCTTGGTTTCCTCACCCATAAAATGGGGATAATAGCACCCACCTTTACCCTGACCCAGAGTTGTTATGAGGACAAAATGAGATTATATTTGCAGGGTTCTTTGCACACTTTACAATGGTATGTAAATTTTAGCTAATGTTGTAGTTGTTATTATACATATAACATGGCAGAAAAATTTGGGGTTTTGGTTTTGTTTGGGTTTTTTTTGCATTTTAGATAATTTTTATACTGGAGAAGCAGACTGGTATAGTAGAATGACATTGGTTTTACAATCAAAAGATCTGAGTTCTCTTCCCAGCTTAGCTATTGGGTCCCAGATTCCGTAAATTCTCAGTCTTCATTTTCTCCCCTGTAAAATGGGCATAGTGATCCTTGTTTCTCTAATTCACAGAGCTGCTGTGGGGAAACAGAGTCACAAGGGGAGGTCCAATGACTTGAATATGTAATACAGATGTGAATGATCAATTATTACTACACTCAATGGCCACAATCCTAAACCTCATCTTTTTCATGGGATTTAGATAGAAAAGGTCCCGAGACAAGTCACTCTGCAGCCGTTGTGATTTCTATCTTATTTTCTATGGATCATGATTATATAGATGGATAAAACAGATACTTTGTGTATTAAGATAGAAGAACAACCTCTATCCATTTGCTGAAAGGATCTTTGGCATCACTCCAGGAGCAGAGAACAAAATAAGGATGAGACATACATACCTCATTCTGTTCCCATGTGGATTTGATCTCCTCTGCTAAATCTCTATATTTTGAAAGCTATTCCTTCTGTGTAGTTTGGATTTCATGTATATTTGGCAGCATCTGTTTAAAAGACTGTTCTTAGCAATTTGGAACTGTACCTAAAAAGTCAATGAAGTTTCCTTGTTCCTTGACCCAATGATTCCATGACTAGTTTTTAACTTCATAGAGATCAGAGAAGGAAGGAAAAGACCCACAAATACCAAAATATTCAGGGCAGCTCGTTTTGTTGTTGCACAGAGCTAGAAAAAAAGGGAATGCACATCAATGAGAGAATGGCAAAAAAACACGATATGAATAGAACAGGATTATCTGTGCCACAGGGATGATGAAAGGTGCTGATTCAGAGTCACCTGTACGAATTAATGCAGAAATGAACACAACAGAAAAACAATTTATCGATGACTAAATGTCATAAAAACCACCTGCCTGTAAAAGATCGTATGTCTCTGATCAAAGCAAAAATCAAACAGGAGGTTAGAGGACTTATGATGAATCATGCTTCCCTACTCTTGGCAGAGATGTGAGGTACTTGAAGTGTAGAAAAAGAAACAGACGTTTTTCAGACAGCCAATGGATGAATCTATTTTGCTTGACTACACTCATCTGCTACAAGAGAAGGTTTTAATTTCTTGAGGGAAATTCAGGGAAAGTAAGACTTATTGGGGAAGTGAAGGCAGGATGGTGAGAGTTAAGCAAAGAAAAAAAATACATAAAGAAAACCAGAAGGCAGTTCAGAAGAGTATGCAAACAAGCTGGGTGGTACTGAAATGACCATGATAAATTTAATATATAATTTTAAAAAAACTCACAGTGCAACAGATATTTATGGAGTCATATACAATCCTTTTCTTTCTGCTCTTTATATAAAAAGTTCATATTTGTTGATATTTGTCAAGTTCGTGTAACAACATTAAATTTGTTAAAATCCAAACATCAAGTTTAAGGGTCTATGGATTGATGGATATTATTTCTAACTGATCATGGGTAATAGTTCAGTGTTTGATAATAGACTGGTTCCACTACAGTGTATTGGGAGACATGTTGAAGATATTTTAAGTTCTCTTGATGTAATAAGGGAATTTGCCATTTGAATTCACAAAAGATCACTATCTGATGAAACACTCTATCCATCTCCAGAAAGAGAAGTGATCACCTCTCAATGTAGATGGAAGCTTCTTTTCTTTCCTTTCTTTTCTTGGTTTTTTTTTTTTAACATGGCTAATGAAGGGATTTATTTTGTATATCTATACCTATTTCTAATGGTTTTCATTTTTCCTGCAATCTGACTCAGTATTGGGGAAGGAAAAGGGAATTTTGAACTAAAAATATAATAAAATTTAATTTTCTTTCTTAAAAAATTGTTATTTCGATTGTTGTTGTCAAGGATATAGGTTTTTATGACAATATGCAGATAAAGAAATGCTCTGTTTAGGTGGAATTGGTATTTGAGTATCTTAATCAGGTTTCCCTTGCAGAGCTTAGTGTCTGAATTTTTTAGATGTTTGAAATGAACTCTCTAGCTGAGAGGCATAGAAGGAAAGCTGTGATCTCAAGTGAAAACAATCTGGAAGAGACCCACTTCAAATGATTGGCTTTCTTTTATGGGTGAATAAAAATGAGATGCTACCCATAAGTGAATGATGAAGTGAAAAAGCAGGAGGCTTAATGGAATATTCAGCCCCAAAGGGAAAAAGTAAGAGCTGGCAAAGGACATGAAACATTATGTCACGGAATATAGATGTGTAAAATTTGTTCTAAGTAGGAGCATCTATGTTTGCAACCCTTTTTCATGAACCTATCAGATGCTGAAGATTCACAGAGAGATCCAGGCCTTAGTTAGAGAATCCCAGGGTCCTAGAGCTGGTGTTTGATTTGGGCTAGCGTGGAGAGGGCTGCCCTGGATATCTAATACATCTAATACAAGACAGGGCTGGGGAATAGATGATCTGGGAAGGGATGTTGTCAGATAAATTTTGTTCTCACCTTTTTCCTAGGCTAGTACAAATAATATGTAGCTGGAAATAGAGTGAGGATTCTGTTAGCTTGACCTTTATGAGCTATAATTGGCCAAAGCAGTAGACGACCCCAGTGATAATAGATTTTCTAAAAACTGCTTTGGTCAGGGAAGTGCTAATTGGACATGTCTTATAGAAACTAAAGTATCTTCCAAAGTCTAAAAGAAGTCTTTTATGCAAGCCTATATAAAGCATTTCAGAAATAAAACTTGGATTTTTAAAATAGAGAAATATCTCCCCTATACCCTTTCTATAACAGAGAACAGTGTAGATTGAGACAATTTTCTTACTCCATGTATAAATGCCACAATTTTTTCTCTTCCCATTTTTAATAGAGCTCCTGTTCTTTAACTATAGAAGAAAAATGGGATGGAACTGGGGGAAGAAGCACACAGTAAGTACCTCAATGACTGTCCATTTTAATTTCTACTTTTGTCTACTCAACTTCTAGTCTTCCAGAAATTATTAAAATAATGATGAAAACACTTTCACTGATCTACATGAGAATATCTTTTTGAAATATATAAACCAGAACTGGAAAATTACACAATCTCTGCAAGTTCAAAACTACTCCCTACATAATCCACTAACCAGTATATTGTAAGCATTTCACAAATTCTCTAAAATAATTTTCAAACATTTATTGACTATCTTATCTTCTGATGTTGCTATGCTTCTAGAACAAATTATATCTATATTTCATTCTTGCATTTCCTTATAAGTATGTAAGTATCCAGGAAGAATTCATCATGATAATAGAATGCACAATGAATTCTTGTTTGAAAATTATGGACTTAACCAATAAATCTTGATCATTTGTATAGTTACATATTTCAATAATTAAAAGAATTCTCTTTAGTCTACAACTATGATAATTGAGAATCTACAGAATAGACAGTTAATCTCTTAACTGACCAGGTTGGTTGTTTTTTCTTTTTTATGCACTATACACACTGTAATAGGTTAACTTAAAGATGGCAGAGGCTTAAAACTCTTAAAATGTTCTGGCTACACTGGTTTCTCTCATCTTGATGAGTTCAAAAAAGAAACCTTTTGTGGATTTTAAGCTGTTTTGTTATAATGTTGGTGATCAACTGAATCCATCGATTGATCAAATCAACTTACTCCAGTTGAAGCAATTAGTAAGATGCTCCATCCTTAACTAGTGAGAATACATCTATTGAATCAGTAACTAGGAGTGAGCCAAGTCTAGACATCTCTAACAATCAATCAAAGGCACTAAAAATGTTCGATGCATCCTACTCAGTAGGTTGTCTATAAAATAGGAAGGCATTTTGGAATTCAGCAGTAGAATGTCTGGTCAATGTAGAAGAAAGAACAGTGTGGTCAAGTCCCTAAGAGAGAATTTCTTGGAGAGGGAAGGGAAAGCTGGATGGTATTTATCCACCCCACCCCTGGCCAGGCCAGAGGAAGACCTTGGGAATTTTGGAGGGTAAGATGGTTTGAAATTTTCAATAGTATCTAAGTGATATACTCTTGACAGCAGCAGCTGGGAGCTGAAGACAATCTAAACACATTGAGGAAAGGCAGCTTCAGACTCTACAAGGAAGGAACTTCAGGAGACCTCCACCAAGTGTGAGAAATAGACTGCCAACCACCAGGCCTTGTGAGCCAACCTTTGGCTCCAAAGCTGTCTTACACATGGAGCCCACTTCTCCCTGGGCTATCTCTTTGTATTTGAAGGAGACCATGTCATAGAGTTCATAGGGGATGTTTTGTCTCAATCATACTTACTGTGTCCTTTTAGTAAATCCCCCCTTCTTAAAACTAAGTAAACCTGGCTGATTGATTAATGGATATCAACTGGTAATCATTGAGGAAGCACACAGGTGAGAGCTTCTGATCTACAAAATTAGAGAAATTACCTCTCAGTCCCTCTGGATTACCCCCAAGAACCTGAAGGGTTCTCATAGTAGCCACTTTCCAGGTGAACTGTGTGATTGGGAGACTAGCTCCAGAGCATATGCTACACTGATCTGTAGCTTTTCTGCTTTAAGATGTAGTTTAACCGTTTTGAATTACCAAAGATGTTAGTATCACCTGAAGAGAAGCTGACAGTAAAACTCTTGTTTGTATTAGGCTATCACCAGAAATCTGCTGGTGGAGAAGAGGCTGGATAGCATTTACTGCAAGAGGAGAAAAAGGCAAGAAAGCAGGAAGTTAGCAGCAACAGCACAGGGAACTGCTCCAGCAAGTTTCATTAAATGCAAGAGGAAGGGGAACAGTCAATGTCTGGCAAGGAGGATGCCACGTTTACTTTTCTTCTATAGACCATGAATTATTGTATGTATTAAAAGTCTAGGCTGGCCTCACTGCTATAGAATAACAGAAAAAAGCTAAAGAAATTCAATTCATTTCAATCCAACAAACATTAAGTGCCTATGATGCCCATCCTAGGTGCTTGGGATACAAAGACCTTCCCTCCAGTCCACAGAAAAAAAATCCTTGCTCCCTGAGGAGCTAAAGTGGAGAGGGTACTGGTTCTTGGGGTCAGGAGATCCTGAGTTCAAATTTAACCAGAGACACTTACTATCTGTGTGACCCTGGGCAAGTCATTTAACAAACTTTGTCTGCCTTAGTCTTCTCATCTGTAAAACAGAGATATTAAATAGCACCTATATCACCGGGTTGTTGTGAGCATCAAATGAGATAATATTTGTAAAAAGCTTAGCACAATGCCTGGCACATGATAAGCACTATATAAATGTCAGTCATTGTTATTGTGATTTTGAATTGATTTGTCTCTTTACCCTTCAAATTTTTAGGAAGAATCAAGGAGTCCTTGAAAAAAGAGAACAATTGATACTATGTGATACCCCTGTTGAAGTGTATACCTGCCTTTGTATTTAGCCACTTCTGCATGTCCAGTCTTTAGGTACAAAGGACCCACCAAGGTCACCTTACTGGCTCTCTATTCTTAGCACATCACTCCTCTCTTCAAAAGCTTCCAATATCGTCCTGTAACCACCTCCTTCAGGTTTAGATTCCCAATCCTCTTTGTGTAACTGTCCTGGCTGCCAGCCCACCCCATTGACTCACAGAAGGGTCAGACATCTGGATTGAAGCAAACCATAAACCAATCAAAAATAAGCTCAGTACACTGATGCACTGCGGGGGACTTGTGAAAGATTATGACCATTCCAGAAAACAATTTGGAATTCTACACAAAAGAACTACTAAAAAGTGCATGCTCTTTGACCCAGTTTTATAAGCCCTCGGTCTACACCCAAAAGGTATCAAAGAAAGAAAGAAAGTAACAACAGGGACAAAAATATTGGTAGCAGCTATTTTTGAGGTGACAAAATACTGAAAACTAAATGCCCATCAATTGAAGAACGCCTAAATAAGTTGTGGTATATGACTATGATGGAATACTATAGTGCTGCAAGAAATAAGGAAAAATATGATTTCAAAGAGTCATGGAAAGAATTATATGAACTGATGCAGAATATAAGTGGGCAGAACCAGGGGGAGCATTTATACAATAACAACAAAGTTGTAAAGACAAACAGTTTTGAAAACTGTAACTATAATCTGCACAATGATCATCCACGATTCTCGGGGATTGATGATGAAACACACAGTTCACCTCCTGACAGAGAAATGATAGCTTTAGGGCGCCGAATTAGACATTTCTTTCTATATACAACCAATGAAAGAATTTTTTTTGCTTAACTATACTTTTTATCATGGAGAATTTGTTCTTCTTTTCTCTTTTTTTCCAAAGGAGAGAATGAGAAGAAGATAAAATAGATTTCTGGTCATTAAAAAATGCTTTAAAATAGACTGCAGAAGGATGCTACAAATGTGGAATTTGTGTGCACTTTCTGATAAAGTCACTGTATCGATAATTTTCTTTAATTGTTTTACTTTGCTATAAGGAAACTCCCAAGGAGTGGGATGGGGGCAGTCTGGAAATGTTTGTAATGTTCAAAAACAAAATGCATCAATAATTTTTTTTAAGGTAGATTTGGTGTGAATAAGACTTTGGTCAACTAGAAAGGACCATGGATTTGAAAAAAAAATGAGTCATACATTTCAGTGCCACACACATACACATACACACATTAGATATAGATATAGGTATAGATATGGATATAGATAGATATAAATATAGTTAGGAGACAATCAAGAGGAGGACAAATCCTAATTCAAATTCCTAATTCAGGAAACAGAGATTCCAGGCCTTGGAAGGGAATTGTTTTGGGGGACAGAACACTTCCTTCTTTCTTCCTCCCTCTTCCTGTTGGTCACATTACTGAAAGAACTAGATGAATCAGAGACAACATACAGGCCTGAGAATAGAGAGATACATACAAAAGAGAAACAAGTTTCTTTTCTTAAAAAAGGCAATGGCATATTCAGAGACAGAATTGGTCAAGTTATGACCTTGTGAACTTTCAGTTTGGAAGACTTGGAGGTTCCATTGGCATAAATGGCATTGTGTACCTATGCCAGTAAAGTCCCCAAAGCAGAAGCAGCTATGGCATTGGGAACTGAAACACCAAGGTCCAACTAGACACATTGAAGAAGGAAAGATTCAGGACCGTGAAAGGGCACTGATGATCGAAGTCCAACAGATGCAATTAAAGGGAACTTTATAAAGACTCCTTTTAGGAAGAAAAACACTACTAATAACTTGGATGCATGAGTTAGCCTTTGCTAAACAGGTTCTCTAAACAAGTACATCGCCACCATCTTCCTATAAGTTTGAGCATATTATCCCTAGAGACCACATGTGTGCAAAAGGAAAAGAAGCTCCTTAGTTAAGACTATTTTTTTCTGTAACAACTCTCCTTGCTATACTCAATTAGTAAATATCCTTTCTAAAAGTTAATTAGATTTGGATGACAATTGAAGAGAAACACACGATTGGGCTTATTACAAACAATACCAGAAACTCTGGAAATCCTCAAGGTTATTCCTAGAATTATGAGACAGCACTGGTACCACCCTCTAGAGACCCAGCTCACCAATATAAGTGGAGAAGATTTACATATGGCTACAATTTTTGGACCTGACATGAAAAGTACAAGAAAATGTTGTCCTGTTGAATATGGGTCTAGGGAAAAAACTGTTTAAAGTCCTTTTGCTCTTACCATTTAGTAAGAAAATAAGTTTAGATAAGATGTACTCACCTTTCTCAGGGAGCTTACAATCTGTTAAAGGGACAAAACACAAATATAAATAACTATTACAGGAAGAAAATCAATAAAAGGTCCAGTAATCACAGGAAGTGACATCTGAACAGAAAGACTGTAATAAATCAACCAACAAACATTTACTATGTGCCCTACTGGGTGCTGGGATTATGTAAATTAAGAAAGAAAGATGATGCAGACCTTCAAAGAACTTAAATTATGAGGAAAGGGGGTAAGAGAAGATCCAATGAATTCACAGATAAGGAAATAAAAAGTATATACAAAATAAATGCAGATTTATTTCATGGAAGGTTCCACTGTGGTTTGTCCTTCATATCGAAGAGGACCATGACATCAGCAGTCGACTTTGATTTCAGTGAGTGAGGGCTGTGCAAAGTCACCAGTCTCCCTTTCTCCTCCTGAGCCATCTGGGTATCGTGGCCAGATATTCACCAGGATGTAATGGCTCAAAAAAAGCAACTAAAGGTTTCATTAGAAAAAAGCACCAAGTATGGGTAATAAAATGACTAGAGACACTAATCAAAGGAGACAAAGTCAACCATAGAGTTATCAAGAAAACATAGTGGGATGGACTCATGATGAGAACAAGCCTGTGGAATAGTATTCTTTATTCTAAAGGAAGAGTGTATATACAGGGTTGGAGTATCAATAATAAAAATAGCATTTGTGTTTTCCGAACTCTGTGAGATACATAGTCTAAGTATTTGTACTACCTTTGATACCTCAAGCCAGACCCCAAGAATAGGTACCCCAAGTGCAAAAAACTCTTTGGGTCAGCATCTATTCAAAACTCACAAGCCCCCACTGATGCATTTACCTTTTTTTAGTCAGACAGAGGACACCATTAGTTCAAAGCAAAGGCATTTACTGAAATAGCATCATAAGAAAAATTGCAATGGAACATATCCCCCAAACCTGGGGCACACTCTCCCACAAACTTACCCACAAATATCCTCAGTGGTATGTAAGTAAATACTATAAATGTAACTCATACCTCAGAGGCTACAAGACTTTCAAAGTTTTCTTCTTATGTTAGAGCCTTTCCACCAAAAATGGTTTACCATCTTCCCAGCTATCACCCTCCTCTCTCTACAAAAACAGGGACCCTGCAGACCCAGAGCTCCAGAGAGCACGTCCTCCCATATCTGGTGAATTATTTCAGTCAGTTTGGGGATTCCATCCTAGGATATGCCTCCCTGATTCATAAGTGTAAATAAAACCCCACTCAATCCACTCTCTCTTTCAAGTCTCAGGCCATGTTTTTCTTTCTTTTGAAAGGCTTTATAAAATGATAACAATTTTATTGGTATCTTCTGTTTTTTAAATACCATCAAAATCTCTTCCAGTATTCCCTCACTCTTTCCCTCACAAAGGACCATCCTATATAACAATTTTTAAAGTAGAGAAAAAGAGAAAAATTGGCAAAATCGATCAATACATTGAAAAAATCTGAAAATACAGGGTATATATCATATCCTCAGAAACCTCTACCTTCTGCAAAGGAGTGGAATGAGAATGTCTTTTCTTTTCTCTCTGGGGTTCTTTCTAATACTACAATATTCACTCATGATTGCTTTATGGCTATTTTTTCCATTTACATTGTTGTAATATTGTATCTATTATTTCTTGTTTCTACTGACTTCACTCTCTATTAGATTGTATAAATCTTTCCAGGCTTCTTTGAATTCATCATATTCATCATTTCTCACAGCACAGTAATATTCCATTACATTGATGGAGGACAAGTTTTTTAGCCATTCCCCAACCAATGGGCATCTACTTTGTTTCCAGTTTGTTGCTACCACAAAAAGTATTGCTACAAATATTTGGGCAGATAACGGAGGCTTCTTTGTCATCAATGACTTCCTTGGGTCTCAGAGTAGAATCTCTAGGTCAAAGAGTATGGACATCTTAATCACTTTATTTGCATAATTTCAAATTGCTTTCCAAAACAGCTATCCTGATTCACAGCTTCACCAACAATGTATTACTTTACTTCTGTTCCCTCAGCCCTCCAACATTAACCACTACCAATTTTCAGGGTACGAGGGGAAACTTCTTCACAGTTGTTTTGATTTGCCTTTCTTTTATTACCAGTGATAAACATTCTTTCATGTGGTTATTAATATGTTGCAGTTCTTCTTTTGAGAATTATTTCTTCATAGCCTTTGATCACTTATCTATTGAGAGAATGACTTTTGTGTGTATATGAATATTGTGCATGTGTGTATATGTGTGCATGTATGTATGTTAGTTATCTCTATATCTGAGATACCAAACTCCTATTAGAGAAATTTGATATAATTTTTTCCTATCTTGTTCAACCATTTCTTTTCTTATATTAGATATAGTAGTTTTGCCTCTGTTTTGGTTTTATGTAATCAAAGTCATCTGTTAGCTGTTGTAATTGCCTCTATATCTTGTTTGGTTAAGAATGTATCTCCTAAATGTTTTACATGATTGCACATGTATAATCTATATCTGATTGCTTACCATTTTGGGGTCGGGGGGAGAGATTGAAGGAGAAAGAGATAGAATTTGGAACTCAAAACTTTAGAAAATGTTTAAAATTGTTTTAACGTGTAATTGGGAAAAATAAAATATATATATTTTAAAAATATTTCTCCTAATCAAAAGTGCAAAAAAAGTATGATGTACTTCTCTAATACTTTTTTGGTATAATCTTAATATTAAGATAATGTATTTCTTTTGAATGTATTGGGGAATATGGTATAAAATGTTGGTCTAAGCCTCATTTTTGTGAGACTATTTTTCCAACAGTTTTCTCATCAATCAGAGATGGATAGATATACACATATGCCATAGGTACATATACATAGATATATACATATATTATGTATGTATAAACATATATATTTTAAAGTAATTTTTCTTTTCCAGTTTACCTAGCATGAGGCTACTGAGCTCCATTATTTCTGATTCTCCCTAGTCTTGTCTGTTCCACACACAAGCTTTAATTGCTTAAAACTTCACTTAAAGTTTGGGACACTCTGTGTGTGTGTGTGTGTGTGTGTGTGTGAGAGAGAGAGAGAGACAGAGAGAGACAGAGAGACAGAGAGACAGAGAGAGACAGAGACAGAGAGACAGAGTGAGAGAGAGCAGAGGCTTTCTTTCAGCCATGGTTCCCCAGCTTTTTAGATTGGGTTGAGTCCTGGGGGACCAAAGCTCATGGAGGGCATGTGACTATTCTTGCCTTCCCTGGTTCATTATTTCCTCACTGAAGAGCCCTAAGGAAAATTTCTTAAAGCTTAGGTTTGAGTTGTGGTTAGATTCTCTTCCAAAAGAATTAATAGTACCTTGTAAACAGGTATGCAATGTCCCTAACAGTTTGGATCTAAAACAGCTATTTATTTTATCTATCTGAAAACCAATTATTAAGATCCAAAAGATGTATAGGTATGCATTTAGTGCTTGAAGAATTATGAAATAGCCCAGAGCTCTTTGTTTACTCTCCTGGTTGAGTGATCATAAAAACATTAACAGATGACAGTCATTTCACATTCACTTTCTAGACTGTCCAAGTCACTCACTCAAGGTCCACGTCTTCTGAGTCAGAGAATAGCTGGCAGGTGGTGTCTCCTCCAAGAGATTGTTTCAGAGGTTCCATCCTGCCAGGCAACCAGCAGGCAGAAAATGAGCTCCTGACTTCTCAACTCAGGGGATCCTCCAAATCTTGGCAACATTCATCTCAGCATCACTGCTCAGTTATGGGTGGTCAGGAAAATAAAAGGGGACAGTTAGAGGCAGCTTGGCCTTTAAGCTCCAGTCTCAGGCTGACTGAGACAAGAATGTGTTCTCAGCATCCAAGCCATCCTTGGAAAGATAGAACAGGGTAGTGAGAAAAGTCTCCTCTTTCCTCCATAGAATTCCATAGAAAGCTGTCAAAGTCCCAAGTCACATATTTGAAAGAGAAAAGGGATTGCAAAGGAATCCTAAGTGGGCACCTCTCGTGTTCAGCAGCTCCTTCTCTTTGTCACTGTCCCTCTGTTGGAAAATAGTAACAATACCAAAAATAGTCATAGAGAGTATTTATGTCGTTGAATGCTTTAAGTTTTACAAATAGGTTATTTGTTTCTCACAGCAACTCTGTAAGGCAGATGTTATTATTATAGATGACGTAACTGAGGCTGAGGGAGTTGGAGTTACTTTGCCACACAATGAATGTCTGAGGTAGGATTCAGACTCAGGGCTTTTGATTCCAAGGACAGAACTCTGTCTCTATTTTACCTTGGGACCAAGGGGTCAATTATATACCCTTGTTCACCCAGGCCCTTCAGTAAGAAGCTGGTCCATTGGTGAGCAAGTATGGATTAAATTCTTACAATATGCCAAAGACTTTACTAAACTCTCAGGATATGAAGAAAAGCAGAAATATTGTCCGTGCCTTCAAGGAGCTCACCAATGACTATGTGCAAAGACATAGACATTGTAAATTGGAGGCGATCTTAGAAGAAAGGCAGGTGGAGTAAAGAGAGACTGGGAAAAGCTTCTTTTCAACATTGGGATTTGGGTTGAGCCTTGAAGGAAGCAGAGACGAGGAGGGAGAGCTTGCTTTGGGGAAAGTCAATATGCAATCAGGAGAAGCAAGGTCTTCTCAGAGGAACAGCAAGGAGGATCACAGAGTATAAGAATCTTTGGATCTTAGAGTATAAGAAAGGGAAACAGGTGTAAGAAGACTGGAGAGACAGGAAGGGACCAGGTAGTTAAGGATTTTAAAAGTCAAATGAGATTTTATATTTGATCCTGGAGGTAATAGGGAGCCACTGTAGGTTATTGAATGGAAGGCTGGTGACGTGATCAGACTTGTTCTTTGGATAGATCAATTTGACCATTGAGAGATTTGACGCAGTGAGACTCATCAGAAATTCAATGTACTAGTCCAGATGTGAAGGAATGGGAGCCAGACCCAAGACAGTAGCAATGTACAATGAACAGAAGGGGGAATAAGGGAGGTAGGATAGAACTTGGCAACAGATTGTATATGAGGCTGAGATGAGAGAGTAAAGAGTCAAGAATACCATTGAGGCTTTGAGCCTGAGTGCCTGGGAAGATGGTACCCTTGACAGTATATAAGGACGTTAGGAAGATGAGAGGGTTTTCAGGAAAATATAATGGAGCTTGAGTTTAAGATGTCTCTGAGTCCTCCAGTCTGAGACGTCCAACAGGCAGTTGCTGATGTGGCCAGAAGACAGATGAAGGCCAGATAGATAGATTCAGAATCATCTGTATAAAGATGATAAACAAACCCAATGGGAACTGATGAGATTACCAAGCAAAAAATCACATAGAAGAGAAAGAGAAGAGGCCCAGAACAAAGCCTTGGGTTACACACTGTCAACACCATGACCTGGATGAAAATCCAATAAAGGAACCAGAGAAGGAGTGGTCAGGTAGGTAGGAGGAAAACTGGGGAAAAGTTGCGATGAAAACCCGGAGAGAAGACAGCAGCAAGGAGCAGAGTGATGGAAAAGAGTCATTGCCTGACTTGGTTTCACTTGCCTTTTCCCCTCTGCAACACTTTTGAGAACAGCTCAGCAATTGCTTCAGTGGTTTGTCCAGTGCCCTGGAATGCAGTTTGTCCCAATGGAGTGACTCGAACAAGTCACAGGCAGCTAGATGCTATCTTACTATCTAATCACTTATCATGGTTTTCAACACTGTGTTAATCATTTGTGTTTTCCTCTTCCTACTTCAAATGTCATTCCCCTTGAAAAGAAAAAGGGAAAGAAGCAAAGTTGGACAGTTCTCCCTTTCTCCGTTGTCGTACCTTCTCTCCTGAGCTGTGGTCCTATGCCTCCTCTAACTTTCCCCTTCCTCCCACCAAAAACAAAATGAAAGCAAACCAAACTGAACTTTTCTGTTTTTGTCAGGTGTTTTCGAGTTCCAGCTACCACTCTTATAGGGACATGACAATTTTTGATATTGATTCCAGTTCTCTGTCATTCTATCTTCTGTACTTAGAGATAGCTGATAGCTCAGTGGAGAGAGTACTGGATCTGGAGTCAGGATGACCTGGTTGAAATTCAGCCTCAGGCCCTTACTAGCTGTATGACTCTTGGAAAATCATTTCCGTTTGCCTCAGTTTCCTCCAATGCCAAATAGATAATACCTCACCGGGCTGTCGTGAGATTCAACTGAGATATTTGTAAAATCGCCTATTACAGCACCTGGCACATAGTAGGCTACCTGTAAAACTCATTCCTTTCCCTAGGTGTTCTTGTACTTCCATTTCACGTGCACTAGATAGCTTTTCCTATACCTTTCTTACTTACTGGAATTGTTTCTGTATATCTTTAGAATCTCATTCTTGAGGGCTTCCCTTCCCTCTTGGGTCCACTTCTCCTATAGAATCTAAGGTCATAGAGTTGTACTTATGTTTTTTTCTGATGTATTTGAAATTTGTTCTCCCAAAATCTAGAGAGAAAGTCAGATTACATCTTGATTACAGCTGCCTTTCTTTGACTTATTGATGACTTTTCTTTTACATAACTGCCACCTCCTCATGGCATAGTTAAGTAAAACAAACCATCATATTGCTCATGTCTGCCAATGTATGCTTCATTCTGCACATCTAGTCTTGGAGCGGATAAGAGATAATGGAATCAATTGTGCCAAAGGGGATTGGAAGAGGAAGGTGGGGCTGAGAAGGAAGAACATGAAGTAATGCTACCAAGTTTTACGAAATGGAGAACAGTTATTTTGTTCAATCATTTTTCAGTCTTAACAGAGATACTGGACTGCTTTGCTTCCTTCTCCAGCTCATTTTACAGATGAGGAAACTGAAGCAAATGGGGTTAAGTGACTTGTCCAGGGTCACCCAGGTAATAAATGTTTGAGGTTGGATTTGAATTCCAGGAGGGTTAGTCTTCCTGACTCCAGGGCAGGTACTTTATCCACTGTGCCATGTAGCTGCCCATGAAGAGATGCTGAGAAGTTTCAGAGGATGGAGAAGTGTTGAAGGAGCTCACTAAATCACTTTGTCTCCATGAAGTAAAATGTTAAATCATCTGATGTCAGTATAGGGGTGGCATAATCTTTAAGAGTTCAGGACTTGGAGTCAGGAAGATGCTAGTTCAAATGTGACCTCAGCTATTTATTAGCTGTGGGCAAATCACTTAACTCCTCTCAGCTTCAGTTTCCTTATTTGCAAAATAGGGAGAATAAGAGCACCCGCTTCTCAGAGCTGTTGTGAGGATCAAGCAGGACACGATGAAAAGCTCTTTGCAAACCTTTAAACACTTCTAAGTGCGATTTCTTTTCCTAGGGATTAAGGTTACAGTTGAGGGTTTGCGGCAAGAGGAAAAGATCTGGAGCCATCACTGGGAGGTGTGTGGCATATAGAATCAATACAAGTAGAGTGTAGTGGTGGGAGATTATCTCATACAACCTACAAGCCATGTCTATACATCTAGACAGTCACTCACTCCCCTGTTATTTGTTCTACCTTTATTTGACTGATCTTAATTTTATGAAAATTTGGGGTACAAACACATTTATATGGTTTTTCATTTTTCTGACTATGAATTTATTTAATTTTTTTGCATTCAAGATTTCCTTCCAAAAATTTAATATCCTTGTTTAAAAATGCTAGAATAATTCAAGGAAGATTAAATGGGAAAAATAATGCTTCTCTTATTTTAATAATGTTTTAACTTCAATTATCTGTCATTTGCTATTAATATTGTCATCTTTTGTCAATGAAATGAAAGTGTTTAGAACACCGAGTAGAATACTGGAAAGAAATTGCTTAATAAATGTTTATTAATGAACTTATTGATCACCTAATATGATTATCTTCTGATAATTCTTTGCCTTTCATCATAATCACTTTTTAATATTTGCATTGGCTTCTGAAAGGATATGGATTACATTCCTATCTTCACAGACTTAGAATCTGAAGGGAATTTTAAGGTCATTTAGTTTTAATATAAGTGTGATTACAAAGTAAGAAGACCAGTTGTTTTATCCATAAGACTTGAATTTGTACATTTAAAAATATTGAATTTCAAAGACATTGCCTACTTCAATAATTCTGTTACTATTCAGAATACTTTAGCAACTTCTGTTCTGGAAATCATTTTCAGAATCAGTTTAAAGGTTGCATATTAACACAAATTTAGTTACTTCAGAGTTATTCTCCTCCTCCTCCTCCTCCTTCTTCTCCTTCTTCCCAAAAAACCCAGTAATAACCATCTTCATTATCCATCTTATTCACCAGACTGTTGCCAAGAAATCCAATTCACCCTTAAATAAGAAAGATTTGCCAACACCGAGAATATTCAAGATGACAAGTTGTGGATTTTGAAGGCAATTGGGAAGGATTTTCAAAGTTGTTTTGATCAACTGAAACATCATTAGAATGTGCATATATCCTCCCGAATGGGGCCAATCCTCATGTAAATGTATAAATTCAGCATACTCGACAAAAAAAAGCAAATCCCTTTGTTGTAGCAAACTTCCATTGTAGAAAAATAGGGGGAGTGGAAGGGAGCTCAAGGTCACATAGAAAAATAGACCTAAACCATCACATTTCTTGATTTCTTCAATACTATTTGACATTGCTACACCATTTTTTTTCACATATTGTTTTTATATTACAGGCATTTCAAGTCTTTCTATTTAGAGACTTGGATTTAGAATCATGTTTGCAGGGATACACAGCCCCTTGTACGGTGGGGAGCACTTTTTTGGCAGACCTCAATAGGTCCATTTTGAATCAGTGTTGTCTGCCAATGTAAATTTCCCCACCGGATTCAGTCAAAATATTGTTCCAAACATCACGGTCTCTACTCTTAGCTCTTTGTAAGGGCCCATCTTCCATTTTAGGACTGTATTTTGTTCAGCACAGCTTTAGATATTGCAAAACACCCGCTTGGCTTACTCCTGATACACAACACAATAAGGAAAGGCAGGTGAACAAGATTTCTTTCTTCTTGGATGATTCTGTGAAATGGTGACCTCACGGATGTGGGTCTGTCATTGTTTGAATAGACACAATGACTTGTGTGATCAAGACTTCAAATTACTGTCTATGTTACCTGCATTACTTCTCCATTTGAACTTGCCAATCACTAACACGCAAGTCCAAATCTAAATGCTGTGATCACAGAAATTAATTTTGTATGTCTCTATGCATAATACGTGATGGTACTTGGTGGGGGAAAAAGCAACACCCATCATCTTGAAGATAGGAGAGACCTGAATCCATAGATTGACTTCAACACTGTTTAGCTCTATGATCTTGGGCAAGTAACTTTATATCCTTTTCCGTATTTGAAAAATGGGAATGATAATGAAGTACATGACCTACCTCAGAGAGTCATTGTAAAGAAACTTCTTGATAAACTCGAAATTACACCAGAAATTTGAATTAGTGTGATTTATATTGTTATTTGCTTGCAAACCTCTTCTCTATTTATTATCATTTAGTTGTGCACGAATCTTCATGACCCATTTGGGGGTTTTCTTGGCAAAGATACTGGAATGGTTTGCTATTTCCTTCTCCTGCTCATTTTACAGATGAAGAAACTGAGGCAAACAAGGCTAAGTGACTTGCCCCGGGATAGTTAGTAAGTGTCTAAGGCCAGATCTGAACATAGCAAGATGAGTTTTCCTGACTCTAGGACTGGCACTCTCTCCACTCTGTCCCCTAGTTACCTTTCTTTATAGTAGATGTAATTCTAAGCTTTTCATTCCTCTTGTCATTTCAGAGTCATTCAAACTAAACAATCACATCTGACTCCTAGTAGAATAAGGGAGGCAGGAGAGTTGCTTGTGAGGGACTGAGCTACTCTTATTTTTGGAAGGACAGATTTCTGAGAGCAAAGGGTCTGGAATTTGAAGAATGCACCTCCCTCAGAGCCCCCTAGTGTCACAATCCTTCCACCCACTCTGGTAACCATTTTCTTTTTCTTTGTAATGGAAAATGTGAAGTTGGTGGGAATAAATTCTGCCATAGCATATCATATTACCAAGAGAGAAATGCAAAGCACACAGTACTTGAGGTGGTTAGGTGCTGTCATGGTTGTAAGAGATTCAAAAGACTTGAGTTCAAAACCAGTCTCTGATACTTACTAGCTGTATATCCCTGGCCAGCAACCTCTCTCAGCCTTAGTTTCCTCATCTAAAATGGGGACAACAATAGTGTCTACCTCACAGGGTCGTGGTAAGTATCAACAAGAGATGACCTATCGAAAGTGCTTTGTAAAAGCTCTCTATGTGACAGCTGTTGTTCATTATTCATTCTAGAAGAGATCGATGATATCGGGAGGGTCATGGCAGGAGAGGGAAGTCTTGACATGTTCATGAGTTGGATTTAAGCCATCCGTGTCACTCTCTTCTCCAGAGTCATGGGACTCCAATGGCAAGACGAAAGTCAAGATGACTGGTGATGACCCAGGATGCAATGGGTGACCTTGGTCTTTGAAAATTAGGGTTTTTCCCAGGTCTCAGTTTGTCTGAAGCATTGCCCATTCAATACCTAAGGGCTAGGAAAGCGTCGAGAGAAAAGATGATGAGTTGTTACTATTTTTACTAAATTTGCTTAGTAATTATTTGGATTTTCATTAAGTACAACGCAAAGTATCAGAAGAATTTATTCTTCCTCATTCAATTTTCCTCTGCTGTTATCTTCATGTGTGTGTGTACTCTATTTTCTGACATACATTTTCATTATTTCATAAGGCCTTTCTAGATTTTTTTTAAATCCCTCACCCCAGTTAGTCTTAATTCCATTATTATATTCAAATATATGAATATACCACAATTTAGTTAACCATACCCCTATTGTGATTCATTTAGCTTGCTTCCAGGTTTGTTTGTTAACTTCATTGCAAGTCTATATTGCATTAAAAAAATAAACTTTAAACAGATAGTTATGTTGTTTTTACACTTTTAAGCTATATTTCCAAAAATGTGCAATAAAAGTTAATAAAGAAAAAATCTTACACGTTGGTTCAAAAAATCAGCTTTATGATTATGGGAAGCTGAGGTCCAAGAAAAATACTTATGAAAAATATGAGGGGGTCTAGTACATAGGTATTGGAGTGGTTTTGCCTTTTTTTTTTCTCTAGCTCATTTTACTGATGAGGAAACTGAGAGAGAAACAGGATTAAGGCATTTGCCCAGGATCACAGAGCTATTAAGGGTCTGAGGTCAGATTTGAACTCAGGAAGATGAGTCTTCTTATCAAGATGACACTTTATCCTCTGTGTTAGTCTTTAATTAAATCCAACATTTTTTAAGTACATACTATTTGGAAGATGCTATAGTTGGTGCTAAGTTGGTGCCAACCAAAGAGACTTTACATTTTACTTTAGGAGAAGGTAGGGGAGAGATAACCAACAGTTATCAAACTAGGTGATATATAGGAGGAAAGTAAACTGAAAAGGAGGGCCATCGAGGAAGGTTACAGGAAGGAGGAGGTATCTGAGCTGATCTGGGATGGAGGACAGGAATTCTTTTGTTAAAGATGACTTCAAATGTTAGAACATTCCAGCTGGGGGCCGGTGTTGAATAAAATGGAACAGCCGGCTCTCCAATTTGACTAGAATAAAGCATCAAGGTTCACAAAGTGTATTTCTCTTCAAAACAACCATGTGAGATTGGTAGTACAGGAATTATTAGCTCCTTTTTCCATATAAAGAAGCCAAGGCATTAATACCTAAGGTGCTTTCATTGTGATATCACTGTTAAACTCCATGTTCTAAGCTATAAACTTTTGTGTTCCAAGATCAGTTTCGGCTCTGAAATTCCACGTTCTAATATTCTGGTCTAAAATCTCTTCCACTGAGTCCTATGAGCTTAGGAAACAAGTTAAAAAATAAATATTTGCTTACCTCAAAGAGCTTGTATTTTAATGAAGATTATCTGTTTGTCTCTATGTACATATATAATGCGCATTTTTTTTGTAATAACTGTAAAGGAAAATAAGGTTCTTTTTGACAGAAAGACGTATGAAGTTAGGAGAATCAGGAAAGGCTTCGCTTAGAAGGGACATTTTATGTTGAAAGGTGCCTCCCACCTATAATACTCTATGTACACTTTGCTCCCTTGTCCCCTGGCTTTTGATTATTGGGTTCCATCCAGAACCAGTGACACTGACTTCCTGGCTGTTCCACAAAAAAGACACCGACCATCCAGAACAAGACACTATATCTCTGGTTCTGGACATTTCCTTGGGATGGTCCTCATTGCCTACAACGCTCTTCGTCCTCCTCTGTAACTGCTGACCTCCCTAGCTTCCTTTAGGTCCCAACTAAAATCCCACCTTCTACAGGAAGTCCCTCTCGACCCCTCTTAACTCCTAGCGCTCCCTTCTGTGAATTATTTCTTATTTATTCTAAATTCAGGTTGCTTTGGACATATTTGTTTGCTCGTTGTCTCCGCCGTTGAGTGGAAGCTACTCAAGATGTCCCTTGCTTCTCTTTGAATCCCCAGGGCTTAGCACAGTGCCGGGCACATAGTACGTGCTTAATAAATATTCACTGATTGATTTTAAGGAAAGTGCCCAGGCCAGACACAGCTGACTTTTCTCTCCCATTCCCCCTTCTCCCGCCTCATCCTTTTGTCACCTCCCTTTTATGTGACATCTTTCCCCATTTGAACGCAAGCTCCTTGCGGGCAGGCACATTCATTTTTCTTGTATTTGTATTCGCAGAGTTTAGCACGGGTCCTGGCACATAGTAGGCGCCTCTTTGACTTGTCAGAACTTCTAAGGCATCTTGCGGTGGAAAAAATTGACTTGTAAGGTCTTTTCGAGCTCTAACCCCTAATTTCTATCTAGGTCTCCCTCCCATCCCTGACAGTCTATGTCCCGAGGACCCTTCCCATTCGGTCTCTTATTATCTCGGATATTCTCAGAGCAACTCTTCCGCTCTGATTATTTCGGTTCCCAAGTGCTCAGACATCCTAGGTTCCCCGAGACTTGGAGGGCGAGACAGAGTGGAGGCAGAGGGGCAGGGGCAGAGGGGCAGAGGCAAAGGGGCAGAGGCAGAGGGGCAAAGGTAGAGGGGCAGAGGGGCAGAGGCAGAGGGGCAGAGGCAGAGGGGCAGAGGGGCAGGGGCAGAGGGGCAAAGGTAGAGGGGCAAAGGTAGAGGGGCAGAGGGGCAGAGGCAGAGGGGCAGAGGCAGAGGGGCAGAGGGGCAGGGGCAGAGGGGCAAAGGTAGAGGGGCAGAGGGGCAGAGGCAGAGGGGCAGAGGCAGAGGGGCAGAGGCAGAGAGGCAAAAGCAGACAAGGGTTACCCTCCCCCCCCACCCCAGGTGTGAGGCTGAGCTGTCCCGGGGCGCTCACACCCAGCAGCCCAGGTTCCGCGCTGGTAGTAGGGTGGGTGGGGTGGGGGCGCGGGGGGGGCCGGCCCGGCGGGGCAGGGGCGGGACGGGCTCTCCCCTTCTCCTCCCCTTCTCCTCCCCTTCCCCCGCCCCCACGAGTCCACGGCACCGCCTCCGCCCCGCCGCCGCCTTTCTTCGCTTCCCTTCCCTTCCGTCGCGCTCGGCTCCGGCCTCCTGGGCTCGGCCGCGCTCCTGCCCCGCAGCCTCGCCGGGCCTCCCCGGCTCTCGAGCTCTCGGGCTCGGCCGCAGCCGGAGGGACAGGGGCGATCGGGAGCCGCGGGAACATGGCGGCGGCCGGACCCGAGCGCGAAGCGGCGGAGGAGCCCGAGGCGCCGGGGCTGGTCCCCGCGGCGGCCCCGCAGTCCCCGCCCGGGACTCCCCCACCGGCCGAGGCGCCCGCGCAGCCCGAGCCCCGGGAGCCCCCGGAGCCCCTGGAGGCCGGCGAGGTGGAGCGGCGGCTGCAGAGGACGCGGCGGGAGCTGAGCAACCGCAGGAAGGTGCTGCTGCGGAACCTGCCGCCAGACACGCACAGCCAGGTGAGCCCCCGCGAGCCACCCGGCACCGAGCTCCCGGCCCCGCACCTGGCCCCGCAGCGAGCCCCCGGCCCCGCGCTGAGCCCCTGGCCGCGGCGACCCCCACCCCCTCCGAGCCTCAGTTTGCTCGTCCGTGAAGTGAGAGAGTCGGACTGGGGGGTCCCCGCGGTCCCCGGAGTCTCTAGACCTTTGATTTCATGAACTTGGCGATCACTTCCCCCTCCGTGCCTCAGTTTGCTTGTCTGTATAACGACGATGGCCTCAGATGTCCCTTGAGTCTCTAGATCTGTGATTGCATGAACTTGGACAAGGCGCTCCCCGCTCCCCCCAGCTTGTTTCCTAGTCTTTGAAATGGAAGAGTCGGACTGCCTAGCGTCCGCCGTACCTTGAGTCTCTAGATCTCTGATCCCATGGACTTGCGCAATCACTTGCCCACTCGGAGCCTCAGTTATCCCATCTGTACAATGCGGGGGAAATTGGACTGAAATGATTTTTGATGACTCGATGACCCCCACGGTTTGGGTACATAGCCTGGTATCAGGCTGGCAGGACAGTGGTGCCCTAGAATCCGTAGGTGAAAATCTCGAGAGCTGGAGGGGCCTCCGAGGTCATGTAGTTCAACTTGTAGGAGAGAAGGGACTTGGTCAAGGTCACTCATTTAGTAAACAGATGACAGAGTTGAGATTGAAACTGGACCCCAGTTCAGGACTCTGGGTTTCCTTCCAGGGACCCCCGGGTCCCTTCCAGATCTAACATTGTGTGTTTTAAAATAGTGCATTAGTCAGACTGGTGAGAGCTCCCTTCCTGCTCCGACAGATCTACTCCAGTCTTAGGGCAACTCTGGGCTCGCCTTCTCTAGACCACTGACACCCAGCCGGGAGGCTGAGGTGCGTAAAGCCCAGGCCAGACACTGCCTAGGTCTGGAAATTCAGCCACTTCCAATTACCTTCAGGGGAAAACACTCAGCAAGGTTTAGAATTGGAAAGGGCCAGGATATAAAATCCATGCTCTCCACCTCACCAATAGTCTGGGTCTGTGCTTGGAGAGCTCAGGGAAGAGGGGCTATCTCCCATCCCTACCTTGGGAGGAAGTTTGTTCCTGACTGAAGCCTTTACAATTTTTACTTCTTGTTCCTGAGCCTGTCCTCTGGGGACAAAGAAAACAATTTTCAGAGTCATAGATATATACCTAGAAGGGAAAAGAGGTGGGGGAGGGAATAAATATTTGTTAAGCAACCATCAAGTGCCAGGCACTGTGCTAAGCCTCTTCCAAATAGTATCACATTTGATTCTCACATCAGCCCTTCAAGGTGGATGTTATTGTTATTTCCCTTTTACAGTAGAGGAAACTGAGGTAGACTCTGGTTGAGTGACTTGGTCAGGGTCACACAGCTAGTAAATGTCTGAGGCTGGATTTGAACTCGAGTCTTCCTTTCTCCAAGGCCAGTGTTCTAGCTGCTTCAGAGGCCATTGGCACAGCCCCTTCAGTTCACAGATGAGGAAGATGAGATCCCCAAGAGGTTACTGACTTGTCCAAGGTCACACTTGGCATTTCTGGCTCCATGCCACCTTTCCAGCTTTGTTGTCTATCAAACCTGCTCCTCTTCCCTTTGAATACTGTCTCCATCATGCCTGGCACACTTGCCCTCTTCACCCCCTCCTTCTAGAATGCCCAGCCTCTTCCAAACCTTCTCTAAGAAGCCTTTCCTTGTCCCATGGCATAGGGGTTCTTTCAGTCCCCAGATGAGCATGTTACCCATCAGTCAGCTTTCCATAATTTATCCTCCCACCTCACTCTATCCCATGCCCAATGTAGTTGGTTTCTTGAAGGCTGAGATTGTTTGGCTCACAACATCTCTGTATACAAGCCATGCAAATATTATTATACCCATTTTACATATGAGGGAAATTCAGCGAGGTTAAGGGTCCCATCCAAAGTCACAAAAGATGGGTCAGAGCTAGGATTCAAAGCTGGGGTTTTCATGACTCCAGCACAGAACTCTTTCCACAATAGCACTTTCCCTCTGGGGCCTTTCCAGTTCCTTTGATGCAGCCGTTTGGGATTGAGTTGGTTCTACTGAAGGTCTGGGGATGAGGCTGGGGTGTTTGGTGAGAGCCACACATCTGAAGCCATTGGACACCTTGGAAGATGTGGTTTTTCTGGTGGAAGTATTCCCAGAGAAATTGAGAGACTGGGAGTGAGGAAAGGTGGGTTTTTCACCTTCACTGCCTTGTCACAAGACTGGGAGCTGTGACTTTGCTCTTTGACAGAAGTTGGGAGGTGATGGGGTACTACAATTACTACTACTAATAACAATACTACCATTTCCGTCCTATTTAAGGTTTGCAAAAGGCTTTATAGGATTATCTCATTTGATCGTTACAACAACCTTGGGAGGTGGGTGCTGGTGTTATCTCCATTTTACAGATGAGGAAGCTGAGAGGGAAGATGAGTGACTTTGCCAGGACTACCCCCCCCCCCCTCCCCCGTAAGTGACACAGTGTTCTGAACTCACAGGATCCTCCCTCCCCCACAACCTGTGGGAACATTGGAGTTTCCCATCTGTAGAAAGAGAAGTTTTCTTCTTCGGTGCTTTCCTGCCCTGATCCGTCCTTACACTGATTTCCAAGAAGGTTAAAGACCATTAAGGTGTTAATTTCAGATTAACCGTATTAGTCATTTGTTGGCTCTGAGTCTGTTGTGCTAGTTGCCTTTGGAATGGGAAGGAGATATGCCAATAATAAGCATGAGCTTGTGGGGAGGCTTTCTTCCCCAGGTGTGGGAATGGGTTGGCACTGGGGACATCCACATCCATCCTCATTCTCCACACTTAGCCCCTGCCCCCCAGTCAGAGCAGGGAAAAGGACGCAGCTCATGTGGAGTGTCTCTGCAGGCTTTAAAAAAAGAAAAGAGAAAAATAAAGCATCCTTGTGAGGGTTGAGACCACAAGGCCCTGAGGAAAGCAGCCTGTTCCTGTACAGCCAGCCTCCCAGCCCTGAGTGTAAGCCTGTGGAAATGGGCATCAAACGCAGACAGCCTTTTGGAGAAAAGCCGATCGCCTTTCAGTTTTCCTCTTCAGTTTTTCTCTTCTGTGGTTTTGAAGGGCAGCAAGGTGACCCAGTCCTTAGAACACTGTCTTCTGTGTTAGGAAGACCTGAGTTCAGTTCTCCAGACACTTACCAGATTGTGACCCTGGGCGAGTCACTGGATGTCTCAAGCTTCAGTTTACTCCTTTGGACAATAGTAACACCTGTTGTGAGGATCAGATGAGATGACATCAGTAAAGCAAAGTGTTCTGGAAGTATTCTATTTTAAAAACATTTTATTGATAGTTTTGGAAATGATATTATTAATAATGTTTAGCAAACCTGTGGCTACCTACAGTACTTGTCTCTTGTTTAAAAATAAATAAAATGTCTTGCCAAATACTTTAAAAAGTCCCAAAACTTTTAAGCTGATTAGTATTTTTCTATTTCAGTGAAACCTCTTTGAGAAGGGAAGGAGGTCAGTTCGAGATATTTTTAAAGAAAGTGGTTTTATTTCTTTTCAACATCAGTCATTCTGATGCATCTGATAGCAATTTGGGGAATCTGTTGTAATGAATAGATAAGCACTCCATGAATTCACACTGAAGGATTCCTAATTAGCATTTCAACATTGTGTTTGTCCTTTGGTTCTAGGCTCCCATGTGCATCTGAAGAGAGAGATGTTGGTGGGTCTTGTAACTGAGGGATGCAGCCCTAACTGGTATCAATACTGGTTAACATGGCCAGCAGCCTTTGGCTCGAGGGCATCATAGATTGAATGCCCAATTTAGGAAGCTCTCTGTACCCTGTGTATAGAACTGTTTCATGTAAACAGTAGTTTTAACCATGCTCGAGTCTACTTGAAAAGGGTCTAATTGTGTCTGTAGGAGAAGAGAATTTCTCCTACAATCCTCCCTGCTTGTGCTATTCATTAGAGTAGTTAATATGTTTTATCTATGAAGAAAGGCTTTGCTTGAGGTTATGCCCAGGTCGCCTCTGGCAATGGAAGGTCAAGGCTTTATTCACTGTGTGATCTCAGAGGAGAGATCCCTGGTGTAGGCCTCTAACTTCCTCCCCTGGGCTCCAGGGGCGCTCCAGCCCTTGAACTCCTGTAGCACTAAGAGGGTAACCCTTAATTTAGCACCTAATTATCTTCTGTCTTTGGGTCTTCCTTGTTTTGTGTACTTGCCTGATCTCTGCGATAATGACAACGACCATCATCATTCACTTTGCATGATGACTTCCAGGCCACTTTCCTGACAACAAGCCAGTGAATTAAGCCAGACAATTATCTTTATCTCTGCCTTACAGATGAGAGAACAAGTGGATGTTTGGATGATTTAATTAAGCCGAGAGTCACTCCATAAGCTAAAGTGTGTGTGTGTGGGGGGGGTCCCAAAGTTTAAGGCTGACTCAATATCCTCTTGGAGCTGGTTGTCAACAAAGGGCTGTGACACTTACTCAAGTAATCATGTTTAATAATAAAAGTACGGGTGAATGAATGAATGAATGAATGAGCGTTTACTGAGCATTTTACTGGCACACGCTGTAGGAAGGAGGAATCAAAAGTCCTTGTCCCTCAGGGAGCTGACATGCTAACAGGGGGAGGCAACACACATGCAAAATAGTATCTAATAAGTGCATCGTCTAGGGCAGAAGCACAGGGGAAAAGTGGGAAGTGGAGGGAAGTAGCTGGGAAGGTTTCTTGAAGGGAGGGACATTTGAATCTCTGTTCTGGCTTACTGGATGACCTTGAGCAAGTCCCTTGGACCTCAGTTTTCCTATTTGTAAATGAGGGGTTTGGTCTCGATGGTCTCTCAAATCCATTTGAGCTTCAAATCTGTGAGCCTCCAAAATCTTAGGGGGAACTAAGGAAATAGCAAAGGCACAAAGACCAGACAGTTGATGATGTTGCTTGGGGACTGTGATGAATCCCCAGAGACTGGAGCATGAGCCATGTGGAGAGTTCTTCCTGTAGGAAAGCATCACAGATGTAGAACTGGAAGGACCCTCAAAACCACCTGGCATTCTCTACCATCAGAATATGAGATACCTAAGGGAGGAATGGTTCCCCTTTTGTCTTTGTATCCCTAGCCTTTAGCACAGTACCTGGTCCATAGTAAGCACTTTAAAAAAATGTAAAAAAAAAAAAAAAAGCGGGAAGCTGGGAAGAGAGCAGAGGCGCTTAACAAATGCTTTAGTCACTTCATTTATTTGCTCATTCTTGTTGAAGTAACATGCTCTTCTGACCAGCTAGCTCCAAGACGACAGAACTGAGTCTGATCTCAAATTTTCAGCTCACGCAAAGCTCACCTAGCCCGCTGTACACATTAGTGAATCTTTGTTTAATTCAGTTGTCCATGTCTCTCTAAGGGTGGGAAAGCAACAGCAAATGGGAGATGAAATCAGAAGAGAAAGAAGGGGACCAAGGCACAAGATACTCTGGAAGTGGAAAAGCAAGACTTGTTAACTGAATTGGCTAGGCAAGCTGGGGGGGGAGAAGGAAGGTCAGTCCTAAATCTGGGAGACGGATGGATGGACAGGTGGATGGACAGATGGACAGATGGATGGGTGGATGCTGGGCCTGCTAGCAGCTGATTAGGAACTCAGGAAGAGGAAGCAATTTGAGAAGGAAGATGACAAGCTCTTTTGCCTCTTTTTGTATCCCCAATGCTTAGTACAATGCCTGGCACACAATAGGCACTTAATAATTTTTTATTGACCAACTACCTCAACAAATCACAGATCTGCCTATCACCATCCCCCAAAGAAGGCCCTGGGGAAACAAAGACAAAAAGCCAGTCCTGGCCCTCAAGAAGGTGATGTGTTTTCTTTGGCAGCCCCAGGGGAATATCTAGGTAGATGGGCCATGTGAGGCTAGGCCAGTGGAGATAATGTCTGACTCTTGGAAGTATGGTGCCCCAGACAGGACAGTAATTGAGAACTTTGGAAGAGGAAAGGATTGGAAAAAGGAAGGACAGGAAAATATTGAGTTCTCTTTAGGACATAATGAATTTAGATGCCTATAGTAGGACCTGCAGTTTAAAATGTCCAATTAGCAGTTGGAGATCTAGGATTGGAGCTCAGGAGAAAGGCTAAAATTGGATTTATAAATCTGGGAGTCATCTACATAGATGATAATTGAACCCATGGGAGCTGATGAGGTTGTGGTAGAGAATATGGATACAGAAAAAAGAGAAGAGGGGCTAGGACAAAGCATGGGGGGGTGCCCACAGTTAGTGGGTGTGATGTGAATGATTGAGTCTTCTGGAGGATTTAGGACTGTTTAGACAGGGAGGAGGAGAGGCAAGAGGGAGGAGGGAATCTACAAGAGGAAAACAGAGAAGGTGGCTAGCAGTGAAAGATGCTACAGGGGGCCAAGAAGGAGAAGCACTGAGAAAGGTCCATTACATTTGGCATTTAGGAGATTGCTGCTTTGGGCAGATAGAGGGTGGTGGTGGTGGTTATGGTGGCCATTCATCCTTCATTCTCAAGAAGACCAATACTGTCACAAGGGTGATGTCTTGACTTGCTCACAAACTGATTAGGGTATCTGAGAGGACTCTGTGGAAAAGATGACTGAATGTCAAAAGAGGCATTAAAGGGTACCATGACTAGAGACCTGAGTTTGAATTCACCCACAGACCCTTACTAGCTGTGTGACCTCATGCAAGTCACATAGTACCTCTCTGCCCAGGTGTCCCTTCTGTATATTGAGGCTTGCACAATAGCACCTTCCTCCTAGGGAGGATCAAATGATATGATATGTTTAAAGCTCTTTGCAAACTTAAAAACTTTGAAATAGTTTAGTTCATGTGATCCACATTATCAGGCCATGTATATACCTGTTTTGTCCCAAGTACTATTTGTGTGTGTGTTTTTACAAAAAAAAATCTTCTCTCTTTGTATAGAAGAAATGCATCAAATATGGCAGTTGGGGTTAAGTGACTTGTCCAGGGTCACACAGTTAGTAAACATCAAATGTCCGATGCCGGATTTGAACTTAGGTCCTCCTGACTCCAGGGCCAGTGCTCTATCCACTGCACCTCCTCGCTGCCCCAAATTGATGGATATTAAGATTTAACTGGATTCTTTAAGAAATGGAATTGATATAGATTAGCTTAGTGTGGGACATGGTAGACAAAAAGAACCTACTTATATACAGGAAGACCTGGATTCAAATCTTACTGCAGAAACTTATGAGATATGTGACTGTCCAAGTCATCTAAATTCTTTGAGTCTCAGGCACTTCTCTAAGACTTGGGCTGGCAACTGTTGTGAACCTTTGAATCCCAAAACTTGAGAGTTGGAAGAGACCTTAGCAGCCACGTAGTTCAATCTTTCCCACTAGAACAGATCTGACCTAACAGATTAAGTGCTCATAAATCCAGCTCCTTCTCTCCCAACTCCCTTCCTCCCAGGCTGCCTTGTCCTTCACTGCTTTGAATGTATTTGCATTTCCTCCTTTGATGTCCATCCTCCCTTTATTTATATGTGCCCTTTTCATCTCCTCCCCCTCCCCCCCCTTAGAATGTCTGGGCTTTGCCAGTAAGGTTTGTTTCAGCCCAGCCAGGGCTTAGCCCAGGGTAGATGCTTAATAAATACCTGTTGATTGATTGGTTCAGTGGCTGGAGGTCCAAGTTGATAAGTCTGTCTTTGCTCTCTGACTTTACGGGGGCTATTATGGGTAACTTGTCATCTCTGCTCTTAAATGGCTAAGGTGGGATCTCGACCGTGCTGTGTGTTACATCGGAAGTGTCACATAGTATCAGAGTTTTCAGAATTTGAGTTTCAAATGAAACAAATTATAATTTTTCTATGTAACTGCAATTGGTAAGGTATATAATTTGTATTATGAAGGAAAAATTGTTATCCCACTCACAAAGTAGCAGTTAGATCGCAGAGAATGGAGAAAATCCACACCATTTTGTTCCCAGATTCAGAATTGGCTGACAATGGTGACTATTTGAGTAGCTTCTACTAACAAGAGTAGGTAACATTCATATAATGCTTAAAGGATTGTAAATCACTTCACATCCATTATCTCATTTGATTCTCACAACAATCCTGTGGGTCTGATGCTGTTATCCCCATTTTACAGATCAGCCCAATTATAAGATTTCTAGAAGGTCACACAGTCATTATGTCTGAGCTGGGATGGGGATTGGGGGAGCAGGATTTAAAACCAGGTCTTTCTGACTCCAAGTCCCCTGTGTTACCTATTATGCCATCCTGTGCTTGGATTCTAAAATGTATCTACGCAGTAAGTTCTACACTTTACTTTTGTCTACTATAGTAAATGAGATCATTGAAAAAATAATTCAGGAAGTTATTTATTTTTTAAAATATTGCTATGTCTCCATCACCTTCATTATTTAACCTAACCTTCCTCACCCCTCTTCCCAGTAGTCCAGACTAAAACAGAAAGGGGGAAGGGAAAGCTCAGTAACACTACCTGATGGGTCAAGCAAGTCAGGTAGACATGGGAGTCTTTACAAGACAACTCTGAAAACAGATTCCCTCTTTGAATATGAGTTTTTTGCCTCAGCAAATATGCCTGGTCTTGGTTGTGTACTTGGTGATTGGATTTCTTTGTTTTGATGTGTACAGCACAACCTCATTAGTCTAACATATGAACTTGTTAGCCAATGAGCATTTACCAAGTGCATCCTATGCGACAGGCATTGGGCTTTGGGCGCCTTCCTTTGTATTTAGTGGCCGGTGCCTGGCACATAGGGAACACTTGGTAAACAGTTAATGACTGGCTGTGCCAAGTGTTGGGGGATACTAAGAAAGGCAAAACAAGCCTTTGTCCCCTAGGAACTCTTGTTCTAATGTGAGAGAAAACATGCAAATAATTGGACATGAAATGTATTTTGGGAGGAAGGAGAAAAGAGTCTTGGGAAAATCCCAGTATTCATTTTCTTGAACAGATCTGTGATTTGACCATGTAGAACGTTCCCTCTCCTGATACCAATCAAAATCTCTCCCTTCCTTAGTGGGGCTAACTTTCTGGGGCTAAAGCAAAGTCCATCTTATATAGCACTGTAAGAAAAATGAAATGTCCTTTTTTTCAAGTATTGTCCATTTAAGTTAGTCAATAAACAGGTGTTAGTAAGGAAATGAGTTGAGTGTACATTATATTTGCATTGCATGATGAAATTCTGAGTAAGAATAAGTTTTAAAAATATTCTGAAAACAATTTCTTAGTATTGAAATGGGATTTTAAAAACTTTGATAAAATGCTTTCAATGCAATGGAACAAGCATTTACTAAATGTCTGCTGTGCGTCAGTCTTTGCAAATGGAAAGATGAAAACAAACCAAAAAATCAGTTCCTGCCATCAAAGAACTCACATTCTGTTTGCTGGGAGTGGGGCAGCAGAGAACACATAAATAGAAAACGAAATAGAAAACATCTCTTAAGTATAACAGTGGCCACTACCCACCCTCTGAAATATGAGGCGGGTCACAGTTACTGTCATTATTCTGTATTTGACAAACACCAGCAGACTTGAACATTACCATATAGAAAGAACAGAATGAGAGGATTGTATGTGAACTTGCAGATCTTTGATCTGGACAGCTTGAGTTTTTTAAAAAGTCTACAACAAATTCAACATGCTAGTTGCAATGCTATCCTGCTTGTCTTTGTCTCCTCTGAACTTCCTTCTCTTATCTTCTATGCATTTATGGAATTACATTTTTTTTACTTTTAAATTTATTTATTTTCAGTTTTCAACATTCACTTCCACAAAATTTTGAATTTCAAATTTTCTCCCCATCTCCCCCCACCACAGGACAGGTGTATTCTGATTGCCCTTTCCTCCAATCTGCCCTCTCTTCCATCACCCCCCCCACACACACACACACCTCTTTTATCCCCTTCCTTTCTATTTCCCTGTAGGGCAAGATAGATTTCTATACCCCACTGTCTATATATCTTATTTACTAGTTGCACGTAAAAACAATTTTTAACATTCATTTTTAAAGCTTTGAGTTCCACTTTCTCTCCTTTCCACCCTCCCCACTCACCCTCATTGAGAAGGCAAGCAATTTGATACAGGTTATACAAGTGTAGTCATGCAAAACACTTCCATAATAGTCACGTTGTGAAAGACTATATTTCACTCTATTCTGTCCCACCCTCTTTTTATTCTGTTCTCTCCTTTGACCTTTTCCTCTACCAAAGTGTTTACTTTTTATTATCCCTTTCCCCAATCTGCAGTCCCTTCTATTATCCCTCCTTTCTTATCCCCTTTGCCCCTTTGCTTTCCTGTAGGGTAAGATAAACTCCCATACTCAATTGAATGTGTGTGTTATTCCCTCCTGAAGTCAAATCCAGTGAAAATAAGGCTCACTTATTCCCTCTCACCTTCTTCTTCCCTTCCACTGTAAAAGCTCTTTCTTGCCTCTTTTTATGTGAGATGATTTACTACATTCTACCTCTCCCTCTCTCTTTCTCCTAGTATATTCCTCTTAACACTTAATTTTATTTTGGATATCATCCTTTCATATTCAGCTCACCCTGTGCCCTCTGTGTCTCTCTGTGTCTCTCTGTGTCTCTGTCTCTGTCTCTGTCTCTGTCTCTCTCTCTCTCTCTCTCTCTACATATATATATATATATATATATATATATATATATATATATATATATATATATACACACACACGTATACATACACACACATATATATTCCTTCCAACTATCCTAATACTGAGAAAGATCTCTTGAGTTACAAATATCATCTTTCCACATAGGAATGTAAACAGTGAAATTTTAATAAGCCCTATGGTTTCCCCTTCCTGTTTACCTTTTCATGCTTCTCTTGATTCTTGTATTTGAAAGTCAAACTTTCTATTCAGCTCTGGCCTTTTCAACAAGAATACTTGTAAGTCTTCTTTTTCATTGAAGTGGAATTACATTTTTAATTAAAAGTCTCTTTTCTTCCATCTCACCACCTCTTACCCATTGGAAAAAAAGAAAGAAAAACAAAACTCTTACAACAAATATGCATAGTTGAACAAAATAACTCCTAATTTAAAAAATTGTGAGATATATGTGTATCTATATATGTATATGTACATAATATGTTTCAAGTTGTACCTTGAGCCTCTCATTTCTTTGTCAAGACATGGGTATTGTGCTTCATCATGGGTCCTTTGGATTGATGATTGGTCATTGCCTTGATCAAAGTTCTTAAGTCTTTCAAAGTTAGTGGTCTTTACATTGTTGTTATTTTGCACAAATTGTTCTCCTGGTTCAGTCCACTTCCCTCTATATCAGTTCATACAACTCTTTCCAGGTGTCTCTGATTCTGTCCCATTCATCATTTCTTACAACAGTAATATTCCGTTAAACTCGTATATCCAAATTTGTTCAGTCGTTTCCCAGCAGAGGGCACTTTCTTAGTTTCTGTTGCTTTGCTATTTTTTTAAAGTGCTCTTATGAATATTTGTATACATCTGGGTCTTCGGGCATAGGTCATTGTTACAGAAATGTTTTGCAGGAGGTTTGAACAAGCAGGTATGTACTGGGGTATTGCTAGAGGGAATCAGAACAGACTTACTGTAGAAGGTAACACATGAGCTGAGCTTTGAAAAAAACTAGTAATACTGCACAGTGGACCTGATTGGGGAGCGTGTGGATTTTGTGCACACACCAAGACATAGGGGATTGATGGTCATGTATGTAATGACAGACAAGCTAAGCTGAAAAAGAAACACCTATGTGGTTTTTATTTTAAAAGCTGAAAAAGGTTGTAAAATTATGTCAATCAATTACACTATTTAAGAAAATTATATAATTACAGGAAGACACAGATCTGTCATGCATATGAGATGGCATGAATAGGGTAAGGGAGTCCTGATGCAACTGAAATCATAAGTGCTTTGAAGCATATAATATTCACCAAAATGAAGGGCCAAAATGTAGATAATAGTGTTAGGCACTAGGAGAAAGTAAGTCACAATCTCTTTACTCAAGGAATTTACCATCTAGTACATGAGCTCATAATTTTCATGATAAAAGTTGTGCCATTCTCTATTGACAATATAGTGGAAAGAAAAATAATTGGATCTTTTTTATCCCAACATGAAATATTTTAGTTCACATTTATACTGAACTTTAAGATTTATAAAGCATGTTCCTCAGAAGTAAGCATTGTACTATTATACCCATATTACAGATGAGGAAACTGAGTCCCACACAAGTGAAGTAAGGTGCCCTTTGTTGTACACTCTGTCAGTATCAAAAGTGATTACACACATTTCTCCTCTCTCTCTCTTTCAATGCTCCATCATTTCTTCCAATGATATCCTTGAAAAAGCCTTGCTTCTATCCCTTTTGACAAAATAGCTGTTTTGGGGACAGGAGAAACAATAGGTGTTGAGGAGGGGGCACAAAACTGTCATCATCACTGAGTGGGAGTATCTCCAATTCTTTGTTCAGGTGCCCAGCACGTTGAAATTCTTCATTTCTGAATTGTGAATTATGGTATTAAGAGCTAAATACGATGACATTTCTAGCATTTTTTCTAAATGTGTACTTTGATGGAGTTCCTAGATCTCACAGATGAATGAGCACTATTTGCAATGACTCGTTGAGACTCAGACTTCAAAGCTGTCCTCTGTAACTTTTGTCTCTTTGGCCATAGCCCTCTAGGATTCACCTCCATCTGAAGGACAACACAGGATTTTGCCTGGGAATTCCAGTGACGCACATTTATTTATTCATTTTTGGTCTCTACTTGGAATTTCATCCACATAGAAACTTCTGTCACCTATACCCATTAGCGCCTTGTCCATAACATAGTCTTCTTAGAGTGGCTTGGACAAGGAGATGAGAGGTTGGTGACTTGCTAGTAATCTCAGTGCAAGTATGTGTCTGATTTAGGTCACAAACCCTGATATTCCTGGATCCAGAGCTAGCCTTTTGTCCACTATGCCTTGCTGACCATCATGTCTTTCACATAGTGGGCACTTAGCTAATTGAATTCAGTTGAACGTTGATTAGAAAAATGAAATAAGAAATATTCTACTCAGTGGCAATCCGTGTTGTCTTGGAAAGGATAGAATATCTCATTACACATCAAAGAGAATGTTATCGTTCTTAAACTGGGCTTTGTGCAAGGAGGCAAATATGGGCTTCAAGCAGGAAAAACTTTCTAATAATTTGATATCCCATTAAGTAGAATTGGTTGCTTCATGAAGTAATGAGTTTCCTTTTACAGGAGGGCTTCAGATAAACCCCCGGATGACCACTTGTCACCAGTGTCCTAGAGGGGATTTTTATGTAGACCTGCATGAAACTAAATGCCTTCTTAGAGCCTTTTCAACTCTGCAGGTGTATGATTCTTGGATCTTTACTAGATGTTTCATTAATATTTAATTAGTAGAAACCCTTTTGTCTTAAATGGCTTTCTTGAAATCACACAGTTTTTTAGATCTATACTTTTATTTTAATATTAGTCAATTTATTCTTATTTCTCCTGCAACTGAAATTTATAAGAAGATTTCCTAACTTAATGATTCTGTAATGGCAGATGGAAGGTCTTACTTTTCAATATAATAAGCTTTCCCCTTTGAAAGCACTGAAAGGAGAAAGATTGAGACTGGACCTGTAATTGCATTATTTAGGGAATCCTTGAGTGAGGAGATTGTCTCCACTAATGTTGGCCCATTCCTTCCCTGCAACATGTAGTTTTAGAGATGAGCTTGGAATTCTGAGAGAGGGGTTGAAGGATGTGTTCAGGGCCATAGCCAGGATTTTCAGGAGGTGGACTTGAATCCGGGTCTTTTTAGCGGCCTCTTTTTACATTATTTATGTAAGTATGATATAAAATATTACTAACACAAAAGTTATATTGCATTAATAACTTATCAAAATGAAAGAGTCTGGTCCTGGAATTTCATCCATGTGGGGCACTCTTAGAGTGAAAATTCCCTCCATTGATGCCGATAGGCAAGTTATTTGTAACATGGCTTTAGAGAGTTGCCCCAGGATGCTGAGGAGTTGAGGGACTTATCCATGGCCCTAGGGGCAGAATGTGTCCAAGGCAGGACTTTCAAACTAGGTCTTCCTCTCTCCAAAGACTATCCTCACTCCACCTCTCCTCATCTGGTTGGCACAGTAGTTCTGTCACTTGAAGGGATTGTTCCTGACACATTATTTTTGGGAAAAGAAAGACACAGCACTTTACATCCCACGTGTGTTCAGTAACAATCTGTTGGTTTACTAAGACATTTAATCTTTGAATTCCTCATTGCCCGAGATAGGCCTGGATCCTATGGGGTTATATGCTTTGTGATTCTTAGCTTGAAATGTCTTCTACAATTTGCTTGGACTTTTTGTTTTTCCAAGCTTTAAAAAATTCTGTCGTTTTTGCATTTGCTGTCTTGCTCCTTCTGTCCATCATCTATATATGTTCTAAAGCACATGAAATGAACAACTAAAGAATATGGTGCTAATATCCATGACCCTCTACTAATGTTTTGTTATGGATAGAAAGCAGTGTCTTGTTCAGGATCTGCTTGCTGGAACTGATGACTATTAAACCTTAGTGGAAAATAGAAGGGAAAAATATTGAATTTCCTCAGCCCACAGGGCTAATTCTGTAATACACTGTAATTATGAGTGTAAATGTTGATGGTTCTGAGGAGTGTGGCCCTCCAGTTGTGGAAGCAGTGCTCAGGTGTCTTCAATCCAGCTAAGTGATCAAAAGCAAGCAGTGGTAGCCAAAGGATGCCCAGCACCATCTGGGAGTGGAGAGAAATTTGAGGTGATCTGTTCGTCAAAGGGAAGTGGCTCTGGCAGGAGGGTAACTAAGGAGAGCACAGATGTGCAGACCTTCCCTGACTTGGCAGAACCCTAGACAGGATTCTAGTTATGAAGATGGTAGAGATCACAGGTTAGAGGGTGATGCCCTGTGGTGGGAGGGACACTTGACTCTGTGGGCTAAAATATGAGTCTTTTTTGTGTCTTTTCTGTGACTGTGGTTAGATCATTTAATATGTTCAATTCTGGGCATCACATTTTTGGAAAGATTTTGTTACCTTGAAGAGTATTCAGTCTAAGACTGTCAGAATGTTGAAGGACCTTGAAATCAGACTGTATGAGGATCAACTGGAGAAACAGGAGATGCTTAACCTGGACAAACTTGGTTGGAACATTCTGTCTTCAAGAATTTGAAGGGTTGTCATACAAAAGAGGGATTATTAAATCAGGGATTTAGGGTTAGAGGTGCCCTCAGCTAGTCTGGCATCCTCATTTTATAATTGAGAAAGCAGATCCAGAAACTTTAACTTACTTGGCCAACATCATTCATATAGTTAACTCATGGCCTCATATGACCATTAACCAATGAGGATTTATTAATTGCCTACTCAGTGCCAGGCACCAAGCTAAGTCCTGGGGAGACAAAGTAAAATCACCATCCTCTGCCCTCAAGAACCTCACATGCCAGTGGGGTGGGAGAGACACGTACCCATATAATATATACAAGACACATAAGAAAAAAGAGATACAAATAAGCTTGAATAAAGAGCCCTGGCAGCTGGGAGGGACAAGGATGAGCATCCTGTAAATCAGTGGGCATTCAACTGAATCCCTACAGACTACGCATTGACTGAGAAAACCACAAGTTAACATTATCTATATTTTGTTTTATTTTATTTATTTTGTTAAATATTTCCCAATTATATTTTAATTTGTTTCCAGCAGGACCTGAGAGTGTGGTGGGCAGCCTGGCCCTGTAATGGACACCTCTGTTGTGGATAGTCAAGTCAATCCAACCAGTCTTTATTAAATACCTATAAAATGCCAGGCATTGTGCTAAGATCTGAGGTTACAAATAAAGGCAAAAACAAAGCAAATAAAACACTCCCTGCTATGAAGAAGCTCAAAGGCTAGTGGAGGACAATGAGGGGACAATGTACAACAGGATATAGAAAGCAGAAATTGGAGAAAATCTCAGAAGAAGATACTGAAGATTAAGTAGGACTAGGAAAGGCTTCTTGAAGAAGGTAGGACTTTAGCTGAGAGCTGCAGATAACCAAGGAAGCCAGGGAGTAGAAATGAGCCTTCTAAGACAGCCAGAGAAAATTCTCAGAAATGGGAGACAAGAGTATCTTCTTCAAAGACTAACAAAGAGCCCAGGGTTACTGGGTCACAGAGTGGAGGAGAGTATGGTATAAGAGGACTATGAGGCAACTATGTAGCGCAGTGGATAGAGCACTGGCCCCAGAATCCAAAAGACCTGAGTTCAGATCTGGTCTTGGATGCTTATTAAGTGTGTGAACCTGGTCAAATCACTTAATTCTGTTTGCTCAATTTCCTCACTTTAAAATGGAAAAGGAGAAAGAAAAGGCAAGCCTCTCTAGCATCTTTGCCAAGAAAACAGCAGATGGGGTCACAAAGAGTCAGACATGACTGAACTGTAGCAAGAATGGTAGAAAAAGACCAGAAGGTTAGGAAGGGGTTAGATTATAAAAAAAAACCAAGGATTTTATATTTGATCCTCAAAGTAGCAGGGAGCCCTTAGTGTTTTCTGAATAAAGAGGTGATGTAGTTAAATGAGCTCTAGGCTAGGATGGACTGGAGGGGGCAGGGCTTTGCCCCAAGACCATTGCAATAATTCAGGTGTGAGGTGATGAGGGTCTGTATGAGGCCTTTTCAGAGAGGAAAAGGAACATCAGAGAAGTGTCATGAAGTTAGAAATGACAGGACTTGAAAACTGATGGGATATGAAGGGGAGAGAGAGTGTGTGAGGAGTATAGGATAGCATCTGTTTGGAGGCTGGGGTGTCTGAGAGGATTCCTGGTGGCACCCTTAACAGTAATAGGAAAATTTAGAAGTGGGAGAATTTTAGTGAGAAATAGAATGACTTCAGTTTTAAAAATGATGAATTTAGTGTCTCTACAAGACATCCAATTTGAATTGTTCAGTTGGCAGTTGGAAACATGAGACTGAAATTGGGAAAGTGGTCTTAAAACTTTATCAGTTTTAATTGCTATTATGGTAAATATCAATGGTTATAACCAAGATTAGGGCAGCTAGGTGGTGCAGTGGATAGAATACCAAGCCTGGAAGCCAGGAAGACTTATCTTCCTGAGTTCAAATCTGACCTCAGATGTTTAATAGCTGGACAAGTTTCTTTACCCTGTTTGTCTCTATTTCCTCATCTGTAAAATGAGCTAAAGATGGAAATGGAAATACCTTTGTCAAGAAAACCCCAAATCTGGTCACGAAGAGTTGGATACAACTGAAAGATGACCAAACAATAGCCAAGATAAACAAAAGCTCTCATAAGTTTGTGATCCTTTTTTTAAAAAGGATAAATAATTGCATGTAAAAAAAATGAAGACTCAATAATTTTAAGAGTAGGAAGAGATCCTGAGATCAAAAAGTTTGGTATTGGTTGAAGGAGAGTTCTTTTCCACATAGCTCATGGATTCGGATTCATCGAACATTCAGTCATTTCTCATTATTGCTTGTTTCATCCATTCCATCGATTATCTTTTCAATTGTTTAGCCAGTTCTGTGGAGTTTGGATGTCTGCTGCTTTATGATATAAAGTTGGAAGTGACATTCCTTCTTCATCTTTTCTTTTAGTTTCCTTCCATTATTACCCCCAAGAAATGTGATCATTTCTTCCTCCAAACATTTTAATCATCTTGTTTAGCTCCGTAAAGTAGTATTGTACGATAACAAGATAGAATCTTGTGAAAAAATCCAGGCACTATGGTTAGGAAGGGTGGTAGAGACGGAGCCTTGAGATGAAGGTTCATGGTGGCACAAAAGGGGTGCTTTTTTATTATCTGGATGGAAAGTGGAGCTAAGTGAGGAGTTTAGTATGCCTATCACAAGGCTGGCACAGAGGTGTGATATGACCAGGGACTGGAGATCTATCTTTGTGTCCCCAGCACCAATCACAATGCCCAGCACACAATAGTCACTGAATAAATGCTTATTGATGGATTGGAGCTTTCTGCCAAAAGCTGAGCAGTCCATAATTTAGAGACTTGTCTAATAGATAATCCCATCCTTCAAAAGACAGAGGAACTAACAAGGAGGCATTCTCGTCTGAATTTATTTACTTCTCCTTGCCAGGGGAGGACTAGTTAGAAGTTTAAATGGTAGAAACCTTGCAGCAAAGTGACTCCTATCTCATACAGTTTGTGAGAGAGGAGAGTCAGTCTTGGCATTCTCTGACATGTATCCTAATTTGTGGAAAACCAGATTTCCAAGAAAGTAGAATCACATGAAATAAAATTTTACAGGAGAAGTCAGCCAAGGGAGGATGGGAAATTCTAAAGAATGAATTTCTAAATATGCAAAGAGAATAATCCTGAAAACCAGCCAGTGCCTACTTTGAGCCAGGTCCTGTGCTAAGTGCTTGGGATACAAAGAAAGACCAAAAATAGTCCCTGCTCTTAAGGAGATCACAATCTAATAGATTTGGTGTCTGAAGAGAGCATTGTGGATGCATAGGGAACTCACCAACCAAGTTGGATTTTTTAAAAATATGCACAAGAGATAGAAATAAAGGTAAGCAACAGAAATCAGCCATAAGAGTATGGCATGGGCTGGCAAAAATACTGTAAGGAAGGAAACCATAAACTGAGTCTCCTGAGATTATAGTCAAGAGAATTTAATCTCCTTCTCTGACAGTGCCCCTGGACTTGCAGATCAAGAGAGTGTTTTGGTTTCCCTAGATTTTCGTGATATGTTTGATCAAATTTCTCATAGTCCTCTTATGGAAAAGATGGAGAAATTCGGGTAAGATGGATTTGGAACTGATTGAATGACCTCCCTTTAAGAGTAGTGATTAATGTGTCAACGTCTATGTCTCAGGAGGTCTCAGGGGAATTTCCCTGGGATCTGTCCTTGCTCCTTTACTGATCAATACTTTTACCAATGATATGGATAAATACAGAGATGTCATTCTTATCAAATTTTCCCATGCTTTAAAACTGAGAGGAATAGTTAACACTGAATCCAAAAAGATTTAGGTTAATTCATTCTGGTGACTTTACCAGTACACTAATACTAAATGTGAGATGAGATAGGGATGTGTCTACCCCAAGCATGTAAGGACTCCCCTGACTGAAGGGGTGGATGAGAACAATTTGTTCCATCGGTTATAAAGGCAGCTGAAGCAGATTTTGTAGAAAACTTAGGGCTTATTCACACATCGAAGATGCCAAGGTCATCCACTATATCTGAGACATTTCACAGTGGTTCAGAAAATTGCCTTTCCAAGTATAAGATGGGGCAGACATCATTAGATTACAGTTTTTTCTGGAAATTTCAGTAACTTCAAATTCATTGTTAGTGTGATCTAATAGTCAGCAATGCTCATGAGATCATGGGCATTATTCAGAGAAGCATAGCTTCCAGGAATAAAGATAAATATATGGTTCCACTCTGCTGGTACTTGGTCAGATGATATATCTACACTACTGTTGGTTGGTTCCTGGTGCTGCAGTTTAGGGAGTATGCTGACAAGCTGAAGGAGGGTAGCCAGGAGGATGCAGGGATGTGTGTCATAGGACCTAGAGACATTTGTCATAGAGAAGATGGAGGGAAGATATAACAGCTGCCTGGAAGTTTTTGAAGGATTGCTATATGGAGCAAGGATTAGATTGCTTTGGTTGACTCATGAAGAGGGCAGAACCAAGAGCAGTGGATGAAAAGGATGAGGAGATACATTTAGGCTTGATGTCAAGAAAACCTTCCTAATGTGTTTTAAACAGTCCAGAAATAAAAAAGGCTGCCTTGAGAGGGAGTGGGATTGGCCTCTCAGAGAGTCTTCATCTAATCTAGAGAACCACTCATGGAGAGTGTTGCAGAGGGCTTGATGGAGAATGCCCTAGCAGGGCCCACAGGGGCAGTGGAGAATGTGCTATGCAGACTGGTACTGAGCAGTGGTGACTACAAGAGCCATCCAATAGGCCCCTCTGGGCTCTTTGTGGTTATCCACCAGTGTGAATCATGTGCTGGGCACACCAGGTCTATACTATAGTGCCAGAATGAAGTGTGTTCCACCAACACCATTGTCACCACCATAAATGATAGCTTCCTCGCTGACCAGGCCCTGCTCTAAGACCTTGAAAAGGGAGTTCTATCTTGGACCCCAAACTGCATTACTCCATCATGGAGCCCCTACTCAAAAAGTGAGATGTCCAGACTTTCTCCTTCAAAAACTGGGAGAAACTGGATGCAGAAGAGGTGGCTCAGGGCCAAGCATCTAGGAAGCCCCCAGGAAAAGCTGATGAAACCTCAGCAGATGCTGTAGCTAACAAGGCATTGAATCTTTTGGCACAGGTTCCAAAGTTTGACCCAAAGTGTATAAGGCTCCATTCAGAAATGAGAGAGATCCAAGAATGTGACCTAACCTGGACTGGACCAGGAAAAAGACAAGGAGGTACAAAGGACAGTCTTCCCTTGAGCTCTGTGCTCACTGCATACCTACTCATTCTGCCCACCTTACTTTTTCAAGAGTCCCTGACCTGTGCCACTGTTTCCAGGGTCTTCTATTTATGTCCAGGTAGAGGACTTTTGAGATGGCTTCCAAGTCCAAGACCTTGACTCACCTTGATTGCACAGTTAACCCCATTGTATTGCTGAATTCTTACAAATCTGAGTTCTGAAAAAGGAATCCTGATTGCTACCCAGAGGTGCTGGGTAGATGATAGTGACATTTGTAGTATGTGGTTCAGAAAAGTGACTCAGGCAAGTAATATATTCCCCAAGTGGATCTCTTGTCAGGAGGGAACCTCTGCCACAAGGGGATATATAAGACAGACCATCCAACTGGTTCTTGAAAACAAACGAACAAAAAAGCCTGTTATTCCCATACTGGCTCAAAGAAAACAAACATGGGTTGAACTGGGTTTGGAAAACAGCAGCCACAACATTCAAAGTTTTGGGAGCTTTGAGGTCCTGCTGGAATGCTTGGGTGACAGAGAATCCACCCGTTTCTCAGACACAATGTGAATTGTTATCAGGATTCTTAGGTAAGCTACCAGAGGAGGCTCTATTTAGAGACTTCTTGAAAATGAAAGTGAACAGTTTCCAAGATGGAGTGACAAAATGTTGCTTTTCCTGCTATTTCTCAATAATATTATCAAGGGTACATCTCTAGGGTGGGGTAGGGAAGAAACAAAAGGAAAGAAAAGAAATTTACATGTTAACTTTGTTGTATATTTAAAAGGAATAGCAAATTGTACATAATAGATTTATAGTTTCATGTGCAATCATCTTTTTTTTTTACTATACTATGTTATGGAAATGCTTGTTTTATTCCATAAATTAAAAATAAGATAAATTTTTAAAATAAAAAAAAATTATCAAGGATTTCACATTTCCACCTAAACTTCAATAAAATACCTCTTTGATTTTTAAAGTGGTGAAATGTGTATTTTCCTAAAGAATGGGAGAAAGTGCTGTCCCTGGTCATTGACGCATACTACCTCCAACCTGCTTAAGACCCAAGAACTGTTCCTATCCTTCCATTTCCCTCTCCTCCCAAGTATCTACGGCAGCTACAGAATATTTCACAACTTTAGCGGTTCATTTCATATGATCTTGGATTCTTTGTCATCTTTATTCCCTCCTTGTCTTAGTCTTGTTTTCATGACTACAATGGGAACTTCACGAGTTCAGAGATCATGTCTTCTCTTTCTTCTCCGTCTCCTACAGAGCTTAGCTTTCTGCTTGGCATGGAGTAATCATTCAGCAAAAACTTTTTGGAGCCATTAATATTGTCCAGAGGATAAACAGAGGGAAGAATCCAAAATGACTCCAAGGCTTTTAGCCTTGGGGAGTAAAAGCTGTTAGAAGATGGCATCATTGGACTAAAATGGAGGAGTTGGGAGGGTAGAGAGCTGACTTAATTGGGAGGTTGCCTTGTTTCATTTCTCAATCATTTTTCACTCGTGTCTGACTCTTTGTGATGCCATTTGGGGTTTTCTTGGCAAAGATATTGGAATGGTTGGACATTTCCTTCTCCAGCTCATTTTACAGATGAGGAAACTGAGGCAAACAGGATTAGGTGATTTGCTGAGGGTCAAACAGGTAGTTAGTGTCTAAGGCTAGATTTGAACTCATGAAGATGAGTTCCCCACTCCAGGCTTGTTACTCTATCCACTGTGCCTTCTAACTGTCCTCCTGGCTCCATAGGAGGCTTCATTAGATTTTGTTGAATTGAAATAGATTTAAATTATTCAACTTAAAAATAAAGATTTAAATTATTTAACTTGAAAATGACAATTCTTAAATTTAATATACTCATATGATTTACTTAAGAGTACTTTATGGCTAAATGCTTGATGATAATTGATTTTCATATATTTCATATATATTTTTTTAAATCTTTCCTGAGAGGACTGTGATATCTTAGATAAAACAATGGTCTTGGAGAAAGGAAGCACACGGGTTCATATAATATGTCTGATAGTAACTGATACCCCTGAATAAGTCACTATTCCTGTCAAAGTCCTCGATTTCCTCATCTGTAAATTAAAGATTTGGATTGTGGACTTGTAAATTCCCTTCCAGCACTAAGTCATTGAATCCTAGGTTATTCATTACAAAATGGAAGGAATTGTTAGACATTTTGTTAGTGTGCAGCATATTTTCATTCATGTGATATTCTTTTTCAACACATCGTAAATATAAATATTTCTCTTGAATGGTATTGGTTCTTGTTAAGAGATGGCTGCTTCTTAAATACTAGGGTCACAGATGCAAAACTGGAAAGGGTCTCAGGGGACAGTTAATGGAAACTCCTAATTTTATAAATGAAGACATTGAAGTCCAAAGAAAGAGGTTGTGACTTGTTTAAAGTAACGTGAATACTGAATAAGAGCAAGGATTCAAGCCTTGGCCTCCAAGTCCAGGGATAATTCTGATTGGTAGAATGGTTTCTCATTTGGAAAAATCATTCAGGCATAATTAATAATGTCCATCCACCATCAAAAAATACTATTTGGATTACATCCAAGAATTAAGGATTTCAGATTAGTTTCAGTCTAAATACTGTTGCAAGTGGATTTATTATAAATGAGAAACAAAGTCTGAGCTGTGAGATTTATTAGAAAGCATGCATAATAAAGTGGGTCCAGGGACCTTCAGCAGGCACAAAGACCCTGAATACAGATTTTTCACAGGTTTTTATACTCAGAACAAAAAGAAGTCAGTAAACAGAATACAAAACAGTATATATGATTAAGTAATCTTATTAGGGAGTTTCTGAGTATGTGGCGGGGGGGAAGGAGAGAGAAATGTGGAATTTCTCCAAATCAGGTGTTCTTCAAGAATAAGTCTCTGTTCACAAAATGGAATCAATTAGGTTTTCAAAGTACAACAGTTGCTTAACTTTTTCCCCATAGACTCTTTTCAAAGCATTTTTCATAATTAGGTTCAGATTCATGTCCCTAAATTTTAAAACAAAAAATATTTAATCTTTTTTTTTATTTCTGTATGTCTTCTTATACCCAAAATATTATTTTGTGTTTCCTGGTAGATCAACAAGAATAATAGAGAGTTTTTGGAAAGAGAAATGAAAAGCCAGGTGAGGAGCATCCCCGTTTCCTGCCTAATTGTGCATACACTTTACTTTTGCATTATTTGAGCTACTGGAAAGGAGAAGGGGTCAGACAGATGCACTGTTGAGCCATCAACCCAATCCTTTTGGGGGGAGGGCTCTCTTTGTATCCCCAACATTTAGCATAATTCCAGGTAGATATAAAGCACTTAATCAATGCAAGATGACTAATGGACTCTAAAATCACATGAAGTAGATTTGACAGACTTGCCACACTCACTGACATATGAACTTCATTTTACTGCTTTCCCATTTCCTGTAATCCAACAGATCATCACTGGGGGTCTGCTGTATTGGAGATACTGAGCTGGGAGCTGGAGGGGTACAAAAAGCCATGAACTTCCTTTTGGGGGAACTGACAGGCCCAGTAGGGAGATGAATTCCGATGCATGGAAAGTCGTTAGTGCTCACTAGGAATCACTGTAAAATGAGGGGCACAGAGGCGACCTCTTCTTTAACTTCCTCCTGTCTCCCTTTTCTGTTCACTTTTATTTCTTGGCTCCTTTCCCCCAAGTCTGCGAGTCTCTCCTGGCAGTGTGGTGGTTAGTGCACTATTTGGTGTTGCAAGTGTATCAGGGTTGGAAATTTTTGTGTGCCCAAGGTTCCAAAACAAGACAGACAGAGGTAAGAACTCTTGCAGCTCCATTCCTTGTTTCTCAATTTGCCATAGATTTGGTGCTTCAAATTACTAGTAGTTTTTGAAACTTTTGCTTTATTTTACTTTTTCTAATGAACAACTATTATTTCCCCTCCCTCCCTCCCTCCCTCCCTCCCTTCCTTCCTTCCTTCCTTCCTTTCTTCCTTTCTTCCCCCTCTTCCACCTTCCCCCTTGATTTGACCTCCTAGGGCTCAGATGATAATCCCAGTTCTGAAACCTCCTACCTTACTGACCTGGGGCAAGTAAGGAATTTTTACCCTTCTGACTTTCACTTTCCCTGTAAAAGGGTTTGAACTCAAGTACATCAAAGGCTTTTTTTATAACTCTGTGATTCCCGCCCTCCCAACCAACCCATGCCAAATTAGAAATACCAAAGTAGGAGGCAGAGGGTGAATGGGAACCATAGCGAATGATGAGAACTGACTGGTGAGAAAATTAAAAACTTAGACGTAGGTTGTGATGATTAATGATCTCAAGTCACCATGAAATGGTTAAAATTGTATTGTTATATCTTGTTAAAACAAGGAGGGAAGGAAATATGGAATACATTATTTTACTGGTCAGAGCTTTATAGTTTTTGGCCAAGGGCTATTGCAAAACACCCCCCGCACCCACACACAAAAAGAACAGATACAATGTGAACTTGAGAATAAATTATATGACTGTTAAAAAACAGAACACAGAGTGAATGTTTAAACATGGAAAATGTAACATTTTACAGGTTATTTCACAATAAGAACAGTCTGATCACCACACCATTGTTTTTGTTACAGTACTGTGTATAAACCAAACTGCAAAACTTTCTTTGAAATGTGGGTGTAGAAAGGGAGCTCCTATAAAAGTTCTGCCCAAGTCTGAGGTGTCAGATGGTCAATAGTTTTCCTTTCTGGAATCGTTCCAGATTGAAGTTATACCGAAGGGTTGGTGTGGGTCCAGACAGAGAGTGTAATTGCCAAGGCTCAGCATATCCATCTCCCTGAGCTTAGTCCCTTTCTGTGTTCTCCCTGCCACCACCCAGCCCTGGGGGCTCGCCCTCTTCTGCAGTCTTATGCAGTAGGTAGCCTCCTAAATGGAATCCTTGTCTCCAGCCTTTTACCCTCCAGCTCACTCTGTACTGCTGGGGTGATGTCCCCCCAAAACACAGGACCTAGGAACCTCATTTTGCTTCCTTTTCCACTCACTGGAATCCAGCAGATACAAGGTGCCAACCGTGTAGGAGACACTGAACTGGGAAATACCACCAAGTATAAATGGCCCCTTGGGGAGTTTAACTGATCTTATTTGTCCCCTGTTTCCTATTGGTCCACTGCCAACTCTTGTGTTTGCCATTCAAAGCCTTCACACGCTGTCCCCAACCTAGCTTTCCAATTGATAGTAAAGTGCTCCCATCCTCCTGCCCCGCAGGTGTGTCCTCTCCTCCTCCATTACATTGAATTTAGGTTTTATAGACCCATACATGCATACAACGTAGTAGAACGAATCCAGGTTACACAGTGGATAGAGACCTGGACCTAGAATCTAAAAGATGTGAATTCACATCCTGCCCAAGACACTTACTAGCTGTGTGACCCTGGGTCAGTCATTATAAAATAGGAATAATTCTAGCACCTGCCTCTCAGGGTTATTGTGAAGATCCAGATGTTTGTAAAGTCCTTCACAAACCTTAAAATGCAGCATAAACTGTAGCCATCATGATTATGCCTACGTGTGCATGTTGTCTCATGGAATAAGCTCCTTGAGGTCAGACTTTGCATTTTGTCTTTGCATGCCCACTGCATAGCAAAGTGCCCAGTGGTACACCACGCGGAGGAGGAGTATTTAAAGATTACCTTTATAATAGTGTTGAGTTTAGGCAGTAGATTATTTTCCTCACAGTTAAACCATCCAATACAAGAGGATAGTGATTTCTCTGAAAGCCAATTGGAAGGCAGTCACTCAGAAAACTTAGTAAGGACCAGTTTCTTGGATTCGATTTATTATTCTTCTGGGTAGAAGGTATGCTATATTTCAAGCCAGCCCAAGGAAGAGATTGTAGTATTCACCCAGGTGAACAAATTAGAATAGCCTTTATCTCCCTCTTAAGGACTTGTTTCAAGAGTGATTTCTTGGTTTCACATAAAATCATTAGCCTTCATCTGTTCCATTCTAATTTTTAAAGAGCTGTTTTCTTCAGTGAGCTTTTGAAACTCCTTTTCCATTTGGTTAATTCTGCTTTTTAAAGTATTCTTCTCCTCATTGGCATTTTGAACCTCTTTTGCCAATTGAGTTAGTCTATTTTTAAAGGTGTTTTCTTCAGCATTTTTTTGGGTCTCCTTTAGCAAGTTGTTGACTTGCTTTTCATGATTTTCTTGCATCTCACTCATCTCTTTTACCAATTTTTCCTCCCCCTCTCTTACTTGATTTTCAAAATCCTTTTTGAGTTCTTCCATGGCCTGAGTCCATTGCATATTTATTTTGGATGTTTGTGAGTCATGACTTTTATGTCTTTCCCTGATGGTAAGCATTGTTCTTCCTCATCCTAAAGGATGGGAGAAGATATCTGTTCACCAAGAAAGTAACCTTCTATAATCTTTTTCCCCCCCTTTTTTGGGCATTTTCCCAACCAGTTTCTTGACTTTTGGGTCCTTTGTCAAGAGTAGGGTATGCTCTGGGGATCTGTAGGATCTCAGTTCCTTGAAGGTGGTGCAGTCAAGTGTATACACTGGTCTGGGAACAACAAGAAACTTTTGTGCCCAGAATCTGAGTAATAGAGTTCCTTCTCCACAGCCACCTGGCCTCTAGTTCCACCAAGCCAGAACTGGGGGCTGAGATTCAGATAAGCTTCTCGATTCCCCCAGGGGCTATCAGTGGGGGCAGGCTGCCACACAGTGCTGAGGTAAGGATCAGCTGCTCAGTGCCCCCAGGGGTTTTACAATCCAACATTGGCTGCTGTAGGAGCTGCTGCTGCCCGATGAGGCTTCTACTGCCTCTGCCTGGGGCTGGAGCTATGGCAAGACCCTGCTCCCTTCTCGGTCAGCTGAAAAAACCCTCTCACTGACCTTTGGTGCCTGTGGGTTGAGGGATCTACAAACTACTGCTACTGTTGCTGGGGATTCCACCCCCAAGGCCTGCTCTGGTCCTCCTCCCACTGTGCCTTGTGGCCAAGGCTGGGCTGGGTTCCTGCTCTGCGGTGTGACAGACCTTTCCTGTCTGCCTTTCAGGTCACCCTGGGCTGGAAATCTCCTCCACTCTGTTGTTCTGTGGCTTCTGCTGCTCTAGAATTTGTTGAGAGTCTTTCTTCACAGGTATTTTATGGGCTGTTGGGGAAAAGCTAGCGTATGTGTGTCTTTCTACTCCACCATCTTGGTTCCACCCCATGAAGCCATTGTATAATCCCAAGGCACAGTGCATTGTGATGTAAGGACCTTGGGATCAGGGAAAGAGTAGTGAGGGACCTTAGGCTATGCAGTGGACAGAGCCTTGGGCCTGGAGTTAGAAACATCTGAGTTCGAAACTTGTCCCAGATGCTTACTGTGTTCCATTGGGCAAATCACTTGACTTTGATTACCGCAACTTTTCAGGGAGGGGAAGAAGCATTTATTAAGCCCCTACTGTGTACTAGACATCGTGTTAAGTGCTTTACAAATACCATCCCATTGGAACCTCACTACTACTATAATACTATTATTTCCATTTTACAGTTGAGGAAACTGAGGCAGGCAGAAGTTAATTGACTTGCCCAGGGTCACATAGCTGGTAAGTGTCTGAGGTCAGATTTGAATCCAGGTCTTTCTGATTCCAGGCCCATCCTTCCATCTCCTTAGACACTTAAGTGCCACGCAAAGGGCATGGAGGAGAGCTAAGTGTAAGAAGACTAAAGAAGTTGTAGCTTGGGGGCTTCACGTGAAAGCACCTGCTCATTCTAGAGGGAATAGGGAGCCCCTGAGAGAAGCACATGTGTGGGGTGGGGAGAGGGAAAATGGGGGCGGGTTAGAATAGAAACTCACTTTGGCATTTGAGTGGGGGATAGACCAGAGTGAAGAGACACTTGGTTCTGGGGGGCAAGGGATGTACCAGTTAGCCAGCTGGTCCAGGTGAGAGGTGATGAGGGTTTGAGTTGGGGTAATAGGACATATGGGGGCTCGAGGTGGCATTGCAGTGCACAGAGCCCCAGACCTGGAGTCCGGAAGACTCATCCTTATGAGTTCAAATCCGGTCCCAGACAGTTTCTGGCTCTGTGACTCTGGGCATGTCACTAATCTCTCCCTACCTCAGTTTCCTCATCTGTAAAATCCCAGGGTTGTTGTGAGGGCCAAATGAGATCATATTTGCAAAGCACTGAACACACTGCCTGGCACACAGTAGGCCCTGTAATTAATGCTAGGTATTGTTGTTTCCTCCCCATGTTATACCCTCATCCTCTGTCCTGGACCATCGTAATTCTACCTTCCTTTAAGACCCCGCAGATGTTACCCTCATCAGGAATGCTTTCCTGATGCCCAAACAGATGTGAATATCCATACCCTTTGTGGGGATTTCTGTTTTCTCACTTAACAAGTCCTATCTTAGACTACAACTATTCTGGGTCTTGTTTTCTTTCCTTCTCTGCCTCATCCCTACTCTGAATTCCTCCTTTAGGGCAGAGACTGACTTACTCATCTTAACACCTGGCCCATTTTTTTTTTTACATAATTGGCATTAAATGAATATTTGTGAAATAGAATTACTTGAATTTCTCAACCTTTATAGTTGAAGTGATGAGACTGAAAATAAGTGGTATCTTTGAGGGGAAGTGGAGTCATCCAGTTCTTGGAACCAATCAGGTTCCTTTGTAAATGCGAACTATTGGAGTTTTTGGGGAAAATGGTAAAATATTAATTTTGTTTTGAAGTTCATCTGGCCAGAGGTCTAGTCTAGAAATCCATTAAATATTTGACTGCTTTTTATTTGAAATTTCAGATGAAAAAAACAGCTATTAACAAGAAAGATGGTCAGATTATATTGGTTATGTTGAAAGACCTAACAGTGGGATGGGCACCTTCCCCTTTTCTGTGCTCTAGGTCAGGGCTGTGTCCTTAGAGAGTTTGGATAGTGATAGTGTCAAAGGAAGGGTCCCCTCATGGCAGAAAGGGCTCTAGCTCACAAAGCCTGGCCATTCATCATTTTTTCTTTACTCAGCTTCTACTAAGCTCTAACTTTCTAGGTGAATCACATATTCTCAGAGTTGGAAGGAACCTCTGAGCCCATCTAGCCCACCTGATCTAGGATACCCATTAAAGCTTCCCTAAACACACTGGCTCCCGAGGCAGCCCATGGCTCCCATCATGAGGAAATTTGTCCTCACACTATACTCAAATTTACCATTTTGTGTTGTGACCCATCTTGTTACCAGTTCTACCCTTCAGGGTCAGGCAGAACAAGTCCAACCAAATCCTCTTTCATGACTTCTCAGATACTTGAAGAGGGCTGCCTCTATGTCTGTCCCTCTACCCTTTTCTAGGTGGGTGACATCAGACTTGGACTACATGGTCCACACCTATTGGGGAGGCAGTTTGGGATAAGGAAAAGATCATTCATTGACCTGAGAGTTGGAAAGTCACAGTCTGAGAAGGTTAGAGAAGACAAAAATTCAATTGTGCTTACTATTTGTTGATTACAAAAAAGCACTGGTTCAGTAGAGTCTTAAAAGCTTCTATCCCAACAAAATGTTGCCCACATAGATGTGATGCTCATGCAAGATTCCATGGTCTAGACTAGCAGTCTCCAAAATGAGAGGCAAAATATGGAGTGCATAGGACAATTCAGGGAGGGAAAAGAATGATGTGATGATGTGATGATGATGATGATTTTATCAAAAGTTTTTTTCTGCATCTATTAATATAATCAAAACTTAATTACTTTTTATTATTGATACAACCAATTATGTTAATAGTTTTTCTTATGTGAAACCATCATTGTTTCTCTGGTATAGATCCCACTTCATAATTTGTAAACTTCATAATTTTACTTATTAAATAAATAAATAATTTTATTATTAAACTATTATTAAATTATTATGAATTTTATTTATATATATTTTGTATATATAGAATAAATAAATATTTATTTATAAATTTATATTGTCTAATTTTGACTAAACTTATCTTCACAAACTGGACAAATGGAAGTTGGTGGTATAGTAGACAAACTGCTAGTCCTGGAGTCAGGAAAAGCTCAGTTCAGATCTTGCCTCAGACATTTGATAGCTGTGTGATACTGGGCAAGTCACTTCTCTGTGTCTGCCTCAGTTTCCACATCTGAAAATGGGGATAATAGCAGCAACTACTCCACAGGGTTGTTATGAGGATAAAATGAGATGATATTTGTAAAGTTCTTAGCACGGTGCTTGGCATGTAGTAGGCATTTACATACTTATTTCCTTCTCCTTCCTTCTCCTCTAAGAAGATTTCAGCAAAGAAACTTTGAAGATAACCCTAATAATATGAGCAAAAGTAAACAAGAAGAGACAGACGGTCCAACCTTTCACTTCCCCCTCTCCTGGCTCTGACTCTTTGTCAGCCACATTGCAAAGTAAAAGCCCTAGTGACCTAATTAGAGCAGATGACCAGGCAGCCAAAATCATTCAGAATTATTGTGAAAGAAAAATGTTTGCACTATTCATAAAGAGATTAAAATATAGTTTATCTCATTTAAAAATTTTTTGTGTGTATTACATAGTTCACGTAACATGTTCTCACAACAATACATGCATGTAATTTATAAATAAGTACAAATATATTTGGACTGAGTGTTCAGTTTTTAAAGATTGTTGTTGGTATGCAATAAAAAAAATTTGGAGATTACTGGTAGAAACAGAGATAATCTTAGTGCCATGGTTCTCTGGGAGTCAACATGGTGAATTGTAAAACAGGAAGAGATGTTTTCACTCACGGTATTTACTAGTTAGCATTAGATAGAACTCTGGACTTGGTGTCAGCAAGACCTGAGTTTGAATGCTGCCTGTGATGTTTAGTAGTTGTGTAACCCTGATCAGTCATTTATCCTCTGTTGGCCTCAGTTTCCTTATCTGAAAATAGAGGATGTTTGGAAAGAGATTATCAGCATCAAGCCGGAGAATGTAGTGAATTGTGAGGACTGGATTTGGAGCCAGAGAACCTGAGTTCAAATCTCCTCTATTTCTCTCCCTCCCTCCGTCCCCCTCCCTTTCTCACACACACACACACACACACGTACACTGTTCAATTAACTCCACTGGTTCCCTGTTACATACAAGATCCAATATAAACTCCTCTGTCAAAGCCTTCATAACCTTTCCAGTATCCTTATGCCTTATTCCTCTCCATGTACTCTGCCATGTAGTGACACTGGCTTCCTTTCTGCTCCTTACACAATACACTTAATTTCCTGACTCCATATATTTGTCCTGGCTGCTCCCCATGCCAGGTGCTCTCTCCTTTATCTTTGCTGACTCCTTCAAGATGCAGGATGATCCATCTCCTCTTCCATCTCTCTGCTAGTTTCCTACTATGCTCTCTCTACTTCCCTTCAATTCCTGGTTTCCCTCAGATCCCAGCTAAAGTCTCACCTTCCGCAGGAACCCTTTCCCAGGCTTCCTTATCCTCAGTTTATCCTATCTGTGTCTCTGTACATGGCTATTTGCACCTCATGTTTCCCATTAGACTGTGAACACCTCAAGAGGAAAACTGCATGACTTATTTCTTGTCTTTCTTCCTGTCCCCAGTGTTTAGCGCAGTGCCTGACACTTAGTAGGTGCTTGTTGATTTGACTATTACTACCTTTGAGATGAAGGGGAGGAGACAGCATTTGTGGATTTCATTTTTCCCTATCTCTGAAAAAAAAAAGGCATCAGAGGAGTTGACTTATACTCAGGTCAGGCTGTTAGACAAGAAGCTGAGGAGGAAACAGATAAGGCTCTCTGCCAGAAACGAGGTGCCGTGTGAACCAGGCTATGCTGAGGCCTCAGGCCTGTGACCTTTGGTTAGGCTGGCCACAGTAGAATAGAAGAAAAGATCCCATATCTGGTGTCAGCCCAGGGCCCAGGTCTGTTAAACAAAGATAGACTGTAGGCACTAATGTGACTAAGAGCTCCACCAGAGTAACCTAGAAAGAGGCATTCATTTCTCTTGGTGCTCTAAGAATCCAGAGAATGGGGTCAGCTTCAAGGAGGAGGATTTGTAGAAAAATGGAGACCCCCTCTTGTCATCACCTCACTCAGTGCAGAAGACAAAGGCTTTTTGGATTTCTTTTATAGTCCGTACCAGAACTGGAAAGAAGCCAGGAGCCCTTTGGGGTTAGGGACACAGGGAGAGCATCAAATGGCCCAGCCTCCTTTCTCCCTCAGCCAATAATGCATTCCATTTCAAAGTGGGTAAAGTAAACAAAGGTTTGGTTCTGGGGTTCAAGGAAATGAATCTCCCTGGTGAGTAAAGTTAGCAAGTTCAAACACCAAAGGTGGTTACTTCGCTACTATTTACAGTGGAAGGATTTGTTAAACAAAGAAAGAGGAGAAATGAGATTCTGGAGAGAAGGTGAAAGAAGGGATTATTTTGAATCACCCACAGCTCTTTTAGGACTTCTTGTATGCTTAGAAATAGTGAATTTTTATTCTAGTGTAGTTGGCTTAGATTTTATAGTAATTAAACTATTCTTTGCTTTAATATTTAAATGGATTCTTTTTTTAATTGAAATTCTCCAAATAATATCTTAGCCTGATTCCAAGTACTGTATGTTGGTGTGAATGTGTGTATTTTTAAATAACATTTCTTTTTTTAAAAAAAAAATCTATGTAATTTAGTGATCTTCAAAATTAATAGTGGTAATAGCTTAATTTATATAGCATCCCCAGGCTTGTAAAATATTTTACGTGGATTATCTCATTTACTTTTGACAACAGCACTGTGCAATCAGTGCTGTTATTTTCCCCATTTTATAGACAGTGAGGTGGCCCTTATTTAGATCACTAGACTTGTGGTCAGGAAGACCTGAGTTCAAACCCAACTTTAGATGTTTACTGTCTCTGACGCTGGTTCAGTCTCTTAATCTTTCTTTGCCTCAGTTTCCTCATCTGTAAAATGGAGATAACAGTACCTACCTCCCAATGAAAATCAAATGAGATAAATCATAAAGTGGTTGGCATGGTGCCCACTGCAGAATAAATACTATAATAAATGCTATTATTAGTAGTAGTAGTAGTTATTAGATAAGGAAACATTATCAGAGAGGTTAAGCAATTTGCATAGTTCCTGAAAATTTAATAAAAACTTACCCAGGCTCCCATAGTTAATCATTGTCTGAAGCTGGATTTGAACTCAGGTCTTCCTGACTCCAAGTTCAGCACTCTAGCCCTCATGCTACACCATCACTCCTAATTGAGTAGATTTAGTGAAATCTAACTGACTCCTTACGGATGACAGTCAGTGCTTCATGAAGAGCTCAGGAATTGCATTGAGTGCTCCTTCTGGCCGAATGTGAAAGAAGAAAAAGAAGGAAAAGAAAAGAAGGAAGAGAGAAGAGAAAAGAGCTGTTCTGAGCAATTGTCTTGGTTAGGGACTACATCCACTATCTAGATTATAGGTCTATGGATTAGTTGGTGACATGTTTGCAAATGAAAATCCTCAGATGCTCTATTGTTTCTCCTAAGAATCATATACTTGCTTGTATTTAACAACTCTTCAATCAATAAACGTTTACTAAGTTATGATGGGGTATATAGAGTGCTGTGCCACCTTGGTACAGTGAGGAGAGAGGAAAAGACAAGTACATAGAAATATAAATATAAGACAAATGCATAAATAGAAACACAAATATGCACAAAGTAATTGAATACAAGGTTTTTCGGAAAGAAGGACTCTAACATTTGTGGGAATCTGGAAAGGCTTTGTGGTCCCAAAGATGGTGCCTCAGCTGCATGTTAAAAGGAGAGAGTGACTCTGGGAAGCAGAAGTCACCAGGAAGTGCATTTGAGGCATTGGAAGATAACCACTGCAAAGGCATGGGGATGAGAGATGGAAGAGAGCTCTCATGTGAGGACTTTAAAAGCTAAACAGGGGAGTGTTGGAGGCTGTAGGGTGTCGCTGGAATTGGTTGAGTGAATGATCTGCAATTAAGGAAAGTCAGTTTGGGAGCCTTGTATGGGATGGATGCAGTGGGGAGGCAGGGAGACCAAGATGACAACATAGAGGAAAGCACCTTGCCCAAGGCCACATGTACTAGTAGGTCATCTGATTTCAAATCCAACATGGTTTCCGTGGTACCATGCTGCCTGAAGCCTGAATGGAGAGAACTCTTGTGGTGGTCTATACAAGATGAAAGGTGGGCAGCCAGTTCCTAAGCTGTATTGCAGCCATCCAGGAGGTTCTGTCTCAAGGGGAGATGTTGCGGAAGGAGTCAGGAGAAGAATGGACAAGCAGTAATTTAACCATATTAGTAACCACACTTCATCAGTTTAGAGATACTTGATGAGGTGGAGAATGGAATCATGTTTTATTTACTGGCATTTGACAGCTGTTAACCAGGGAAATAAGACACTCTGGCCTGTCTAACTAAAAGGATACACCTGATCCCTTTCAGACAAAACCATTTTACTCTAGACATCAGGTGGATTGATTGAATGAGCAGATTGGCAAGGTCCACCACCTGTGAGGCTCGTGCAAGTGGTAGGCTTTCTTAATGAGAGTAAGGTGTACCTCTTCTTAATTCCCATGAACACATATAAGCTCACAAGGACCCAAATCCTCATCCTTCTATTTAGGTCTAGTGTTAACTGATCTCCCAGAATGTCAGAGTCAGAAGGGACTTGAAAGGATTTTTAGTCCAAACTATACCCCAAACAGCCAGGAACTGATTTAAGTAAAGAACAGTCTTGTAATTCTTAAGGTATAATGATAATTCTTGTAATAGTTCATTAGGTATAATAGTAATTCTTGTAATATTTCTTTAGATATAATAATAATTCTTGGCTATCTAGACCTTCCTTGCAAATTGTCAAATATATTTTGGAAAAAAATCAGTTCTAAACTGCTTAGGGTTTACTCCCCGAAAGGGAATGCAAAATCCCTAGCTAACAGCCTTCTGGACTTCCTCATTTTCAGTTTTTTAGGTAGCATTTATTTATAGCTTGAAGGTTTGCAAAGCATTTAGCAAATGGTAACTCAACCGATGTAGAATATAAGCTGGTGGTCAGGGACCATCTTTATATTTGTGTCCCTGTCCTTGGCACGTAGCAGGCACTTGATAGATATTGGATGATTGACTCCTAGATCATTCTCATCTATTCTTATCCATCACCATGGGCTTAAGATAGATCAATTTCTTGCTGAATTTCACAACCTGTCTTTCAAAACAAAGTTTTCAGCCTGTGAATTTTCTCTTCCTTTCAACTTTCTTTTCCTATGTAACAGTTTGCAGGACTGGGTTTTGATGGTACATTATCCTTTGCTCAAATAGATAAATATTGAAATACTTTTTGTACTCTTTTAATACCATTCAGTAATATTTTTATTAAGTAGTAAGTGCACATCTTATTAATATTTGAGTTAGTGCCGCTTTCCATAATTAACAGTCAGATGAAGCAAGAGGTAAGGATAGACTCTGCTAAGAGTTTCCCGAGGACTCTTATGCTTGGGATCAGAACCTTCCCCTTCTGTGACACTCCAGTGATTGAGTAGGTTTTCAGGTGCTGATCTTAAATTCATCCAGTCACATATTCACCCTTTTGTCTCTTTCAGGAGGTTCATGATTTGCTGAAAGACTATGAATTAAAGTATTGTTATGTGGACAGAAACAAAAGAACAGGTAAGAGCTTTTCTGCATCTTTGTGATCATCCCTTTCTACAAGTTGATCCGTAAGCAGTTATTCATTGCCTCCTCTGTTCCAAGGCCAGGTGCTTCAATTTCCTCATTTATATAATGGACTTAGGTGAAATGCTTTGTGAGTTCCCTTCCACCTCTAAAATTCCATCATCATATCTTATAATAGCTACCACGTGTGTCACCCTTTAAAGTTTAGAAAACACGTTACAAAGAGTATCTCATTTGATCCTTAAAACAACCCTTAGTGGTATGAGCTGTTATTATTGCCATGGTTATAGTTGAGGAATCTGAGGCAGGCAGATGGTTAGTAACTTGCCCAGAGTCACACAACTGTATCCAGTATAGTATACAATGCTAGAGTTGACCTCAGCTTCTCCCTGACTCCATGATGTTAACTGCCCTCATTTTATGGCTGGGATATTTATGGATCTACTGAGTCTTAGAGTACAAACTGTTCAGTACAATGAAAGGATCATAAGAATGTGGTCGAAGCTTTTGACCATTCATTCATTCATTCATTCAGTGTTTGCCATCTAAAGCACAAGATAGCTACGCAATAGGGGAAGTGCCAGGTTTGGATAAGGTCCCATTCCTGTCCTGGTGAGCTGATGTTATAGGGCAGAGGGTATTCAGGCAACAGGTCAATCCCCATGAGTTTATTAGCTGCTTCCTCTGGACCAGATTCAGTGCTAAGTGCCAAACAGAGCAAAGACCAGCCCAGATCTCAGGGAGCTTCTCTTTCTAATGCGGGAGACAACATAGAAGTCCCAATGTTGACAACAAATGCCTTTGGCCTTGATTCCAAACTTCTCCTCAAGCAGATGGACCACATGTGAAGCACATGCTCGGGCTCCCCTGGATTCTTTGTTCTTGGACCTCTCCTCCTATTTCTGTCTGCTTTGGGATGAAGTCATCCATTGTGTGGTGATGACACTCTCTGTTTGTACTTAATACTTTTCAACAGGCTGTCACATGACATCTCTCATTGGATTCTTCTTACAGTACTTGGAACAACACAAGGTACTCTTGCCATTTCTAAAGCAAGGAAGTGAGGGCCTGAGAAATGTTGGCAGGTCCTGTCCCTCTGTGGGTGATTTATAACCGGAGGCTGGATCTCACCTCTGACATCTATCATTCTTTCCGATAAAGTCTCTTTCAGTTCTTATCATTCTTTGATTCTGTTGGTCTCTGGTTATGGGCTTGTGAACTTCCTATGTCTTGTTAAATGGTTTGTACCCATTTCTGGTGATTCATATGAGGACAAACCATGCCACTAGAAGGATTATGGGAAGCATCTCTTGGAAATGTGAAGTTCTAGGAAGAAACAGGATGCCTTCAGTGGCCTTGCTGCTGCTGTTTAAGAAAGGACCTATAGGTGAGAAAGGAGGATATAAGAAGTAGACAGTTGGCTAAGAAGATATTGTAGGAGAATGAATGGCATTTGAACAAGAGGAAGGATTGAGAAGCTCTTGGCCTAGGAACAATCTACCAGCAAACATTTATTAAACACATACTAGGTGCTAGACACTATTCCAGGCACTGGAAATCCAAATACAAAGAATAAAATATTCCCTACTCAAGGAATTTACATTCTAATGGAGGACACAATATTGACATATATACGTAATACAGCTAGGCCCCGCAGTGGATAGAGCACTGGACCTGAAGCCAGGAAGACTCTTCCTGAGTTTGAATCTGCCCTGGGACACTTACTAGCTGTGTGACCCTAGGCAAGTCACTTAACCCTATTTGCTTCAGTTTCCTCATCTGTAAAATGAGCTGAAGAAGGAAATGTCAACCATCTGACAGGAAAACCCTGAATGGGATCACAAAGAGCTAACTATGACTAAGCAGCAGCAGCAAATACAGAAAAAACATAAATACAAGGTAGTTCAGGGTGAGAAAGGTGCTAGCAGTTGAGGGGAATCAGGAAGTGTTGGTCTCTGAGGGACATGCTTTGTACTTCCTGTGCAGACAGAGAAGTGACACCTGATTGGCTGAGAGACCTCAAACTTGTGACAACAGTTTCTCTATGGAAAGACTTCAAAAAGGAAAGAGAGAAGTATGGTGAGATGGGGGTGAGACAGAAGTTCTGAACTTTAAAATGTCTAATGGGAACCTCTGGAACTACAGACATATGAAGAATACGTTTCCCTCCCCAACATGTCCTTTGATTTCCAGGACCTACAGTCCTAGAGTGTGATAAAAATAGTCTTTTCTGGTGAGATTATTCTCTTCCTAGTTGAGGTGAGATTTTATCTTATCCCAGAATTTATTTACTCTTGGATGTGCCCTTGTCTGCTCTAAAATATATAACTTCCTCATTTTTTGTTTTAGTTTGTTTTAATAAATATGTTGTGCACTATTCATTGGTGTTTTTTTGTGTAACCAGTAAGAGGAAGCTAAACAGATAGAGTAATATGTTACTCTGCCCTTTGGAGCAACCAGAGAAAGTGACTTTTATTATACCCTCCTAAGAGAGGACATAGTGCCAATAGGCTACTAATACTTGACTGTAGTAGATAAAATTCTGGCCTCCTATCCCTCTAATAAATAGGAGAGTGAAGGAGTACCTGTCTTGCTCCCCACAAAGATAGACATCAAAATCTCCCTTATAAACCATTTGGGCCAGATCCCAGATAAAATTTCTCTCTATCCATATTGTCCAATCATTTTTGTTATACAGCTGTCTATCTATATTACATGAATGTGAAGCACCCAACCCTCACTTTATCATCAGAACATTTTCCAGTTAGCTTAGAGGACTATAGAATGGACTGCTGAGCTCAATTTAACATTAGCAGGTGGGCAGATTGCAAGATATTCTGGGAGATAATCTGATGCAAAAGAAACCATTGTCTGTCTCCCTCACCAAAATAGCATACCAGATATGTGACATGCACTATATGCATACATACACATATACACATACATATATGCATGCATATATAGCTATACTATATGCACATATAATGTGTGCGTATATGTGCATTCCAAATATACATGCATCTCACACATCTTTATCCTGCTACGCTGTTTTTGAATGTCTGTATTTTCTTTTCCCTTGTAAATAAACCCTAGGGGAGAAAACAGAAGGTGGTGTTTGAGCTATTCTTGAAAGGATGGATTCACAGAACCAGAGAAGAGGAGGGGCAGCCCTCCAGGCTATTGTGATAGCCAGTGCAAGGCACACTGATGGTGTCTGGAGAGCCTTGTGTGCTGAGTAGAGAGAAGGCCATTTGGGTTGGATTTGGGAGTAGGAAAAGGGGAGCAGCAGACAATGAAGCTGGGAAGATAGGTGGGAGCAGTTGTAAAGGGATTTGAAAATGAAGTAGAAGAGCTTTTATATGATCCTATAGGCAGTAAGGAACAACTGGAGTTTGCTGAAAAGGACAGTAGGGGAAGAAATCAAAGGAACATGTAGAAGTGTTGACCTTGGCAAGGAGGACACCTCACCAGACTGGGGAAAGAGAAGAGAGAGTGGAGGCTGACATCAAAGGGTTTAAGATAAAGCGAGAGGGAGGAAAGAGTTTCATTAAGTAAAATAGCCTCTATTTTCTTAGTAAAGTGTGAGACAAAAACTCCCGTTGAGAAAGAAAGGAGGGTAGGTGTGGTTGATTTGAGGAGGGAAGAGAAGGTTTGAAATAGATTCTTTGGGGAAGGAAGTAGGGAATCAATCAGGGAGGAATAAAACAGGTGACTTAAATGCTGCTTCATGGATATCACTGAGATGTGGTGAGAAATAGCTCATGACTGAACTGTGGTAGTGGAAAAGTATTTATTCCCAAACAGATTCAGTTAAAAGGGTGATGGAGTAGTATTTAATGTGCAGAAGAAATGCTGCTTTGTGAAAATCTAAATCTACCTTCCATGGTGCAGCATGATGATCTAAAACCATTTTCTACTAAATTGCTAATCAATTTTCTCAAGTACATTCATTAGAGAATCCTTTTCCTAGTTTTCATTTTCTTGTGATTTATCAAATATGAATTTTTTGCATACATTTGGTTGAATATTCTATTTCATTGATCTAATTTTTGTCTAGCATTGGATGGTTGTGAGAATAACTGCTATCTAATAGGTTTTAAAGTCTAGGAGTGAATAACCCTGTTGATTGCTTGCTTATTTCCCAGCATGCTTCTTGATAATGTTTACTGTTTTACTTTTAAAATTTCATTATGATTTTAGCCAATTCTGTAAAGAACCCCCTTGATATTTTGATTGGCATTTCATTAAATATATAAATTATATATAATTATATGTTAGTTATAATTATATAGAATTATATTATATGATATAGAATTATATATAAATTAATTTGGAGACTTGTATTACATATATATATCATTATACATAGTTATATTATGTATAAATTTGAAGACTTGTTATTTTTTACAATATTAATCTAACCCATCCATGATCATTGATTGTCCCTCCAGGTGTTTAGATCTTCCTTCATTTCACTTATTATAGTTTTAAGTTTTCTTATGTAGGCATAGTGTATTTCTAGGCCTTAATTCCCAAATATATGATGGATTTTGTTACATATGAGTTTTTAAATATATTTTCATGACATTTGTTTCTGGTTAATAAGAATTCAAATGATTTTTGTAAATTAATCTTATATACTGTGACTTTGCTATGCCCATTGTCTCCATTCATGACTGTTGGATTAATAACCTACTTATATTCTTCTCCCTCTTTCATATTTCTTTTTCTCTCCCTTCTATCCTCCACGAGCTGACTGATTAATATTATTTTATCTCAAGGCCGGCCATGTTACTCCCTCACTTAAAAATATTCAGTAGTTCCCCGTTTCCTCTAGGTTAAAACACAAACCCTTCAGACTTACTTGTACAACCCTGTACAATCTGCTTCTTACTTTTCTCTGTGTTCCAGGCAAACAGGACTGTAGCTGTTCTGCTAAACTTGATGTGTTATTCTCTGTCTCTACACTTTTGCACAGGCTGGTCCCAGTGCCTAGCATTCATTCCTTCCTCACCTCTACCTCTGGTGGCTTAATTCTGGTGAACAGTGTGAAGTCTTTCCTGATCCTCTGACGTTACTTGGTTTTCAGGTATATGATGGATCTACCCCCAACCCCTTCCTAATTGAATAGATTAGATTCTCCCTGTGGGCAGGGTCTGCTTTCCTTTTTTTGTTTTGATGTCTTTAGTTCCAGAGCAAGTGTAGGGTCTAATGTACTTACAGAAGACATTTAACAAAGGATTGTTCATTTCAGTAGAATGGAGACTCTTAAATACCTGATGAAGTCATGACCAGATTCCCACCTTGGATGCCGACAACCTAGACTTAAATGCTCCTGCTGACAATTAATGCCTTGACAATATAGCCCTTTCCCTTATTTTGTATATGTCTTCTCATAGTAATTTGTCCAGTACCAATATGAGGCCAGTTTTCTAGATTGCAAAATAATGTTAATAAACTTTACTACATGGACATTCTAGGAATAAAGAAGTACATGAGCAAAAGCATGGAGGTATCTCAAGTCTATCCTTGCTAGAGCCATGGAGAAAGTAGAGAGGTCACTAGGTGGCTGAACAGGTAGAGCACTGCACTGGCCTTCAGGAAGACATGAGTTCAAATACTGCCTCAGATACTTAGCAGCTGGATGACCCTCGGCAATTCACTCAATCTGTCTACGCCTCAGTTTCTTCATCTGCACAATGAGGAAATTCTACTCTGTGGCCTCTAAAGTCTCTCCCAGTTCTCATCCTAGAATTCTTTGATTTGACTGCAAAGGCAGGGCAGTGTCATAAACAGCTAAGAAATTTGAACTTGACCTGGAAGATAATAGGGAGCTTTCGATGGCTCATGAGCATCAGCCTGCTTAGCCTTCTTTGTCAGTAATGTAATGAACAGGTGATGATTAAGTTACCTTCTAGCTGATGGAATAGAGCATGGGGAAGCAAAAGAATTCATTGAGTTTCATCCAAGACAGTGGGCTGTGATCAACTAAGTTAGATTGCCTTCATTGAGAAAGAGGTGTCTTTCTCTCAGGAAGAAGGCAGAACTTTTGATTTTAAACTGATTTGTCCCTTGGAAAAAGGGAGAGAAGACCCCACCACCTCTTTATCTAAGAGAGCACTGAATGGGAGAGGAAGATATTGCCTCCTAAAGGCAGTGAAGAAAAGCTAGGGATTTCGCAGCAGTTGGTTCGTGGGACTTGAAATAATAAGTATTCTTTGTCTTGGCTATTTTCAGCAATACAATGATCCAAGGTAATCCCAAAGGACTAGCATACTGTTGGCTCCCAGACAGAGACCTGAAACTGATTTAATACAGACTGAAGCATACTATTTTTCACTTTCTTTTTTTGATGTTTTGTTTTATTCGAGTCTTCTTGTACAAAATGACTAATATGAAAATGTTTTACATAATTGCACATGTATAACCTATATCTAATGGTTTACCATCTCGAGAAGGGATAAAATTTGGAACTCAGAACTTTAAAAATACTTTAAAATTGGGGAAAAAGAAGATTTTCTTAACCAAAAAAAGTAATAAGTATTCTTCAGTCACTTTGGCACTCTCTTCCTTTCCAACAGAGCTGGGGAGCTGAACAACAGCTCCTTCTCATTAAGTAGTAGTCAGGAGAGTAGAAAGTTTGGGGCTGTCCTGTATCTGTTACCTTCTGACAGATTAAGGGAGCAGAGTTCCCTCTCTTTCCTGTTCCTCCTGCCCTTCTAATAGTAAAATTGCTGCTTCTAAATAAAAACTCGAAAATCAGTAGCATTTCTATAAAATAATAGCAAAACTCAGGAGCCAGAGATAGAAAGGGAAATCCCATTCCAAATATCTACAAATTACATAAGTATCTAGGGAATAAACCAAGCAAAGCACAAAAAATTAGACTTAAAGAAATAACAGAAGCAGAAGAACGTTGTACACAGTAACGGCAATAGGGTATCCTGATCAACCGCGAATGACAGCTGTTCTCTGCAATATAATGATGCAAGACAATTCCAAAGGACTTGTGATGAGAAATGTTATCCACCTCCAGAGAAAGATCTGAAGGAGTCTGAATGCAGATTGAAGCAGACTTTTAAAACTGTCTTTATTACTCTCAGTTTTGTTTTTGGTGGGGGTTTTTAATATGCATTTTCTTTTGCAATATGGCTGATATTAAGTGTTTTGCATGATTGCACATGTATAATCTGCATCAAGAGAGAGAGAAGGAGAGAGAACATGAAACTCAAAAAAAATTTAAATGAATGTTAAAAATGTTTGTTTATATGTAACTGAGAAAAAATAAAATAAAAAATGAAATAACAAACAACTGAGAGAGCTGGAGGAATATTTAGTGGTCATGCCTGGGCTATCTCAAAGTAATAAAAGGGGCAATCCTATCAAAATTAACTTACTGTTTTAACGCAGTAATAATCAAATTCCCAGATGGAGAATAGATTTACAGAACTATAGCATAATAAAAGTTGGAAAAATAAAATATTCAGAATATCGAAGGAAATCATGAATGAAGTAGAGACATAGACAGGGAATAGTAGTTCCAGGGGTAAGTAGATGGAAACATGAGGGAATAATACTTCCAGATCTCAAGATGCATCAAAACCATCTGGTATTGGTTAAAAACAGAGAGATCAACGGAACAGAGCAGACAAGGCGGAATCAGAAAAAATGGAACATAATAAACTGGAAAACATAAATGACTTAGGAAAGAGCTCTCTGGTTGAAAAAAAGTGTTGGGAAATCTGGAAAGCAATCTGGCAGAAATTAGGCCTAGACCAACACCTTCTGCCATGTTCCACAAAACATTAAGTAGTTTATTAAAAATCATACAAAAAAATTAGAGGAGAAAGAGATCATATTTTCTTTCAGCCATGAGCAGGATGTGGATTCTTAACCAAACCAAGGATAGCAGCAATTACAGAACATAAAAATAACTTTGATCACATGAAATTGAAAAGCTTCTGTACAAATAAAATTAATGCACCTAGCATAATAATGAGGAAAGAAGTTTTGAATCAAATTTGTCTGATATAGTGTAGTATACAGGATGTATAAACAATAGACAAATAGAAGACCAAAAGTCATTCTCAAAAGATAAACTGATATGAACAGTTTCAAAAGAATTACAAAATGACCACATGAAAAAAAACTCCCAATTATTAATTATAAGAGAAATATAGATCAAAATAAGTTGGGTTTCACCTCACTCTCTGCAAATTGGCAAAGAGGATAAAATTTGGGAATAGTCATGGTTGAGTAGTTAGGGGAAGATAGGCACACTAGTGCATTGCTGGGGGAACTGTAAATTGGTGCAGCATTTTGGAAAGTTTGCAATTTTGCAAATAAAGTGTCTAAAGTGTTCATACCCAGAGATTCCATTACTTGTACACCAAGGAGGCCATTAATAAGAAGAATAACCCCATAGGCACCAAAATATTTACAATGGTACTTTTTGTGATAGCAAAGAATTGGAAACTAAGTAGATGCCCATCACTCAGAGAATAGCTAGCCAAATTGTGGGATATGAATGTAATGGAATATTCCTGTGCTATAAGAAATAATGTGTGTCATGAAAGTGGAGAAACACAGAAAGAGTTTTGTGAACTAATGGAGATTGAAATAGGCAGAACCAAGAGGACAATATATACAATGACTGCAACAACGTAAACAGAAAATCAAAACCACAAACGGAAACCAAAAGTATATGCTGGAAAATTGTAAAGAATAAACATGGTTCAAAGGTAGGCAACTCTGCTCCCTCCTTCCCCCACCCCTTTTGCAAAGGTGCAAGGTTCACAAGTGTTGTGCTTTGTACACATCCTCAGCCTTTATCAATGTATTATTCAATTGTGTTATTTTCCTTTTTCTTGTCTTGTCTTTAAAAATATTATGTATTATATGGGATGGCTCCTGAAAGGGGAAGGTGAAGAGAGAAAGTCTGGGAAAATTATGATAATGTAGAAAAATATATCAATTTATGTAATTAAAAAGTTAAAATTATAATAAAATGTATAATTTTATATACTTATATAATAATTAATTTTTAAAAGATGCTATTACAAAAGGAAGATAAGTTGTATTAAAGACCTCTTCTAGGTTCTTGGCAGTGGGAATAGAAAGGAGATGTAAGGAAGAAATGTTGCAAGAGATGTTTCAGATCCATTCATAATCTGGCTTCCACCTTGCTTTCCAGATTTATTTCACAGTATTCCTTTTCACATATTGTCTCTTCCATCCATCTGAACTTTGAACTGTTCCCTGAATGTACCATTCCATTTCCTGTATCCTTGGGCTCTCACAAACCATTGCCTGTACTAGAATTCACTTGCTCCTCCACTCAGCCCCTCTCAATCCTTATTCCTGGATTTCTTCCAGACTCAACTGCCACCTTCTACATGACCCTCAGAGGACGCACTACATCCCCCACTATTAGCTGATACCTTCACCTTCAAGTTATCTTCTATCCCTTTTCTATCAACTTTTACATGTAAGTGTCGTCTCTCCTTGAGATGGCATTTCATTGAGGTCAGAGGTAGCCATCTAGATTTTGTCTTTGTATCTGGGATATCTGTAATGCCCAGCCCAGTGCCCAGTACATAGTACTTGCCAATTAAATGCTGGTTGGTTGATTGCTCTTCCTTCCATACGTTCCTCAGATGGCACATCTTTGTACTTCCCTGAGAGTTAGGACTTTCTCTCTCCTCAAGTTACTCTGGGCTTCTTGATTTTAACTTATTCAATTACTCAGTCAACAGGTATTTATTAAGGGCATGTTGTGTGCCAGGTATCGTGCTAGATGCTGAGGCATGTTGTTTTTCATTTGTTTGTTTTGCTTTGTGGTATCCATTAATCATTTCTAAAACTCAGAAAAAGTTATGGTCTTAAGTTATAAAAGTTGATATGTACATATTTCTACTTTTGAATAGTTTTGTTCCCTCCTTCTCAGTGGTCTGGTATTGGAAGAAACAAATGACTCAGAGGTGAACTGACAAAAGATGTTTACTGTTTGAAATTGTAATCTTGTAAGCAGAGCTTCCTGAGGCTGAATTTCAGGAAAGAATTCTATTGAAATAGGGAAGATCAAGAAAATATATTGAGATTGACCTGGCATCAGACTTGCCTGTCTAATGGCAGACAAAGCCGTGGCAAAAATAGTAGGAAAATTACAAGTTTGTAATGGGATTCTGGTGCAGAAATCAAGGAGTTCTGTGTATTTATTTCCTCTTACAGGGAAATAAATAAACAGGAAGATACTTTATTTACAAAATAATGAGTTCTCATGGTTCCTCAGCCGTCCTCATACACATTGACTTATTCACCCTCAGTGCTGGCATGATGATTATTTCTAAAAAAAAAAAATTGACATTTCAAATGTATTGGAAATGGAAAAAAATAATGCTTGAAATGACTTGTATTTAATTTGTGTATTATATTGACATGTGTTTTATCCTCCCTCTACCCCAGTAGAAGGCAGGGACTTTCATTTTTGTCTTTGTATCTTCAGTTCCTGGCACATTGTAGTCACTTAATGTATTATTGGCAAATGAATGAATGAATGAACGAACTAATGGATGACCAGGAAGGATTTGGCAGAATTGATCTGGAAACAGATTCCCAAGAAAAGCTGATTCAACAGTTATTAACCTGTTGCCCAAAAATGTTTTCCTAATATCATTTTTCACATTCTTAGTACATTCTACTTCAACAACTAAAGTCTCCTTGATTTCATTGGTGTGAAAGTGGACTAAATAATCAGTAAGCCCTGAAACTGTATGAGTTCTCTGTGGCTAATATGGAAATATGTTTTTACATTATTTCACATGTATAATTCATTTCATATTGCTTGCCTTCTCAATGGGTAGGGGAGGAGCCCGAAGGAGGGAGAAAAATTGGATCTCAAAAGTAAAGAAAAAAATATGTGAAAAAATGCAAAAATTGTATGTTTTTTTTTTAAATTACAGAATTGTAGAACTTTAAAGTTGGTAGAGGCAATAGGGGTCATCTATCCCAATCCATACCTGAAAGGAATCCTCAATGTAATACATCTAGTACGTAGTCCTCCAGCCTCAGATTGAAGACATACGTACAATGAGGGAGAACCCTGTCCACCTTCTACCTCATTCCATTTTTGTACATCTGGAACTGGGGGTGTGTTGGGGCCAGGTCAGACCTCCAGTCAAATTGCTACATTCTTAGAGTGTACAATTACACCTTGAAATTGGCAAGTGCTAAAAATCTGGTCATCCTTTATTTTTTTTTATTTTCTATACTTAATAAATGGTTGATAATTCAAATTAAAGTTTTTCCAGAGAGCTGATTGTTGGTTGGTTGGTTGGTTGGTTGTTGTCCTTCATTCTCTAAGAGAAACAAACAATATCACTGTGTTGGAGTCAAGATACAATGTGTCCAACTATGACTGACAGACTAGGATGATCTTGGAAGGCTCTGCCATAGGTTGGGTGCAAATAGTTCGCATGACCATTTGTAGTAGATATGTCTCTAAATTTGTTCATCTAACATTTCTTTTGAGCTACTGCAGTTATACATCACTCCTAGAACACAGTGCCTTCTCTGATTATGGCAAGCCATGCTGGGTGGTCCTATGCCAGTGTCTCCCATGTCACATAATCAGTCCCAGAGTTCTTCAGAGAGACCTTGAGAGTTTCCTTGTATCACTTCATCTGGCCTCCATGTAAGTGCTTGCCTTGTGCAAGTTCTCTGTAAAATAGTCCTTTAGGCAAAAATACATTTGACATTTGAACAACATTGGCAGCCCATTGGAGTTACAATCTCTGCAGTAGAGTTTGAATGCTTGCAGATTCAATGAGCATGTCATTCTTGCCAACATCCACATCCAAGTCATTGATCATAGATCTGGAGTCCAAAGGGACTTTAGAGGTCATGTAGTCCAAATCCCTGGGGACAGCTGGATGGCACAGTGGATAAAGTGCCTGGAGTCAGGAAGACCTGAGTTCAAGTCCAGTCTCAGACACTTGTTAGTTTTGTGACACTGAGCAAGGTACTTCACTCAGTTTGCCTCAGTTTCCTCTTCTGTAAAATGAACTGGAGAAAGAAATGGCAAACCCTAATTTTTAGATGAGGAAATGGATACCTAGGGAAGGTAGGTGACTGTCCAAGTAACCCACATATTAATAATTAGAGGCAAAATTAAAAAATAAAACAGTTCAAGACCAAGCACAGATGCTTAGGGCCTTCCACTGGAGACTTCTTGCCAAGAAACATTGTGCCATTAATAGCTATTTTTTGAGGCCCGCCACTCAACCATCTCCAAAGCCATTGAATTGTATCATCCTGTCATCTACACAGTTCTGCTTTTTCTAGACAAATAGCTTGAGTTACTTTATGAAATACTTGGCTCAAATCTAGGTCAGCTATCTCTCCAGCTGATCAGCTCATTCAATCATCACATCAAAAAAGGAATAAGGTTGGTGTGGCGTGAACTGTCTTTGAAGATGTCACGCTGGTGCTTAGTAATCATCACTCCCTCTTTGAGAGGGCCGCTTTAATGTTCTAGAGTGTTCCAGGAATTGAGGTCAAGCTCACAAGCCTGGAGTTGGTAGATTATATTCTTTTTCCTCCAACTCTTTTTTTTTTTTTAACTAGTAGTTTACCTTTCTCTAGTTTTGCGCTTCCTCGTCTGTTTAGCCCAGTTTTTCTGTCCTCTCTGACAATTTTGTAATCCTATTTGCCGGAAGGAAGCAGTTCACTCAAACCAGATGACTTGAATCTGTCAACGTGATGCTCTCTTCTGATAATTGTTGATGTTCCAGTGTTTTTCATCATGCCTTTAAATTGAAATGCTTGATTCCATTTAAAAAATCAAGCCTTTAATGGGATTTCTTTAAAAAAATGGTTTTTTTTTTTGTTTTTCTCAAATAACTTATTTCTGGTAAATAAGATCTAGAAGTTATAGGTTTGCAAAGCATTTTGCATGTTAGCTCATTTTATCTTCATAACAACCTTGTGAGGTAGGGGCTAATATTATCTCCATTTTACAGATGAGGAAACTGAGGTCACAGCCTAGGGTGACACAGCTTGTAAGTGCCTGAGGCAAGATTTGAAGTCAGACCTTTTAGACTCTAAATCTAAGGCTCTATCCTTTGAGTCACCCAGTTGCCCCCAGGGACAGATCTTAATTGAAGGCCTGCTTCTAGGTGGTGCAATGGATTGGAATGAGGAAGACTCATCTTCATGAGTTCAAATCCAGTCTCAGACAGTTACCAGCTGTGTGACCCTAGGCAAATCACTTAACCCTGTCTGCCTCAGTTTCCTCATCTGTAAAATGAGGTGGAGAAGGAAATGGCAAATCACTCTGGTATCTTTGCCAAGAAAACCCAAATGGGTCATGAAGAGTCAGACACAACTGAAAACAATTGAAAAAAACAAAACTCTGACACTGACTATGGGACCCTGGACAAATAAGTTACTTGTTGCTGGTCTGCATTAGTAGAAGGAATTTCCTCTTGAGGAATTCCCTACTCTGTGGAAATCCCTGGTCTGGAACCATTACAACAAAATTATTTGGTCTTATTTTTGATGATGATAGTTCTATTATTTTTTAATCTAAAGCTTCCCTAAGATTGGGGGCCAATTTTTTAGACTCTGGTTACTAACCAGTTTAGTGTCTGGTCCAGATTAGCATAGAGTGGGGTCAAGCTATTTCTGCACATTTTGGGGGTGCCCTTCCTACAATGAAATAATACAGATATCATTTAGATAGAATTTTGAGAGGAATAGAAGATTTTATACTCTAGGTTTTCTGTAGAGTTTTTGAAAGTATTAATTATTTTCTATGCCAACAACACCCCCAAATGACCACCACCACCCCCCTGAAACCCACCTCAGATGTCACTATGGGGTTAGAGGCAACTAAAGGTTAAACGTCAGAGGAAACTACATAGTTTTTCATAATAAAACAAAGATGCCAAAGGATTCTCTGCAATAAAACTCAATTCACAGTTTGGCTACTTTAGAAAGTCTGTATTATTTCACTGTAGGAAGGGCACTGCGCCCGAAGTCAGAGGACCTGAGTCCAGCTCTCACCTCTGACATCCATTACCTGTGCGACTTTGGGGCAGTTGCTTCATCTGTATAGGCCTCAGTTTCCTCATCTGTTAGATGAGGGAGTTAGACTAGATGACTTCTAGAGGGCCTTCTACCTCTGGAGATGTGATGCTATGACTCTGTGAGCTTACTAAATTGGAGATCTGTTAATTAAGATGAAAAGAGTAGCCTACAAATGGATGGGACTTGCCTCTGTCAGCACAATGCCTGGCATATAGTAGGCACTTAATAAATGTTTATTGCTTTGTCTCTTTCAGCCTTTGTTACCTTATTGGATGGGGAACAAGCCCAAAATGCCATCCAGACATTTCACCAATATTCTCTTCGTGGGAAAGAGATAACTGTTCAGCTCCAGCCCACAGATGCTTTGCTCTGCATCACCAACCTCCCATCTTCTTTTACAATAGAAGAATTTGAAGAACTGGTCCGAACATTTGGCAATATTGAGAGGTGCTTTTTGGTCTACAATGAAATCACCGGCCATTCAAAAGGCTATGGATTTGTAGAATATATGAAAAAAGACTCTGCTGCTAAGGCTAGGTCAGAACTGTTGGGTAAACAGTTAGGAGGTTTCACACTCTTTGCACAGTGGATGGATGTGAATCAGCTGGCCACCGATCTCATTCATTCTAAGTGCCTATGCATCGATAAACTCCCCAGGGACTTCATGGACTCCCAAGAACTCTTGCAAATTTTCTCCTTTAGTCACAAGCCTGTATTTGGTCAGGTAGGTACCTTTCAAGATCCTAGGTTTCAAAGCCTTCTCAAGTATGGAGAGAAACATAACCTTGAATGACAGATGCGTGCAGGTTCAGTCACTGGAAATAACATTTGCAACTTTTCTGCTCTTTCCTGAGGCTGTGGCTGAAGACCTTTGCCTCTGCGGTATTTGAAAATGGGTTTCTTCTGCTCTTACCCACAAGAGAAAAGTGTCTTTTAAATCATTTAAATGAGCCCTCAGCAAATCTAATTAAGCAAAGGATATCAATTAAACTTCTGAAAATGAAAATGGGCAATTTCATGGAAAAATTAAACCTCCACTTCTCATTGGAGGTTTGATAAACATCTAACTTGAAAAACTCTAAAAAAGGTTTATTTTTGTCAAATTACTTATTTTTAGTAAATAAGTAGGAAATGCACATTAGATATCCTTTTTGTTAGTATTTAAGAACACCCTCACCAAGCCGTGTCAGGCTTCAAGTTGATGGCAAAACAATTAATTCTGTTTTGATGTGTGGTTTTTTAAAAATGTACCTTGTTCATAAAGATCTGTTGCCACTGGAAGGATATGTGATTTCCTCAGTGTGGGCACATGGCCAGTGAGCGACCTTCATGCTTCTTATTAGATACTAGCCTTTGAATGTTCCCATGGTTAAATTGCTTAGCTCCTGAAGCCAAATTAATGGTGAGGCCCTTTGAATTTAGCTAATCTGGTCCTTAAACAACAGATCTATACTTCTTCACTAGTCTGTAATTGAAGGCTGGTTAGCTAGGTACAATCTGCCCAATTTTGTACTCCACCTCTATAGCTTTGAGAACCAAGGGTTACCTCCACACTCCAGTGAGACATTGGAATAAGACTTTAGTAGAAGTTCGTAGGATGAAAGCAAGAAAGGCCAAAACAAATTGCCAGAATAAATTCATTTGTGATTTAACATACGTTCATCTAACAAACATTTAATAAATGTCTTTACATACTAGAATTATTTCCTTCCTTCCTTCCTTTCTCTCTTACTTCCTCTCTTTCTCCCACTGTCCTTTCGTTCTTCCCTCCCTCCATCTCTCCTTTCCTTCCTTCCTCTTTTCCCTCCCTCCTTCCTCCCTGAACTTGTAATTTCATTGAGAAATGGAAATTCCAATGAGGCAATTCCCTCTACCAATACTTAGAGTCCTGTGACTTATAGTCCTAGAGAACTACCTGGCACACTAACAGTATAAGTTATTGTCCAGAGTCCAACATCAAATATGTGTCCAAAGTGGTCCTAGAACCAAGGTCTTCTTGCCTCCATTCTCTGGCTTGTCTTTGTTTCTCCAGTGCTTGCTACATAGTAGGTGCTCAATGAATGCTTGGTGATTGGCTGATGCCATGCTCTCTGTGCAGCGGCTACACTAGAGATAATATTAACAGAAAAAATCACCACCCAGATTGATGGCCTCCTCCTCCACCTCCTTCTCTCCATGAAACCAACTGAAACAGACATAGAGAAGCATCCTGTGGGAGCCTTTGTTCTGCACAGGGGACAGGCATTCTTTCTAACCAGATTAAAATGTCGTTGTGAGAGGTTTAATAAAATAAAAATATAACAGGACATAGATTAGGCTAATCTCTTGTTGCTTTGCAGCCCGCAGAGTTTTATATACATTTGGGGTCCCCCCCTGTTTCTACTGGAGTTTGACACCCCTGATTTATGGAGTCATTTCCCCGTTATCAAAAGTTGATTTACTACATGTTTGAGTCTACCCTTTAAAGAATGGGCGTGACCAGCCTAAACCTCTTAAGATTGATGGGCAATACTTGAAATGAAGTTGAAGGTAAAAAGAAAATCTGCACTAGTCATGACCTTGACGCTATGAGTATGCTTTTAGATTAGCTAGGTACAATCTGCCCAATTTTGTACTTCACCGCTATAGCTTTGAGAACCAAGGGTTACCTCCACACTCCAGTGAGACATTGGAATAAGACTTTACCCAGGGCTACCAGACACCCAGTGTCTGAGGCAGGATTCAAATTCAGGTCTTCCTGACTCCAAACCCTGTACTCTACCTGTTGGACCACCTGACTGCCTATGTGTATCCTCTCCCTACAGCAAAGTCCCAGAGTTAGAAGGAGCCTCCTCCACTGTACACATACAGAATAATAAATTGTTATCTAGCCCATCTCTCAAATGGAATTATATTTGTAAGTGCTTAGCACCATGCCTTGTCACCAAGAAGGCACTTAATATGTACTTATTCTTTTCCTTTTTCCCTTTGCTTGTAGACCTCCAATGATGGTGGAACCATTCCATCTTGGAAATAAATAGTCATTAGGGACAATTTCTTTACTACCAATCTATATTTTCCTCTTTGTATCCTCCATCTCTCATTCCTCAGTCTTCCTGATAAAATGGAAACCTCCCACATCTTCTCCCTTTATACAATTCTTGTCTTTTCTTTAAAGACTACATTGTGTATCCACAGCAATATGTTGGAGCCTTCTTTTTGTTTTTGTATCCTGGTGGTACCTATTTGTCACTCTTCTGGGCTCTGCTTTCTCCCTTTCTCCAGAGGGTATCTCCCACTTTGGTCACAGACAGCCTTTAAAATGACTCACTTGCAATGTGTTACCCACAATACCTTGCACAGTGGATCATCATCAAAACCCACAATCACTTGGTCCTTTAAAAATGTAAGAGTTCCTTTTAAACCAGGCAAATTTTGCAAGCAAATATTTCAAAGCAATTCCCAGTTACTTCTTTGCAAATGAAATGTGTATTGCATCAGGTGGCACAGGACGAAGGGAACTATGCAGGCGGGTTTGCAGTCCTCGAATATGACACTGCAGAGCACGCTGAGGATGTTCAGCAGGTGGCTGATGGGATGATGATCAAGGGAAACCAAATCCAGGTGTCCTTCTGTGCCCCTGGAGTATCTGGACGAAGTACTTTAGCAGCTCTGATCGCTGCACAAAGAATGGTAAGGAATGTTGCCTTTGAAAGTGCCAAAACGTTCTTGGAAATGAAACCTCTGCTTCTTGCAGATCACAATGGAGGTAATTGAGTGTTTGTCTCAGTTTCCTCCATCCAAAGTAATTGATTGTCATGTCTAATGTCTTCTCATTCATTTATTCTACCTGATTGAACAACGGCAATAATAGTAATAGTTATGTGGCACTTTAAGGTTTGCAAAGGGCTTTATATGGAGTATAAAGTGACAATGCTGGGAGGCAGATGCTATTGTTATGCCTGTTTTACAGGTGTGCAAATTGAGACTGAGAAAAGTTAAATGACTTACCCAGAATCATATAGTTAGGAAGTGTCTGAGGCAGGATTCAAACTCAAATCTTCTGACTCCAAACCCAGCACTGTCCACCATGACAAGCTGCCTCTCTAATTTGTCTTCTGTCACAAAGTTTAGAAGAAGTGTTTTAGGGGTGGATGTGGGCAGTAAGTAATTAACTAAATGACAGTTTCTTAAATCAAGCTAGCAATCGTTGCAGAGCAAAGAAGATATTGTTTAATTGCTCTACTTCACCTCCTGGCAGGATTCTGGCACACATGATTAAAGGGATGGTTTGTGAGCATTTAGAAAGGGAGGCAGTGATCAGAGACAGCCAAAGTTCCTTCATCAAGAGCAAGTCACTTTTCATTTTAAGGTCAAGGGAAATGCTAGTGTCTTCACCAAGGTATTTGACAGTCTCTCCTGGACTGCTCAGTTAAACATGCAGATGCACAGGAAGATATATTTGGATCTGGCTGAAGGACCAGGATTAGAGAGAGGCTGGCCATTCATGGGTCATTTTCCATCTGGAGTCCAGGCTTGACCACAACCAGAATACTTACAATGTTTTGGTCAAGACCCATCTTGTTAGGAAAGGCTTGGTGAAGCCCAGAGGAGGGCAACTGGGTGATGAAGTTGCTCTAGTTTATGCAGTATGGGAGGCTAATAAAGGAATGAAGTCTGTTCAACCCAGAGAAGAGAAAACTTGAGGTGAGAGAAGCCATGACAGCTGTCTTCAGTTACATGATAAGATGTCCTCTGGAAGAGGGATTAGACATTTGCTGCTTGGCCCCATAGGCCAGAACCAGGAACAGTGGGTGGATGTTGTAAAGAGATGAAGTTAGCTTGATGCAATGAAAAACTTCCTTAAGCTCCAAACTGTCCCAAAGTGCCTAGAAAGGTGTTCCCCCTTCCTGGAGTCTTAAATCAGTCTGCAGTCATTGAGGATACTGTAGTGAGAATTCTTGTTCAGAGACAGTGTAGACAAGATGACCACCAAGGTTCCTCCCTCCTCACTTGGAGGGACTGAAATTCTGGGACCTCAAAAGCTGTCTCCTTATTGAAAGGATTTTCCTATCATGTTGGAGAGGTCTGCTTCTAATAGCACATTCCAATTTCTTCTATGCCTCTGCCATTTTAACATTTATTAGTTTTATGATGAGAATCTATCTATTGAATTGATGCCGCAAAAACTTCTTTGTATGTTCTTGGCCCATCTTGGGATAGTCTTGAAATGATACATAGTAGGAGGTCCCATAGAATCATAATTCAAAAAATATTGATATTTTTAAATTGGGGTTGAATTTTATAGTCAGTGAATACCATAAAGGAGCCAGTTTTGAATGTAAATATGGACAATTTGATTTGTAAATTTAGCCATATGGTTATTCCCCAAACAAGGATTAAACAAATGGTGTCTTTTGCATTTATCTTGGTTCTAATGTTGGTTATTTCTGTGTTCATTTAAGATGCGCAATAATCGAAAGGGTTTACTTCCAGAGCCAAATCCAGTCCAGATCATGAAGAGTTTAAACAACCCTGCCATGTTGCAGATTTTGCTGCAACCACAGTTACATGGACATGCTGGTAAGCCAGGTGGGCGTAGCTGTTAAAATCCATTGTATTCCAAATTCAGAAGTTAGTGTTAACTTTAGTACTCTGATGAGAAAAACACATTTGTAACCTGTGTTTAAAACAACATTAAAAATAAGTAAATATTAGAAATCTTTAAGTAATAGAGAATCATACAGAATCTCAAAATTCTCAACTGGAAGGGACCTCAGTGGCCATGCAGGCCAAAGTGTACACACTTAAGAGTCTTTAGTCTTTCACCCTTTGCTTGAAGATCACCCTTGGTGAAGAGTGTCCTCCCCCTCTCATGGCCCCTCATGCAATTTTGGACCATTTCAATCGTTAAGGAGTCTTTCCAGACATGAAGCCGAATTTTGCCTCTTTGTAGCTTATACACATTGATCCTTGGCCATTTGGGGTCAAGTAGAGAAACCCTCTTCCTTTTTCCACATACCATCCCTTCAAATACTCTGAGATTCTGCTTTCTCTGAGTCTTCCTCTCACCAGACTAAACACCCCCTCCTTTCTCTGATTCTCATAAGGCATAAACTGTAGGCCCTGCACTGTCCTGGATCCTCTGGATCCTCTTCAACTTCTTAGTGTCTAAGATGTGGCCTGGAAAGTTGACACTGTCATCCCCCAGATGTGGTTCAATTAGGCAAAGGTTTAAGTGCATGATCACTTCACCAGTCCTAAATAACTGCCATCCTTCCTAGTCACCACCCTCTTTCACAGAACATTGACACTGGCTCCTCAGGCACAGCTATCAATGCAGTCTGTATTTTTCACTAGCTATTTGTAGCACTTTTTGCTACATTAGCATAAGTATTCACTCAGGTAGATGGCTTAGAAATGCAAATAGATATATAGATTTATAAAATAATTCATAGATCTATAGCATTATTAAATGTTTACCATATGCCAGGCATTGTGCTCATCACTGGGGATAAAATATAAGGAAGTCGGACACTTCCTCTCCTTAAGAAGCTCACATGGTAGTGGAGAAAGATTTCCCACATAAATGGGACTAGGCAAGTGGGGGATGGCAGGAATGGGAATGGAAGGGTATCTGTCAGAGGCAAAGCAGCAAGAGGGAAGCAGGAGGAGGAGTCTGATGAGTCCAGGTGGGAGGTGAAGCATGGCTGTGCTCTTTCTCAAAATGGTGGTTGAGCTTGAAGTTCACTGAGAAACCCAGAATTTTTTCAGATGACGGATTGTCTAATCGGGCCACTCCTATCTTATATTTATGAAGTTGGGTTTTAGAACCCAAGTGTGAGACTTTATAGTTGTCAGAATTTAACCTATTGGATTAAGCACACTGCTATAACTCATCAGGATCTCTTTGAGTCTTCACTCAGTTGTGTAGAGTGTTGGTTGGTAGTTCTCCCTCCCAACTTTGGGTCATCAGTGTATTTGTTACACATGCCTATATCCAAGATCATGATGAAACTATTAAACCCACCAGGCCAAATCCAGATCTCTGAGGGTGCTACACTGGGGGCCTCTTTCCAAATAAAACCAGGACTGTTCATGACTCCTCCTTGGATACCATCCATTTATAGTCTAATCAACCTAAATGATCATCCAGCCCTTATCTTTTCCCCAGCAACATGAGAGACTTTTATTGAATGCTTTGCTAAAATTTAGATAAACTATAGCATTCCCTTTACCTACTAGCTTAATAACCCCATTAAAAAAGAAAATGAGGTTAGACTGGATTTACCTATTCACACTGAAGCCATGTTGGCTTTTCATAGTCATCGTTTCCTTTGCTAAGTGAGTACTGACTGTTCTGTTAGTAATATGGTCTAGCTGTTGGCCAAGAATTGACATCAAGCTCACTGGCCTTAAGGGATCCTTAAGGGATTTGCCTTTCCCAGTCCTCTGACACCTCCTCTTCCATGCTCTGTGGAGCTCAAGGGCTCAGCCATCACACCTGCCACTGCTTTCAGCCCTTGAGTTTATAGTTGATCTGATACATATGACACTTTTGCAGGGCAGTTGGTGCTTTCTTATCTCCTTCCTTTGGTGGGCATCAGTGCCTAGCTTATACCTTGTCTTGCCCAGAACCAGGCTCCCATGAAGCTTCCTGGTCATCTGATGCCCCACCTCATTTCTAGCTCTAACTTGAACGTTGACTTCCCCTATTCAAATAGAAGCACCTTGAGGACAGGGGCTCTTGATTTCACTTTTCTATTTGCATTCCCTAGTGACTGGTACACTTCTTGGCACTTAATAAATGCTTATTTTTTTAAAAATTTATTCATTCACTAAATTTTGTTCCATTTCTTCCTTTGCCTTCCTTTCCTTTGCCTCCTTGGCAGAGGAGATCAGAATTAGACAGCCAGTGGTCATCATTGTCCTTTCCATAATGAACAACCTATCATCCTCTGATTTTCCTCTGTCCCTCTATTACTTTCTTCATCAACTTCTGCTCATTCTGACCTTTATCACTCTTAACGTTTTCCTTACAGGACCATGCCACACTTTCATATTTATCCTTTCCCCCTCTCCTTTGCTTCCACAGTCCTTTTATATGTGTCTTTTTTTGTTTATCTGAGTTGATTCTCTCTGACAAACAGATGGGCAAGATGGTGCCATGATGCTTTGAAGGGGTCCAAACAGGGGTGCACTTCCTGGAGTGTGGAGGTGGAGGTTTTTTTGCATTTAATAAATATCAAGCCATACGGATAATTCTTCTGGTCAGTATGTCTTCCTTCAGTGACAATGATTAACAGAACAGTGTTACTCATTTACCTCAACAAAGGTCATGGTTTGGCTACGCCTTTTCTTTGTGAAGTTGCAGGTCTGCTTCCTTTCTGCTTCCTTTACTTTCATAAAAAGGCATTCTGTCAAAAACAATCAAGGCAGCGTTGCTTTCTAACAGCACTATTCATTCCTTTAATAAACACATCATTGCCTTCATATATGGCTAGTCATCCACTAAGGAACTATTTGTTCTGAAAGTTTGTATGTTGTCAGTTGTCTTGAATGTGGAATGCATTTTCCTCTTCAGTCATTGTTATAGATAGTGGGTACGTAGTTTCCCAGGCTGACTTTCAAAAGCCTGTTTAACCCCTTATGCAGCTCAAGTGAGATTTGTGCCACTAATGCTCTGTAAGCAAACATAAAGTAAAATAGTGTTTCTAGAGGAAAATACATGTATGTTCTGACTCTGGATGTTAGGAAAACATCTCCCTCCACTGTAGAGGGAATAGAAATTTCCTCTCCCCTCATCTACTCCACTAGCTCCGTGGGAGAGCACGAGCTCCCTTTGATCCCTGGCCATGAGTGTAATGAGCATTTTGAAGAACACAACTTTGCATGACTAAGGAGAAGGAGAAGGAAGGGATCTATGAATGATGTGAGAACCAGGGTTGGGGGCTCTAGGGAATTGTGGGTGAGGAGATGTTTGTGTGTGTGTGTATGTGTGTGTGTGTGTGTGTGTGTGTGTGTGTGTGTGTGTGTGTAGAAAAAAAGATAATTTTCAGAAGCAAGAGGCATTTGCCTCTGGGAAATTCAGGAAAGACTATCTAAGAGGCATTGTATGAATGAATGAATGAATGAATGAATGAATGAATGAATGAATGAATGCATTTATTAAATGATTAACATGTGCCAAGCTTGAGATGAGGTGAGATGACAATTAGGCATGGAAGCAGTCAATCAATCAAGCCAGGTACTGGGCCAGGCACCAGTGACACAGACAAGAACGTGCCATTGCCGCCACTAGAAGGCATCCCATCGGGAGCTAAAACGTGTGTATCTGAGTCTGTGAAAGTGAAATACATAAAAGTGATTGATAAAAATAAAAACTTCACTGGGGGGTCCTCGGCTCCAGTGACTCTGGGAATGAATCTCTTTAGCGTATAAGGGATTTTCTGTATTGGTCTGAATATGGGCTAGACCTTCTCCGCAAATCTAACTTTAATGAAACCTTAGTGCAGACCATCATCATGGCTCCCAAAGATATGATTAAATCTGTAATGGTCTCAAACTTGTGTGAGTGGCAGCACCAGCTGCCCCAACGACCCACAGAGCCATACCTCTGCAGCAGATGCAAGCTAATTCCCACTTTGATCAGAGCCCCCGTTGCTACCCTCTTCCCTCAGAGATTACCTTCTACTTCCACTTTATGTATCTTGAATGTGCATTTTTTGCATAGTCTCTCCTATTGGGATGTAAGCTCCTTGAGGACATTGACAGTTTTTGCCTTTCTTTGTGTCCTGCTCTCCCACAGAGCTAGTGGAGTAGATGAGGGGAGAGGAAATTTCTATTCCCTCTACAGTGGAGGGAGATGTTTTCCTAACATCCAGAGTCAGAACATACATGTATTTTCCTCTAGAAACACTATTTTACTTTATGTTTGCTTACAGAGCATTAGTGGCACAAATCTCACTTGAGCTGCATAAGGGGTTAAACAGGCTTTTGAAAACTACATACCCACTATCTATAACAATGACTGAAGAGGAAAATGCATTCCACGTTCAAGCTTATAAATGCTGACTGATGGACCCACTGATTGGGACCTCACTGCAAAGCCCATTAGCTCTCCTTTCTGCCCCATAGGATGTGAGAGGTTAGAGGGAACCACTGGAGGTAAGATATGGGAAAAGAGGACACTTATGAGTAACTCCCTCTTCAGTTGGCTTATCCTTTGTCCTGGGACCAGGAATCTGCATCCTACCTTTACAGAGTTTCTACTCTACCTCCACAAGCAGTCAGTGGGGCTCAGCATCATGGAGGGAAAAATCAGAGAGAAGCTGGAGGCAGGGATGATACATGCCACAGCATGATGGGATTTGTCAACCTTTATAAGAGAGTCAAGGACTGAGCTAAGAAAAAAAGGAGGTGGGGGTAGGAAGAGAGTGAAAGGAAGGGAGAGGGGAGTGGGGGGACCCATTTCCTCAGCCACAGCAAGTCTGCCTTCCCCCCTTTGCCCTTTTGAGCCTCTCCACTTGGCTGGGCTCCCTGGAGCCTGCTTGGATGGCTTACCTTTGCATGTGACTGAAGCTTAAAATAGAAGCTATCTTCCAAATAGGTTATTCTTTAAAACACAGTGATGTTGTATTACGGTTTTTCAGTGTGTGTCTGTGTTTTTCCTTTCTAAGAATGCCTGTTTCAATATATTGTGAATTCTCAGAGAACTGTCCCAAATTCTGATATGCTGACTCTCTGGACTCCCCACTTATACACACACACACACACACACACACACACACACCCGCACGCACGCACGCACGCACGCACACACACACGCACACACCTTTGCTTTTTACTGTTACAGAGGGAGTTAAATTATCCCTGACCTCTGGGAGTGAGCACCCAATGGGGCCCAGTCAGGATTGGTCCCAATCCTGCCTTTCCAGCCATATCTGGATGTCCAACTCATCTCCTTCCCTCGCTCCTGCTTCTCCTTACATCTCCCCATTTCTATTACTGACTCCTTGACTGTTCCTGAGGCTAGAAAGCTAGGGATTCTGTTTGATCCTTGCACTCCCCAAATACACTCATTAACCTTACCAAGTCTGGTCATTTTTACTTACAGAGGGAATTCTTTCATCCTCAGTCCATCCATCAGTGCCAAGGTTCAGCTTGGTAACTCTTGTAATAACTTCCTTGATAGATTTCCAGCCCTAATCCATGACACGCTGATGTCAGTTTAATCTTTCTAAAGCATTGCTTTGGTGTGGGCTTCAGTCTCTCTGTCTGTGAAATGGGGGACTGAACTAGTTAGCACTGTGGTCTCTTCTAGGTAGCAGTACTCTGATGGCCCAGTTATTTGTGCAGTTTCCATGGATACAGGAGTTGAGGTGGATCTCTGAATCTTTCATAGTTCCTTGTACATAATAAATATGTTGTAGCGATACCTTAGGGGTCAAAAGATATATTAGCATAGAAGCAGTGTGGGGTAATAAGATGAACCCCAATTTGGAGTCAGAGGACTTGGAATCAAATCCCAGCTGTGGTTCTTACCCTCTATGGGACCCAGAAGCAGAATCCCCAAGCTGAATTTCTTCATCTCTTAAAAGAGGGAGGTCTGTTGTGTCCAACTACACATGGCCTGACAGTAGCTCCCTTGCCAAGGATGTTCAGTTCTCCCTGTATTTTCTCCCAGGTGTTTTGCTCATATTAAGACCATTGCTGGCTGTCATTTCGTGGTTCAGACTCTTTGCTTCCTTAAAGTCACCCCTGACTCTGTCCTGTAGAGTGTGTGCCTATGCTGATGCCTCCTTACCAGTCCAGTTTTGTCTCATGACTTTTCTCCACATACTTGGTGCTCCAGTCAAACTGAATGACTTGCCATCCCCTTAACCTTCCAACCTCTGTGCCACGCCAGGCTCTGTACTTGGGATGCCCATCTCCCTTCTGGAGTGATTCTGTAAAGACCATCTTCAGTGATTCCTCCTCCAAGACCACAGCTGTACACCTCAGCCCTCTCTCTTTGCCCCTTATCTCTGATACCCTTATGGATCATTTTGGATTATACTTATTTTTGTATGGATCATGTCCCCCTCTTAAATCATGAGCTCAGTAACTTCAGGAACCTTTGTTCATTTAACTCTGGAATTTTCTCAGTGTTTTCAAATAGTGATCAGCACATGGTAAGTCCTTCATGTTTATTGGATTGGATTGAATTGAGTTTAGTGTTTTGAGAGGAGGGTGGATCATAGCATCCCAAAATTGAAAGGGACCTCAAGTGGTCATAGGATCATAGATTTAGAGCCAGAAGGGGCATTAGAAGTCATTATGTCCAACCCTGTTATTTTATAGATGAGAAAACTTGAGGCCCAGGGAGATTGGGCCTTCCTAAGATCACCTAGCTAGTAAGTGTCTGAGGTAGCATTTGAACTCAGGTCTTCCTGATTCCAGATGAAGTTTTTGGTGAACTCTGCATCTTCTCCAACCCATACTTGGAGCAATCTCTTCCTTAAAATCCCCAACAAGTCCAGCCTCTCCATCCAGCCCCCAGTACTGGAGTTCCCATTGTCTCCTGACCAGCACCTGTAAAGTGTTTTCTTATTTCAGACTGAAATCTGCCTCTTGGCAACTTCCCGGTCTTGTTCTGCCCTTTGACTAATCCCTTTTCTTCATGGTAGGATTCCAGGTAGCTGAAGATCATATAATGGGTTGCCCACTCTGCCATGTTTTCTTCTCTCCAGGCCTCTGTCACCTGTAGGGTGCCTGCATTTTCTCTGCTCATCTATCAACATTTTTATGCTTGAACTTTTTCTTGTTCAGCCCTTTGGGATGTGTCTGACTCTTTGTGACTCCTTTTGAGGTTTACAGCAGAAGTACTGGAGTGATTCTCCATTTCCTTCTCCAGCTCATTTCAGAAATGAGGAAACTGGGGCAAACAGAGTTAAGTAACTTGCCCAGGGTCACATAACTAGTAAATGTCTGAGGCTGGATTTGAACTCAGGTCTTCCTGCCTCCAGGCCAGGTGCTCCACTAGCACTGAACCACCTGAATGCCCCATCCTTCACCCGGCCTGTGGTTTGAATGGTAAGCAAATCAAATTCTGTTCATGTTCAATACATGTCCTGCCACATACTTGCTTTGGGGGAGGCCCCTGTAGCTCTCTGGATGCCACCTTCCTCTTCTGTAAGTTGGGAGAGTTAGACTAGGTGTTCACTGGCTCTTTCCAGCTCTAATAGGCTAACTTGAGTTAGGAAACTGAAAGAATATCAATATATTCCACCTCTGACACCAGCAAGGTGACCTTGGACAAGTCATTTAATTTTGGGGGGCCTCTGTTTCCTTATTTGTAAAATCAAGGGGAATGGTCTCATCTCTAAAGTCTCTCCCACTCCTAAATTATGAGGACATGCCCATTCTTTGCCAGTTTAGGATTCTTGTGGCCCTTTTTGCACATGTCTTGTGAGAGTTTTCACCATTTCATGGAATTGAAATTTCCCTTTTTCTTCCAGCGGTTCTTGGAGCCCCTGCCAGTTTACCTCATCTGGTGAACCCATCCATCACCCCTGCATTTTTGCAGTTGAATAAAATACACCAGGTATGGTCTAGACCTGTGATCTCCTCAGTCCAGAGAATGCTGGGGGTTTCAGCTCCTCTCCCCTATCCTGTTTGACAAAGTCTGGGTAACGGGGTTACAGAAATTTGCCTGGGCACCAATGAGTTAAGTGTCACCCAGTCAGCATTTGGCCAAGGTGAGACCTGATGCCAAGTCTCCTGATTTCAGCTCTCCTTCACATTCTGACCTGGCACATCAGGTGTATCACAACTAAATAGCATCAGATTTTCTAATTTGAGAAAGTTTTTATTTGTCATTAGCTTCTAAAGTACGCAAGATCTTTCAACTGTATAGTAATGAAAAGTAAAATTATTTTTAAGGCACATAGCTTAGGTTATGATATACTTCTTCATTGCTATAAAATATGAAACAGTCTATTGGTAAGAAAACCTATGGCTTCTACTTTGGCTCTGGGAAAGAAGGTAGGTAGGCCAGCCAGTTCAGAATGTTGCCTATTTCCATCTAGACTTTAATGGCAAATGTGTTACTGTTCAAGAGTGTCAGAAGGCATGATAATGTGATAGAATTCTTAAAATTGGGACAGTCACAGGGGCAAAAATAATCCTAACTTGCAATGCAGCAAACACATCTCTTGCCTTTATTCCTGAGAAGTATAGATTTTAAACTCCAGGATGGGCCACACAGCATGCTGGGGCCTTTCGTTCCTTAGTGGACCCAGGAAGGTTTCCCTGCCATCACATCGGCCTGATGGTATCATTTCTGTTCCTCCTCAGAGCCATTCTGATGAAGATCAGAACTTCAGTCCTTGGTTAATTTGAAGTTGAACTGTAATTTCAGTTAGAAGGCCAGTGAAAAGGTTGATTGATATCCGAGTGCCCTCTCTACTAGACAGAATAACTCGGCACTTTCTACATCTGGCCATCAAAAGATTGCCTATTGGATAAACCTCTTCTACCGCCATCATAGTGATAGGGACTGGCCCAGTGATTTTCTTTGATATGGGGAACTCCCAAGTGAGGAAATTCCCTCTTCTAATTCAAGTTGGCATTTTCTCTGCAGTTCGTAGTTTTAGAAAGATGCCTAGAGCCCTCAGAGGTTAAGTAACTTGCTTAGGGTCATCTAGGCATCTAGTAAGTCCAACCTGGATTTCAGCTCAATTCTCTCTGACTCCAGACCCAGCTGTTTATTCACCGTGGTACCCGGGTTTGTTTTTGTACACTATTTCCCCTTCACTAAACTTTTTCTAAAATCATGGCTATGCAATCAATCAATAAGCATATTATTAAGTAACTATTGTGTGATAGGCATTGTGCTAACTAAGCATACGTTGAAATGTGCTAGATGTGGTCAAGGCTCCATGTTGTCCATGGATGCTAGGATTAGTTTTACCCTTTCTGATGTTGGGTCTCCCAAAGTTTTTTAAAAAGTTAAAGAAAAAAAGAAAAACAAGAACTAGTTCTCATGCTGATGAGTAAGCCCTTTCTTGAACTCATTTTCTGAGCTAGAAGGCTGTTAATGCCTTTAAGAATATGGTGAACATTTTAACAACTGGAAAACTCGTGAAAATGCTACCCAAGCATTGGAGATGAGTTTCATGAATTCATTTTAATTAGCTCCTAACATCTATCCCATTAAATACGTGTTTGTGCTGAATGTAGATAAGTTATCTTTAATACAGATTGCATTTAATGCAGTTACTGGTTTGTTTTGTTTTTGTTTTTTTTTTTTTACAAATATTTACAAATTTTACAAATATTTACAAATATTATTGGCTTTTAATACCATTCACAAGATAATGTGCTTATGATTGTCTGGACTTGGTTATAACATGGAATGAGTCATGTGAGATCAGATCTAGATAGATGTGTATGGACCCTAGGACAATCCTTTTATTAGGGATGTATCCAGGAGTCCAGTAGGTAGTGAGCAGTCTATATTCTATATGGGAAAAGTTTGGTATCGTGTGAGCACCCTCTCCCCCAGAATCATCGTGTTTATTTATCTCACCTCTATACCCATCTCCCTTAAAAGAGAAAGTCTGGGGCATCAGGAATACCACTGCGTTTTGTGTGCTCCTTGAGCTCTTCTCCTTTCTTTCCTCATGCATCTGTTTTGAAATGACAATAAATAAAATAATAATAGTAAGAGGTACAAGAGTTTGGATATTTTGAGGAAAGTGTACTTTCATATAAATAAATCACTGATCTGAGTTGAAAAGGAAAGACATCGGAATGCATGGTGGTAACTAGAACTTGGTTATTTTGGTGTCTTGGTGAACATCATACATTGTGAGAGGATTTTTTGTTCAGCTGTCTTTTTTTCCCCATCATTTTTTAGCAGAATTCAGTTATGAGCAATACCTCTCGTTTATTGCTTCAGAATCTTTCTTACTTACAACTGGCCCAGCAACAGCTAATGAAGATCGAGAATATTCATACAAACAGTGTAAGTGTAATACTTAATCAAACAGTTCTGTTCAGCAGACTTTGCCCTTTTTCCTCCTCACTAGGGTTTTCCAGTCATAACTATAGCAGAGGTCACTCACAGTCCCCATCTCACTGCTCTATTTCTGTCCTGGGCTGGTTTCCCTCCCTTAGGCACCCTGATTTCCCCCTTTCACCCCACTCTGCAGTGCTCAACGTCATGGCACCATACTCAGAACTCCCAGACTGAACCACCAGCTGTAGCCTCCCCAGTAACCAGAATTCCAGACATATGACACCCCCTAGCCCAGCAGGGTACTATTTTTTTTTTTACCAGATTTGGAATTGCTGTGAGAAGAAGTATTTAAATGCTTTTTCTTTTCTGTAGAAACCTGGATTACTGGGTGAACCCCCAGCTATGGTTCTTCAGACGGCACTAGGAGCTGGGGCAGTACCGTGCCTGAAGTCAGAGCTGGGGCACCGGGGAGAAGAACATAAAAGTAAATGGGTCTCTTTCCCTACTTCCATGTAGGTTTGTTTTTCCTGGGAAGTCAGGTGGGCAATGTGAAGATCCTTAGTTTCTCTTCCTTTAAGTCAGCTAGGTGGGTAAAGCACTGTAGAGTCAGGAAGCTTGAGATCAATCCTGTCTCAGACACTTCCTAGTTATATGACCATGGACAAGTCACTTAAACTCTAAGCCTCAGTTTTCTCATCTGTAAAATGGGGAATAGTAATACCCCCTACTTCAAAGGGTTGTCATGAGGCTCAGATGTGTTTTGTAAACTTTAGAAAGCCATATAAATGCCATCTGTGATCTGATTTTAAGGGAACACCAAACCCTAAAATTCCTTACATTAAAAAAACGTAGTGAGTTCTGTGTTGGGGCAGGGGATTGATGGCTGAAGCGTTGATGATTTTTGAGGGTAGATATTTCCATGACAGGCAGTGTGATGATGCCTCAACGTCACATCCAGGCTGTGTGAAAAGTCACTGAGTCACTTAGACAACTCTCCAGAATGCTGAGTCTGCAGAATAGTTGCAAATCTGCCTTGATCAAAGAGTCTTCCCACTGGGAGCTCCTGGACATCCATAAAATCATGGATTCATGATTGCAACCTTTCCAGCTAATTCCACCAGCTAATTTTGAGACCCCAGGATCATCCCCCTGACATAATGTAACATCAGAGGAAGAGGATGATTGACCATGTCCCTGCTGGATAACACCCCCTAACTGCCCCACAGACATCTCACACTGGCCATGTCCAAAGCTAGACTTCATTCACTTTTCCCCAAAACTTCCCCCCTGAATCTCCTTCTCTCTGCCAAGGATACCATCTTTCTTCCTGTCGTTGGATTCATAACTTAGAAGGCAGATCTTGCCTAGCTTTTTTGTTGAACTCTCTCCTTCTCCAGAACATTCTGTCCCCTGCCTGTGGCCTTTGCCATACCCAGAATGCCATTTCTACTCTCCTGCCTCTTGAAATCCCGAGCTTTTGTCTCTTCTCAGATGCCACTTCCTTAACCATCCTTGGGATCCTCTCAATGTTACTGTCCTTCCCCAAAAAAGACTCTTTTTGCCCCAATGGGTCTTCGATGTGATTGGTTTCAATAACAATGACAAAAAATAACAATGGTGATGACCACGATGATGATGATGGTAGCCAGCATTTATATAGCGCTTTAAGATTTGCAAAATGCTTTGTGAGTTTCTCATTTGGTTCGCACAGTACCCTGGGAGGAAGGTGCTGCCATTACCCCCCATTATTACAGTTGAGGGGAATTGAGGTAGAAAGAGGTTAAATGACTTCCCCAGCATCACGCAGCTAGTGAGTTTCTGGGGCTGGGTGTGAACACCTGCTGCATGACTCATTGGTATCTTCCCCTCAGTTCCCCACAAGGGAATGTGTGCGGTGGCCTTGGTCATCTGCAGCTGAAATCACAGGGATAGCGGCACAGCAGCTGGATCTTTGCCCAGTAGTCCTCAGACTCACTCTTTGTATACTTTCTCTCTAGTTTTACTTATTTTTTTTTTTTTACTAAAGTATGTACACATTGATTCCCCCAATAGAATGTAAGCACTTTGAGGACCAAGATTGGTTCATCTTGGTTTTTTTCCCCCTAGCACTTAACACAGTCCTAGGTACATAGTAGGTATTTAATACATGCTTAAGGAAAGATAGAAAATAGATGAAAAGAAGGAAGAAGGAAAAGAGGAGAGAGAAAGGGGGAGAGGGAGGAAAGAATGAAGGATGGCAAAAAGGAAGGAAGAGAGAGGAAAGGAGGAAGAAAGAAAGGAAATAAAGGAAGAGAAGGTGATAGAAAGAGGAGGAAGGAAAGAGGAAGGGAAGGAAAGAAATAGATTATTCTATAATATTTATACAAGATGAATTTGAAGGGCTTCTTTCATAACTTAATAGCGCCAAAAATTCTCCATCTTGCTAAGTATTTCTGGGAAAAGATTTTCCATTTCTCATGGATCTTATCTCCTAACCCAACTGCTCTTTTGCCTTGGTACAGCAGGAGCAGGGATCTTATCCTTCTTTCCAAATCAGCACGTGGCTGGCCAAGGTGGGCCAGGGTCAAGTACTCCTCAGGACAAACCATCAGCCACATTGGGATCACCAGAAGGAACTGTCTCAGGGCCACAGACTTATCTTCCAGGCTTTACAAATCCTGCTTCTGGAGGCTTGGGGACAGGTCAGCCCAGGCAACAAAACCAGTCCAAAAGCACTGAAGCAAGTTCAGGGGTAAGGAGACGGGAGGCATATGGAGAGAGAAAAAAAATGTGTTTTCCTCTTAATTTTATGTTACATGAAATTATTAACAGTATATTGCCTTTTTTCTTAGTTTAAGCTGGAATGATTTATTTAAAAAATCTTCAATAATGTGAATTTCAATAGAAGTAATAATATATTTAAACTCTCAAAAGGAAAAACAGTAAATATGTAAGTGCACTATACTGCACCCAAAAAATATTAGTAACAGTAGCTAATGTTTGTTTTTTTTATATTGTAAACTATATTTATTTCTGGGACTCCCCTGGGAATTCTTATTTTTTTTTTAATTTTTTAATTTTATTTATTTATAAATGTTCTACAATCACTTCCTTAAAATTAAGATTTTATCCCCCCACACCTACCCCCCTACCCCCATCCCCTCCCCATGACAGCCTACAATTCTGTATAGGTTCAACATATACTTTCCTATTGAGCA
>CM053770.1:684504049-684549102 GCA_028658325.1 Potorous gilbertii
GGTGGAGCTGTAAGATCATCCAACCATTCTGGAGAATGGTTTGAAACTATGCCCAAAGGGCTACAAAAATGTGCATACCCTTTGACCCAGAAATATCACTACTAGGACTGTATCCCCAAGAGATTATAAAAATGGGAAAGGGACCCACATGTACAAAAATATTTATAGCAGCACTCTTTGTGGTAGCCAAGAACTGGAAATCAAGGAGATGCCCATCAATTGGGGAATGACTTAATAAATTATGGTATATGAATATAATGGAGTACTATTGCGCCATAAGCTAATGTTGACATTGCACTTTAAGCTTTGCAAAACACATGACCTTATTTGTGAGGAAAGTGATGTTATTGTTCCCATTATGCAGATAGGGAAACTGAGGCTGCCAGTTGCTCTATGAACCCACTTACCTTTACCTTCTCTGTCCAGAATGATCTTCCCATTCATATTATCTTTCCCTACTAGGATGTTAGCTTCACGAGAGGAGAAATTATCTTGCATTTTGTATTTGTAACACTTAGCTTGGTAGGGTACCTGGCACACCTACTTAAGAAATGCTTTTTTCTTTTTTTAAAAAAAAATTTATTAAGTGCCATATCCAGAGCAATAGAGCCACTGAGTGTCTGAAAGGAGAGTCAGTCTCTGGTCTTCCTGACTCCAAGCTCTGTCCTCTATCCCTTACTCCTTCTCAGAGTTCAGAACAACCTATTTATTAAGATGTTAGAAGAAAATCTCTACTTTGAAAGAAAAATTCTCTTCCTTCAAACAGAAATCACTTTTAAAAGTATATGTATATTGTGTGTATCTATGCATACATGCATATATATGTAAACATGAACAGGAATCACTTTACACATGTATATGTATATAAAATCTATAAATAGGAATTGCTTTTAAAAGTATACATATGTATGTATATGCATATATATATATATATATATATGAATCACATTTTAAGTATATATATAATGTACACTTAAATATATATTTTATATAAGTATTGTATATAAAATGTATAAATAGGAATTGCTTTTAAAAGTATACATATGTGTGTATATGTATATATGTATATATAGGAATCACATTTTAAGTATATATATAATGTATACTTAAATATATATTTTATATAAGTATATATGTGCATACATAACATAAATAGGAATCACTTTTAAAAGTATATATTGTATATATGTATGTATTATATGTACACTTTTACTATATAATATGTACATAGATACACATTTTTAAAAGTGACTCCTATTTTCAATAATTGTATTTTTCTTTCAAAATGGAAATTCCCCCCCCAACATCTTAATAAATAGGTATGTTTTGAACCTACAAGATGGAATCAGGAAGTTCAGAGATTGAATCTTCCTTCATATATGAATCCACACAAATGTGTATGTATGTGTGTGTATAATGAAAACATATATAATTGTATATCATATCTATTCCATCTTGTTCTTGGCCCTTGTTTAGTTTAATTCTAGGTTTTGTGCCTATTAAAAATAGTTTCAAATGAATATAAAACAATTTTCTAAACCTGGGATATGCAGTATAACTTAAATATGTTTTTAACTTTTCTAAACATTTCTTTTTCTTAATACTTTAAGAATCTCTGTGGAATTCTGCTAGCAGCTTGGAAAGTTTTCCCAGCAGTGCTTCCACAGTTATATACAATTTGTCTGAAGCTGGTATTTTCTAAAATACAAGTGTTGATGTTCCATCAGGCCGAACCAGGACGGGGCTGTTGACTGGAGTGGAAAGTTCTCCATGTTGGAGATGTGGCCGTTGATCGCCTTCCGGCTCCCCCCGCCCTCAGCATCCCCAGCTGCCACTACCATCCCCCAGCCTGGGCCACAATTTGGCAATGAGGTCTTGTGGGTGTCTTTAATTTATCCTGAGGTTTAGGATAAAACCTTTAAGCCAAATGATGGCAGCCGTTTTCTCAAAGCGTGCAGCTCATGGCTCTGCACAGAGCAGGCACAAAGCAAATATTTGTTGAATTCTATTCAATTGACTTGATTGCACCTTCCTTGCGTTCCTTTTTCCATGGTCTGATCTCTGGCTTGTGCTTAGGAAAGGAAACTGTGATGCACAGCACTGAACGTGGAAGGCTGTCATAGTAAACTAACCTGATTTCCATTTTTACAAGGTGTACGTGACTTGGCCACGAAGGGGAGGGCCAGAGATAGCCTTTGGATGGATTGTAGTTAGGCATGTGACAAATTTCCCAATGAGGAGGTAGGTGGCTCAGTGGATGGCGTGCTAGACTTGGAGTCAAGAAGAGCCTGCCTTCATCATTTGCAGGCAAGTCACCTAAACCTCGGCTATAGTTTCCTCATCAGTAAAATGGTAATAGTCTGATTGTTTTAAGGACCAAAGGAGACAACATTTGTAAAGCTCTTTGCAAACCTTGAAGTGCTAAGTAAGTAACTGCTAGTTACCATTGTGTCCTCCTGGAGAGATCAAGAAACGAGGACCGGAGGAGAGTAGGATTAAACCCCTTTGTTACTAGCTGTCCCATCACAAGCAGACATGCATCATTTTGCTAACCTGGGAGGAAATCTCCAATGGGGCATGTCAGGGCTCTGTGCCTGGCTCTCTCCTGTCCAGAATTTCATCAGGTATTTTGATGGGTCATTGGTGACAGACTTATCAAAATGTCCACTACATCACAAAGTTGGAAGGAACAGCTATTTTATTGATTGACAGAACAGAGAGCATGAAAAATCTCAGCAAGTGAAACCATTGGGGCATTTCAAACCCGGTGAAACTTGACAGTGAGAATTATAAAGCACTCCCCTAGATAGAAGGGAAAATATGCTGAATTTGGCATCAGGTGACCTGAACTCAAATCCCTGCCCAAGATTACTTGGGCAAGTTGCTTCATCTTTCTGGGCCTCAGTTTCCCCATCTGTAAAGGTAGAGAGTTAGGTTGGATTAGATGACCTTGGAGACTTCTCTAAATCTAAAATCCCATGATTTTGTGAACTCTACAAGGCAGAGAAGACTAAAACTCAAGAGTTTTTCATGGAAAAAAAAGTCTTAGGGGCTACTTGACTACTGACTCTCAGCGTAATACACTAAGGGCTAAGTAGATGGGAGGCAATCTTATTCAGCAAGATTTATTAAGTTCCCACAATGTGGAAGAGATACAAAGTTAGAGAAGACCCAGTCTCTGCCCCCATGAGATCTCCAGTCTGTAGGGAGACAAGACACTAGCACAAGAAATGTACTTGAGACATGAGGTATCATTCTTGGGAGGGTCTTTACAGAGCCAAATGTGAGCTTTTAGCTTATATCCTGGAGGTAATAGAGAGTGAGAGCAGATGACAAACCTAAGTGGAGCGCTCCCCATTAACACCATCTATTATGACCTCCCATTCACTGCAAGGGGTGGTCCTTCCTATTCCTTGCTGAATTCTTCTCACTTACTTCCCCAGAGGCTCAAAAATGCAACAAAACCAACCCCCAGCCCCTCAAACATTTTCTATATCCTTGTGATTCCTCTGCTCTTTGCAGATTTTAGTGTCACTCATGTTCTTACAGAATCATGCCAGGCTTTTGCCTTCATGAACCTGTAACCCACCCTTGATTCTACCTTCTGGACATGACAATTAAAAGGATGTGTTGTTCAATGAATCTCCACAGATCCACAATAGTCTCTTTAGACAAAGCCTCTGTCTTCTACTCACTGGAATTATTTTCCCTTGTGTCTTTGCAATATTATTTGTGTGAATTTCCCATCACTTATGGTCTATGAAATAATGCCAGAATGGAAAAAGGGGTCTCTGCAGGTAGTGTTGGGCAAAGTCAGTTTGGTATGAGAGGATATGGGTGAGCTGAAAGGAGAGAAGTGGATGGTTGGATGAATTGAATTTCAAACTTTGGGATCTTCAGTGGGGTCTCTCTGCACTGAGGCACCTCAACAACTCATCTTTAACTTCGAGCCTCATTGAGGGTCACTTGCCTCATACTTCTCAGATGGAAGACTTGAACTCAGGACTTCCTGACTCTATGCAAGTCCTCTCTCCTCTGTGCTCCCCAGTATCTCTTAGAATGTATGAAGAAAAAGCTAGAGTCCAAGCCAGGGGAGGGTTGAGAGTAAGCCTGTTTCCCGTGGTCAAGCGAGACTTCGTGGGCTGAGGGTGAACAAGGTCATAAGGGGGTCTTGAAGCTATGTTATATAAAGGATATTTAGCCTGTGAGGAGAACACTTGAAATGAAGGAAATGAAAGTAACATTCAAATATTTAAAAGAGTAGCTTGAGAAAGAAAGGAACTCCAAAGGACAAAACTCAGGCCAGCATATAGACCTTACAGAGAAGCAGATTCCCCTCAATATATTAAAGAACTTTGTAACAAATACTGTGGACTCAAAAATGGAACAATTTGCCTTGGGTTGGTAGTGAGCTGCTTGTCATCAGACGTGTTCAAGCAGAGGCTGGGTCACCAGTTCAAATATTGCCTCATGTCTTTCTGTTTCTCTGACCTCAGGCAGGCTTTTTCTCTCCCTGAATCTCAGTGTCCCTATATGAAAAGTATCCTCATAAACAACCACTTTTCTTTCTTTCTTTTTTTAAATAGACTGCCTCTAAGAATCAGACTTCGCTTTTGGGGGAGCCACCAAAAGAAATACGACTTAGTACTAATCCGTACTTGAACTTGGCCAGTGTATTGCCTGGGGTTTGTTTGCCAGGTAAGGAAAGACCCCCTCTGGCTTAGTCTGTTTACAACCTTTTGCAAAGTCACTGAAAAGCTGTCTGAGTCATCCCCCAGCCCAAATGCTGCCTACTCCCTGCACGTGGACTGGACAGAACTTTGAGCACAGGTAGAATGTCTGTTTTTGTCATCAAAAGAATTTACCATTTGGAGATGTTAAAAAAAGCTTTCGCCCTCATGATGCGGGTCTTCCAACAAAAATAATCTTGGCAATCCCATATAATTTTCCTGTGGAGAGAAAATATTTTTCTTGTTATAAACATCTGCAGCTGAGTGTATCCTTGCAGCAATGTGGTTGAGGGTTAATGCCAGAGAGAAAATAATGGTGACCTCCTTAGTTCCCATAAGTATACAGGAACACTACATTTAGCTGGACATCTGACTTATTTCAACCTCAGCTGGGCAGATGAGAGCAGAAATGAGCCCAAGAAAGGGGGAGGGTTAGAAACTAGTCCAATCTGCTAAAGTAATTGTCTCAAAAGCTCTTGTATGTTTTTTTTCTCCACAAAAAAAGCCTGGGGCCTTTTATCAAGACCTTATTGACTCTCCTTTTACATACATTTTTAACATGTTGGTAATCTGATTTCCCCATCTTTAGCAGACTTTAAAAAGGGATAGTCAATGTGCTAGTGGTCAAAATTATAGAGAGAGAAGGGAGTTAACAACACAACTGTGTTGCAGTCTGGCACAATATATGATGATTTTAAAAGTCAGAGAAAAAGGTTAATTTATGTTTATGAAACTGGGGTAATTTATTTTTAGAAGAGTTTCATTTTGAAATAGTTACATTTTAAAATTTTGAAGCATATGGGTTTGAGGTATTGTCCCTCAATAGGATTACATTATTAGTGCCACATAAAACTGGTTCTTCTGTACTGTGGGAAACATCGGTGAATGCCATCTTAGGCTACTTGAAGAGAGGTGTGCCTTTCAGGAATAAAGAGGTAAAACTCTCTTTGTCCTCTGCCCTGGTCAGAGTGTCCAAATCATGGACAAATTCATGTGTCCAAATCTGGACCCAAAAGGCACATTAAGAAGTTAGGGATGATCCAGGGGGGGACTCCTAGGATAGTGAAAGGTTTTGAATCCAAGTCATATGGATCAGGCAATGACCCAGAGGGGTGAAAGGTCACAGAAGATATGATAGGGATTAGGCTTATTTTCACTTGGGCCCAGGGTGAAGACTCCAGGAATGGGTAGAAGTTACTGTGAGGCCAATTTTGGCTTGATATCAGGAGAAGTTCCCTGTCGATGAGAACCATCCCAGAGTGTAATGAGCTGTCTTGGGAGGTTGTGGGCACCTCCTCCTCTGGAGGTCTCCAAGCAGATCTGGAAAACACTTTGTCCAGGATGTTACAGTGGGGATTCATTTCATGTCCAAGCTGGACTGTATGTGGCTAGGCTTCCCTCTAAGTCTCAAATTCTGTCACTGAGTGATATGTTGAAGCAGATACTTTTAGATGGCATGACTGGTTACCTTACATTGGTAAATGCTGATCTGTGTCTGATTTAAAGATAAGTTGAATATAGTAAGATATATACATATATACATCCATCTCTCTATCTCTATATACACACAAAAATAAAAATACAGTAAGAAAAATTTCATTTTCTAATATAGTTACCTGTCAATGGTATAAGTAACACAAGCCTGTTCATTTTGCTTTCAGCCCCAGTTACAGGTAAGACCGTGAGTGCTCTGCCCCAGACTGGAATCACAAGCAACTTACTGGATGCCATCTCTCAGGGAACCTCATCACAACATACATTGGAAAATTACATTAATTATTCCCAGCAGTTTGGTGATTATTCACAGGTAAACAGCAGGAACTGGTTTCCTTGTGTTGGTGGAATCTAGGTTACTGATTGACAAATATTTATTGAACACAGAGGCAGCCTTGAGAACTGGCCTCAAAACCAGGGAGACCTGAGTTCGGGTCCCTCCTTTGACACATCCTGTCTGTGTTACATTTGGAAAATCATCTAACCTCTTGATTTTATAGGCAACTTTCTAAGGCAAGACTTCTTTTTAAAAATTTATTTATTTTTAGTTTTCAACACTCACTTCCATAAGTTTTCAATTTCTCCCTCTCCTTCCCCAATATAGTTTCCAGTATGATAAGACTCTATACATACCTTCCTATTAAACATATTTTCATATTAGTCATGTTGCATAGAAAAATGATAATGAAAGGAAGAGAACATGAGAAAGAAAAAGCCAAACAAAAAAAGGAAAATAATTTGCTTCACTCTGCATTCCAGTTCCATAGTTCTTTCTCTGCATGTGCATGGCATTTGCCATTATGAGTAAGACAAGGCATCTTAAGCAAGAACTGTTTTTAAATAGATTTTGGTAACTGTTTCCATATAATTGGCTTCCTTTGTAATCCTACATATTTTATTTTATATATTTGCAAACATAATTCTGAAAAAAGATCTGTAGGCTCCATCAGACTGCCCAAGGGGTCCCTAGTGCCAAAAAGGCTGAAACTGTAAGTTGCCAAGAATGTGCTAATATGCATTGGTAGAAAGAATTTCCTCACCTGGGTTTACCCTCTACCAAAGAGATCACAGATCCAATCACTGTCCCCTATTGGCCACAGAGCACCTAACGCAATGCTAGGCTAAGAATTATGAACCATAGAAAGAATGAGGCCATCAGTCAGCCTTTACTAACCTGATCCTATGTGCCAGGCACTGTTCTAGGTGCTGGAGATGCAGAAGGGAAAGTCAAGTCGAACTGAGTTCAGCTTGACATTTTGGTCATTCTTTGAGGCTGAGGGCAGGAATTTCTCCTCCCTTCAGTACAGCTTCTGGTTTTTTTTTTCCAGGTGACATACAGTCCCCATTGTCATTCTTGTTCTGACACATGAAATACATGCATTTTAGGCTTGGGGCTGCATTAGTCATGAAAGATGAAGCATCCTGGGGAAGCACTGGTCTATCTCTTCAGTCTCTATACAGAAGGATAAGTGTTTTTGGAATCTTAGTTAGAGAATAATAGGCATTTTATGAATTTATAGCTAGGATCATTAAAGCCTTAGTGGATGTTAGGGGTCATCCTGTCTAGCTCTCTTTTTATGGATGAGGAAACTGAGGAAAGTGCAGTGACTTGCCTCAGATCATATAGCAAGGTATTTGTAGAGCCTGCACTAGAACCCAGGCCTTCTAAATCCTAGTCCAGTGTTCTAGGTATACTGGATTGCTCCTTATTTATAATAAAATTTAAAAATTCAGAAATGACTTCATTCCCTTTGACACATAAAGAAAGCCTTCCCAGATGCCAAAGGTGGATCATGTCAGCTTGGTCACAACCTTTTTCACTCCATTATTGTCTGAGGTGGTGAGCCCCCCATCCTCTGTGTGCAGAATCCCATTAACCTTACTGTGACATGGGCTAGGCCCCTAGTCTTCAATTAATCAGCTCGGAACAGTTCACCTCTGCTCCCCCATGTCCTGTGTTCTGAGCAGCCTCCCCTCTCTGAGTGTCATCTGCCTTTTCTAGTGACATCTACCTATGTGGCCAAGCTCATGCTCAGTCCCTCCCTTGAAACCCCAGCCTGGCTGAGAGCACAACTGAACAAAAGGACCTTTTGGAGGGAAGCACATGATTTTCAAATGCAACCAGGGTAGCCTAGTGATAGAGAGTGGGAAGTGAACCTGTGAGTCGTCCTTGGGTACCTTCTTTGAAACTTAGAGTCTCTAAGAGTTGCCTAGAGCTCTCAGAGGTCAACTGACTTGTTCTAGGCCAAGGTCTCCGATTGCATCCTGGGCCATCTGCAGTCGTCCTGATGAATATCCAGTCACTGGATCCAGAGGGCTCAGGAGGAGAAAGTGAGGCTGGTGACCTTGCACGGCCTTGCCTCACTCAAGTCAAAGTCAGTTGCAAGTCATGTCATCATCTCCCTGATGTCATGGTCCTCTTTGAGAACAAGGGACAAACCACACACACAACCACAACCAGGGTCATGGACATGTCAGAGGCAGGATTCTAACCCAGGTCTTCTGACTCTGAGGTCAGATCTTTATATCTCTCCCTATAACCTAAATTTACTTAAATGATTTAATTAAACCATTATAGGTAAACATAATTCATCACCATTGCCTCTGGCCATTTATTTGAACTAAGATTATTTTTAAGATGTGTCTTTTTCCCTACATACTATTTTGTCTTTGCTTAACGCACTCTAATTGATTGTACGTCAGTTATTGATTCTGTACTTACTATTTCGCCTGCCCACACTACTGCTTTGCTCTTTACACACACATGCATTCACATATGTGTATTCTCTGAAACATTCCTCATGGAGGGGCTTCCAGTGTACAGTATGGTAAGCATATCAGAGCTCTGCCTGCCTCCAAATTTACTTACCCCAGTGGGATTATGAAGGATTGAGTAGAGCACAAAAGCTTTTTACCCTGGATCTTTCCCTATTTCATACTCTCTCGAGTTTGTCTGTTGCCTCACAGTTTGCCTTGAATTCCCTTGAGTTAGGAAGTCAGTTAACTATGTGACTCTCACATAGGAAATAAAGCTCATGAGAAACATGAACCAGGCTTTGGGTATGGCTCTCTTCCACTATTCTGCAGGCTGTGAGGGTGGGATGCTGGATTGTTGAAGAAGTGATCTCATGATAAAGAGCCTGGGGAGGCAGTTATGCTTTAGGAAAGATGGTACTTAGGGATTTCCCTTTCTTCACAGGAAATTATAATCTTTATTTCAAATCTAATAAAATGATAATATTAATAAAAATTTCAGAATTCCTTGAATTTATTTAAATTATGTTATCCTTAGCTATAAAACTACAGTCATAAATTTGAAGACTAAATTTAGTTTTAACTACAAAACCTTCACTGGCTTTGTTAATACAATGGTGGTACTTGCATAGTGTTTCCATTTCTGTAAGAGATTTTCTTTATATACCTAATCTCTTTTGAGTCTCATAGGAGATAATACCCAGTTTACAAATGAGGAAACTGAGAATCAGAATAGAAAGTGACTTGCTCAAAGGCATATAACTAGTAAGTATCTGAGTAGGATTTGAACCCGTGTCTCCCTGACATCAAGCCCAGTCCTCTTGACAGTTCACCAGACTGCCTCTCCTTTCCAGGAGTTACAGCAGAAAATTGGTTACCTTTGAGGTATAGTCTTAGCATGACAACATGAGGACTGCTTCCAAGCACTGGCATTTGCAAGATTGGTTGTTTTGAAGTATTTCAAAATTTTAAAATTAGAGACAGAAGTAATTGGCTTAATTTTTAAATTTTAGGATGCTTTCAAGCAGTATTGTCAGCATTCTGCTCAGAAATGCAGAGCTGCTGATGTAGGAGTAGGAGAATTAGAAAATGAAGACTCTGAAGGAAAAGCTTTTTGGTGGGGTGGTGAGGCAGTCAGTGTCAAGTGACTTGCCCAAGGTCACACAGCAAGTAAGTGTGTCAAATTTCTGAGGCTGGATTTGAACTTAGATCCTCCTGACCATAGGACTGTTGCTCTATTCACTGCACCACCTAGCTGCTCCTGAAGTAAAAACTTAAAGTTCCTCCCATATCATCTCTAAGAATAGCTACAGAGAGATGGCTTACGGCATGTCCATCTCTATCAATCAACAAATATTTATTAAGCACCTATATGTGGCAGATATTTTGTACTGGGTACTGGAAAAAGAAACACCAAAGTGAAACAGTGCCTGCTCTCAATGAGTTTCTATTCTAGTTCACTGGAGGAGGCTCCATTAGGCAGCTGCTTCTCTCTCCCTCTTTCTGATTGCTAACTTCTAATCCTAGGCTATGAGATGCTACAGAGCCCTTGCTGGAGAGGCATCTCTCCAAAGGCATCCCGCTGCCATGAAGCATCTACTTTGCCTGCTCAGGTGGATAGATGTGGTCATTGTGCATCTGTAGAACCTCTTTATTGAGAAGTGACCTGCTTTGCATTGGAATCAATGAATCTGGTGGTGAAAGGAGGATGTGTATGTCATGTGGCTGGAAAAGAGGCATCAGAGTTTTACTGTTGGGAGGGTCAAAGGAAATAATGCATAGACAGCACTTTACAAACTTTAAAGTGCAGTGTAAGTGCTACTACTGATGTTATTATAACTGCTGTTTAAAAAGTCTTGTTTTATTAGGGAAAATATATACAGAGAGAGAGCCCCGGGTCATGATCACTGGATACTTTAAAGGCATCTGGAAGGGCCAGAATTTAAGAATGCCTCAAAAGACCAGAATGGTCCATTGCTACAGTGCATTTTTTAATCCATAAGGCAAAGAAACTAGAGAAAGATAAAAAATTTTTATTTCAAAGTTAAATGATAATAGTTTAATATGCTTGATCTTTCCGATGTTAAATAATTTCAAATAAACAGTTTTAGACATTGAGTTTGGCATAGATAATTCCTCATCATCCATTAATATTGATAATCTATTAGGGATTGTTTCATTCATGTGTAATAGCTTGCGCAGTCATGATTTTTGACTTTTCATCGGTCCATGTGCTTGGGAATCTTTTGATCTACCTGATGGAGGTTATACTGCCTATTTGTTTACCGCACCATCATATCACACTGGATTAATCACATTGGATTCCAGTGATCTTTCAAGCCAGGAAGCTAAAGTCACATAAAATGAGAGGAAGGACTCACAAGAGCTTAATATCATAAAAAAAAAAAGTTGTATTACAGCCCGTTTTTAGCTCCTTAGTAGTCTTTTGCTGCCACCTAATGGGTAAAGAAAAGAGAATCATTGAGTGTTACATAGATTTTTTATTTTTATTAAGACCATGAGAGATCAGAATAGCAAAAGAAGTTATTTGGAATTATCCAGTTTTAGCAGTGATGGAATCACAGATGATTCTCATCCTAGAAACAATAATAAAAAGTATATGCCATTTTAAAAAAGAAGTCCTTAAAAAATTGGAATTTAGGAATTAATTTTTTTCTGATATATATTAATGATTCTGATTGAGAAGTAGGTGGTGAGATAGGTAGAGGACTGATATTGAATTGGAGTCTAAGGTTCAAATCATGCTTCTGACACGTCCCACCTCAGCGACCAGGGGCAGAACATTTAACGTTCTCTGGACCTTAGATAACTAACATAGGGGTTCTTCAACTTTCTTAAATCATGGGTCCCTTTGGCAGTCTGGTGAAGTCCATGGACCCCTTCTCAGAATGTTTTTGAATAGAATATTTAGGATTACAAGGGAAACCAATTATGTAGGGAAAAGAGTTATAAAAACGTTTTTAAAACTAAGTTCATGGTCCTCCTGCAGTCTGTTCATGGACCGTTGGTATGATTTTTGACCTCTGTCCTACTCTTAGACAGTATTACTTCTCCTCCCCAAGTATTCCATTTAGTCAAAAAGCTTCTGGTTAAAGGCAGACTATATCTTTTAAATATTCTGAACAACTAACTAAAACATTACACATTCCAAAAGAAATGGAAATCAGTAAGCCTTTGGGATTTTGTTTGCTACCTTGTCATAGGCCAGATTTTATCTAAGCTGGCTGGGTCTTCAAGGATCTTAGATTAAGTGCTGGAAGGGACATCAAGGGATCTAGAGTTACCTGGATGTTTTACCCATGAGGAAACTGAGGCATCAGAACATCAGGTTACTTGTCTAAGGTCTCCTAGAGGTAGTAAGGATTGGAATAGAGGGCTCTGCTTTATGAACTATCACATCACATCCCCATCATTTCATTGTTCAGGCCAAGAGACTTACTTCAAACTAAAAACTATGGCATACAGATGGAGATACCATTCAGTTGATTTTCAGTCATTTCCAAGTCTTTGTGACCCTTTTAAAGTTTTCTCAGAAAAGTTACTGGAACAGTTTGCCGTTACCTTCTATGGCTCATTTTATAGCTGAAGAAATTGAGGCAAACAGGGTTAAGTGACTTGCCTAGGGTCATACAGCTAGTAAGTGTCTGAGACTGTATTTGAACTCAGGAGGGTGAATCTTCCTCCCTCCAGGCCCAGTACTCTTTCCTAGCAATAATACAGATAGGTATTGCATAGGTAATTCACAGATAGGTGCATTAAGAGTTGGTTGAATGACTGGACTCATAGTCAGAAGGAGATCTCCAATGTAATACCTCAGAGATCTGTGCTTGGCCGTGTGCTGTTGATCATTTTTATCAGTGGCCTGGAGGAAGACATAGATAATATGTTTATCAAGTCATCAGATGAAATGAAGCTGATGGATATTGCTAGTATGTTGGGTGAAAGAAATAGGATCCCCAAATCTTGACAAACTAGAATACTGGGCTGAATGTAATAACATAAAATTCAATTGGTGTAATTGTAAGGTCTTACATTTGAGTTCAGAAAAATCAGCAATCAAGGCATGATTGAAGAGAAGTTTGATTGGAAGGGATTTGGGGGTGGGGGTGTTTTTAGTGAACTTCAAGCTTACTAAGAGTCATCATTGTGATATAGAAGCCAAAAATCATTGTAATCTTAGGCTGCATTAAAAGATGCTTAGCTTCCAGCCACAGGGAAATCACAGTCTCTTTGCACTCTGTTGTGATTGTACTACTTCTAGAAGCGATCTAGTTGTGGAAGGACCTTGGTCAGCTGTCTTGTGTCCAGAAGAGGGCAAAGACCTTGGAGTCAGGCCGTATGAAGATCAGTTAAATGAACTGGACATGTTTGCCAGTCTTCAAATTTTGAAGAATTGTCCTGTGGAGGAGAAAATTAGGTTGTTTGACTCCAGCAACAATGGATAGAAACTACAGGGGCAAATCTAGGCTTGAAATCTGAAAAATCTTCATGACAATGTGAGCTGTCACCAAGTGGACCAGGCTGCTTTCGGAGGTAGTGGGTTATCCCTTTTGGAGGTCTTCAAGCAGAGGCTGTATAGAGATGTTATAGCAGAGATTGTTTGGTGAGACCAGAGGGCTTCTGAAGCAAATTCTTGCTCTAAAATTTTGTGATTTTTTAAATGTCTTACATGGTAGAGGAATTCAGATCTGGTTGCCTGACCAAGCCCTAATGCATCATTGGTCGGTTGATGTCACCTCAGAGAAGGGTCTCCAGCCAAGAGGATTCTGGGATCTGTTCTTACCACCCTGAGATTTGTAACTATTTTCAGAGCCTTAGATGATGAAACAGAGATCACATTTGTCAGATTTGCAGATGACCCAAAGCCTGGAGAATTAGCATACAAGTTGAATGACAAAATCAATATCCAAGAAGATGATGACAGACTAGACTGATGAGCCACATTTCATGAGATGCAATTTAATAGGGCATTTATGTACTTATACAGATAATTATTTACACTCCACAGGTGTAGGATGATACTACCACATTATTTCTCTATTCTGGCTTTCTCTTATGTTCTAAATGGCAAAGGGAAGTAAATGATCAAACTATGGCTGCTCATTGGAATATTAGAAAAGTAAATTTTATTTTCCCCAGATTATCATTGGGCAAAAAAATCATACTATGGTAAGCTGAGCTGCCACCATTAAGGGAAGCAACCTGAGATATGATAATGTCAGGTCAGGTCCAAAGGTGACACCTAATTGCTAGTAATAGATTAGATGGCAAGCTGAAAATTCAGGGTAATGTGACAAAGCAAAGTCAAAAGTTATGAGAAAATGACCAAATTGTGCCACCTTAGACTTTGTTTTCAAAAGTTGCTCCAAAGATGTATGTGTAATAAATAGGATACAACTGCTTCAATTCAAAGCTGTGGGTTTTTTTTTAAAAAAGGCCAGTATCTTTCAGTCAATCCTGCTTAAAATTTAAACCTTACTTATGGTGCCCCTGAATATCTGTGATCAAGACCTTACCACCTGGTGGCAGTAAAACCAAATTCCCTTTTAAAGGTTGCATCTCCAAGACCAACATTAAGAAAATTCCCCCAGCACTCATTATAGAAGAAGTATAAAGAGGTGAGATGCAACACCAGTATCATTGCCAACTGGACCTTTCATCAAACATGATGGCCATACACAAAAGACAGTCAGAAAGTCTCTCAAAACCCCATAACCTCAGGCATGAAAGGGAGTCTTTCCTTTTCAAAGTCTGTAATTCGAGTTTCCTGTTGAGTTTGGTGAGTGGCAAATGGCTGACCATAAAATTCAGAGCATATGAGTTAATTACAACAGCCAAGAAAAGGAAATAGGAAATCCTCTTGTGACACACAAAAGTGGGTTTCAGGAAGGAAAGCAAGAGTTCGTTAATACAAAACCAGAAGATTTCATTTGGCTGAAGTTAAAATTATAATCATTCTGGAAAATAAAATGAATCAAGGCTTCTTAACCTTCTGATGTGTCCTGGATCCTTTGAGCAGACACCCCTTCTCTGAATTTTTTTTTAATTCATAGACTAAAATACACAAGATTTTATTTTTTAAAATTATTTTATTTGTTTTCAGTTTTCTCCAATCACTTCCATATCATATATCCGAGATTTTCCCCCTCCTTCCCTGAGACTTATGCAGTCTTTCAGAAGTTTTACACATACATTCTTATTAAATACATTTTCACCTTAGTCATGTTGCATAGAAGAATTAAAATGATTGGGAGAAACCATAAAACAAAACAAAACAAAACATAACACAAGAGAAAATGGTGTGCTTCATTCTGTGATCCAATTCCATAGTTCTTTCTCTGGATGTGGAAGGCATTTTGCCTCAAGAGTCCATTGGGAATTTTTTTAAGTCCTTGTATTACTGTGAATTTCTTAGTCTACCAGAAAAAAATCCTCACACACTGTGGTTGTTGCTGTGTACAAAGTTTTCCTGGTTTTGCTCCTTTCACTCAGCATCAGATCATTTAAGACCTTCCAGGCTTCCCTGAAGTCCTCCTGTTCATCATTTCTTATAGCATAATACTATTTCATTACATTCACATACCATAACCTGTTCAGCCATTCCCCAATTGATGGGCATCCCTTTGATTTCCAGTTTTTGGCCAACACAAAGAGAGTTGCTATAAATGTTTTTGTACATGTGGGACCCCTTCCCATTTTTATGATCTCTTTGGGATACAGTCCTACACGCAATATTACTGGGTCAAAGGGTATGCACATTTTTGTAGCCCTTTGGGCATAGTTCCAAATTACTCTCCAGAATGGTTGGAGCTCACAGCTTCACCAACATTGAATTAATGTTCCAATTCTTCCACATCTTCTCCAACATTTGTCATCTTCCTGTTTTGTCATGTTAGCCAATCTGACGTGTGTGTGTGTGTGTGTGTGTGTGTGTGTGTTCATCCTTCGTTGCTGAAGAAGACCATACCATCAGAGAAATAATGACATGACTTGCACTTGACTTTGTTTTGAGTGAGGGAGGGCTGTGCAGGTGACCAGCCTCACTTCTCCTCCACAGCCATCTGAATCCAGTGACCAGATATTCATCAGACTGACTGGAGATGATCCAGGATGAGGCAGTTGGGGTTAAGTGACTTGCCCAAGGTCACATAGCTAGTGATTGTCACATGTCGGAGGTGAGATTTGAACTCAGGTCCTCCTGACCCTGCCCTGATGCTCTATCTACTGCACCATCTAGCTGCCCTAGCCAATTTGATAGGTGTGATGTGGTACCTCAGAGTTGTTTTGACTTGCATCTCTCTAATCAATAGTGATTTAGAGCATTTTTTCATATAACTATAAATAGTTTTAATTTCTTTCTCTGAAAACTGCCTGTTCATATCCTTTGACCATTTATCAATTGGGGAATGACTTGTATTTTTGTTCATTTGACTCAGTTCTCTATATGTTCTAAAAATGACACCTTTATCACAGACGCTAGCCACAAAAATTCTTTCCCAGTTTTCTGCATCACTCCGAATCTTGGTTGCATTGGGTTTGATTGTGCAATAACTTTGCAGTTTAATGTAAGCAAAATTATCCATCTTGCACTTCATAATGTTCTCTATCCTTGTTTGGTCATAAATTTCTCCATTCTCCATAAATCTAACAAATACACTATTCCTTCCTCCCCTAATTTGTTTATAGTATCAATCTTTATCCCTAGATCATGTATCCATTTGGACTTTATTCTTGTGTACAGTGTCAGGCATTGGTCTATGCCCAGTTTCCGCCACACTGTTAATCAGTTTTCCTAGCAATTTTTGTCAAACCCTAGTTCTTATCGGAGTCCTTTGGTTTATCAAACAATAGATTGCTATATTCATTGACTACTTTGTCTTCCTTACCTAACATATTCCACTGGTCTACCCCTTTGTTTCTTAGCCAGTACCCAGTGGTTTTGGTGATTGCTGCTTTATAATACAATTGAAAGGGCTGGGCCACTTTCCCTAGCATTACTTTTCATTAGTTCCTTTGATATTCTGGACCTTTTGTTCTTCCAGATGAATTTTGATATTATTTTTTCTAGCTCTAGAAAATAATTATCTGGTAGTTTGATTGGTATGGCACTGAATATGTAAATTAATTTAGGTAAAATTGTCACTTTTATTGTATTAGCTTGGCCTGCCTACAAGCAGCTGATATTTTCCCACTTACTTAGATCTGACTTTATTTGTGCAAAAAGTGTTTTATAATTTTGTTTATATAGTCCCTGGGTTTCTTTTGGCAGGTAGACTCCCAGATATGTTATAGTGTCTACCATACCTTTAAGTGGGATTTCTCTTTCTATCTCTTGCTGTTAATACACAAGATTTTAAAGGAAACAAATTATATGGAAAAATAATCATCAGATTTTTTTTTTAAATCAGGGAGTCTGAGTGAAAAGCCCTTGGTCTGAATAAAGAGTAAAGAAAAACACTGGCAAGTATTAAGAGAAAAATAATGCACCTAGTACCTGAATGTTACCCAAAGACTTAATGTCATTTATATCATTTACTATATGATTCAAATTCAAATTGAAAGGTGAAGAGTTGGATGAATTTTTAAAAAATTTCTTGTTGAGATCCAGAAATTCCCAAGAAATAGATAGGCATCACAATATCATGATTGGGCAATGTCTCAAGGATGGTGCTGTGCTGTGGTATTTATTCCTGAAATTCCAGAAAGGAGCAAGCTTTTGGAGAAGCTTTGCTCACTCAATTTCCTCACAGTTTTGGAAGAGCTCATAAGTACAAAATCTAACACCAGGTTAAGAAATGTTTATTGAGTCATTGACTAAATTGGTTTAAATACCAATTAGATGGTGTCTGTTACTGTAGACTGTAGTGGCAAGTAAAACCAAGTTAATTCTAATTTATGTATTAGGACATTAACAGAAAGAGCTCTGGATTGGGAATTGGCAAATGTGGGCTAAAATTTCAGCTCTTCTACTTAACCACTTTATGTAGGCATGACCATGACATGGGCAAGTAACTTAAACTCTATGGATCCTCATTTTCGCTTCTCTAAAACAGGGCCATTAGGTTGCATGATTTCTCAAGTTCCTTCCAGCTCTAAATTCTAAAATCAGCATAGTCAACTGACAGAACGCTGGCCTTGGAAGGAGGAAAACCAGGGTTCTAGTCCACATCTAACACTTGCTAATATTATGACTGTGAACAAGCCACTTAATCTCTCAGAGTCCTAGGCAAAACTCTTAAGTTGTAGAATGAGTGCCAGTCTACATTGGTAGAGAGGATTTCCTCATTAGCATTTCCCTCTACAGATGAAACCATGCCTGGTTCAAAATGAATTTAATTGAAAAATTGGACCGGTTGGAACTATATGAATCTCAGCGGTATGGATCTCAAAGTCTTTTCTCATGTTAAAGTTTTATGATGCTGATAAAACCCTCTTCTTTTATAGATTTGTATTTATTGGTACATTTACTTGTTATATTTTTCACATTTCTTTGGAAATAAATAGCCTTAATGTTTTGCATTTTACAATATACTATTCCTGTTCTTTCTTCTCAGGACTTTGTAGCATTTAGAAATACCATAAAAGGCAGTTACCAGATACCCACAGGTAGAGAATGAGGAGAGTAAACTGCTTTGGCATCACAAAAGCCCAGAATTGTTCCTGTTATAAATGTCTGTACTCTAGAGAGCATACATGTTGATTTCAGGCTAGTTCATTACAGGTTTAAGAATTTAGCTGATCGGCTCAGAATACGAACTATATAGAAAGAACAAAGAATAAATTTTAGAACCCAAAAAAGAATTCAGTAGATGAATAGGCCTTAAAGTCACCCTAAAGCAGTATTGTGTACTTTCATAAAGGAAAATGATAAGAAAAATAAAATAAAATTCGAATTCTGCATGTCTAGCATTCATTCTAAAACTGACTCTTTTCCAAAACTATATCATGGCACCCATGGAGAAATATGAACTGATAAAATATTGGGAAATCTTTGCAAGATCAATAAAAATGTTTGTTAGAAATTTTAATCAAATTGTTTTATGGCACAAAAACAGGAAGTATATGGGAGGGAAGGGAAGGGGAGGAAAGAAGCATTTTGTCATCACCTACTATGTGCTAGGTACTACTAAAAGTGCTTTACAACTATTATCTCATTTGAGACTCACAACAACTCTGTGTGGTGGGTACTGTTATTGTCCCTATTTAACAGTTGAGGAAACTGAGGCAAACAGGGTTAAGTGTCCAAGGTCCAGAGTCACACAGCTAGTGTCTGAAACTGGATTTGAACTCAGGCTTCCTGACTGCTGGCCCAGTGCCCTCTCTGCTGTGCTGCCTTATATGCAGGTCTCCAATATTATTTGCTGAATAGTTTGTACTCCTTTTGTATATAGTTCTTACCACACCAAGTCTTTTATTCTCTGTTTGCCAAAGCTGCAAACAAGGGAAGCTGGGATCAGGGTGGCATTCTTGAAAGCAACTTGGTCCGCAGTGATCATCCCTGTGTAGGACAGTTTTTAAAAGTTATTTGCTTTAAAAAAAAACAACACACATGTATTCTAGTTTTCGTTTGTTACATCACCTTCATTTTCAGATCTATTTTTCCCTTCTCCCCAGAAAGCCATTCTATATAACAAAGACCAAGAAGGGAGGGAGGGAAGAGAGAGGGAAGGCTGTAGAAGAAGGTGAGAGAGAGAGAGGGAATGGAGGAGAAGGATGGAGAGATAGAAGAAAGGGAAAGGGGAGGAGGAGAGAGGTTAAGAAGGGTGAGGGAGAGGGAGTGAGAGAGAAGGGGAGAGAAGAGAAAGAAGAGAGGGGAGGGAGAGAAAGAGGATGGAGAGAAGGGAAGAAAGGAAAAAGGGAGAGAGAAAAGGAATGCAGAGGAAGAAGAAATGGGGAATGGGAGGAGAAAGGAGAGAAGGGAAGAAAGGAGGAGATAGAAGGGGGAATAGAAACAAGATAGAGGGAGATAGAAACAATTTGATTAAAATGTTTACTATTCAGGAAGAGAAATAGAGAGAGGAAAAAAGAGGAAAGTGATCTTCCTTTTCAAGGTCTCTGTTCCTCTCTGTAGCATATAATCTTATGTATATTATCTTTTGGTTTCTCCTCTGAGGCTTTATAGAACCGCTCACTGCATAACTTTTTCCCAGGCTTTCTGTTGTTTTAATGTATGAGCAGGTGAATTTCTGGTAGGAAATTGCCAGGTGCTTCTTATGCCATTTTCTTTTCTGCATGAAATCAAGAAAGTCATGGGAAACTGGTGAAGCTGGAGGGCAGGCGTCCACTAACTACACACTTTTAATAAATGACAAACTCTGAGCTTAAGATTTTATTGGTTACTCTTTTTAATGGTTACTTTCTTCCAGGGCTCTTCACCTTTACGAAATGAAAAACGAGGCTCTTCATACCTCATTTCTGCCCCCGAAGGGAGCTCAGTGGAATTTGTTGACCAACATTCTCAGGGCACAGGAGGGTATTACGCAGAATCCTACTTAAAGAAGAAGCGTGTCTACTGAGGTTCCCTCCATCGGTCGGTCTTCCCGTCTGCTGCGCGTAGCTCATTTCCAGGACCTCTGCTGTTCATCGCTGCCTTAAAGTCGGCCAGACTAGCCATCTCCTTGAAAAAAAACAAAACAGATTGCTGTTCCCAGGAGGAACGTTGAGTGCTTCACAGATGGCAGATTTGCCAAATGAAAATAAGAAGCAATAATTTTAAAAAAGAAGACATCCACAGAGACCATTTCCCGCTAGTATTAGGTGCATCCTAAATAATGTGTTAAACTTACCATAGATTGCTGAGATTAACAATGTTCCTTATTTTCTGACTGCAGAAACCGATTTTCCCATAATTATTTTGATACCTTCTCTAATCATCTAAAGCAATAAAGAGGAAACTCTTGTTTCTGAGCCTTAGAAGGGTGAGTCTAATGACAGGTTGATTTTTTTTTCCTTTGACCCTGTAAGCCAATGTGCATTCCAATCTATTTCATCTAGTTAGTTTCCTTTATAGGTGTGAGATATCATGAGGTAGCAGGAAAAGTTCTGGATTTGGCGTCCAAGGACCTGGGTTCGCGTAACTACTTCCTGTTACTTACCACTTTGTTCACCTTAAGCATACTTAAATTCTCTACTTTCCTCATCTACAAAATGAAGAGGCTGGACCTTTAAGTTTCCTTTGAAGTCTATAATCATCTGAGCTTTGTCCATAGTTGTGAAAAAGCATGTTTCAAGCAACGGCCATGACTTTTTTTTTTTTTTTGAGAAAGCTTTATGTGCAAAAAGAAATTTCTGGCATACAATCAGCTTTGCAGCCCAGTCTCCATGTGGAGACATACAGGTAGTGTGATGGTTAAGACGGTTAGCCATAGCTTTATTTCTTTTGTAATTATTTTACTTTGAAAGTATGAGAATTACTTTGCATTTTAAAAATCACTTTTTTTACTTACATGTGTGAAACAGTGAAAAACAACTAAATAGCCTAGAATCACTTTTCTTTTTCAATTGTAATTGTCAAAAACGCATCTTGATGTTGTTACCATTTCTTTTGGCTTGGGTAATTGAGTCCTCACAAGAGGGAGCTGGCAAACTTTAGCTTGCCTTTAAAGGCTCTGGGGACTTTGGGGAAAGGCCTTTGGCCCTCCGAAGTGTCCATTAATTTGAATTTGTCCACACCTCCTACCCCTTAAAGAGTCTTGATGTTCATTCACCATGGACTTGTGGTTGGCAGGAAGGCCAAGGCTCCTTACCTGGCTTTCTACATTCAGTCACTCTCATTTTGGTGGACCACTCCACCATTCTTCCAAAGCAGTCAAGGGATCAGTATCTTCCTTTCTGTTACTCCAGGAGATAAGTAAATGCTTCTGCAAATGTCAGAGCACACTGTATAAATGCTCGTTTTGACTATTGCTATCATTCTGAAGGAGCCTACTGTGGTACCAGTATTTATTACCTCTTTGTTCCTGAGGATCAAATGAGATATTTGTAAAGCACTTAGCATAGGGCCTGGCACATAGTAGGTGCTTAATAAATGCTCGTCCTCTCCCTCCCCCATGCACCTAACCCTTAATTTACGATCTTCAGTATAGACCCTAACCTGTACAATACTGGACAGCGCTATCACTAAGCCTGAAGGATACAGGAAACCCCAGCAATCTGGAAAGTGTGTGAGATCCAAATGCTGTAACTGATCCCACAAACCCTGGTTCTTTAAGGATCCCAAGCTTGTGCACAATAGAATTAGAGGTGTCCTCGGCCATTTTAAAAATTTCTTATGTTTGAGACACAAGGAAAAGCTTCCCTATTTTCATTATGTCGTATGGTGTTGATGCTTCATGATGCTTTGTGTACTCTGTAGAGAATTTTAATTTGCTTCACTTCCTGCCTATTCTTTCTGTTCCTTAAACCGCATCTATTTAACTCCAGCATGTAGCCAAGTGCCTTGCACACAGTAGGCACTTAATAAATGCTTGTTGATTGATCAGATGTTTTGAAAATTAAACTAATGAGGTAGTTATATAGCTCTTTCTAAGAGTTCTTTGCCTTGCAAATGATTTCATTTGGACTAGATTCATGATTTCATTGATAAAGGGAACTCCCGATGGAGAAACTTCCTCTACCAGTGAAGATGCCATGTGAGCATCTGCTGTAGGTCAAGTGATGTGTCCAGGGTCATCCAGCAAGGAAGGGGGGTACAAACCGGGGAGGGGCTTGAGCACCAGATGTCCTGACGATCAGCCCCACCATGCTGCTTCTCATCTTCAGTTGTATAATGTGTTTATTTGACAACTCCCTCGTAACTGATCTGTGCTCCATGCTTTCCTTTCCCGTGTTCCCTCCTGCCTTGCATCCAGTGTTTTCACGGATCAGTAGCCCTTCTCAAGAGAGGGAAACAGGAAAGTGAAGAAGGAAAACTTTAAAATCAGGACTGTTAACAAGCACCTGCACAGACCCATCAAAGTTCTTTTGTGTAGAGGATTGAAACCCTGGCCAAAAGGAAAGAGTTGAGGGTGCTGGGAATTTTTTATCCGGGTTACCCCTCTTGCTTGTTACTATAATCAGTAACCTGGCCCATTACTGGGGAGAGGGGGGAACCATAAGATTCTGTATCATAATTATTTTTCTATGTAATCAAACTAAAACGCTGTGTTCATCTAATTCTTAATATTAAAAAGACATATGCATGTCAATTCTTTATTAGATTTATTTGTATAAAGAGTAACAAAGTGCATATAGGTTGTACACAGGTTCCAAACAGGTACAATTGTGGGTAATGCTGGAACATTCCACTACCTGCATCAGACAAACACACAGATGTGGGCAAGGGTATAAAATGAAGTCCTTAGCTCACTACACAAATTTGAACAGGCCATCTCTCCGTCTGTCTCTATTGCTTGCCCCGAATCTTTCCAAAAAGCATTTTTTGAGATCAAAAGGTGAAAAGCAATGGCACACTAGAACTATGGAGTTTTGAGTGACTCTTCAGACAGACGTTCCAAACACCATTTATGTTCGCATTGGACTGGCGACCACATCACTTCAACTGGCTAGCTAGCTATCCCCAAGCAGTCCCCAAAGTTGGCACACACCTTTCAGCCACCACTAGCTTCCAAGCAGTAAGATTCCTCTAGGTGGCATTCTGCGACCTTGTCTCAGCATCCCTGTTCCATGTGATGGGGATGTAGTCAATATCTAGTGGCTCCCCATAATGATAATTGGCTCTGTGCCTATGCTCATCACATAAAGACATTCTGCCTTTTCATGTCAAGTACAGAAACACCCTAAATTAATATAGTTTATATGGTGTGTCTAAATGGTTTCCATTCAACATAAAACCACAAGTCTTGACCTCTGACATGTCTAAATCCTTAGAAGAATTTCTTTTTGTGGCAAAGTTTGAAAATTAAAAAAAGTACATTTGCGTTTTTATTTTTAAAAAAGAACGAAAAGAAAGAAAACCTATTGCATGATATTGGGGCTCTTCTAGCTCAGCTGGTTAGGACATGTTGATAACAAGGTCAACGCCATGCATTCAATTCCCATATCAGTTCAGATTCAGACAGAAAGAGGTCCTGTCCAGTAGGCACAGGCTGCATCCCTTTGCCCAGTCAGTCTTTTTACAGATGGTCACCAGGGATCCAAGAAGATGACTTGCGAGAGAAAGAACTCAAGTAGAAGTCCCTTCATTTTCAAAGGTCAGTATATGAACTGGCATTTGATAGAAGGTTTGGTCCATTTGTATAGATACTGGAAGTTTGTATGTACAACGAAAGGTAATTTGATAAGCCTACAGCCCCTGCCTCAATTTGACAAGTCAGAAAAATGGACTCAGTTTCATATCATAACTCATAAACACCAGAGAAAGCAAATAATTTGAGGGTGGATTTGGGCCAGCTTTTTTGCTGCTAGAAATACCATTCTTGTGAGAAGTCACATGAGTGTTGCTAAAACCATGAGCAGCCAGCAAGCCCAGTGATATGAGATTCGCCATCTGCAGTGATTGGTGGGTAGACATCTTCCAACAAGAGGAGTGCTTAAAAATGTGAGTTTCTTACCATCGCTTATAAAGAAACATCTGAAGATGTTAAGCCCCTCTGAACACATAAATACTTTATGAATGAATGATGAAATTTGGGGAGAAAACAAATGTTTTAAATTTTTTTTGAGAAAAAGAACCCTCCCCAACCCTCAGCTGAGCTTAGGGACTTGACTTCTAGAGAGAGCAAACCACCAACTGTTGGGCAATACAAACAAAAAAATGTTTTTTGTGGGGATGCTCATGCCCCAACACTTAGAGAAGTGCCTTGCACACAGTAGGCACTTAAAGCAATGTTTGATTGATAGGATCTTATTTTATAAGTGCTTCAAATCCACGAATGAGGTTCTGAAAGGATGTTCTATTGTTTGGTTGGTACTCCCAGCATTTCTTCATCAGTTGGTAAACCTGTAAAAAAAAAAGCAGTAGCAAAAATGTTGGTATTGTTTGGGTTTGCTTTTTAAAGTGGATTTTAAAAAATAAAAGTTATGAGTCAAAAAATAGATAATTTAAAATGATATTAGAGAGTATTTGACACGAAGATGTAACTGAACTGGACACAATTTGCAAAAAATTCACCAAGCTTATTGGTTCACCCAATGTCCATGCAAACTCAAATTGTTACCAGTTCTAAGTCCAAGATTATAGATACAAGAAGCCTGGAGTTGATTGATCAAATTCCACATTGGAAATGAATTTGCAGACCATTCATGCTTCACTTACATCCTTCTCCCAATTCCTACTGCTTAATTATAGCCAAAATTATCTCATGACATTTTGACATTATAGCTTTGAATTCATAAAAATTGAAGGCCATATTGAATGCAGAAAAGATAACATACTTATTCACACCACATTCATTCTCAAAGTTCTACCTGCCTTAGTAGGCTTAGAGATGGCAAAACATATACAGACAGAGGGAGATATAATATGGAGTATGAGATTTGGCTCAAGGTGTGGAGTCACATCTCAACAGTATCTTTTAAGGAATATATTCCCTCTCATCATCTACCTCCTCTCCACCCAAGATCCCCATCTGACCCAATGGTCTTTAGCTTCTTGGTGTGTGTTACAATGGAATGTCACATGAATACCTCTTCTGGGCAGTTAGGTGGGCACTGCAAGCGTTTTCCATCCTTTAATGCACGCACAAGCCTTGTGACAGTCATCTGCCCTTGAGTGGGGCCGATCATCTTTAAGAACATCTGGACAAAACAAAACCATCGAAGGTATTTGGCCTGGGCTGCATTAGTTAACAATTTCATCTCACTTTCAATTTCTTGTTTGTTTGTTTTAAGGATAAGCAGTAAAACTGGCTTTACTCTTTCCCTTACCTAGAGGGTAATGTCTACTTTCCTTGCTGGGCATTCAGGACCCTCATCCATCTGGTGCCATCTTCCCTTTTCACTTTTCTTTCCTCCCACCCCTCTATAATTACTGTTGCAGCTGCTCTTGTTCCCACTACCTACTACTACTACTACTACTACTACTACTAATGACTTAAATGCTGTCCTTCAGAATCTAATTCGTATCTCTCATGTGCTCTTTGAAGCTTCTCTGACTCTTCCAGGGTACAAGGATCACGCCTTTCCCTGATCTCAGCAACCTGCCTTTCTGTGCTCCTCTTCGGCATTTAAAAGTTGTCTGTCAGGAAGACTTGAGCTCAAGTTCTGCCTTATATACTCTCTAGCTGTGTGACCTTAGGCAAGTCACTTAAGCTCTCTCAGCCTCAGTTTCCCTATCTGTAAGATTGCATGAGCCCACGTAGGTAAACCTTAAATCTAGCTATTATGATGTCACTGATCTTATTTTCCTACCTCCTTGAGGGCCAGGACTAGGTCATTACCGTTTTGTAATGTGGAGCTCAAAACATGTAGCACAAGAATTCAATATTTATTTGCTGAAGAAACTAACTCCAATGGGAAAAATCAATTTTTTATCTCCACCTGAGTTAAGTCTCTGTTATAACATCCCATTTTAACAGACTCAGGAAATTAGTCAGGAGTGGACAGTTAGAGTGGCAAGAAGGGCTCCTTTTATTTATGTGACCTTTGGGGAAAAAAAGAAAAACAATTACCGCCATGGGACTGGATTCTGAATCGCAGTAGGTGAGGAGTTCATGTAACGTGACCCCAAATGACCAGACATCAGAGGCGATATAAAATTTGCATTGAACTAAACACTCGGGGGCATACCTGGAAAGGAAAGACAATATGAATCATGTGATTTCTTGTAGTGAGGAATTGACAGACATCATTGCTCACAAGTGAAATAGATCAGACTTAGTGTGAGTTCTGGGGATGAGTCTAGAGACCTGGTTCTGGGGCTCACCTCTCAGACCCTCAGTCTCCTCATCAGCAACTCACAGATAAGAATATCTGCACACTTCACCTCCTTGGAACTAGTGAGAAGAGTGCTGTCTTAGCCTTGAAGAGTATGATGAGAGGCAAGTGACAGAAACGTTGCTATTTCCAAGATTCACGTTTTCCCTGATGCCAAAGATACTCCTCCCCTGATCACAGCCCCCCTTTTTCTGTAGGGAAAATTTCATAAATGGAGGGAAATCCCATTAGCAAAGCAGAGCTGTGACAGTTCGTGAATACAAAATCTGTCAGGCTGCAGCACTGACAGGGTCATCATATATCAGAGGCAGCACCTGAACCCAGGCTTTTCTGACTGAGGCCAGCTCTATCCACTGTGCAACACAGCTCCATTTAATCTTAGCAAATGGCTTAATGAGTTCCTCTGACCGATCTTAGCATGATGAGCCTTTCCAAACAGCCAGGCTAATCCTAAAACAATGGAGGATGGGCTTCAGTTTCTCCATCTGCAAGCACTAGATGACCTCTGAGAACCCTGCAAGCTCTAGATCTTAGATCTCATGAAATGGATGAAGGAATCCCTTACTGCACCCTAAACCTTTCCAACACAGTGGGATACTGGGCTTTGATGACCCCAAATTGCCTCCATACTACATGGATGAGTGATCTCGCCCATAACATGGGGACATAAATAGCCTCATTGGATTGCTGCAAGAATATCAAGCGACGTTCCACGTCTACTTTGTTTTTTGGCTCTGCTCTTTACCAGAAAACGGGACTGTCTCGGTCATCTTTCACCGTGTAGTACTCCTTATCGGTTTCGATGGCTTTCGTTAAGCCAAAATCTCCAATCTTCACGCGGTGCTCGTTTTCAACAAGGACATTTCTGGCCGCCAAATCTCGGTGGACGTACTGACGGGACCCGAGGTAGTCCATTCCCTGAGGAAAGAGAAAGAGAGTAAGGATCCCGTGCTGTATTCACCAAAAGTGAACACCTCGATGTGTATGGCCTCAAGGACTTTTTCCTTCATTTTTTTTTAACCCAGCAATGGCTCCTCACAGGAGTGGCATGACCAGGTAGACACAGGATAGATGTGGAGTCAGGAAGCCCTGCGTTCAAATCCCACTTCTGACATTTAGTAGCTCTACTGGACATCACTTAACTTTTCAGGACCCCAGACTGCAATTTACAGTCACAGTTCTGCCTCAGGGAAAGGCATTTCCACCCCAGTAATTCCTACACTGATGAAACCACTGTGGTCAAGAGGACATGATCACATCAAGTAATTTAGCTGTACTTTCTTTCATCTCTGTAGAGCTTCCTTCTCTAAGAAAGTTCAGTGAGTGCTCTATCCACCAGGCCACAATGATCCCATTCCCTACAGTGGCCCTAGGGTCAAATCCCAACTGCTATTCTGGGCTAAGCTGCCAGATCTCAGCTGCTTCCTGACTGCCCCGTGGGCCTTTCTCCCATTGGTGTATTCTCCCCAGAACCACCATGTTAGGGCAGGACTCCAGACTAGCAATTCCTGGTCTTCCAGGCCAGGGTCACCAAACAATACAGAAAGAGACCTGCAAGCCACAGACTGACTTAGAAAAACACACATTTGTGGATTTAAGCAAATGTGTTTATTGTTGAGTAGTTTCCAGTTATGTCCCACTCTCCGTGACCCCATGTGGGCTTTTCTTGGCAGAGATACTGGAGTGGTTTGCCATTTTCTTCTCCAACTCATTTTATAGATGAGGAAACTGAAGTAAACAACTAGTAAGTGTCTGAGGCTAGATTTGAACTCAGGAAGATGAGTTTCCCTGTCTCCAGGCCTACACTCTGCACTATGGTGCCCTCTAGTGGCCTATTTGCCACACTGCCAGCACCTACATCCCCAGGGTTGTGAGGATAAAAGCTTTTGTAAAATGCTTAGTGCAGTACCTGGCATATATTTAGTACTTGTAAACTGACTACAATCTCCATGACCTGGGACAGGTCACCCACCCTCTTGAAGGCTCATTTACTCATGGAAAATGAGGAAGTTGGACCAGCTAACCTAAGGTCCTTTCTGTTCTAGATCCTATGACCTTGTAAAAATAAAACATTAAATTAGCCAGGTGAAAAACTGACAAACCACAAAGGCAACTGGGGGCATCATAGTGCACAGAGCTCCAGGTCTGGAGTCAGGAAGACTTATCTCCTTGAGTTCAAATCAAGCCTCAGACACTTACTAGCTGTGTGACCCTGGGCAAGTCACTTCACCCTGTTTGCCTCAGTTTCCTCATCTGTAAAATGAGCTGAGAAGGAAATGACCACTCTAGTACCTCCAGTACCTCTGCCAAAAACCCCAAATGGGTCACATAGAGTTGGACATGACTGAAGAAGGACTGAACAACACTAGCCAATGAAGAGCTAATTTCCCAGGGAAGAGGCATCCAATATGAGACCCCCTTCTTACCTTACAAATCTGAACCGCATACTTCAGCTGCTGTTTGAGGTTGATTTTGTTCTTGTTTCTAGGAAGATATTCCTTAAGACTCCCAGAAGGCAGGAACTCCATGATAAGTTTAATCCTGTTACCTCCTGTTTAGGAAAAAATAAGCATAAGAATCTAAGGTGATAAATTGCTGCTATTTAATTAACTCATTTTCCTGCTAGCTTCTAAATAAACCATGAAAAAAAGAAACCCAGATGACTAGAAGACCACCCTTTTTCAAGTGATTGATTTTAAAGATGCATTACCAATTATAAATGGAGTCTATATTCTCCAGACAGCTGGAAGGTAGAGTCTGTGTCTCTTGGGTAGCTGAAGATATTTTGGTCGAGTGTAAAATGTGGGCTCTAGAGCTGGGAAAGCCTGAGATCAAATCTCCACTCAAACATTTTACTGACCCTTCTATCCAAGAGACTCCTTAACCCGAGAACCTCAGTCTCTTCTGAGTATAAGAAGAGCCCTTCCTCACACGGTCCCAGAGCGAATCGTAAGAGGGAATAGATAATAGCACAAATGGTGGTTATCTTTCTATCGCGCCCCTACCTGGCCCCAGGTGAAAAGTAATCCATGCAGACAAGTGCTGACTACATGTGTTTTGAATGAATGGATGACTACATGACAACAATGAGAAATCCAAAGCTAACAGCTTCCCTCTCTTGACTATTTCCAACTTACCCTGAACCAGGGCTGGGGAACCTGCAGCCTCATGGCCATAGGTGACCTTCTAGGTCCTCGGGTATGTTTTTTTGTCTGAGTACAAGTTTTACAGAACAAATCCTTTTACTGAGGGGACTCTCTGCCTAATGGTTTGCATCGTTTCTCCTCCGGTAGACTGTGGGTTCTTTCAATGTCTGCTGACTTTCTTTGCGACCTCAGCCCTTAGTGAAGTTCCTGGCATATGGTAAGTGCTTAATGCTTGTTCATTGACTGACTAATGCACTAATAAATCTCAAACCAACAGTAAGAAAGTAAGGCAAATACTGTTTGGCAGACCATCCAATCTGGTTGGTCTCAGCTGAGCAATGCCAGTGGCCATGTGAGGTTATTAAAAGTCTAGAACTGTCCAGGACTCTTCCCTTGCTCAGGGACAGGAGCTCAAAGATTCGGATACTGAAGGGAAGCCTGCTGGATAGGACAGCATGGGGCGCCATTCCAAAGCATTCCAGGCTCTGTGCTGAGCACTGCTCTCGACAAGGCTTGGGTTCTATGCAGGGAGAGAGGCCAGATCAACCAGCAGGCCAGAAGGCGGGCAGCTGGTGTGGCTTTATGTGTTTTAGAAGCGTGAGGCTCAGCTTCCTTTTCCCCTCACCCCACCCCTCCCTCCCATCCTGACATCTAGCCCTGATATCAGCATGAGCCAGGCCCTGCCCCACCCCATAGTAAAGCATCTCATACCATCTTCTGTACAAATCCCTTTGTATTTCACAATGTTTTCATGATAAAGGTTCTTCAAGATTTCGATCTCCTTCTTCAGGTCGGCAATCTGGTTGCCCCCACTCTCTGGCTTCAGAGACTTGACTGCCACTTGCTCACCAGTATTGTCCCCCTCAGGGTCATACCTGCAGAGTTCTACTTTCCCAAAGTGACCCTGGGTGGTGAGAGAGAGAGATGGAGGAAGGGAGGGAGGGAGAGAAGAGGGAAGGAAGGAAAGGCAAGAAAAGGAAAGGGACAGGGGGAGAGGGAGAAGGAAAGGGGGAAGAAGGAGAAAAGGCAGAGAGGGAGAGGTCACAGAGCAGTTCAGAATCAAGCTTATTTGCTGTTCCTCATATACAAGATTCCATCTCCCATTCTCACACCTTCACCCCAGATGTCCTCCATGTCTGGAATGCACCCTCTTCACTTCTACCTCTATTCTAGAATCTCTGACTTCCTTCAAAGTTAGTCTCAGTATCCTGTCAGAGACAGTGGCACAGAACACCTGAAACAGGAAGACATGAGTTCAAATCTGGCCTTGGACACCTCCTAACTGTGTAAACCTGGGCAAGTCACTTAAACCCTGACTGCCTCAGTTTTCTCATCTGTAAAATGGAATAATAAGAACACCTACTTCCCAGGGTTATTGTGAGGATAGAATGAGATAACTGTGAAGTGCTTAGCACAGTGCCTGGAACAGGGTAAGATGATCAGTGCTTAACAAATGCTGAAACCACATCCACTAAGAGTCCAACTCCTCCATTTTAGCAAGTGATTTGCCCAGGGTCACACAGCTAGTAGATATCTGTGTGTTCATGTGTTTGTCCTTCAGTGCCAAAGAAGACCATGCCATCAGAGAAATAAATGACATGACTTGAACGTGACTTTGTTCTGAGTGACGGAGGGCTGTGCAGGTCACCAGCCTCACTTCTCCTCAAGAGCCATCTGAATCCAGTGACCAGATATTCATCAGGATGACTGGAGATGACCCAGGATGAGGCAACTGGGGTTAAGTGACTTGTCCAAGGTCACACAGTTAGTGAGAGTCAAATGTCTGAGGGGAGACTTGAACTCAGGTCCTGCTGACTCCTGCACTGGTGCTCTATCCCCTGCACCACCTAGCTGCCCCAGTAGATATCTGAGGCAAGATAAGAACATCCCTCTTCCTGACTCTCTTCCAACATTTCACCCACTAGCTGCCATCCCTAATGAGATACTAGGGTTCATAGGTACCAGGACAGGATTCATTGGCCAGTAGGACCACTTGGAGAAGTAGCTCAGGATAGTGGAAAGAGCCCTGGCCTAGGAGGTGGAAGACCTGGATTCCAGTCTTGATATTACCCTCTGCCAACTGGGTACCCAGAGGGGAGTCACACACCCACTGTCCCCACCTTCCTTGGTTACTCTGAGTCCAAAATAGGGATGAATAAGAAAGTGTTCAGAGCATGAAAAAAGCTATCCAAGGAAGTGTTTCTTTACTGCTGTGCATTTACCTCTCCCAAGTCCCGGATCCTCTTCAAGAACCGTTTTTCAAAATGGGTAGGATCTACCTCGGTTGTCGGCTGTTTCTCTGAAAGAATATCCGGGTCTAGAAAAGTAGAAAAGGAATGGCTTTGTTTTTAAGCTATTTGTTTTTTCCCATTCCAACACATGCTTTAACAAGGACTCGGGGTCCCATGTGCTCCCAGGTGTGAACACACCCATAGCCAGCTTCCAGGATGCCTGCTTATCATCACTGGAGCAAGGAAGGACTTACTTTGCTCCTCTAGTTTATTGATGTCTCTCATGATGGCTCGGAAGAAGGGTCTCTGACTAGGGTCATAGTTCATGCACTGAGTCATCAGGTCAGCCAGCTCCTTGCACGAGGGCGTGACTGGCATAACTCGACCTTCATAAAATCGCTCTTTCTGGAAGAAATGAGGAGAGCCATGGGTGAGGCACTAGAAGCAGCAAAGACCAAGGGTAGCACTTACCCACGTTTCCTTGGGACAGAAGGTTTCATTCATCTATTTCTTCCTCTTACTGCTAGTGTTTCCCTTGGAGATGACCACCCGTTTACCCATATACCATGAGAAGCTGAGTTCTTTGAAGAAAGGGGCTGGTTTTTGCCTTTCTTTGTACCCGTAGAACATAGCATAACATTTGGTGCAAATGATTGTTGACCAAATGATGTTCAGTGCCAAATACCTTCCCTTGAACCTCACAAGTAATTGTGGGACGGAGAAGAATCAAAAACGGGGGGAGGCATCTCCAAGTCATATCACCACTTGCTTTCCATTCATCATCCCAACTCCTTTCCAGTGGGAACTTGGAACTTAACTGTGTGAGCTTTTGCCTTATCTTGCCCAGATCTAGGCCTCCACCTTCTTAACCAATTACACACACACACACACACACACACACACACACTCTCCCAGCTTTCTATAACATGTTTTCCTCCCTCCTTAGGATGTAAACTCCTTGAGGACAGAGACATGCCTGGCATACTATATATAGTGTATAATGATGCTTGTTGACTAACAGCAAGCTTATATCATTAGCAAGTTTATTTGCTTGGATTTGCATCCATGTCCCTTAGAATGGTGCCTGGAACCTAATAATGCTTCATCTATCTAGTTACCTCTGCTAGTGTCTTATCTTTCAAGGGGATTTCTCCATTGTAGCAGATCTCCCAGAGGGTCGTGCCAAAACTCCATTTGTCAGCAGCCACACTCAGGTTCTTGGAGTCATCCACACACTCTGGTGCAATCCACGGAATCCGTTCCACACACTCTGCCAAAAAAAGATTCCCCCCAAACACAATATTAAAATTCTAGTTTTTGAAATGAACATCCTGAAACTGACTTGGGAGGTTAGAAAAACTCAGGTTCAAACTCTGCCTCTGACATTCACTAGCTACGTGACCATGGACATGGATGGGCTCTATCATCTGTGAAACACTTTTAGCAACTATATCACAAGTGGTACATAAAGTTGTCTTCTCCTCCTCCTCCTTCTTCTTCCTCATCATCATGTTCTTCACCATCTTCATTTCCTCCTCCTACTCCTTCTTCCCCAGTCAATAACTCAGCCTAGGAGGGAAACTCATACACCTCTTAAATATCTCCTGCCCTCAGTGTTCTAAAAATAACAGCTCACATTTCTATTGGGCTTTGAGACCCCAAAGTGCCACCATCCCCTGCATGATCCAGAGGATCTTAGAGTCCTCAAAGTCATTAAGTCCAACCCCTCATTTTACATGCCAGGAAAGAGATGCTTAGGGAGATGGAGTTACTTGCCCAAGGTCAAGATGGCAGAGTCAGCGACTCAAAATCAAGGGCTCCACTGTGCTACCTACATTGCCCCACACTGAATCCTCATAGAAGCCTTGGGAAGTAGGTAGGTTTCTTTGGGTTTTGTGTCTTCTTGCCCACATTTGTGATTTTGTTTTGGGATTCCAATGGCAGTTGGTGACTTAGAATCTTATCTGAGACTTTTGAGATGTGAAGTCATTTGTACGGGGTCACACAGCCCACGTGTGACCTTGGCAAGCATTGAACTTGATTCCAAGCTCTACCTTTATCCCCTACACTATACTGCCTCCCATGAGGTAGAGGATGCCAAGTATCCTCATCCCCATTCTACAGATGAGGAAATCAGGGTTCACACTTTTAGTTAAATAATGGAGCTACAATTGGAAGCCAGATCTTCCATTCTTTACCAATTTCATCTAAACATCTTGAAGCTCTACTTGGAGGTGAGGAGTGGAGGAAGGAAGTGATAAAAGATAAGAGAAATATGTGGATTGAAGGGTTGGGGAAAGGTAGGGAAATGTACCAGTTTATAAATAAGTTTACCCATTGGTTGGCAATCTCTGAACCAAGTAATCTTGGTGCCAAAGGGAATCTAGTCTACAAAGAGACCAGAATTTCCCTGCTTTGGCATCTGGAAACTCACCTTTAACAGGTACATCTGTGCTCATGGGTTCAGACATCTAAGACCTAAAGAAGGCATCCATCTATAGAGATGCAGGGAGTTCACAGAGCAATTCACCTCTACATCCATCCCTTGTTCTATTTCATACTATAATAATGGTCTGTGTGTATGTCCACATGTGTGTATGTCTGTGTGTATGTTATGTCCACATGTATGTGCATGGGTGTATATCCATGTGTGTGCATGTCTGTATGTCCATATGTGTGTGTCCATGTGTTGTGTGCATGTCTGTGTATGTGTGTGATATTCCCCTACCAGTTAAGACCCTGCTATATTTATCTTTGTAACTCCCCTAGTCTTAAGCCAGTTCTCTAAAAAGGAGTTCTCTGAATAAAGCTATTGTTTCATTCATTGTATTTGGAGCCCCAGCTTCCAGAATAGTAATCCTTAACATAGAAAAAGGACTTCAAAACTGCACATTTAACTGAATTGAATTAATGGAACTGAATTCAAATTACTATATGTTTACCAATAATTCAAATGGAATTGAAATCAAATGAATATATGCATACAAATAATTCAAATTGAATCAAATTCAAATTATTCAAATATGTGTATACAAATAATTCTAATCAAATTACTTGGATTGAATTCAAATTATTCAAATTCATATATGTGTACACAAATGATTTAAACTGAATTGAAATCAAGTTATTCAGATATATTCCATATGTATCCAAATAATTCAAATTCAATTAATTGAACTGAATTAGTTGAAAACATGGCTGAGACAGGACACATTTCCCAGTCTGTTCTGTGCAGGTTTCCACCTGTTTTCCTCTCTTTTGAGGAAGGAATCAGAGCATCAGGGGACTCTGAACAGGGTAAGGCAGCCTGTCCTCACTGCCTCCCAACCATAGCCACCACCCTAAGCCTCTGATTGCACCATTTCCTGGGCTTCTGAGCATTTCATGAGGACCTCTGACAAGCCATTTCATGTTCATTGAAAGGACACTTCCGCTGGGTCACTGGTCTCCCATTTCCTCTTACAACACCAGAGAACCAGCAGATAAGGGAAGCTACAGTGACTTTCAAAATCAACACAGCAAAGACAGTCTTCCAGGAGAACTTGTTGATGCGACTTTTTCTAAGCCACCTCCCACTCACACCCTAAGCAGAGGGCTGAGCCAGTGCCAGCAGACATACCCTGTCGAGAGAGCACGGTGATGGGGATCCCAGGATCACTGAGCTTGATGAAGGGGCTACACTCACCATCCAGGCCCTCCCTGGCCAAGAGCACATTTTTGGCACACACATTCCCATGGACTAAATCTTTGTCCTCCTGCAAAAGAAGAGACCCCTGTGGTGAGCAGCTCAACCCCAGGCCAAACTACAAAGGCTGTTTTCAGCTGCCTGGGAAAGAATGTCTCCGAGAAGTCTTGGAGACATTCATGCTGACTCTGCAAACTCAGTTGCTTTGTTTTTTTCCCCAGAAAGTGTAGAATTGCTAAGCATCATGGTTAATCGAGAGCAGGATATAGAGTCAGGAGGGCTTAGAGTCAAGTCTTGCCACTGATAAATGCTCAATATTTGACCATGCATAGGTCATGTCATCTTAGACCAAAAAGGTCAAGAGATCAAAGGCTTAGGGCCAGAAGGGACCCAGAAGCCATCTAATCCAACCCCTTCTTCTCACTAAAAAGGAAACTGAGGCCCAGAAAGGAGCAACATTTCAGTTGCTACAGATGAGTTGAGGAGAAGATGCCAACTGGCATGGGTAGAAAAAAAATCCTTGATGAGAACTCTAAACCAATGAACTCCCAAGTCCAATCAAATTTTAATAAAAGCTGAAGATGAAAGAAGTCAAGGAATCTTCCCAAGAACATGGAAAATGGTAGGCTAGGATTTGAAATTCAGGCGCCTAACTTGAATTCCTGAGTCCCTTCTTCTACCCCATCATGTTTCTGTTCTCCAATTCTCTTCACTCCTTGTGAAATTACTCATATCTCCTGAACCAGGTGTGTGCATTCCAAAGGAGAATGTGCACAAACCATGCTCATTCTTCTTCACCTCTCAGTGGCACCATCTGACTGACACCTGAGCATCCTGCCTTCCTCCACATCCTCCTCTCCAGTTTCCATGACTGTGTTATCTGCTGGCTACCTCTTACCTGCTGACTGCCCCTTCTCATACTCTACTCCTCCAATACCATCTGTATTATGCTCCTGACTATGGGTCTATGCCAAGGCTCCATCCTAGGCTTTCTTGTCTTTCCCACTCTACAGTTCCCTCTTGCTTCTCTCCTCAACCTCCTCTGGCTTACTCCAGTGACTCACAAGTCAATCTGTCCCCCCCTTGTGGCCCTCCTGAGTTCTAGTCCCACATCAGTCTTCCAGTGTCCTTATACTCCACCCCTTGCCATGTCTAGTCCAGAGACTTGGTCTCTTGGCCATTCCAGAAACAAGACCCTCCCTCTCTCGGCTCTAGGCATTCTCCCTGGCTGTCTCCCATGCCTGGAAAGCTCTCCCTTCTCTGCTCCAACTACTGACCTCCTTGGCTTCCCTTAAGTCCCAACTAGAATCCCATCTTTTAGTGGAAGTCTTCCTCCAGCTCTTCTTAATTCTAATGCCTTCCTTCTGTTAATTATTTCCTATTTATCTTGTAGATAGATTCTTTGTACATATTTGTTTTCAGTCTTTACCATTAGACTGGGAGCTCTTTGAGGGCAGGGACTGTCTTTTACATTTTTTTGTATCCTCAGACCTTAGCACAGTGCCTGGCACATAGTAGGTACTGAATAAATATTTATTGATTGATTGACATCACTAACTGATTTTTGTATATTTCAAACTGAATCTCCCATAGGTATCTCCAACTCATTGTGCTGAAAAGAGAACTCATTTCCGCCCCCCCAAGTCCACCCCTCTTTCAAATTTCCCTATTACTGTTATTCCAGTAAGTCTGGTTTTCATCCTGGATGTCATCCTCAGTTCCTCACTCTCCCTTGTCCTAGCTGATGTCCAATCAATTCTAAGGCTTACCATTTCTACTTCCACATCTCACTCTTCTCTTTCCTTCTCCCCATCTTCCTTCCTTCCTTCCCTCCTTCCTTCCTTCCTTCCTTCTTTTCTTCCTTCCTTCCTTTCTCTCTCACCCAAACAGCCATCATACTAATTCAAGTCTACATAACCTTCCACTTAGACCACTAGAATAGCCTTCTAACGTAGCCTTGATTCTCTCATCTCGCCAATTTCACTTCTGCTTCTGCTAAAGCATGTCTGTACACATCATTCACTTGTTCAATAAACTCCAGTGGTTCCCTCTTGTTGCTAGGACCAAATACAAATTCTTCTCTTTGGCTTTTAAAGCCTTTCCTGAACTGGCTCCAGTCAACCTTTTCTTGGTTCCTTGTACCAAATTCTCCTTTGTGGATTTTACAGTCCAGCCAAATTGCCCTTCTTCCTGATTTTCATACAGGATAGTTCATCTCCACCCTCTGTGTCTTTGCGTGGACCATTCCCTAGGCCTAGAATTTTCTCCCTCCTCACACTATGTAGAAGCCCTCAAGCCCCATCTACTATATGAGATTTTAGCTGATCCTCATTCTAGATCTGCCTTCTCTTCTGCCTTAATCTCCTTCCCAGGGTTGACTGATGTGACTCACTTCTACAATCCCTCCTAACCCCTAACCCCTACTCAGCTGTATACCTGGCACTCAAATGCCTAGGTCTAGTTCTGGACCCACCACTGAGGTCTCTACCTACATCCGCCCTGACCATTTCCACCATGGAGAGAGATGACAAAGCCAAGGGTTTCTGGCTGCAGAATGCTTAGGAAACCAGCTCAAGGTGAACCTAATCAGGGTTTGGTCTTACCAAGTAACTCAATGCACTGGCCAGCTGTTTAGCAACCTTAAATTTCCATGGTGTGCTGAGGAGTTCACTTTTCCGATGCATGAAGAGATCCAAGGGCCCAAACTCCATAAATTCTTCCACCATGATGTCTGAGGATGCAGAAAGGCAGGGCATGGCAATTAGGATCCTAACTGTCCACCCAGGCCAATCCCCAGATCCTCCCCCAACCCAATCCCTCCTCAGAAGACTCATTAGCAGCTTAATGGATATTATCTCATTCCACCCTGCTAACAATCCTAGAAAGGAAGTATAAAGCAATGTTATTGTCTCCATTTCACAGATGAAGCAACTGAGATTGCTTCACAAAGGTTAAGTGACTAGCTCAGGGTCACAAAACTAGTAAGTGCCTGAGAGAGGACTTGAGTTCAGGTTTTCCTGCCCAAAATTTAATGGTCTGTCCACTGGGCAAACAGATTATTTCTCTGGAGTAGAAGTCGACAGAAAGAACACTCATTGAACATCTGTGCTAGAGTCCCAGGTGTGCCATTAAGTACCTATAACCCAAGACAATCAGTGCCTCAGTTTCTCCATATGGAAATTAAGAATAAATAATTGCCTTCCCATAACTCCTGGGGGATAGTATAGGGGCATTATAGATAAAACTATGGAGAGAGAGAGAGAAAAGAGGAGAGAGAGAGAAAGAAAGAAGAGAGGAGAGGAGAGAGAGTAGAAGAAGAAGAAGAAAAAGGAGGAGGGAGAGGGAGGGAGGAGGGGAACCACAGACATACAAGAGAATATGCAGGCCAGTCTCAGCCCCCCTCTCTTTTGTTTAGCTTTGAATGTTTCACAAAATCATAGATTTAGAGAAGGAAGAGAATCCAGAGGCCACCTAGTCCAACATTCTCATTTTTACAGATGAGGAAATAGGGCCTCAAGAGGTGTGATCTCTCTCTCTGTATATATGCTGTATATGTGTGTGTGTGTGTGTGTGTGTGTATATACATATATATATGTATATATATACACACATATGTTTTGTTTTTATACAACCTTCATCTCTAAATATCTGCCCCTCCCTTTCCCTAACCAGGAAACCATCTCTTAGAATACAGCACCACAAAGAAGGGAAAACTTGACTCAATGGGCACATCCCTTGTGTCTGAGGATATATGAAGCACCCCACCTCCACAGTCCCCCATCTCTCTGGCATCCTTCTCCATTTGGTAAATACACTAGGACAGACACTCTCTGAGGGCTGGAGCACCTCTCCAAGAAAGCAGACTCACTTTCCACATCCCGGACACAGACGCCATAGAGGTATACGATGTGTTTGTGGGAGACTTGTCTCATCATGCTGGCTGCCTCGAAGAAAGCCTGCATGGGAATTGAAGGATTGGGGGTAGGAAGGAGAAAGTCACACTGATCAAAACTCCAGCCTTGGAATCCCCAGGAAGAGCTGGGGGTCACAGCACAGGAAACCTCCCCCCCAAGCATGTTGCTCCATATGATAGTCCCAGCAAACATGCACACACACACAAGCACACATACACATGCGCGCACACACACTCACACACGTACACACTCACACATTTTGTCCTCGAATGTGGCTACAGCCTAGTTTCATGCTGGAAGGTTCTCACTGAAACCCAAGACTTCTTTAAACCCACTTGTAGGCAAAGGACATAGGATACACTGGATACAGATGGCAAAGCTGACGGGGAGATGAGCGAGCAGGGGGAGGGCAGCCTTGCAGGATGTACTTGCCAGAGAAATATCCCTGTGACTGGGGTCCAAAACTTTGAGAATCACTTTCATCTTCTTCTCATCGGAGCTGCCTTCCTCATCCTTGTAGTCCAGGGTCCCCGAGTAGATCTGGGTCCGAGTGCCTCGTCCCAGGTGCTCTCCCTAAAAAAAGCCAACAGGATGAGGGAGGGCACTGAGAAATCAAAGGTCAGAGAAGTCGGCTGAACAGTTCTGGAGGGGAAGGAAGGGCCAGTGCCAGAGATGCTGGCCGGGAGGGCTCCCCAGAACCCGGTGGGGGGGGCAGTGCAAAGGGCCCAAAGCACTGCTAATTTCTATAATGCCTTGAGAACAAGACTTCTACAGAGAAAAGACCTCAGGGGAAAATTCCAGTACAGGGCATTGCCAGTCTCAAGGAGAGCAATGCCCACACCACCCTCATCCTTTGTGACTCTGTGTACCTTGAAAGGACCAATGGCTAAAAGGAATAAAATGCTGACTCCATCTCACTTCACAAAATGCTTCCTAACTGTCCATTCCATTAATACAGATCAGGGAGGAGAAGAGGGAATAATTATGTATATATCACCACTACCTGGCAGGCATGTGCTAGGCACTTTACAAATACCACCTCACTTGATCCCCACAACAACCCTGCCTCTCATTTCAGAGCTGAAGAAACTGAGGTGAACAGAAGTTAAGTGACATGTCCAGGGTCATATGGCTAGTAAATGTCTGAGGCTGAACTGGAACTTGTGTTTTTGAAGCTTACTATCTGTGTGACTTTGACAAATTGCTTTCACTCCTTAGGTCTTGGTTTCCTCATCTGTAAGACAAGGGATTGGACTAGATGGCCTCTAAGATCCCTCTCCCCTTCCACAGCCCTTCTGTGTCCTGTGTGCTAGCCTCGGCTCGGCGTCTTGCTTCCCTTCACCTACCAGCCAATCTTAAGTCACCCTGACTATGGGTTTTCTCTCCTCAGACTCCAGGGGTCCTAACAATGCATGACTAGAGTGATGAACTATAATCCCATCATCTGTCTTCATGAGGAGCCAACCATTTATCCTCTCATCTCTCATCAAAGAATACAACCTATTCTGTTTATCTGCAGGGCAGAATGACAACTATTAAATGTCAGAGGTAGAATCAAAGTCTGGTCTGGAACACTACTCACTGCACCCCACTGTCCCCTTGGCTTCGCACAGTACAGGCAACAAAGACATTTTCTTGGTTAAGGGATTCTCTGAAGGGGATAAAGATCCATGGGGGTTTCATGAGTCCTTCCCTCCATGGAAACATGTATCGTTCTTTGCCCAACTTGACTAATCTGTATATTAGTAGACATTTCTCATCTGCTGAATACTTAAGGAGAAGGGTTGACCACCCTTCAAGGGTTATTGACTAAAACCATCTAATTTATGCAGGATTCGCTTGGGTTTATGGGCAATCCCATGCCTGCAACATCCCAGAAATGCCAGTGAGAGTTCAATGTAATTAATGTCACTGAAATGGCCATTTGGATGAAGGGAAAGCTTTCAAGAAGTCACATTCCTGAAAATCCCAGGATATCCCCAACACCACTAGAGGAATCCATCCAAGGCACGAGAATTCATAGCAGGAGGTCTGAGGACAGTAAGCAGCCTGTGTATAGAGACAAAGACCACTAGAGGAATCCATCCAAGGCACGAGGATTCATAGCAGGAAGTCTGAGGACAATAAGCAGCCTGGGTCACAGACTTGAATACTGCTTTGTTGCTTACTGATGTATATGACCTCGAACAGATCACTTCAGTTCTCTGGCCTCCAGACTTCGTGTCTGTAAAAGGAGGAATCTAGATCCTTGTTCCTTCTGGTATGATAGCTATACTCCTGTGATTCCACTCTATTGCTTTTTGGGGAGGGGGATCCAGATCTGTGAGTCAGCTCCTTCCAGTGTATGCTCAGGCATATACTGACAGCAGGGGTCAGAAGGTAGAACTTGAACCTAGGTCTCCCTACCTCTAAGGTCAGCTCCCTAGCTTATCCATTGCCTCTCATTTTCACTGAAAATTTTCATTCTGAAGGGCTTATTCTAAGGGAGGAGGCAACATGGCTTAGTGAATGGATTTAGGTGGGCTCAGACACTAACCAGCTGTGGGACCCTGGGTGTATGTCCCCTAGGTTTTCTGGGCCTAGAATAACTCCTTAGGACTTGGGAGAATGAACATGGAATGGTGGGAGGGCACTGGGACAAGGAGGTACCCTACAATTGATGGAGGCAGCTCTGAAGGTCAGGGGCTGGTACAGTTAGAGACCAGGCCTCAGAGAGAAGGAAAGACAGAGGACTGTGCTTGTAGGAAGTATGAAAGGAAAGAAAACACAAAAGGCTGATGGAAAGTTTGAGGTTCCCAGAGAGAAAGCATGCCAAGTTGTTACTCCTCAGGGAGGGTAAGCGATTTGCCCAGACTCATACATCTAGTAAGTAGCAAAAGTTGACTTTCACCCGTTTCCAAATCCATCATTCTTTCTCCCTACTACAAATAGGAAAAGTTGTGTTGTTCAGCATGGGAGGCAAAGGAATGGAGTTGAGTTAGGAGATGTTAAGTTCTTGTCCTGCCTTCAGCATTAACTCACTAGGCGATTTTGATCAATCACTTCCACTCCTGGGCTCAGTTTCCTCATCTATAAAATTAGGAACTAAACTAAACAACGTCCAGTTCTATCATTCTATGGTCTATGTTGGGAGATGGAGAAGGGCCTTAGCCAAAATCCCAGTTACCTAAAAGCTAATTCATGTCGATCAAGACATTTTCCAACTTTTAGGTTCATTGTTAACAAAAGCCCTAAGATACAGAGTTAACTTTTTTTCTCTTAGAATGATAAGTAAGTTCCCTCAAGTAATCCAGGATAACTTACCACTGAGCCTGAGTATTCTTTGCAGATTGCTACTTCTGGGCCAACATCACCACTACTACTTAATTGGCATGCTTTGGGTCTTATATCTAGAGTTGGAAAGGACTTCCCTTGACAATAGCTCTTCACTGTTTTACACAGAGCTTTCTTTGTTAACGAACCTGTGAGTAATTCCTGGCACCAGTAAGCTATTAATACACACTTTATCAATTTAACTGTTTATGTAGACAGGTAGGGGAGGTATTATCATTTCTGTTTTATAGATGAGGAAACTGAGGCTTACAGAAAGTCAATGGTGTAGATGGTGGATAACTAGGGGACAACCGTGAGAGGTAGTGTGGGTAGAAAGATGCACTAGATTTGGAGTTATTAGTCTTGGGTTCAAATTCTGTGTGTGTTAATACTTTTGTGATCTTAGGCAAATCAATTAGACTTTATTTTCCTCATCAGTAAAAATGAGGCAATGGCTCTCAGGTCTGTTTTACATCTAAATCTATGATCTCATGATCCTGGATCTCTGAGGTGTCGACATCTGGTCCTTTAAGGCTGGGAGGGGACCAGCCAAAGCTGATTTCACTCCAGTAGGAAATAGAGCCCCCTTGTTCAGTCTTCCATGACAACACCCTTGAGGGAAGATCTCCTCATCCCAAAGGTGACTGATATATTCCACAAGGCTGCAGGGGGAAATGCAATGAACTCACCTGGATAATATCTTCCTTGAGAATTCGATGAAAACTCAGCTGGCTCATTGGATAGACTGACAAACATTCCTGGGCCTTCTTGGTGGCCACAAGCAGATTAGAAATTTCTGGAAAAGACGGAGGGCACACATCCATTATACTGGAGAGCCAATACTAGCTTCTGTTAGAACCTAAAAAGTCTGCTAATTGTGTAGAAGACAAAGCAGGCACCATGAAGGACATGAAGTGGAAATAGAGGCCAAAGGAAGTCTTGTTCTTGAGGTATTAAGAAGAATGTACATACAAATATACATATATATATAGATATATAGATATAGATATATATCCACACACACATACATACATGTACTAAAAAACAAAGGTCGAAGCTAAAACAGTCCCTGTTCTCAGGGACCTTGAATTCTATTGGATAATAGAGTGTGTGCGTGTGCACATATTATGTACATACATATATACACATACATTTGTATTTTACATTTCCATCAACATAGGTGAATGTATGTATATATACTGACATACATAGGCATACATATTAACTGTCTATGGAGCCCCCAAGCTGCCATTTTGAACTTAACAATCCTCAGCAAACATGAACATTTCATCATAAAAAGGAAAACTAGAACTTCTCCATATAAATTCTCTGTCATCCAGTAGAATACAAGAGCCCTGAGGGTAGGGAATGTTTAAACGTTGTCCTTGTTTCCCTAGCATCTATCACAGGGCCTGGTAAACAGAAAGTGTTTAATAAATGTTTGAATTGAATCGACTTGCTGAATGCTTAATGAAACACCCTGTCCTATGAGGGAGCAAAAGGGATGAATATACAGATGGCACTCACTAAGGAATGCCTACAAGGAGATCCCAGGCTCCAAGAATCTCAGAGCTGGGATCTGCCATCAGCCATATGGAATCACTTGTACCTGAACAAGAATCCCTTCTCTAACCTCCCCCACCAGCGGACTCCCAGTCCATGCTTAAGAGATCCACAGAGAAAGAAATCCACTCAGTCCCAAGGAAGATTCTTCCACTTTGGAAAGGCAAGGGACAGTAAGGCAGGAAAGAAAGAGAAAGAGAAAGAGTTAGGGGAAGGGGAAGGAGAAGGGAAGGGAAGGGAAGGGAAGGGAAGGGAAGGAAAGGGGAAGGGAGGAAAGGGGAGGGAAGAGGAGGTGAGGGGAGGGAAGGGGAGGGGAGGGGAGGGAGGGG
>CM053770.1:684549602-684621463 GCA_028658325.1 Potorous gilbertii
GGGAGAGGAGGGGAGGGAAGGGAGAGGAGGGGAGGGAGGGAAAGGGAAGGGAAGGGAAGGGAAAGGGTAGCAGTACCTCTTGGCTTCGGCTGGCAGCATTTCTTCAGGACAAAGCTGATGTTGTCTGTTTTCAGGATTTGTTTCTTGAGATGGTCCATCAGGCCTCTGAGAGAGGGGAACACTCGATCGGAGCCATGCAGGGAATACTTTCCCTTCTTCACTTCAATCTGGAAATTCTTGTACTGTTTCTGGCTCGTTAACATCTGCTATTGGGAGAATTACAATCACTGTGTGAATATCAAGCCTGTGTTCAAAGGGACCTGAGGGAAGGGTTTCATTTGGTTATCTCCATCTCCTAGTCTTGTGCCTGGTATGGAATAATTACTTGACTTCCCATCTCTTTGTCTTTGCTCTGGCTGTGCCTCATGCCTGGAATGTTCTCTCTCCCCATCTCTGTGTCATAGAATCCCTGTTTCTTCAAGACTGAGCTCAAGTCCTACCTTCTTTCTGCCTCCCCAGTTACCAGTGCCTTCCTCTGTATGGCCACCTTCTATCAGCTTGGTTATGTATGTTGTCTGTACCAATATATGTATTTGTTGTCTACATGGGTAGAATATAAGCCCCCAAGGTTAGGAGCTGGCTTTCTTTTGTCTTTGCGTCCTCTGCGCCCAGCCCAGTGACCAGCATGTGGAAAGTGCCTAATACATACTTGGTGTTGGATAGATAAGTGCTGGTTGAATTAAATGGAATGGAAATGAACAATTTCTTTGGGGGTCTGGACCTGTGATGTCATTGGGGTAGAGAACTAAAGGGCAGAGAAATCTGTCTTCAATATAAATCAGCTTCTGCTCTGCCTTTGACTTAGAGGAAATATTATTAAGGACTCAGAGTATCCTGACTCTGCCTTTCCCAAAGACAGACCAGGCTGGATCCATCTAATCACATTAAATGACACTCTATTTCCTCCAAAGACTAATGGGTAGAAACAGTTGGGTATGACAAGCCCAATCGTTATTCATTAAGAGAAAACATTTACTATCCAAGAAAATATTGTTTAGAACGGAAAGGGTGCTGATTTGGGAACCCCTGACTTTCCAAGCTGTAGGACTTCAGGTTAATTATTTTACCTCTTCGGGTCTTAGTTTTCTCATCTATGAAAGGTGCACATGCATAAACCGCCTTCATTACCAGCCTCAGAATTATTTCACGGCTCAAGTGAGACAAGGTATGTAAAGCACTTTTGTAACTTTAAAGCACAGCTGAAAATGTAAGTCACTATTACTAGCTTTCATATGAAATGATTTCATAATCATTTCAGCTGACTCCTGTATCAACCCAGTAGGACTGGTACCACAAGCATTTTGATCCTGGGGAAGTGACATGGGCCAGTGGTGAGAGCACTGAGTGGAATCAATGGACCTGGGTTCAAATCTCACTTCTAATGCTTACTACTCATACGAACCTGGACAAGCCACATAAACTCTGTGGGCCTCAGTTTCCTCTTCTGTAAAGTGAGGGGGTTGGACTCCATGGCCCCTGAAGCCCCTCCCTGCTCTATGATCCCTACTTTACTGGAGAAGAATTTAAGGCTCAGAGACTCAAATGGCTTGCCAAGAGTCCCAGAGATAAGATTGAGCCCAAGATTGTATGAGGTCCAGGTGTGGAGAAATGCATCCATTACAGCATGCCTTCTACTAAGGCACTTTATAAAGGGATGTGGGGAGTGATTCTTCTGACACTGGCATAAGATCTGCCTTGTCAAATCCATTCTCCCATACTTTCCCTTTGGTAGATAGCCCTGAGTTCCTTCTATCATTTCCTTTTCTCAGATGATTTGAATTCTCCCAGACTTTTGGCCACTCTTCCTTCCTCCATTATCTGCTGTCCTAATGCCTCCAGCCCACCAAGCTCTCCCTTTTCCAAACTAGGATATGTTTACTTGGTCTAGAAAACTGTATTTCCAGTTCTCTTTGCCCATAAAGGTCAGAGTTCTCCACTAAGATGTCATTCAGCCCCAGGATCTGAAGGTCTCTTGGATCCCAGCATCTCTGGGTTGGATGGACCCTCTCAGGACACTCAGTCCAAACAAAAGCTGAACAGAATCCTGTCTACCACATCCCTGAAAGTGGTCATGTAGCTGCTACTTAAAGACTTTTGGCAGGAGGAACCCACCACCTCCATCCATTACATGTATTCCTTTTTTAAAAGGATTTTTTCATGAATTTTGGTTTTTATATCACAATCATTTATAGAAATAGGATCCTAGATTTGAAACAAAAAGGAACCTCAGAGGCATATAGTCCAACTCTCTCATTTTATAAATGGGGAAACTGAGGCACAGAGAGGTAGGTGCCACCTCCCTGACTCTTATTTGTAGACTTTTCCTAACATCAAGATGAAATCTGCCTTCCTAGAACTTTCCTACAGTATGTAAGGAGACCCATATTGGCCAAATCAGGCCAGGTCATCCACTTCCTGAAGTGGGAAAGCCCAGGCACTGGATTGCTGGGTCCAGCTCTCAGAACCAATCCCATGACCTTTTACCCTATGGTTTGGCTTCTGTCACTCCCATTTTTATTCCTGTCTTCCATGGGAGAACAAGGCAGCCCCAGACCAGACTCCATCAGAGCCCCCTACTCTCACTAACCACCATTCCCCCTGCCACCTCCCCAAGCCAAGCCAACCAAAAGAAGCCAAATCCTGGGCTGACCTCTGATTTCTCCAAGCAGGTCACCGTCATGAGGATGTTGTCAAAGTCTGTGCAGCTCCAGCGCAGAACATACATGCCTTCTTCACTTCCTTCTTGTCTCAGCTTGTTGATTGCATATTCAGTACTGTAGGAAAGGAAAGGACGGCAGACAGGTGGGGAGATCACTTTGAACCACCATATTGAATCTGTGTCCCCTAGTCCTCCCACCTCATCCGAGGATATCCATGTCTACTCTCTATTCCCATGGTGTCTTTGTTGTGGCTGTTTTCTCATTACATATTTATCTTTATGTCCAACAGATGCCTTTGTTTCTACATCACCTTGATTTGAAAATACAACCCTACACCTCTGTCCTACCACACAAGCCTTTCCTTGAAATAAAGACACTAAAAAAAAATTCATCAAAATGAGCAAATTCATTGACCATTGCTGACAGTATATTCAACATTCTTCACCCAGAGTCCCCCACCTCTCCAATGGAAGGAAAAATGTGCATTTTTCTCATCCCCTCTGTGATGTCAAACATGGTCATTGGAATTCTTTCTGTTGTTAGTATTTTAAACAAGGCTTCAGGAGGCATATAGAAGTGGACAGACTTGCCTAAGATCTCCCAGGCTCAGGAGTAGTGTGGGCAGGACTAGGACTCTAACCTTGGATTCCAGTGTAAAATGACTTGCCCAAGGCCACACAACCAGTATATATCAGAGACGGTGTCATCTTGATTTTGGAGCCAGCTCTCAATGCTCAATGACTACACCAATCTACAAGGAATAACATGGCGGGGGTTGGGGAGCAGGGCAGTGGAGGGGAGGAGTGTGCCTGAAAGTTGGAAGGAGACTTACCAACATGACCTCAGGCAAGACCAAAGGATCTTCCCTTAAAGACTACAAAGGTGTAATGGAGCCAGCTCATACACACTCACAAAAGCCGATTCTTAAATTTTCAGTGTGAGCATTTGCATCTCAGAAATCATAACATCCTACACATTTGATTTATTGTTTGGTTTATTGTCTAGACTTAAGAAAGTGATGGGGAAAGAGCTGATAATACTGACTAACCTGGAAGGTGTGCCATCCATGTATTTTTTGTTTTGAGATAGCCAGTTGTTAAACAGTCACCAACACAACTGCTTTTAAGACACATGACATGAGCAAACACACTTAAGACTTCTCTAGTTTTGGTTTAGTCTTGGCCTCCATATGGGTCATGCTCCTCACAGAGCATATGCATTATTCTCCTCATGGCCTCTGCTTTTTCCAATTATAAAAGATCAATTACCTGAATAATTTATCCCCAACCTTGAAGCTCTAGCTCTCAAAATTGGACATTCTCCTGATGCCCTTAGGGATTCTGGCAGAAGCACAAGGGAGTGGTCACCCATTAGCTTTCCTTCCCTTCTCATTAGATTCTGGCCACTACTTCCAGAATATGTGGGAATGGCTCTATGGCCTACGGACTAGAAGGCAAAAGAGCTGGACTCCGGGCTGGGGTTGTGTGACTAAGAGTGAACTCATGGCTTCTCCATGGCCAAGTTTTCTCATCTGTAAAGTGACCATGAATCAGATGACTTACAAGGTCCCTTCCAGCTCGAAATTCCAATTTGCAAACAGTGTCTGAAGGGAGGGAGAGGCACTCGAGAGAGGGCTAGACAATGGGAGGAGTCAGGACGACTCTCATCACCAGCTTGAGCTTGAGTTAGCCTCAACATGTCTAGTCAGCCACCCAATCCTTTCTGCACAACAGCAGGCCCACAGTTCCCTTATCCATGTGGCCACCACACTAGACCTGATAACCTTGGTCCTAGGTCACTCCTTTATGGTCACCCCCTTTCTGTATCTCCCCATACTGATCCATGCTTCCCCCATTTGCCAAAGAGCAGACAAGGTCACCTCACTGCTCAATAAACCCTAGTGACTTCCGATGAATGTTAGAATGAAATATTGATTTTTACATGCAATTAGGGAAAAATAAAATAGTATTTTTTTTAAAGTGAAATATAAAGCCTTCCATTTGCCTGGCACCTCTTTCCCAGGGTTGTTTTGAGAATAAAATAAGATAACATTTGCAAGGTTTGCACTTTGCAAACCGTAAAACACTATGTAAATGCTGGCTATTTTTACTGCTGTTATAAAGTGCCACTATTTTGTAACGAATAGGATCATAGCATTATCTAGCTAGGGAAGGAAGGATCTCAGAGGCAATGTAGTCCAGCCTTCTCATTTTACACATGAGGAAACTGAGGCCCAGGGAGGTCAGATAGGAAGTAAATATGAGAGATAGGATTTGAATCTAGGTCCTCTAAATCCACAGCCTGGATCCTTTCCCAGTACCAGAGCTGCCAGCGGTGAATTTGAATTTGGGTCTTCCAGCCCCCAAACCTAGTGATGGGTTCACTACAGCATACTGACTCTCCAAAACCTAAGCCAAATTTGCATGCCATAGTGCAGGCAGCATTGCTGGTCCTTAAAGAGATATCAGGGAATGTGACTCTAGGAGGGCAGCCTCAGAGCTGGAAAGAGCCTCTGAGGCCAGCATGCAGTCCATCTCCATCATTTTACAGATGAGGAAACTGAGGCAAAGAGGAGTCATGTGCCTTGCTGCCAAGTAAGTCGCTAAGGCAGGCTTTGAAACCAAGACTTCATGACTGTCTGTAAGAGTGCTGTCAATATCATCCTACAAACAGGGAGGGAGAAGCTTGGAAGGAGGCTGAGGGGCTGCTGACATTCACATGGCCTTGTAAGTATTGGGGCCAGGCCAGGGACCCAGCTCATCTAGTGCTTATCCAACTATGCCAGTGATACAGGGATTGAAATAGTTCCCTTGGTTTAACTGAGCATAAGTGGCGCTAACTTCACAACACACACATGCACACATACATACATACACACACACGCACACACACACACACACCACACACCCAATAAAGATTCATCAAAGTCAAAATGGCAAGGAGGGTATATCACTCAAGCATCAGCTCATTTTCTTTCCATCAAAGGAAGCCCAAAAGGAAATTTAACCAACCAGATTGGCCCATGGCAGCCATTTTCTATATTGTGTACAATCAAAGGAGGAGCAACATCTGTGCAGAGGTAATGATGGGCATCTGCTGTGAGCCGGAAATACCCGTCCACCAGAGACACGAAAGACAAAGCTTCCTCGTGGGAAGACAGGCTTAACTCCTGCATGGAAACACAAGAGAAGAGTCCAGAGATTACTCTACAGCCACCAAGAAATTTGGGAAGATATCATCATTATCTTCAAATGACACTGGACAAAAAGCTTTCAAAAGCTTTTCCTCGAGGAAGAAATCAGAACCCTTTGGGAACAGGATGAGGTACATCTCATCCCTGCCATCCTGTAGGCAGCTGGAATTAGCCCAAAGATGCTTTTACCAAACCCATAGCAAATGAGCTTCCATCCAGAGGATGAATAAGACCAGATCCCTCCTGAATCAGCCTTGACAATTAGAGCCAAGGTAATGAGCGCACTCACCTGAAGTCCCAAGGATGCTGATGAGGCAAAATATCAGAATAGGCAACACAAAGGGGGCGGCAGGAGACTGTCAGACACAGCCCACAGAGTATTATAACCTCTTTGGCATTTTCTCTATTGCTTAAACCATTCCCCATCCCCTTTAAATCTATAAAAATGTGAAGCACGGCCATGTAGCATTGAAACAATGCTACCAAAACCTGGCTCCACTTCTTGTGAAAACATCTTATGTCCCTTTTGGTTTAACTGACTGTTTTTGACAATTTCAATACTTTTTCCTGATTTCTGAAAAGCTACAGAATGTGGTATCCTTATGCATACAAACCATTAAATATAATAATACTTTGAACAGGACCTACTATGTGCCACGCACTGTGCTAAGTACTTTACAATTATGATCTCCTTTGAGGCTCATAACTATCCAGGGATGGGGGTGCTACTAGTATACCCATTTTACAGATGAGGAAACTGAGGCAAAAACAGAGATTAGATGACTTGGTCAGGGTCACATAGCTAGTGAGTATCTGAGGTCAGATTTTAATTCGGGACAGTCTGACTCCAGGCCCAGCGCTCTAACCACACAGCTGCACCCCAAATATAATGGCCATGAAGCGTTAAATAGAAAATACTGCAAACAGAATAGTGACTGGTCTCAGGACCATTTCTACTGTCTCATTGACCCCAAGATGAGAAGGAGGAGGTGCTGGTAATGCAGAGACACTTAGATCACGCTATCTTTCTATCTACACGTGTACATATCATGTAAATATATCTCATGTGAACACATGGCACTTTATGAACATTATTTCATCTCACCCCAATAACAACCCTGTCCCACGTCTTATTAACCACATTTTAGGATCCTAAGCCTAGAACTGGGGGAAGCAACACAGTGGGTCTCCAGTCTAGCCCCTTTATTTTACAGATGGGCAAGCTGAGGTCAGTGGTGCTGAGGTGGTGCCACAGTGCCTAGAGCAGGAGGCTGGAGCTCAGACACTAGCTGTATAACCCTAGGGCAAGTCACTTCATGCAGTTTGCCTCAGTTTCCTCACCTGTAAAATCAAGATTATAATAGCACCTACCTCCCAGTGTTGTGTGGATCAAATGAGATAATATCACTGTAAAGCACTCAGCACATCGTCAAGCACATAATAGGTGCTTCACAAGTGCTTGTCCCATTCCTCCCCACTCAGTTATCCCATCTGCAAAATGTTACAGTAACAACCTTTACTTCCTGGGTTTGCTATGATAAGAAAATGAGAAAATATTTGCGAAGTGCTTTGTAAACTTTAAAGTGCCCTATGAGTGCTAATCAACATCGTAATTGTTATGACTACTCCAAGTACTGCACTCGGCTGCCTTTGTCCTCTGACCAGAAGGCTGGCAAGTGCAGACCCACCTCTGCACTCGCCCTCAGACACCTGCCCGTTATGGAAGGTTGGGAAAGGAGCGTATCTATGAAATGGAGGCAGTGCCTGTACGTGCTCACGCCGAGCTGCTATGAGCCCCTAGAGGCAGGAGACCTTTATTTCCAACCTCTGGAAGTTCATTTTTACTCCCAAAACAAGTGAAAACTCCTACAAGCTCCAGAAAAGGGGCAAAGAAACCCTAAGTCAACAAGTCAACAATTAAGCACTTACTATGTGGCAAGCAGGGTGCTAAGAGCTAGGAATGCAAAAAAAGGCAAACTGCAACCATCCCCTCAAGGAGAATACATTCTAATGGCAGACTGAAACCACATCGACAACTAAGAATGGGGAGGGAACAATATGGATTACAAAATATCACAGGGAAAAAAGCAAGACTTTACCACCTACATCCACATTGACAAAAAGGAGAGGAACTGAATAGATTTCAGGTCTAGCAGAGGGATGCTGTACACAGACTTGTTCAATTCAACTACAATTACTTTAGCACTTGTTATGAGCAAGGCACTGAGTGATACAGTGACAAAAAAGAAACATGGCCTGCCTTCAGGGAGTTTACATGGCACTGGAGCAGGATGAGGAGTATGATACATTTAAAAGTGAGCAAATACAAAAATATACAAAGTAATTTCAAGAGAGAGAGTGTTAACAGCTCACGGGGATAAGCAAGTCAGAAAAGACCTTGAGTAAGATGTGATACCAGGAACTGTACTTCAATCAATCGATCAACAAACAATTATAACACTTACCATGTGCCAGGCACTGTTCTAAGTGCTGGAAGAAACATAGGTATGGCATAGGGAAGAGATAAGGAGATATTGCATTCAAGGAACAGCAGACAAGGCAAGTGGTCAAAAGAGGAATGTTAGGGAATTGACTGAGAGACTGTAAACGGACCTGGGAGATGGCAGTACCATTGATGGTAACTTCCAAGGTTGGGGAGGGGACAATTAGGAGCTCTTTTAACGACATGTTTGATATCAGGACCCTAGTGTGTGGCTCCTGAAGAAAAGGTGAGGGTGAACTTAGCACCTTTCACAAAGTATTTCCAACCCACCTCACCAGACTGCAATGCAACTCCCCTTCGTGCACCCTGGGGATCAGCCAAATTGGCTTGAGTGTTCCCAGATGGGATGTTCTTATCTCTTGTTTCTGTGCCTTGGCACTAGCTCTAACTCCCACCTTAGGAATTCCCTCCCTGCTAATTTCTTCTCAGAATCTCTGGATTCATTCAAGTTGTAGTTCAAACTCTCATGCTCTTTCCTATGAAATCTCTCCTGATTTTCACAAGCTACTTGTGCTCCCTACTTCTCACCCACACAAACGATCTTGTAATGATTTTCTCTGTTTTATATCTACTTGGGCATGTATTTGTTGCTTCTTTTTGTATATCCAGTATTGAGTACTGCCTGCCACACAGAAGTTTAGTCATTTATTTAGTTGTTATCGAGTCATTTCAGTGACCCTATTTGGGTTTTTCTTGACAAAGATACTGGAGTGGTTTGCCATTTCTTTCTCCAGCTCATTTTACAGATGAGAAAACTGAGGCAAACAGGGTGAAGTGACTTGCACAAGGTCACACAGCTAGTAAGTTTCTGAGGCCAGATTTGAACTCAGGAAGATGAGTCTTCCTGTTTCCAAGTCTGGCACTCTCCTCTGTAGCACCACCTAGTTGCTTAGCTGCAAGAAGTATTTACTGAGCACCTAAGAGATGTGTGGAATGGTGTTAAGCACTGGTGTTAGAAAAACATAAATTAAACTGTCCCTGCACTACAGGGGCTTACACTGGATTTGGGAGAAGCAAGTACACATATAAATAGTTATGACAAAGTCAATACGATTTTGGTGGGCAGACACTAGTGATAATGGTTTATAATCAATGAAGTCTGCCTTTTCCCCTTCTCCTACCACCATATTCCTGGCATTCCCTCTCTTTTCCTTCTCTTTTCATAATGCCCTCCTCTGTCTCACCCTCTTTTCTTTTAATAGTCAATATTTCCAGTAGGCTACTCCTTCCATTTGCTCTGGGTCAGCAAGTACCTCCTCAGTCCGCCCCCCCCATCTCCACTTCCCCTACAGCAGAGATCTATCTGCCATGTAAAAGGCATGTGAGGGGAGTCAGAAAAGAGGAAGCAGGAACTACAGAACCTTCCCTCTTTAGACCATGAGATGGTCAAAGATTCAGCAAGAAGAGCTGCCAGTGAGGCCCTGGTCTCATCTGCATCTGCTCTGAAGTCACAGACAGCTGATAATGACCCTGGTCACCCCTCACTGCATAGTAGCCAGGAGCACACAAGCACTTTGGGGGAAACAGTGCTGCCAACTGATGGCCTTTTCCTATGAATTGGCTAACTTTGCATAAATTAAATATGGATGCTGTCCATCTATGGAAGGCTGGCCAGAGGCTTGGCTGGAGGAAAGACTTTGCTAGAATTGGCCTTTAGGGGCTCAGTGAAACTCAGTGACTTGGAATTGACCAAGAGCAGGGCTGTTTTTGACTAAACCTCAAAGAAATACTATTTTCTTGGGGAAGAAATCCGAGGTGAGCATATGGCTGGTGCCCATTTCAATTCAACTCCATCCATAGTATCCTCCAATGGGACGTAGTCAGAGGAACATTGTCAGAAGGGACTTCCCAGGCCATCTAGATATAAGAGTAGGGATTAGGAAATGGAAGGAACCTTAGAGATCATTTAGTCCAACACACTCATTTAACAAATGAGGAGAAGTGAGACCAGGGACCATCAGTTAAATGACTTGCCCAAGGTAATGTTGAATTGAATACCTTTTAGGTCCAAGTCACAGTCAGTCCTAGGCCCTGGAAACCAAAACACAAAAATCAATCAGTCTGTTCCCTCAAAGAACTTCCTTTCTACTTAGAGAATTCAACATAGAGAAGTAATTTCCAGAGGACAGAGAGAGCATTGGCAACTGAGGGGATCAGAACAGGCCTTTCAAAGCCTACGCAGATAGACTTTGAAAGCCCCCAAGGATGGTGAGTGGGGGATGGGGGCACGGGGTCCGAGGCAGGACATGGAATGTGGCAAACACAGGAACGAGAACAGGACAGACAGGCAAGGGGGGTAAGGGGGAATAAGAGGAGAAAGGTTGGGGAAGGCTTCGAATGCCAGGCAGAGCATGGGAGTTCTTGCCCTCCTTTTCCCCCATGGCCTGTGGGCAGCTTGAAGACAGAGAAGAGGAGGAGGAAGGGAAGCCACAGGCACCGTACCATCTTCTTGTTATCCTGCTTGTTAATGCTGACCATGGATTCCTTGATGACAACATGGGTGATTTCGGGGAAATAAGAGAAGCTGTTCCATTCCTCCCGGGCCTTGTTCTTCTCCTCGTCTTTCCTGTGTTTGCTCTCCTGCTTCTTCCTCTTCAGCTTGCTTTTCTCCTTCTCTACGGGAACCACCTGAAAAGACAAACGAGGAAACCCCTCAGGGAGGTGGGACTTGCCTTCCCCTCAGAAACAGAGAAACACGTCTAACAAAGCATCTGCGGGCAGAGCTAACCATAGTCCTTGGCCAGTCCCAGAGAAGTGAAGCAGCAGCTGGCCCAGGACCTGGGCAGAGGATCTAACAATCTCTACTGCTGGATGGGCCTCCTAGAGCACCCAGAACCACCTAGAGTACCCAGTCTGAGATCCTTTGTAAATACACGTGCATAAGCATGTAGAGGTCTAAGACTGGAAAGGAGCTGGAGACCATTCACTCCAACAGCCACTTAAGCGTGCAGTTGCTCAATCACATCCCTGACTATTTGAAGATCTGAATTAAATTTTTGGCTACCACATCAAAATCTCTCTCTCTCCCTTGCTCTCCTTCTCTCTTTGTCTCTGTCTCTGTCTCTTTTCATCTCTGTCTCTCTCTCTGTCTCAATATATGTATATATTACATACAAGCATATGGGTGTGCATACCAATATGTAGATATATCGTATGTGTATAAGCACATACGCATAATGCAGAGAGGCTATTTATAGCTATTTATATAGAGATCTATAAATTTATATAGAGTGATTTATATTTATATATATTATATATGTGTAGATATTCATATATATAGTATTAAATTAATTTCTACAGGTAGTGTTGAAGAATGGCTAGAAGCCTGGAAACCTCATGCCATTAGAAGTCCAATGATCACTACTGAAACTGTGATCATGTGACCTCCACAAGTCATTGACCATCTCAGAGCTCTAGGCTGATCTGGAAGATGACAAGTTGCAGAGAAGGTGGCAACCTTCAGCAACAGAATGAGTTCCCTCAGCCAGGAACTCACTCTAGCAATGAAATCACACATCCAGTCCCAGTCCATGCATCAGACCTTTGTAGATCAGTAGATCTGCCACAGCTTGTGCTCCACACACACACACACACACACACACACACACACACACGCACACACACACACACACACCAGCTTGGCAATAGGCATTGGTTACCAGTGTCTGCCATTTTATTTTTCTGATAATATATAGGTTCAAACTAATCATAAACTTGGTTGTGCTAAACAAAATTTCACGATCCAGGATTTTCTATTCTGCTCATTCATGCATATACTTACATTTGGTTTTTGCCTCCACTGTATTCCAAGATTTCCAGTCACCATCACTTCATAACGTATGATGTTCCCACAGTCTTTTGAATTTAATTTATTCATTTCATTTTCAGATGATATCAACAAGACTGAAGTCTCAAAAATCTCAGCTCCATAATGTTTGGTTAAAGTCTCCAAAGTCGACAAGTATTTCACCTTCAGATCATGGGGAGTCACGCTACTGTCACAAATGGTCTTGTTGTTAAATTCCTTAAGGAAATCCTTGAAAACGTTATTTATTCGCATTCTGGTTAAGAGATTCCTCTGTCTGATGGTCTTGTTCAGTGTTTCAGGAATATATCGCTTGTAACTGAAAGAAGAAAAAGGAAAGAGAAAGAAAATAAAGGGAGGAAAAGAGAAATGGAAAGTGAAAAGGAGAGGAAGAGGAGAGGTGAGAAAATGTATCTATTTATATGAGCAAAAATTGCCAGTAGGTACCCATACTCCAGGAAGTTTAGAACTTCACATACAGATTCACAAACACATTATTAAACTTTGCTATTATTTAAGCAATCTAATCTATATCATTCTGCTCCTATCAAGAGCAGGAACTCAACATCAAAAGCTGGTCAAGAAAAAGGAAACCCATGGGTCATCCTTCCAGAAGTCCTGTCTTGGCTGCCTCTTTCAAATCTTGCCAAATGTTTCATCAGGGACTCTGGAAAGTTGCAAAATCAACTGATCCATGCTCACATTGCTTTCTGTTGCCTGCTCACATATAACATAACATGCTAAGCAACTACCTTATGGCAGATCACATGAAAACTTGAATTGGGGAATGCCCTGGAAAGGACATAGAGTCAGAGGACCCAAGTTCGAATTTCACCTCTGCTTCGTCTCACCTCTCTGATACTGGACATCACTTCAATTCTTTACCAATGCTTCTTTGGACCTCTGCTGCCTTGTTTGTAAAATGAGGGGATGAGACTAGAAGATTACTAAGGTCTCTTTAAAACTATAATCGTACCATAGTTTTATAAAGGTTCACTATTATCTCAATGAGAAGCAGTGTGATGTAATAAGATAGAAACCTGGCTTTGGAATCAGGAAGGTCTGGGCTTAACTCTCACTTCTGACACAGTCTGTGTGAACCGGGTCAAGTCACTTGACCCAAATCTGCTTCAGTTTTTTCATCTGTAAATCAGGGATAGCAATAGGACCTTCCTCCAGGTTTGTTATAAGATTGAATTATTTAATATTTGCAAGGTTCCCATAATTATAATATTCCTGTTACCCACTGAGTTTTGGTGATAAATAAAGTCACTAGCTTGGGAGGGAGGAGATTTGCAATAGGGAAATTGTTCCACTGAAGTATGATGTTAAACTAGGGACAGAGAGTTTCTGGGCTTTAGTTTCCTACTTGGTAAAATGAGAGGGACCGGAGGGGTTGACTTTTAAAGACCCCTTCCAGCCCAAAGATCCCTCAGTTATTTGGTTCTGGAATAATGGAGCACAGCTTGTCCTAACCCTCTGAAAACCTGCAAAGTGATGATGTCCATACTTGGGTGCCTCTGCCTGTCCTTGATGTGTGAGCACCTACTATTGCCCGGGGCTGCATTCCAGTACACCTCCTCAACCAGTAAAAGTCGTGCCCTTGTAGTCAATGGATCCTCCACAAAGGCTTCCTCTACCTCTTTTTAAATTATGTGCCTAGAAGAGAACATCCCAGAGTGCCCAAGATCTGTCACTGACCACATGGTTGCCCCCTTCTTTTCTGATCATCCATTTCTTTCTGAATGATATGACTTACACCACTTCTTACACAGATTGAGAGTTGGAAGGAATCTCCAAGACTATCTAGTCCAATTCCCATTTTACAGATGAGGAAACTGAGGTCCAGAAAAATTACTTGCCCAAAGTCACACAAATAGTAAGTGGCATAAGTAGGATTTGAATCCAGGTCTTCTGACTCCAAATCCAGCCCTTTTTGCCCTTAATGCCACTGCTTCCCTATGTGCACTCACAATGTATCTTTCCATGGCCAAGGTCACTCACAGATTCCTTAAAGAACTTGGCAGTCAAGGATTTTCCACCATACAACATTTCTGGAGCACACACTGCACCACATGTAGTATTAACATGCTATGAAGGCGTCACCATCACTCTCCTGGGAGCAAGGTTAAGCCTTACCTGACATCCTTTGGCAGGTCTGGAAGCTGTATGTTATTCATCATGGCATAATGAGATATGGCCAGCACTGCCATCCCCAGGCATTCATTTTCGATCTCATGCACTTCCTGGTCAGTCTTCGGGTCTCGGACAGGAGCCAGGCACTTCACCAAATCATATTGCCCCTTCAGGGGAAAGAAAAGTTTCTTTAAGGAGGAAGTAGGATATTCTTGGGAGTTCAGGTGATTGCCCAACACTTGGTTCTCCCAGAGGGGGACAGCTCCTGGGACAGGATGTGTGAGAGGTACCTACTGTCTCAATTAAGAAATTCTCAAGGAACAAAACTTCTTTAACATGTTCCCCTCCTCTTAGGGAAGAGGTGATAGATTCTAGTCAATCATGTTGAATGACTGATTGCTGTGGGTGCAGATGTGCCCAAAATGTTGGGGTTTTCCTTCACTGTATTTCTTTGTCCAGGTCAAATGCCATCTCCTACATGGGACCATCCCTGATTTCATTCCAATACTAGCGCCCTCCCCCAGTGACTTTTTAACAATATAGGTACCAGGCTAAACATTGGAGTATTTTTCATTTAATAAAAATCAGTACTATCCACCCACCTTAAACACATAGTTTCTTGTTTGGGGTCAAGAAAGTAAGAACATTAAAGACCAGGGATTCTTAACCTGGGGTGCAAAGTTCTTCAAGACACAGGAGAGTATATGAACTTGCATGAGAAAAAATTACATCTTCATTCTCATTTACATTTCATTTTCTTTAGAATTCTATGTATTTTACTTTGTATATTTAAAAATGTGGTTCTGGAGAGGGGTCCATGGGCTTCATCAGACTGCTCAGGGGATCCAGGATATCCTAAAAGGTAAGAACTGTGCAACTAGAGATATATTCCTGCTAGTAAAGATGGAAATTCACCACTAGGATTCTTCTAAACCTTCAAGAGGTTAACCCTCAAGAGGACTGATACAGTCATACTCTCACTGGCAATCGATAACAAAATCCCCACATCAAACATTTATAAAGTATTTTGAAGTTTGCAAAGCACTTTACACATGTTAACTCATAGTAGTGATGAGGATGATGATGACAGCAGCATTTCCATAGTGCCTACTGTGTGACAGGCACTGAGGCTTACCTCTTTACAAAAATTCATATTCAATCCTTGCAACAACCCTGTGAGGTAGGTGCTATTTTATTTGTCCCCATTTTACATATGAGGAAACTGAGGCAGAGAGATGCTAAGTCTTTTGCCCAGGAACACAGCTAACGAAGTACCTTGGGGAGGATTCGAATTCTGATCTTCCTGACTCCCTCTTCTGCTCCATTCACAGCTCTTACCTAGCTGCCCCATACCACTGTTTAAACCTTTCACCACTGGGCCTCGATACACCTCATTCTGTGTTGTCTCCTTTCAATTTACTCTGGCAAAACTAACTCAGCTCCTGATTGTTGTACATTCTGTGTTCCATTTCTGGCCTTTGCAAAGGGATGCTGGATTACATGCCCAGTATCACACATCTAGTTCAGATCTGAACAAGGAACTGAACTCAGTTCCTGACAACTCTAAATGTTCCTGACTCATCTCATGCCCTGACCACTCTCTCCCAGGTCTGGTTAAAAAAGCAAAATGAGCTAACAGTTGGTCCCCATCACCCTGACTGTCAGAGAGGAGGAACCAGAGAAATCTTACCTGGTCACTCACTGGACCCTTGCTGCCACAACAAGTCCATACCTGTCCACCTGACAGTCAAGGCCCTAAATAGTGTAATGCCTTCTCATCTGCCCAGGCTCATCTCAAATGACTCCCATTCATCTCATCTATACTCTACGAAAAAGGACATTTAATATGACTTCTCCCACCTTGGTACCCTTGCTCACGACGTTCCTCAAAATGCCCTCCTTTCTATCCTGGCTTTTACCTGCTGAAATAGAGTCCCCTTTCCAGACTCAGCTTAAATGCCATTAAATGTCAGTATAGTGGAAAGAGTCAGAAAAGCTGAACTTGAATCCTGCAAGTTCCACCACTTCCTAGGTCTGTGATCTTGGGCAGCTCACTTTAGCTCTCTCTGCCTTTGGTTTCCCACCTATAAAACACTATCATTGAACTAGATGGTGTAGTGGTGAGTCAGGTGTAGTGGTGACTCAATGGATAAAGCATGAAGCTTGGAGTCAAAAAGACCTGAATTCAAAACTGGCCTTAAACACTTGTCACTGCCTGACTCAGTTTCCTTAAATTATAAAAAAGCACTTATCTCAAAGCATTGTTATGGCTTTGGGGACGGGAGGGAGAGAAGGGGAATGACCAAGGAAGATCTCCTCTAGAGAAGGAGCTCTTTGAGCTGAGCCTTGAAAGAAGTTAGAAATTCAGAGAGGCAGTAGTGAGGAGAAGAGCCTATGAAATACTTCAAAAATGCTTGATGATAGATTATGGATTATTTCCTTGTACCTCCCATGAACCCTCATCTGGTCCCCTGCACACAGCAGATACTTAAGAAAAGTTTGTTGATTTGTTTGGTGGAACACAGGCCTCTGGTAAATGCAGTCCCCCAGAATTCCTCTTGCTTGGAAGGGAGACAGATGAGGTAGAAAACCTGGGGGTCGACATAGGCAAGCCACATTCCCCCTCCAAGGGAGCCCCATCGGGCACTTTCTCACAATGTGATCATCGCAGTTAGGTTTTTTTTAAACCTAAAGTAACTTCTTGTTTTTCTTGAGTACAAACAATCATTCACCATTCCTCTGGCACTCAGTGAGTGACCAGTGAGACTGGGAACAACGTAGACAGGCAACCAGGGGCTCTGCGTTTATAAAAAGCAAAACAGAGCCTGTATCTGCCACTTAGAGCTGGATCCCTGGGCCTTAGCATAGTTCCTGACAAACAGTTGGTGCTTAATAAATGCATGTTGCCTATGTGCCTGCCTCTGGAGCTATCAGCTTCTTAGTCGACTATCTGCTATTTGAAATAGGGTGCCTTCTTGTGGGCCTTTTGTTTTGTAAATCAGGAAGCAGTGTGGTTCAATGGTAAGGGCACTGGTTCAGGAGTAGTTCTTAACCTTTTGTTTCCGTGCCTTGGCCCCTTTGGGCAGTGTCTGGTGAAGCCTTCTTCTCAGAAGTAAAATACAGAGAATTACAAAAGAACCATTTATGTTCAAATATAGTTATCAATATTGTTATAGTCAAGATGTTCAAAATATGTAATAAAAACAATATTCAGAATATTCAAATACACTTTCAAAAACAGCACCACCAAGTCCCCAAGGTTGGCTAGGAGCAGCTAAACCAGATGTTCTCTGAGGAGCTCTTCCAGTTCAAAGGTCTCTGGTTCCTTGCAAAACTTCCCCATCCTGGAGAAAACAACATTGATCCTCTAATCTGGGTCAAATACAGATAGATGTGTGTAGAGAAGAAATAGGACCATAAGCTTTCTTCAGAAATTATCTCAAATTCTGAACTTAACCAACACAGAATAAAATGGGTATTTCCATACACTCAGTAGAACACAAAAGGTTGTAGGTGAAACGTCTAATCTCCATTATGTACAGGTTGCTTTCGGAACTATTGTTTCAATGATATAGTCACATCTGGGCAATTGCTTCATTTCCTAGAAATGACCTGCTCCTACCCCGCCACCCACGCACTTTCCTCAGTCCCCACCTTCTTAGAGTCACTGAGACCTCCGGATCCTACCTGAGCAAATAGATACTCCAGTGAATTGGCATCAAGGAGCGGGGTGGCATCGATGACCCGTCTCCTTTCATAGCCATTTTTTTGCTTCTTTGGGGAGTGTCTCCACACTGACTGTTCATTCTCATTGGTCCCATGCCAGTTGGTGAAATAAAATCTGGAAAGGAAGAAAATCCACAGAAATCACCCTTCTAGCAGTGCTCGTGATGTCCAGGACCCATGAACTGGACTCTTCAGAAAGGAGAAAGAGCTTAAAAGAGAGAACCAAATGAGCTGCTCTCACATCATTTTTAAGACATAGTCTCTATATTGTTGTTCAGTCATTTCAATCATGTTTGACTCTTCATTATCTCACCTGGGGTTTCCTTGGCAAAGATACTGGAGTGGTTTGTCATTTCTTTCTCCAGATCATTTTACAGATGAGGAAACTGAGGCAAACAGGGTAAAGTGAATTGCCCAGAGACACACAGCTAGTCAGTGTCTGACCCCAAACCTGGCGCTCTGTCCACTGTTAAACAATGACCTTGACATTTTTCTGTGGAATTCTCTCAGTTTTCATTTAGTCAGTTGACCATTTATTTTAATTGGAACCACTTACTTCGTCCCAATTTAAAATTTCAAAAAACTCTACCCTATCTCCCATAGCGTATATTATGTTCAGTTAACCAGAAGGGCTCTCCAGCAAAGGTGTCAAACTGAAACAGAAATGGAACTTGGAAAAGTAACAGTATCTACAATTTATCTCATTTTGACTTCTCTTGCTGAACATTTCCCAGTTACATTTTAGTCTGGTTCAGGCAGCGCTTGGTGTTTTGGGAACCACAGGAAGTCAGAGCCCCACCCCATACCCCTACTCCTTCCCCATCCCACACCCCTTTAACCCTGCTGCTCCACAGCAGGGTGCAGAAGACTCACAGACACAGAGCAGCAAACCCCACTTCTGATACTACCAGCATGACCTTGAACTAATCTTTTGAGTCTCTGTTTCTTCATATGTAAAATGAAGGCGCAGATCCAGATGGCTTCTCAGGTCCCTTCCAGCTTTAAATCTATGAGCCTGTGATTATACCTGGGTCTTATGATCACTCTGTGAAGTGAGAACACCAGTTGTTTTCTCAATTTTACATATGGGGAAACTGAGGCACAGAGATGTGAACTGACAGGGAACAAAATGCCTAAAGTGATTCAAACCTAGATCTTGTCGATTCTGGCCCTCTGTCCACTGCTCTATTAGCCTTCCCAGCCAAATAATTTAAATTCCCTTTAACATAGGCCTTGATTCAGTCTTTCTCTATTACCCAAAAGTTAGTATGAACATATGACATAAACATATGACATAAACTGCTGAATTGAATCCTACTCAAGCTGAGGAATGAACTGCTTTCAGGTATTCTTCACAGATACCTAAATCCATTAAAAAAAAATTGGAAAAACCATTCTGGCAGGGCTGCCTCCTGATCATACAGATGGAAGTGAGTCCACACTGAAGTTGGTCACCTCAGTTCCCCTGGTAATGCTTCTCTACATGTGTGTTCTTATATTTGTTCAGGTGAGAAGTAAAAGAAAAATTCATGTCCTCAGAACTTCAGAGAAATTCTTGCTGTACAAAGTATTTCCTAAGACGAAATCTCAAATAATCCTTCCAAGTCTTTGTAACGCACATGCTCCACACTATTTTCCTTTAGTCTCGACACCCCCCTAATATGGATATACATGAGCGAGAACACATCCACATTAGAAATGACCACACTCCAGAGTCACCCACCCCCAGCATAAAATGTATCAGGGCTTCACGATCTGCTGGGTTTCCCTTATATAGAAATGCATACAAGATGAGAAACAAACAATAGGGACTTCTGAAGTCTGACCGTGTCAGGTGATAGAGAGTAAACCTTTACAGCAGAGACTGGGCAGAACATGGGGTTTTTCTTTCAGGCACACCAGGAGGCTCAGGTCAAGACCAGCTCAGTGGGAATCAGGGACGAGGGAAGAGGAGAAACAAAGGACTTGACTGGGAACAACATCTCTCCTGGCTTCTCTAGATGAAATGGGAGTCTCAATTTACACATGAATCAAAGAACCACCCAGATTCACAGGCTCACAGAGGAAGAGCCCTAAAGGATGCTGGAGGCCAGTTGGTCCCAAGCAGTCATTTCTCAGATGAGAGCCCCAGAAAGGTCAAGTTAGTTATCTAATAATACATGAAAAGTTAATGAGGATGAGACAGAATCTGAACCCAGGTCCCACACTTCTAAATGGACTGTCTAATTCCATTTTATCACCCTGCTCTCTTTGGAAGGACAGGTCAGAGGGAGATGAACAAAAAAGCCTGTGCAGGAGAAGTGGCATGGTTTCAGAGATTGAGGAGAAGGGAGAGAGGAGGGGAAGGGAGAGGACAGAGAGAGAGAGAGCAAGACACACACACACACACACACACACACACACACGCACACACACATATACATATACACATATACAAATGCACATGTATTTACAACCCTATAAGGAAAGATGATATTTGTTAATCTTGAGAATTGTATATTTATTATGATATTTAAAAGGAATACACATAGATAAAGTGGGAATAAATTAAATGATGTAATGACAAAAAAATGTAATTTAAGGGTAAAAGGGATTATAATAGGAGATGTGAAAAGGAGGAGGCAGAAAAAGGTAAATTACATCACAGGAAGAGGCACAAAACGTCACAGTAGAGGAGGAGAAGGGAGGGAGGTGAGCGTCATTTGAGATTTACTCTCAGCTGATCTGCCTCAAGGAGGGAACAGTAAACTCAGTTAAGCACAGAAATCTAATTAGCTCTATAGAAAGTAGGAGGGGAAGTGGAAAGAAAAGGGAGGGGAGGCTAAAAGGGAGGAAAGAAGTAGAAAGGAAAAGGGGGAGTAAAAGGGAGGGGGGCTGAAAGAAGGGAGGGAAGACTGAGGGAGGTGGTGGTCAAAAATTAAAACTATTGTGGAGGGGAAGGGAGAAGGGAGAAGGGAGAACTAAAAGTGTAAATGGAAGGAAAGAGGATGGAGGGAAATACACAGATTGTAATCATAACTGTGAATGTAAATGGGATAAACTCTCCCATAAAATGGAGGTGGATAGCAGAATGGATTAAAAGCCATACTCTAACAATATGTTGTTTACAAGAAACACATTTGAAACGGGGGGATACACACAAGGTAAAGGTAAAAGGTTGGAGCCCAGTATATTATGCTTCAACTAAGGTTAAAAAAAGCAGGGGTAGCATTCCTAATCTCAGACAAAGCAAAAGCAGAAACAGATCTAATCCAAACAGATATGGAAGGAAACTATATCCTGCTAAAAGACACCATAGACAACAAAGCAATTTCATCGCTAAACATATATGCTCCAAGTGGTATAGCATACAGATTCTTAGAAGAGAAAGTTAAAGGAGTCACAGAAAGAAGCAGACAGCAAAACTATACTAGTGGGGGACCTCAACCTCCTCCTTCTCTGAACCTGATAAATCTAACCTCAAAATAAACAAGAAAGAAGTTAAGGAGGTGAATAAAACTCTGGATAAGGTAAATATCATAGATCTCTGGAGAAAACTGAATGGGAATAGAAAGGAATATACCTTTTTATCAGTGGTATATGGCACATATACAAAAACTGACCATATACTAGGACATAAAAACCTCACAATCCAGTGCAGAGAGGCAGAGATCATCAATGCATCCTTCTGAGATCATAATGCAATAAAAATTACATGTGAAAAAGGCCATGGAAAGACAGACCAAAAATTAATTGTAATCTAATCCTAAAGAATGAGTGGGTTAAACAACACATCATAGAAAAACTCAGCAACTTCATTCAAGTGAATGGCAATAATGAGACAACCTACCAAAACTTAGGGGATACTGCGAAAGCAGTTCTTAGGGGAAGTTTTATATCAATGAATGCCTACATGAATAAAATAGAGAAAGAGGAGAACAATGAATTGGACATGCTGCTGAAAAAGCTAGAAAAAGAACAAATTTCCTACAAGGGGAAAGTAGACTCCAGGGGTTAGGGCCATTCTGAAATGCATGCCCCAAATCACTATTCCCTTCTGCTCCATGCCAAACAAGCAAGTATTTTCCAGCCTAAAGAACCACCCCTAGCCATATTGACCAAACCCCTATGTCTATACCAATCTTTACTGCCAAATCTAAACTTCTTTGCTTGGTTTTGAATGCCCTTGGCCAACTGGCTCCAGCCTTCCCCTCCAGACAGTGCCCATCACTCCCTTTCCTTACTTGATCTCTGAGCCCAACTAGCCTACTAATTGTTCTTCCAACATAACATTACATTTCCCGCTTTGCACAGGCTGCTCCATACACCTGAAATGCACTCCCCTCCTCTCAGAATCCACCTCCCTTTGAACCTCAGGCCAAACACTACCTCCTCCTACAGAAGGTCTTTGCTGATCTCCAGAAGCTTGTCATTCTCCCACCAAATTATGTTTCCTATTTATCTATTAGTGGACATCTTTCCCCAGATAGAATATAACCTCCCTGAGGTCAAGGACTTTCTCTTTTTTTAATCTCTAGCACTTAGCAGACGTAAATGTTTGCTGATTGCCCAACACATTGATCGATCTAGCCTTCACTTAGGCCAGATACCAAGTGATTCTATAAATCTAGCATCAAGAAGGTTAAGACAATAAGTCTGCATACCTCATTCGATAATGCAGCCGCAGTGATGTTTTGTCTTCAATCTTGATGCAGTGATTTGGGGCATACCACAGCTTGGTCTTCTCATCGTACAGGGCAAAGAGGTTGTGGCACAGTGGAGAGATGCCTAGGGAAAAGGTCAGGAATTCATCAGAGAGGGAGAAATGTGCTACTTTCCATTTCCTTGTTTTCTACATATGTTTGCAAAGTGTCTCTTTTCTTAGATTGTAGGTTCCTTGAGGACAAGGACTGTCTTTTACCTCTTTTTGTATCCCCAGCATTTAGCACAGTGCCTGACAAATACTGACAGGGCAATGGGGCAACCAGGGTGGGGCTGCCTCTGATGCTTCCTAGCTCCTTGACTCTAGGAAAGTCACTTCACTCTGTTTGCCTCAATTTCCTCATCTGTGAAATGAGCTGGAAAAGGAAAAGGCAAAACACTCCAGTATATTTGCCAAGAAACAAAAAATCAAACATAACTGAAAAATTACTGAACAATAATTGACCTAAAGTAGGTGCTTAATCAATGTTCATTGATCTGTAAAAGAGGGATTTGAAGCAGATGATATCTGAGGTCCCTCTTAACTTTAAATTCTATGACCATCTCTTATTTGAGAGACCAGGGTTCAACATCTGTCTCTATCACTAACTATGAGATTTCTAGTAAGTCACCTAATCCCCCTAGGGGTCCATTTCCTCATCTATAAAGTGAGGCCAATAAAACTTGCTCTACCTACCTAAGTGCAAACACCATGGCAACTTCCACAGACCAATGCCAGTGCCCTCCTATGCTTGGGGTGCCCCTCCTCCAATGTCTCATAGTGATTTGGGGGTCTCTTTTGCCCTTTCACCAATTACTCAAGCACATGTCATCCTAGTGATGCCATCCTCAGAAAGTAAGATTCGAGGGTGTTTTCCAAGCTATCTTGGTAACAAAAGGGGCTCCAAGAAGGTACAGGTCCATTCCTCTGGATGAGGACTAAACCTCACTATTCAACTGTAATTGTGTTTTCTCTTGTCTTTTTCAAACGAATTTTCTTTGAATGAAGGATGGACCAAGAACAGTTGATAAGTAAGTGACTTGGAGCTGTCCTCCACATCAGCAATTCTCCAAACAGGAGTAACTGCATTAAAAAAAAAATGGGTGGGTACAATTACCAAGCCACCACCAGTGACCTGGGAAAGACCTTTGGAGAATGAGAGATATACGAAGTGATGGGAGAAGGTAAATATTGCTCTGATAGGCAAGAAAGAGAAGAAGGTGGAATCTACCCACCAAAGACCAGTGAATGTGACTTGGATTCTTGAATAAAATAAATGATCAAAGGGATGTTTTGTGAACTCTTAGAGAAGAAAAAGCAGTGGTTACTAAAACCCAGTGCAACAATGAGAGACAAGTCATTTCAGACTCCCTTTCCTTCCTTTATTAACTGGTAGATTATAGGAATGCTATTAGATGGATGTTCTTAGATTCCAATAAAGCATTAATAAAGTTTTATATATACATATACACATATATGTGTGTATGGATGGATGGATATGTATATTTATTTGCATGTGGTCTCTCCCACTAGACCTGGAGGGCAGAGACTGTCTTTTGCCTCTTTTTGTATCCCTAGCACTTAGCACAGTGCCTGGCACATAGAAGGTATTGATTGATTGGTAGAAGTCTTTCATAATATGCTTGCGCATAACATAGAAGGAGACAGCCTAGGTGACAAGCATAAATAGGTTCATTTGGAACCAACTAAATGACTGGTCCCAAAAGCATAGTCATTAATGGGTCAATACCAACTTGAAAAATAAGCTCTAATGGAGAGCCCCAGGGATCTGGGCTTGGGCCTGTAATATTAAGCATTTATTTTAATGACTTTGTGAATTGCAGAGAGGGCAGGCTGATCAAATTTGTAGATGACACAAAATTTTGAAGGATAGATAAACACAGAGGAACAGAATCAGGATCCCCCCCCAAATTTAACCATTTAAAATAATAGAGTAAGATGGAATATAGTAGAGATAATAGCAAAGTTCTACACAGGTTCCAAAAGTCAGCTTCATGAATACTGGATGGCAGAAGTATGGTTAAACAACATTCTTGTGGAAAAGATCTGAGGGCCTTAGTGGACCAAAAGCTCAGTTTAAGTTAACAACGTGATCTGAAATCAACACAAGTTAATATTCCCCTAGGCTGTGTCAAGAGAATCAGTAGGTGCAAATATAAGGAAGTGAGTCCCCCAAGGTACTCTGCAGTAATCAAAGCACATGTGGAGTATTTTGTTCAGTATCAAGTGACCCATTTTTAAGAGGTAGAAGCACGGAAGCAGACAACCAGGATGGCAAGAAAAATGAAAAAGATGCCTCAGGAAGGTTTGCTAAAGTACTAGTCTGAAGAAGGCAGACTCAAAAAGGGCATGACAGCTGTCTTCAACTACCTGAAGGCTCTCATAGGGAAGACAGATTAGATTTTCTGCCTGACCCCAGGGGTGCTGTAGTAGGGGAAAGGAGGCAGAGGAGTTGCTAAGAGGCTGGTTTGGGCTTCACTTCAGATAAAGTCTCCTCACAATGAGGGGCATCCCAAAGAAGAATGGGCTGCCTTGACAGGTGCCAGGGAGGGGTTGTCCTTCCCTCCAGCAGAGGCTGGAGGACCCAACATTCAGCACAGTCCTGGCACCCAGTACGTGCTTAATAAATGCCAGTTGATTCACCAACCGACCACTTGGCAATGATGTTGTACTGTGAATTCTTGGTCAGGCAAGGGTTGGATTAGATAGTTCTGGAGGTCCTTACTCGCTCTGAGATTGTGTGATTATAAAGCTCCTCAGGGAAAGGGAAGGATGGCCTTTTTCACCCCCTGTCTCCTGTGCCTTGCCCATACTAAGTATTTGATGTCTGATTATTGGCTGTGTGACAATAAACAAGCTACTCTGTATCTGTTTCCTCATCTGTAAATGGGGATGGTAACAACACCTTGAACTCAAGGATATTAGAAGGGTCAAATGAAATAACGGGTGTAAATCACTTTGCAAACCTTCATATTCTCTAGAAATATGAGAAATAATTCTGAAGGAGGTAGACAACCCTTCCTCCCCATCCTTTCAAACTTCGGTCTTTACTCTGTTGTCCAATACTCACACACTGCCTTATCCATCAGACATACAAAAAATTTCCTGGCAGTGGTGAAGGGCATGTGTGTTAGAATGAAAACCAACCCAAGTGATTTCTGACAGTGATTAAAATCTCTTAGCATAAATAATAAATAGGTTTCTTAAGTACTCAGCGTATTTATCATAAATGTTTTTCATTAGCGGCTGCCTAACTAGAGGATGCATGTTTAATGAAGCTGGTCCCATAGCTTTCCTTCCCCTCTCCCTCCTCCCTTATCCTTTCTTCATCTTCCCCTTTCTCTTTCTCCCCACTCCCAAAATCGAGCACCATTTTCCCATTAGCAAGAGGGGTGAAAAAAATCACCATCAAAATGATTGAAACTACAGATGCTAAGACATCATCCCACTCTTCGTCCTCCCATTCACTCCTGAATATGGGCCACCTCCAGTTGTCCTGATCTATATCTAGTTATTGGACCCAGATGGCTCTGGAGGAGAAAGTAAGACTGGTGACTTGTCACAGCCATCCCTCACTCAAATCCAATTCAATTGTAAGTCATGGCATTATCATCCTGATGTCATGGTCCTCCTTAAGAATGAAGGACAAACCACATAACTCTACTGAAGAATGAAATTACTTGGATTTTTGAAACATAGAGGGGAAAATGAAGGATTGGCATAAATCAATTATTAAGCTGGAGATTGATTTGACCTAATGGTAGTTCCTAACTTACCAAGAGCTTCCTAAAAATCAAATCAGAGAACATCACTAAACAACTGAGGATGGCTAGTACCTGGGGTTTGCCTAAGAGCATGAGACTTGGAGGCAGGAGCATCCAACTCTGACACTTCAGCTTTCACTCCCTCAGCATTTCAATTCACCTTCCTTGACCTCAGCTTACTCATCTATAAAACGGGCATGATAATCTTCGTAGCATTTATTTCACAGTGTTCTCATAAGGATCATGAGATTAGAGTAGATGTTCTTAACCTGGGATCTATGAAACCTGTTTTTAAGACAGTTTGACAATTAGAAGTTGATGTAATTCTCTTGCTTTGCAATGCTACACATTTTATTTTGTGCATGTAAAGCCATGATTCTGAGAAAGAGTCTCTAGATTTCACCAGCCTGCCTGCCCAAGGGGGCCATGACTCAAACAAGGTGAAGAATCCCTGCCCCAGATCAAACCTAAAGGACCCTAGGAGGTCATCTGAACCTGAGTCTTTCTGCCAGCCCTCTCCACTCAACGTCCCAGCTGCCTCATGCATCACAAAGAACAGAGGAAGGGTTAAAACCCAGCTGAGAAGAAAGGCCAAACTTCATCAGATGGGAGATAGGGATGGAAATTCCAGTAATATGTAGGAAATGATAATAACTGATATGTATCTAACATTTAAAGTGGGCAAAGTACTTTATAGGCACTCACATCTCTCTTCAAAAAATTAAAGAAGCAATAAATGAAATGGATGCTCTTCGTGAAATTTAAGATGTCTTTTTTAAAACGCAGTAAATCTTTATAATGGTACTGTTGGTGGAGCTGTGAATGTCCAGCAATTCTGGAAAGCAATTTGGAACGATGCCCCACAAGGTTGCTAAACTATGTATTACCTTTGACACAGTAATACTTCTCTTAGGCCCTTACTCCAAAGAGATCAAAGAAAAAGAAAAAGGACCCATATGCATAAAGTATTTATAGTAGCTCTTTTTGTGGTAGTAAAGAATTGAAAACTGAGGAGGTATCCATCAACTGGGGAATGGTGTGTGAATGTGATGGAAGGATAAGAAATGAAGGGATGGTTTAAGGGACAGTGGGGAAGTCTTGTATGAACTAAGGCAGAGAAAGGAGAGCAGGACCAGAACAATTTAGACAAAGACACAGTATTGGAAATGTGAACAACTCGGGAGATCGAAGACCTCGCATCAACACAATGGCTGACCAAAGTTCTGAAGGTTTCATGGAGAAATAGGCTGTTTGGCTCCTTTCAGAGGAGCCATGGAGACACAGGGCAGGCTGAGACTTCTTTTTAACACAGTCAATCTGAGGATTTGTTTTGCTTTACTATACGTGTTGGAAACAGTTTTTTTTTCTTCTTCCTTTGTCTTTCTTTTCCTTATTTTTCAGGAAGATGAGGAGGGTAGAGTGGATTTCCACCGATTAAAAATATAGATACAGGGAGAGAGAGAGAGAGACAGACAGAGAGAGAAACAGAGAGAGAGACAGAGAGAGAGAGAAAATTTAAAAGATTTTTATTATGCCCAGGAGATAGATATGGGGTAGACTTCATTAACCTAACATTAATATTATTTTACAGACAGAGAAACTGAGTCACCCAATTAGTATGCCACACAGTGAGTGTTAAGAATGAAACCAATAGACAGCCAAATGCTCATTTGATTAATAAATAATATTCTTTTTGAATATTTACAAATAATGAACTTTGCTAATTAACATCTTTGTGGAAACTGTCCCAGTGTCATGGGTGTGGCAGGCCCTCACAAGCTCACATCTGGAGATCCTGCTGGTTGGTTTTCTGATCTCATGTCTCTCTTTGCTCCAGTCCACCTTCCCTCAGCTGTCAAGGTGATCTTCCTAAAGTCCAGGTCTCACCACATCATCCCTGTATTCATTAAGTTCCAATGGTTCCCTATCACCTCCAAGATCAAATATAAAATTCTCTGGCTTTTAAAATCCCTCATATTCCTGGCCCTTTTCAACTTTTTCAGACTTGTCACACCTCTCTTCCATGTACACTGAGGCAAACAGAGATTAAGTGACTTACCCAGGGCCACACGGCTAGTAAGTTTCTGCAGGTGGATTTCAAGTCAGGTCTTCTGGACTGCAGTCCCAGGGCTCTATCTACGGTACCACCTGGCTGCCTTACTATAGGGCACCCAGTCTGCAGCTGGGTTGGGGCTGGGGATACTCACAACACTCCTGCGCAGCTCTGATACACAGGTCTTCCACGGTGTACTCCCCACTGAGCAAGTGAAGGGGTTTCCTATCAGGCAGATAGAACACCACCTCCACCCCAGGCTCCAGCACATCCAGATTCACCTCAGCCTTCTTGTAGCTCCTCATTTTTGCACAGAACGCCATGGCATTGCAGTCCTCTTTGAAATTTAGATACTATTTGGGGGAGAGAAGTGGGAATTACATCAAGTGAAAATACCCTCCCAAAGCTCCAGAAAGACAAGCCAGAAGGAATCCAAGGAGCAAGCCTGGGGTCCTCTCCCTGCCTCCCAAATAAGAGGGAATAGGCCAAAATTTTAAAAGCATTTGTTAAGCATCTAATATGTGCTTCGGCCCCATTAGCCCTAAATCCTGAATCCTCTGACCGTGGGACCCTTCCCTCCCTGTTCTTCCTCGGTGACTCCCACGACCGGCTCAGCTCTGCTGTGGCGGCCCTAGAGAAACGAGAAAAAGAAACCCACAAGCAAATGTGCCCCAGAGGCCCCAGGGCCCACCTTCCTCTTGCTTTGGTTTCCTCTGGAGGTAAGTTTTTGCTTCCAGATGGGGTCCCCAAGAAGTAGCTAATGCACATGGGAGATCCCAAGCCAACATGTTCAGGTCCTGGGCCTTCCCTCCACTGCCAGGATTTATTTTGACTGAAGCTGCTAAAAAAATCCCACTCATGCCTTCAAAGAAGGTCCCTGAGAGGGTGAGGTGGACATGAGTCAACCTTCCTCCTCCAAAAAAATAATTAGATAACAAGAGGCACTTAAGCAAGGCCCTTCCTGACCTTCCCAGTCTTTAGACTTTCTTCCTCTGGAAACTACTCAGCAACACACTGTGTGTTGTATTGACTTTCCCGTGTACTTGTCCTTTTCCCTCCTCCACCCCCAGCAGAAAAGCTTCATGAAGACAGGGCCTGTTTCAGTTTTGTCTTTGCGTGTCACTGGAAAAGTGCAAGGGATGTCATCTTAACAGTTGGTATTCAATTAACCTGTAGAGTTTGGCAAAGAACCTTAGAGGCTTCACTTCATTTTGATCCTTCCCACTGCCTATGAGGGAGGTGTTCTTATCATCCACCATTTTTTCTTTGTTTCACAAGCCACTGGACTTGTGATGTCATCCATGGTGGCATCTCCTGGTGATGTTTCCTTGAGTAAAACACATCAATTGGTACCTACTGTGTCCTTGATCATCTCAGAGAGCTGCTTGGAGCACAGAGCTTCAGTGACTTGCCGAAGGTTACACAACTAGTATAGGTCAGAGGGAGGATTTGAACCCATGTCTTCCAGGCTCCAAGATCTACTGTCTCTACTGCATCACTATTACTTGAAGTATTGAACTTCAGTTTTATAGCTAAAGAAACTGAATCTTGGAGAAAAGAACACCTGCCCAGGGTAATATGGCTCACATGTGTTACAAGTAGCACTTGAATCCAGGTCTCCCCAACTCCAAGCCCAGTTCTATCCACTGCAATACTCCAATTCCTGAGTCATCCTCATTGAAATATGGACACTAGACCCAGATGGCTCAGGAGGAGAAAGTGAGGCTGGTGACTTTGCACAGCCCTCCCTCACTCAAATCAAAGTCAAATGCAAGTCATGTCATCATCTCCCTTATATCATGGTTCTCTTCAACAAAGAAGGACAAACCATACACAACTCCAAATCCCAATACCCCATTCTACAGCTTAAGAAACAGATGAGAGATTAAGTGATTTAACCAGGTTCATACAACTAATTAAGCATTAAAGGAAGGATCAGAACTAGGGACTTACTGAATTCTTTACACCATGACATGCTAAGCACTTGATAAATGTGGAAATGAATGCTGGGTTGCTATTCCCCTCTTTCTCTCTTAAATAGAAAACAAAATAGGTCAGCCTTGCATGGTGCCTGGAGGACCAGCCTCAAAGACAGGAAAACTTTGGATCAGGTTCTATCTCTGGTACATATGAGCTGTGACCATGAGTGAGACCCTTAACCATCTCTGGATTCTGGGTAATACTCTAAGATGATAAGTTGAAAAAAGGTATCCACCTACATTGGTAGAGAGACTTTCCTCACCTTGGAGTTCCCTATACTAATGAAATCACAGATCTCATCCTACCCTGAATAGCTAGGTAGCATGGTGAACACAGGAGGGAGGAAAGAGGATGAGAATAAGCATTTGTGGAATCCCCACTATGTGCCAAGCATGGTGCTAAGCATTTTTAAATAAATATTATCTCATTTGATACTTAGAACCACCTTGGGAGGTGGACACGGTTATTACCCCCATTTTACAGGAGAGAAAGCTGAGGCTCACTTACCCAGGGTCACATAGCTAGTAAGTATCTGAGGCCAGATTTGAACTCTGGTCTTCCTGACTCCAGGTCCAATGCTCTATGCCTTATGGCATCACTAGCTGACAGAAATCTGGACTTGGAGTCAGGAAGACCCTAACTTGAATTCTGCTCAAACACTTCCAGCTGTGAGGCTCTGGACAAGTTATTTAGCTTCCTTCCCTCTGGGCACCAGTTTCCTCATGTGTAAATGGAGTAATAATGGTGCCCATGTCACAGGGCTTATGTGAGGATCCAGCAAGACGACATCCAAAAAGTGCTCCGCAAACCTTAATGGGCGGCAGAAAGGCTACGGTTAGTGTTACTACCCACATAGGAATATTCAAAGGAACACACCTGCATTTATTCGGCTGTCTGCTGCCCTCCTCCTCCAAAAGCTGAATGGATGGTCTTCACCTTCTCTGAATCACGTCAAAAGCTGATCAAAAAGAGCAGAAAAAGAAAGAAAGAAAGAAATGAGTCCAAGGGTACTTCCCATCTAGACAAAAAAATAAGACATCTGAGCCACAGTGAAAAGTAATGCATGAAAGGCTATTTGGGCAGCAAGGAAAAAAATTCTTCGAAAAGGCTGGTATGGCCCCTGAGGGGCCAAGAGGGCATCACGGTAGACACTTCACTGCCATTATTATCTAGTTTCATCTCCAAAATATAACCAGGATTTTGTGTTCTAGAGGCAAGGACCTTGAGCAGTGTAGGTGAAGGATCCATCACCATATGGTCAATAACATTCCTCTGGATGACATGTAAAACAGCTCCCCAAAAGTCCTCTCCCCACTTCCTTGGGAATTCATGCCCCTGCTTCCAGATGACTTGGCTCTATTTAACAGTTTAGTAAAATACTTTTATCAGATGTCCTACTCTAGGGGTACAAATCAATCAATCAATCAATAGACATTTATGAAGAGCCTACTATATGCCAGGCACTGGGTATACAAAAAGAATCAAAAGACCCATCCCTGCTCTCAAGGAGCTTATAATCTAGTGGAAGGAAGAGAAGGGAAGGGAACATGGATCTGGGAAGTGTAGAATAAAAATTCTCTCCTTTAGCAATTCCACATCAAGACTGGATTGACCTAGGGGGATTTAGAGATTAGAACAGAAACTTCCAGTCATCTGTAATTCAATAGGATTCCACTCTATAGACATCCATCAAAAACCCACTCCAGGAAAGGCACTGTGTTCAGGACCAGAGATAAAAAAGATGAAAACTTAGTATAGGCCCTGCCCAAAAACTTCCAGTCTGAGAAGAGATCAGACCCCTAAACCAAGGTTCTCAACAAGATGGATGGTCTCAGTCCATAGAGAAGGTTCAGACCAAGTACCATGAGAAATAATGGGAGCGTTTTTAGCATTAGTTAAAAAAAAAATTCTGGAAACAAAGTGGATACCCATCATCAAGGGGAAAAATAATCACACTGAAGCATATGAATAAATGTGATATAACTAATACAGAGAAGCCTGGGAAGACTGGTGCTAATGATGTGATGCCAAGCAATAATCTGCAATGATTACATATTAAAATAGGAAATGGAATAAGTAATTATTAATCACCTACTATGTACCATGCACTGTGCTAAGCACTTTACAATCATCTCATTTGATTTTTACAACAATCATAGGAGATAGGTGCTGTTATTATGCCCATTTTATAGTTGGGGAAACTGAGGTAAACAGGAAAACAGAGCAAACAGGAAGTGTCTGAATCTAAATTTGAACTCGGGATTTCCTAACTCCAGATCCGGTGCTCTATCCACTGAAGGAACTGTGATCTCAGTGACATAGGCTTCCGTTGTGAGAATGTTCTCCACAGAGGCCATTTGTAACTCTTAGTGACAGTGGATAAGTCCTCTCTTGGACACTTAGCTGTGGTATCATCACCGAATCATCATCTACAAAATAAGAATGATGGATGACTGAGTGACCTCTAGCTCTCAATTTGTGATTTAGGAAGGTGCCAAGTCAATTAACAAGAGAAGTTCACTGACTTGCCCAGAGTCATACATCTAAGAAGAACTGGAAATTGGCTTGAACCTGGGTCTTACCTGACCCTTAAGTCCAGTATTTCACCCACTCAGTTAGCACTTCACAATGAAATGAAAACAACCTAAAATCCAGTCAAAGTCTGATTAGTAAAAGCAACCTTGGCCTCAAAGGCTGGGAATGCACTTTTCCTTTGCTCTTATTTCTATTTGACCCAGATTCTATTGGTAGCGTCAATAGGATGAAGAAAGAAAAGGGAGGAAGAAGACTAAACGTGAATAATCACTTTGTAAGATGACAACCTTCTTCAATGATAATTGAAATAAAATAAAATAATAACTTCAGCAAACTTGAAGGACATAAAATAAATCCATACAAAGCATCCGAATTTCTATATGATACCCAGCAGGAAAAGACAGAAAGAAGAGCTCATTTATGTCTACCTACTAAAGACTGCCTACCAATATAAAAACTAAATACATATAACTACAAAGCACTGTTTCCAGAAATAAAGATAGACCTCAATAATGGAAAAATATTAATTGTTTACCAGTAGGATGAGTCAATGCAGTAAAAATGGCAATACTGCTTAAATTAGTTGCCTTATTCCATGCAATACCAAACTATCAAAAGATTATCTTACAAAATTAAAAAATAATGATATTTATATGGAAGTAAAAAAGGTTAAGAATCTCATGCGTAATAATTAAAGTAGAAATGAAGTGAGCTTCATGGTGCCAAGTCTCCAAAAATACTACAGAGCGATAATTCTCTAAAACTGGGCTATTGTTGTGCAGTTGATTTCTCTATGTTATATTCTTGGTGACCCCATTTGGGGTTTTCTTGGAAGAGATAATAGAGTGGTTTGCCTTTTCCTTCTCTTGCTCATTTTACAGATGAAAAAACTAAGGCATCAGTGTTAAGTGACTTGTCCAGGGTCACACAGCTAGTGTCTGAGGTCATAATTGAACTCAGGAATATGAGTCTTCTGTACCAGATAACAAATAGAGAGATCAATCAGTACAATTGATTAAGTATTCAACTTACAGAAGCAGATATATCTAGTAACCTAATATTAAAAAAACACAAACACCCCAGGTGGACACACACTCTGACAAAAACTGCAGGGGAATTTAGGCAGCAGTATGGAAGAAATTAGATTGAGATCAACACCTAATAACTTACACCAAGATAAGCGCCAACTGTATACATGTATATATAAAAGGTACATCATAAACAAAATTAGAAAAATTGAAAAAAATGACTGATCAAATCCATGAATAAAAGGAAAGTTTATGATCAGATAAGAGATAGAGATATTTACAGAAGATAGATCATTTTGATCATATAAAACTAAAATTTTTCCACAAACCCAATAAAGTTAAGATTGAAAAGGAAACAATCAAACAGGGAAAAGGCCATCATAGCAAGTTTCTCTGACCGAGATCTCCTGTCTAAGATAAATAAAGAACTGACTCAAGGCTATAAGAAAAAGATCCATTCCCCGATGGATAAATGACCTAAGGTTAAGAACAGGCAGTTCTCAGGGGAGGAAATTCAGGCTATCGGCAGCCATGTAAAAACAATAGTCAAAATGACTACTAATTAAATGAGGCAGGTATGGAGGGTTATTAGAATCATCCCCATTTCATTTCTTTTTCCATGAATTTTTTAATCTTATCTTTATCTTAAATTTCAAATTCTCTTCTGCCCTCCAACCTTCTACTATCCATTGGGAAGGCAAGAAATCCAATACTCATTATATACATACATATATGTATATATATAATATGAAATCATGCAAAACATATTTCCACATTAGCCATGAGGAATGCACAGTTTTGAGGACTTCTACAAGCCTAGGAAGCATGAAAATCAGTAGAAGTAGAACAATTTATACAACAGCTACAACAAATTAAAGACAAACAACTTTGAAAGTTGTAAGAACCGAGACCATCCATGATTTCAGGCGACCGGAGATGACTGAAGAAGATAAAACACACTATATGTGACAGACAGATGATGGATTTAAAGCACAGAACAAACTACAGATGTTTTCACATTGCTGCAAAGAGGTCGTTTGTTTTGCTTTCCTGTATATATTTGTTACAAAGAATTTGTTTTTATTTTCTATTTCTTTCAATGGAGTGAGTGGGGTGGGCAGGAGAGAAAATGCATTTCATTTCATTAAAAAAAAAATTTTAAAAATCGAGAGGGTGGCTACAGATGTGAAACACTGCATTTACTTTCAGATGAGGTCATTAAATTATTAATTTTACTCAATTGCTTTCCTTAGTTACATGAGAAATAATGGTAATCTTTGCTTATAATGTAAAAACAAAACATCAATAAAACTTTTGAATAAAAGAAATAATAGCTGACATTTCAAAGAAATTTAAGGTGGGGAGAAATCACTTTCAGGAAATGGAATGCAGGGGGAGGGCAGGGAGGAGAGCTAATTCCTATGTCTCCCCCCCCACCCCCCCCACCCCCGACGTCTCATTGGGATTAATTCCAGGAAAAAGAAGATGTTAAGGTGTGGCCATCGTCCATACTTCCATATTCTAAAATGGCTCAATAACTTCATTTACATTAAACAGCCCAGGGCAGATGGCAGAACTAACTAAATGAATGACTTGAGGGGACCATAAAAAAATCACCTCCTTGGCTGAAAGGGCTAAGGAAGAATAGAAGGAAGAAATTTCCTGAATGACTCCAGGCAAGGAAGGATTTCTCTAAGTATTAACACTGTCCAAAAATAGCTTCAGTACTTGCTTCCAGATAGGAACTGGACCTCACATCTCATTGGGGAAGGAAATTTCAGGATGAGGAAATCCCTCCGTCAGCACAGGTCAGCACCTACATTGAGAAGGTGAGTGACATACCCAGAGTCACACAGCTAGTATGTGTCAAAGGAAGGAATAGAACCCAGTTCTTACTGATTCTAAGGCAAGCTTTCTAGCCATTACACCAGGCTGCCTCCAGTAATATTTGTTAAATCAAAAGACATTCGGAAACAGACACCAAACATCACTATTGTATCTGGACAGCCCAAGGCTAAACATTTTTATAATCTTTTGAAAAAAAAATCAAGTGAGGGTGATACAAAGTTAGAAGGTTAATAAAAGGATGCCAAGTCAGCAGAAAAATGAGGGTAAACCAAGTTGAGTCAGCGGGGATGGGTGACCCAAATGAGTTGGAATATTCTAGGGAAAAGGTAACCCTATTATCACCTATTAAGGTGAGCTGAGCTGGTGTTTTCCCATAGTCCTATCTGGAGGCAACAAAGCTTCCTCCACCATGTCTCCATGATGCTTCATCAGGGGCTAGAGATGACCTTTGACTCTTGAAAGCTACACCTCTTGCCAGCAGGTTTTCCCAGACTAGTAAGGGCCAGGCAAAGAGGCTGCCATTGAAGGACTACCTAAGGTCTAAGGAACTGGGCAGCATGGAGTAACAGGCAGAGGGCAGGATGTACATTCAAATTTCAACTCAGATGCTTACAAGCCAAGTGACTTGGAGCAAATAACCCCCAGCTTCATCATCTGTAAAATGATGGTGACCAGTAAGGTTCCTTTTATATCTCTAAGATCTAGATGGATACTGAATAACTCCTGCAACCCAGTTTTCTTAAATGAAAATAAGATTATAATAAATCCCTACGCATCTGCAGGTCAGGGCAAGGCAGGCAGCTATGTGCCAGCCACAACAGGTGTCCTAGTGCTCTGGGCTACAGCCATTCAATGGTGCACTAATGGAGCGCACCAGAACAACCAAGTTCCTCTAGGTTTGTCCATTTAGACTTTTTATTCCAAGAAGAGAGCCATTTTTCATACCTCTTGATAACATCTAGTAAAGAGCCCTGCAGAGATCAGACACTGTTAAAGATGGGATGACTAGATTTAATTTTGTGTCATAGAAAGAGAAATTTAAATGAATCCTCAGGAAGTCATCCAGACTATACTAAACCCTCCATAAAGCACTACTCTGGCTCATTTGTACACAGCTGTTTGCATGCTGTCTCCCCCATTAACTAGTGAGCTCTTCAAGGGCAGGATTGTCTTTTGCCTTTCTTTGTATCCCCAGGGCTTAGCCAGGAACATAGTAGGTCCTTAATAAATGCTTAATAACAGACTAAGTGCTTAATAAATGCTTATTGACTAACAGACTGAATAACTAACCACCACTCCCCTCCTTTCAACCTCTTGCCCAGGAGTCAATGAATAGAAACCTAAGCACTTCCTGCATGCCAGACACTGTGCCAAATTCTGGGGATATAAAGACAAAAAATGCTAGTTATGAACATGATACTACCTTTATTTCTGGAAAGCGACATCCACCTGTCATGTGGCTTCGCTCATCACAGACCAAATGCCTGCACTCAGTCACCACTCTTTATTAGAATGTCAGTTCCTTTAGGGCTAGAGATGTCTGCCATTAGCATCCGTAAACCCATAACTTAGCATAGTACCTGACACATAGTAAGGATTTTAAATGCTTTTCTATTCATTCCTTGTCAATCATAAAGCCTTGTGAGGTGAGGGTCACAGGTGCTTAGCTATGAATTTGTTGCAATATATATTTTGTTTCAAGATAAAACTTATCAACAAAACAGTAATAAAATCACAAAATAAATGAATGATGGATGGATGAATGAACAAATGGATAGCTAGATAGATGAACTGATGGATAAATGGATAGACAGATGGCATATGGATGGATGGACACATGGATAGATGGATGGGTGAATGAAAGAAAATTATCAAACTAACAAACAGGAGAATTTCTGGTTCTCTTCATGAACACACCCCCATCAAATGCATTTCGATCTTAGATAGTGAAAACTTGAAAGACCAAAGAGAACTTAAAACTGGAAGGTACCATTGAAGTCACCTAATCCAATCCTCCTTCTGGCCAGAGAGATGACATAATTTGGCCAAGTCACATGGCTGTTATGTCCCAGAATTAAGACTTGAACCCAGGTCAAGAGGAAGGAAGTCCATGACTTTGAAGGGGAAAGTAGAGTCTGTTGTTTCTCAGGGTTCAAGCCCACATTTTAATGTATCTCTCTGGCACTAACAACAAGAATATTAAGGAAAGGATTCAGGTGGCATCTGGAGAGAACTTGGGCAAGTCAGTTCTCCCTTCTGGGTCTCAGTTTCTCCTTCTGTAAAATGATAGGGGTGGACAGGATGACTTCAGCAGGCCCTTTCACCTTCAAATCAAAGATCCTGTTCCCTGACCCTGCTGCAGCTTCACCTACCTCAGGCCCATGAGGCTTTGCTTTTCTGGGTTTCTGGTCCCAAGCATCCATTCACCACAGCACCCCAGAGGCTCCCCTCATGCCAGTGGAAGCATTCTCCTGTCCAGGAGGGCTCCAACTGGCAGAACTGTCGAATATAAATATCAAAGCTGCTATTTTCTCCCGGCAGCAAGGCAGAATGATTGCTTTTCTATATGCCGCTCAGCTTTCCAATTATAGCCCAGATTCCAGGAAGGACTGAGAACAGAGAGTACAGATACACTTACAATAAACTTCTAGGGATGATCAAACAATCAATGTCTGCTCAATCGCTTGGCATTTATTGCTCTCAGCCCTGGAGCTCACTTCCACTCAGAGAAATCGACTTCTCCAGATGAAGCAAAGCTTTGCAGCCACCAAATTACCAATACTACTTTCCTAAAAGCTCAGTAGTGTCTGGGATGCTCCCCTACCCTTTCTGTTCCCTGGAATCCAATGACAATGAGCATGCCTGAGGACAGACTGAGAGGGCTAGAGAAGAGAGGGCCTTAGCAGGCCAGGAAGTCACCTCTGCCCTGATTCATGAAAGGTTGGAAGTAGAGGTTTAATGGCAAAACAAGCTCCCTAAAATGAAATCGTGAAATGGGCTGTTCCCCACTCTTAACTTGCCCCCAAGGTTTTCAGTCTAGTGAGAAGTAACTGAGCTCCTCGAGGGCAAAGATCATATTTTCGCTTCTTTTTGTATCTGCAACACTAAGCATAGATCCCAGAGAATACAGTTAGCACTTAATAAATGCTTGCTGACTTGACTGGCACATAGAAGGTTCTTAATAAATGCATATTGTTAGAATCCAAATTCCTTGAGAACAGGACTGGTTTGTACTTTGCTTTGTATCCCAAGTACTCACCACTCCTTGGCGCGTAGTAAGAAGGTAAGATGTTTGCTGACTGAGTATGTTTGCTGATACGTTTACTGTCAGTTGTAGGGGCAGAGATGTTCTCTGTAGTTCCTTCTAACTCTAAGATCCCATGATGGCCAGCAGATATGAGTGAAGGATGATGGCTGGGGGTAAAGGGAGATCCTCCTACCTCTGTATCCTTAAACTGATCATTTATTCATTCAACTTGTATTGAATGCTTTCTATAAGCAAGGTCCATTTAGGCAACAGGGAGCTAATGAATTGGAAGTTGGGGGACTTGGGTTCAAATCCTGCCCTTAGTTCGATTGCTTATGTGATCTTGGGCAAATCATTCCATCTGAGTGAACTTCAGTTTCCTCATATATAAAATGGGAGGGGGTGGATTAGATGGCCTTCCTACTGTGGATCCATGGAGCCCTTAAATACTTGTAGACAGCTCTCATCTCCCCTGAACCTTTTCTCCTCCATATACAACATGTCCCATTCCCCTGGCATGGACACAGGGCCCTTGCACAGCCTGGCTGGCCTCCTCCAAATAGGCAAACTCCTCTCCAGCCTTTTAATGTTCTGTCTAAAATGTAGTCCTCCTCCTCCAACCTGCATATCCCAGACTTGATCTAAACACAGTAGAGTACAGCAAGATTTCTACATAGAGTTCAGTCTGAAGTCTGAGTCAGGAAGAGCTGAGTACAAATTCAGCCTCAGTTAATTAATAGCTATAGGACCCTGAGCAAGTCATTTAACCCTGTTTGCCTCTGTTTCTTCAATGGGGAGCTAAAGAAGGAAATTTTCCAACACCTCCAGCATCTTTGCCAGGAAAACTCCAAAAGGGCCATGAAGCGTGTGACACAACTGAAAAACACTGAACAGCAACAAAAGTGCTATCTGGCCCAGACCTAGGCATCAGGTTCTCTATAAGCTCTTTAAGATCCACCAAGCACTTCACAAATATTGTCCTCCATGATTCTCACAACAACCCTATGAGATGAGTTCTATTGCTATCTCTATTTCACAAGTGAGGAAACTGAGTTAAATAATATTTGCCTAGGAGCACGCAGTCATTGCCTGAGTTAGGATTTGAACTCAGGACTTCCCAACTCCATCCATGACACCAACTTACTGCCTAATCAGGCTATATAGTCCTCCAGGAAATCAGTGTGTCTAAATTATTCACCTTAGCGTTGGTTGTCACTAGGAACCTCACAAAGCCTGGTCACTACATTTTATTCATGTGATTGTCTTCTTACAATGAGGAAAGGGGGTGAACTATGGAGTATGGAAACTCAAGGGAAAATGCTTCCCTGCATCCTCTGCTGCCATCTCTCTCATTTCCCTATGACCAAAAAGAAGCGCCATTTTGGTTCACCAGTCACTGTGCCTAAGTGCTGACTCCCATGCTCTGCCTTTCAGAAAACTCATCCTTTTCACTGCTAGAGGAAAAGGTAGCTAGCTGCACTCTCCTTCATGAAGCCAGGATAATATTGAACAGGCACCAAAAAGCTCTTAGAAAGTTGCTAGTAAATGGTGCAATATAGAAGGGACATCCTTCTTAGGGACAATCACTTCCTCACCCTGATCCTCAGTTTCCTTATTTGTATTATTATTCCAGTTCTAAAGAAATAATGTAAAGTTTCCAAAGATGAAATTTTGGAGAAAACATGAAAAATCTGCTGGGAAAGTACATTTTTTTCTATGTTAATTTCCTATTAAAACATCCGAGGAAAGGAAATCACTAACATGAACACTTCTCAAGGAGCTCCTGTTTTCTTGGTATGAAACATATCGTGCACAAGATATGTGAGACGTGACTACCCTTAATTTCCTTTTCTATGGTTATTTTCCTATCTGCTTATTTTTAGCAACAAGGAGACACCAGCAACACTCTATTTTTGAATATTCCGGGACAATGAGTGTGCAACCTCTGGGGATGTCTCAGGGAAAACCTAAGGATGACAGAACCACAGAATACAAGTTTGGAAATGACCTTAGAGAGAACCCAGCTTAAGCCATTCATTTTTACAGAGGAGAAAACTGTACAAAAGGAAGCTACATGTGTTAAAGTCACCAAATTCCAAAGAGGACCAGCCTTAGGTTTTCATTCACAATCCCCCCACCCTGATACCACCTTCCCTCCAGTCTCAGGAAATTATCTGATTAACAGATAATCAATACATTAAATGCCTCTGTGCAATCAATGTATACAAGTATTCTTAAATACCTACTATGTGCGGGATACTGTGCTAAGTACTACAGATACAAAAACACAATGAAATGATCCCTGCCCTGAAGGCGTGTACATTTTATTGAGGGTGATATTATGGGCACATGCAAATAAGTACAAAATAATATGAGGTTTGGGGTGTGGCACTGGGGGAGATCAGGAAAAATTGCATGGAGGAGATTGTGCTTAGGCTGAGCTTTGGAGAAAACGAGGGATGCTAAGAACATGCAGTGCACTGGAACTCTGATTTCAATGGCAAAAATAATTTTCAGATGAGAAAACTCCTACTCCCAATGCAGGTGGGACCTGATCTTCAATTTAGGATCAAAAGTCTTGCCTAGGGCACTAGGTAGTTAAGTAAAATGCCCAGGGTCACACAACTCATACATGTCTGAGGTAAGACTTGAACTCAGGTCTTACTGACACCATCCCAAATCATTCTATGATTTAAAACTCAGGTCTAACCAGTTGAATGTGGGTTATCAGGCTGCCAAGCAAATAGGTTCAGTTATACACCCTGAATTCTTCCACTGAGAGGAAGCTTGGGGCACCAGATTGATTGGTGGACTTGGAGGCAGGAAGCTCCAAGTTCAAAATCCCACCTCAGGCACTAACTAGCTTTGCTGTGTGACCTTGGGTAAAACCCTCTAAGCCTCGGTTTCCATGTAGTTAAAATGGGGGTAAGAGCACCCACTTTGTAGGATTGTTGTGGGTATCAAGTAAAATTCTTGGAAAACCTTGAAATTCTACATAAATGATGGCTATTATTAATATTAATAATTAATATTTTTATTAATATTAATATAGTAATCTCACATCTATGCTGTGGCTTAAGGAGTCACATGATTATGACCTTTACTTGTTTTTTGCCAAGGATCATGACTCCATCAAAGCAGGTAGCTCCTCATGTAGACATGCTTCAATCAAAGAATATTAGCACCTGCTCCACAACTGAGGCTCTTTCACAGCTGACTGACTGACCAGCTGAGGATTGCTCACCCATTGTGTGTCAGAGATAGATCTGAACCCAGGGGATCCTGACTGTGGGCTCAGTTCTCATGACATTGCACTTTGCTACGTCTCTTACAAAAGGATAAACAGAGCATTTCAGTCTTCCACCCCAAGTGTGGGTAGCACTTCCCTGACAGAGAGACCTAGAGTGATGTGCATGGAGACAGATGAATCATTAATAGAAAATGGAGCTGTCCAGGGAAGATTGTCCAGTATCTCCACCCTAGCTCAGCCTCAGAACAGAGTCCAAGAATGCTCTTGGGAATGATCTCATGTAATCCATGCATTAGCATTTCCATATTTCTACCACAAGGTGGCGGGATGGGTCACAGGGAGTTTGTTACCTGCTCTTCTAGGATCATATAGAGAAGGAAGGAAGAAAGGGAGGAAGGGAGGGAGCGAAAGAAGGAGGGAGGGAAGGAAGGAGGGAGGGAAGGACTATAATATAATGAAAGAATGTAAAATGTTTCTCAAACCTTAAAGTGCTACATAAAAGTGAGCAAACAAACTCAGGGCTTGTATCAGTGATGCCATAGTGTACAGAGCACTGGGCTTGGAATCAGGAAGACCGAAGTTCAAATCGAACTTCAGACACTTACTAGCTGTGTGACCCTAGGCAAGTCACTTCCTCCAGTTTGATTTAGTTTCCTCATCTGTAAAATGAGTTGGAAAAGGAAATGGCCAAGGAAACCCCAAATGGGGTCATAAAGAATCACACTCAACTGAAATAAGTGAACAACCAGAACACACACATACATATGTAAGTATACAGAGGTATATGTGTATATACATACATATTGTCTTCCTCAAAAGAATGAAAGATCCTTGGGGGCAGGGAATATTTTATATTTTAGTTTTTGTATCCCCACAGAGTGCCTGTTGCATAGTAGTGCTTAATATATGCTTATTGACTTTACCAAATAAACTATCTTTAAATGGTATGTTTTAAGCTCAGTCACTTAAAATTGCACTACGACTTTGGGGACACCCAGTATAAGAAAGGGAAAAGGACAGAGATGAAACCTGTGATTTCACTGGTTTAGGGAACTCCTGGGTGAGGAAACTCCCTCTTATCAGTGCAGGTTGGCACCTTCTTTGCAACTTACAATATAAAGTTGCCTAGAACACTATGTGGATCAGTGAATTAAATGATGGGTCAATGGCAGGACTTGAATGAAGGTCTTCCTGGCTCTGAGTCAGACTCTATCCACCCTGCCTCTCAATAAAAAGTTTTTCTTTTTCATGCAGGCATTTCCAAATGTATTTTTTTCTCTTTTTGCATTACAGTTTCTTAGATTTGGTTGGTGAATCATTCCCTGGAGATGAGTCACAGATAACTTTCCCAAAGCTTCTGTCCTCACTGCTCCAACAAACTGTCTTGGAAGATTTTGTGTGGGCCCCCTGGCCTCAGCACTCTGGACAAGCTGTGCCTTACTCATGAGTCACTCCTCCTCCTCCTCCTTCCCAAACAATGCCCCACACGTGGGACTGACCTTGAAGGATCCTCTCTCTTTGAGTCATATCTTTGACCAAAAGGGAAGGCAGAGACCAAAGGCTCTGTATCTCACGGGTCCAAATTACAGCTAATAGAGTCACATCCCCTTATTGAACAATAAAGTATTTAGTAAAACTGAACATGAGTTGCCAAGTTCATGTGAATTATAATAGGAGATATTACATGAAATGTGAAAATTATACAGCAGAGAATGAATCATCTTAATGGGAATGTCCAACATCTCAGATGCCAGGTCCAGAATAGACATTAATTGCAAGGTATATTGGTATGTATGATCAACTGGTCGGCACAGTGGATAGAGCTGAATTTGAGTCCAAGCCTGACCTTGGAGGTTAGCTGTGGGACTTCAAGTCACTTCACCCTCTTTGCCTCAGTTTCCTCATCTGTAAAATGAGCTGGAGAAGGAAATAGCAGACCCCTCCAGGATTTCTGCCAAGAAAACTCCAAATAGGGTCTTGAAGAGTCAGACATGACTGAAATGACTGAACAACAAGAATTATAACATGAGGGCTATGGAGACTCCCTAGGGATCTCAATTGCTAAAAATGGGATCCCATGACAAAAACAGGAGCAAACTTCATTATTTGATCAATAACAGACACCCCTATAACACTTTTAACTTCGCTTCAGCTCAGTATCTGCCACGAACCACGAACCACCATAGATGAAAAGTGATGTTAAACTAAGGTTTCCATTCTATGTGGCTGGCCTTGGTCAGCCGATATGATTAACAAGGCAAGCTAGCAGAAAGGGGACTTTGAATAAGCCGGGGAAGGCAAAGTTTCCCAATCCTAGAAGGATACCATCTCCTTTGCTGACTTCAGAGCAGGAGAGCATAAGTTTTTTAGTGTCATGGACCCCTTCGGCAGGTTGGTGACTCCTGTGGTCCATTTCCCAGCATAATGCCTTTAAATACATTGAATAACTGCAGTGGAGTTCAGGAAAAACCAGTGATATGGAAATACAAGTATTGCAACTGGAAAAAAACAAACTTACATTCATACTCTTGTCAGAGCATATCCTCCTTTCACTAATCAAATCAATTAATATGTATATTGTATTTTATATTCCATGTCTTCATTAATATTTAATTTATATTATATATTTTAATTAAATGTACATTGTAGACACAGTGCTAAGTGTAGCTAGAAGAGTGAGTCAGTCCTGCCATCACCAGGCTAATTGTCTATTTGAGGAGACAACACCCAAAACTCCAAAGAGAGAAATTAGAATGTTAGGTAACAAGACATTAAGAGAGATGTCACAAGACCTTACACTGGAAGCTCTTATCTTAGAGAACATCTACTCCAACTCCTTTGTTTTACAGGGGAGCAACGTGAAACCTAGAGATAAAAGAGTGACTTGTCCAAGGTAATATAACTCATGAAGAGAGGCGGTAGTATGGTGGCCAAACAAGAAGCAAAGTCCTTATGAACTCTTAAGTGACTGAGGGCATTGTTGGTGGGAAGGCTCTGGGTAAAGATGGGACTTGAGTTGAACCTTTAAAAGATAGAAGGGGGCAGTACATTCCTAGGGAGGAGAATGCTTTTGGCAGACTTACAGGAAAGGGCAGGCAAGTAACGTTCAGTAGACAAGAAGTCACCCAGTTTGACTGGAATGAAGGACTCATGTAAAGGAAATAGGGTCCTTGAAGATGGGGGAGGCAAAGTAAGTAGCACGGAGGAAAGAACATGGTATATGGAGCAACAGGACCTGGGTTGAGATGCTGACTCTGTTAATTACTGCCTCAATGGGACTCAAGGCCAGGCTCCTACAGCTCTGTGCTTCAGTCCGTCTACTGGACTAATCACCTGACATCCCTTCTAGCTTTCTACGTACGATCTTATTACTGTTTCCTTTGTGTCCAGAGCACAGTGTTTTGCACATAGTAGGGGCTCAAATATATTTGTCAAATTGAAGAGTGTCGAATTGGTCGATCCCAACCAGGTGGGCTGGCCTTCAGGTGTGGATGATCACAGCCCTCTGACAATTAAGGAATATTAACTGCTTTATTGAGTAGCTAGGTGATACAGCGGATAGAGCCCTGGACTTGGAGTCAAGACAACCTGAGTTCAAATCCAACCTCAAAGTCACTTCACCCTATTTGCCTCAGTTTCCTCATTTGTAAAATGAGTTGGAGAAGGAAATGGCAAAACACTCCAGTATTTTTGTCAAATGGGATCACAAAGGATCTAACCTGACTAAAATGACGGAATAATGCTTGTGCGTGTTCGTCCTTCATTGCCGAAGAAGACCATGCCATCAGAGAAATGATGACATGATTTGCACTTGACTTTCTTTTGAGTGATAAGAATTGCTTTGGAGAGGCTTTAACTGCCTCTTGTAATCTTGGCTAGAAAATCAGGACCACCTGGTTAGTCCTTCTCTTGGGGAGCTCAAACCACCCCTAACTGCAAGAAGAGATGGGGCAGAAGAATTGTCTTTGGGGAAGAGGTTCAGCCTAAACTGGTTTTTGTTTACAAACAACAAAACCGATGTCCTAGGGGCTAGTTGAAAGAGAATGTTAACGTCATTCAGCCAAGCCTTAAATTCCCACTGGGAGCGATCACTTTTTTAGCTTAATTGAGAAATGAGGTTTGACAAAATGCAGAATAGGGTTGGTTATGGAGTAGACTCAATTATTAAATGAAACAGCAGAATTTGAATTTCCTCATCTGTAAAATGGGAATATAATAAGAGCACCTGTCTCCCATGGTTGCTGTGAGGATCAAAAGTATTAACATGTGGAAAGCATCTGCACACTTTAAAGATCTACATAAATGGCAATTACTATCATGTTATTATGTAGACAACCTGGACATGCCCGAAGAGATGAGAAACTTAGAAACTCCAGGAGGACAGAGACTGAACCTTCTCCTTCTTGTGTGTCCCCCTCATAGTGTGTGTGTGTGTGTGTGTGTGTGTGTTTCCCCTTCCTAAGACCCTGCTTCAGTATAGCACTAAATAAATGCAAACTGATTGGCCGACTGTCCTTCCCCAGCCACCACCACCCCGCTCCTTTCCAGTGAACTCAGACTTAACTAGGGGCAGGATGCAACAAACATATTGATAATCACTCACATTGATATGAATTGTGGTTTTCTGGTCACCAAGTGCTTCACAGACATGATCTCATCTGATCCTTATGCCAATGCAGGAGATTAAGTAGTGTGGCTATTATTAACCCATTTTACAGATCCCATAGTAATCTCATTCTCCCACCTCCAGACTATGGGTTCCATTATTGCCTTGAATTGCATGACTCGAAAATTTATCTATCCATCTCATCTCTCGTAAAAATAGCGAGCATTTTAAGGTTTGTAAAGTGCTTTATAAATATGATCTCCTTTAATCTCCAAACCCTCACTGCCAACTTTGGAAAATTTCAAGTGCTACAGAAATGTGAATTGTCACTAACAGTAGCAATTAATAATTACAATAACAGCTAGAATTTATATCACCTGAAAGTGTCAAAACACGACAATATCAGCTCATTTTATCCTTACAACAATTCTGGGAAATGGGTGATATTACACCCATTTTACAGATGAGGAAACTGAGGCAGGCAGCAGTTAAGTGACATGCCCAGGGTTGGATGCCCATTAACACTCCAAGCACCCATGATTTCCTCAGTATGGGGACTTCCATCAATAACATCTTCCTAGCAGACTGCCTGAGGCTCAGAATGCTTGAGTGATTTGCCCATGGTCACTCAACTAGTCCAGAGCAATACTTTCAAAGGTTTGAGAATGCAGAAACTCCCTCAACTTTTAGTCTTCGAGTTACATAATACTAAAAACAAGTAATAGTGCTAATGAAATATAGGACCTAATAAAATATAGTCGTTGGAGCTGAGATTTGTGAGCTAGAAGGGCTCTCAGAGATTGTCTGGTGTTAGAGGTAGGGTCTGAACCCAGAGGCTCTGATTGTAAAGACAGTTCTGCTGAATGTTGATTCAGGTTCTCTGAAGCCTTATCTTTGTTATTATCCAGGGTAGATCCTGGATGAATAAAGGGATGAAATCCACCTTAACTTTCATAGCATGACAATAAATTCTGTTCTCTCTACCATTAACTAAGAAATGGAAGAGCTTAGTTTGACCTTTATGAGCTCCCACCACTTGGGAAAGAGGATAGAGAGTCCTCAGATCCCTTAGGCACAAGGCTTTCAAATGTCACCCAGAAAGATGTTCTTACCTTCTGAGACCCATCATTTTTGGGAGAGTGGGGAGGAGAGAAATTCACACCTGTCCCTACCCAAAATCAATGCTCCCTGTTTCAGGAAAGAGAATCTTGGACATACTATAACAAAAATACCCAACTCCAAGACCTGTTTCAGGCTTGATTCTCATGCTAAAATGTCATGGAGCCGTGCTGGAAGTCAGTCAACTGGCTATCTGGTAAGCCACTACTCTGGGCTGTAAAGAGGAGATGCGACCTGAAATAGCATTTCTCCTTGTTGAAGTACAAAAATCCTCTGAAGAAAACTCCTTAAAAAGTAGAGGTGGCCAAATGGAAAAGGAGAGTACAAAAGCTCACTGAAGAAAATAATTCTTTAAAATTTAGAATTGAGCAAGTCGAACTTGACGCCACGAAACATCAAGAAAAAATAAAACAAAATCTAAGAAATAAAAAAAATAGATAAAAATGTGAAATATTTCAGTGGAAAAACAACTGACCTGGAAAGTAGATTAGGGAGAGATAATTTAAGAATTATTGGATTACTTGAAAGCCATGATCAAAAAAAAAAAAAACCTAGATATCATCTTTCTAGAAATTATCAAGGAAAACTGCCTTGACATCCTAGAATGAAAGGATAAAAAAGAAACTGAGATAACTCCTTTGGAAGTTCTTTTAACACTTTTTTTTAGTCCTCACATCTGACCATTTCTCCTTTAGCTACTGTTATCACAAGCGAACTCAAAGAATTGATTGAGATTCTAAGCCTGGCTCCACTGCTAATTATCTGTATGACTGTGGCCAAGTAAGCTCTAGAATATGCAGTGTTGGAACTGGAAGGGACTTTAGAACACAGAATGTTAAAGCTGAGAGGAGCCTTAAAAGAGCGAGAACACAGAATGCTAAAGGTGGATTGAGCCTTAAAAATTAATTAATATGTCCTTGCTGGTAGGTGCCATCAAATGTTCAAGCTAGAAAGCAGTTTAGAAGACAGAAAGATAGACTTCCAGGATCAGAAGGACCCTAAAGAGAAAATGTGAGAGCTCCAGGGGAAAATATCTAATCTAACTCCTTTCTGTCCAAATAAGCAAACACATTAAATCTCTTCTCCTCACTGAACCACAGCTTCCTCATCTGGAAAATGAGGGGGCCCATCTTCAGGGGCTTCTTCCAGCCTTGACACTATTTTTATCTACAAATTTCCTTCCTCTCTGAATGATTTCAGGGAGGTTTCTGGAATCAGAAAGGCTAAGGTCAAGAGTTATGCAAAGGAGGGTTGAATTCTCTAAAAATATCTGATGCATGAAAGAAATAATCATATGGATGACATCTCTGTGGTTTCCCTTCTAACCAAAACAGAATTGAGCTGGCAGAGGGAGGAGGAGGCAGGCTCAGTCCACACCAACAGGTGTTCTTGTCAAAGGCTGATTCATGGGAAAAACTGAAGGTGAGAAGTAGAAAATCCACTGCCTGGGTGAGTAAAATTCCTTTAAAAAGCAGATCTCATCAGAGAGTGCAAATATTTGCCATCCTAGCTAAAGGGTAAACTACTCTTCCACCAGAGAGTATTACTGGTCCAAAGTCAGATCAAGTTTGAACCCAACTTGGTGACTAGAATGCCTGGATTCCCAGCCTTGGGACCCCTGGTCCGTTCCCAAACATCTCTGTTTTCCCCACTGTAGAAAGTGTGGGGAGAAGACAATACTCTTTGCCCTGCCCATCTCACGGGGCTGTTCTGAATGTGATACTTTGTCGCCTTTACGCAACACTAAGTAGCACTAGTCTAGGACCTTGGCCACACTGAGTTACTTCTTGGACTTCTGTTTCTTCACCTATATAATAGTAAACTCCTATTTGCCTCTTACCCCATGGAAATGTTGTGAGCTACTTTGGACCTAGAAAGTTCTAGGTAAATACTATTATCATGATTGCTTCATTGTTAATATTGTCCCAGAGTCTGCTGCTAGCTGGCTTTGGAGAGGCCCACACCCTTTCTCTAGTCCTCTCAGACTTTCTCTCCCTCTCCCCTTGGATTCCATTTATGCTCCATTTAAATCTACATTACTTGTTTTGAGCCTCTCATTCCTTTCTCCTTTCCCATGTCTTCTCTCTCTCTCTCAGTACTTTGGGGCTGGGATAAATTATATGACACCCTGGCATCCTGCCACTCTGTATTCCCAGCAACAAAGGCCACTTTTCAGGAAAGCCTGCCTTCTTCCTGAGACAGGCAGATGATACATGTCAGGAGGAGGGGGCTTGAGGGGGTTGGCAAGTTCAGCTTATGGGGTCCTGTGAGCAAAAGCTGCAAATGGCAAAGGGCATCAAAGGCTGAAAAATGATCCAACGCCGAACTACATCCCACACTGACTCACAGACACATTCTGAGAAGAAAGATGATTTCCCCATCTGCTTCTCTGGCTGGCTATTTGTTCCTCCCAAATTTAACACAAAAGCTGCCTGTCTTCCAAAAGGCCATGGGATATCCTGCAGAGAGGCCTGGAGATGGTTGAGAACCATCAGTTGAAGTTCAAATTCCCCTGGTATAAGCTTGGGGATCTTGGCCAAATCACTTGACCCCTCTCGGTCCTTCTCAGCTCTAAGCCTGATATATGACAGACAACGGTGTCCCCAAGGCAATTGCCTGCACTCCATGGGGCAACACAGGACAATGGAAAGGACACTAGAGTCTGAAAAGACATGATTGTCATCTCAGTTCCAGACCCAAGAAACTCCATCTCGAGATGCCACATTTTCCTCATCAGCAAATCAGGGAGAAAACAGAAGCAAGATGGCCCAGTGGATAGAGAGGCAGCCTCAGAATCATGAGTTCGAGTCCTCCATCTGGTACACACTGGCTGTGTGATCCTGGACAAGTCACTTAAGCTTGTGGTTCCATACAAATCTCTAGGACTCAAACAACAGAATAGTTGCCAGACTGTGTCAGGAAAGGGAATTTTCTTGGAGCTAGTGCCCTGTACTGATGAAATCTCAGGGCCAACCCTAAACAACTGGGGCTAACACTAGTACTACCTGCTTTATAGCCCTTTGCAACTGCAAAGTACAACAGAAATTTGAATTGTCATTAAAAAATAAGGAACTTCTGGAGGAAAGGAAGGACGGAGCCACCATCCACAATATAGAGGGGAACAGATTATGAACCAGGTGTTCACATAATCTCCACCCCCAATCAGAGAGTCAAGTGAAACGATATGAAATGAATTAATTACTGAACAAATTACCACTGACAAGTTAAAGAAGAGTCTCTCTCTCTCTCTCTCTCTCTCTCTCTCTCTCTCTCCCCTCTCTCCCTCCCTCTGTCTCCATTTCCCCCCACGTCTCTCTCCCTCCCTCTCTCTCTTTCTCTGTCTCTGTCTCCCTCCCTCTCTTTTTCTGTCTGTCTCTTTCTCCTTTTCCCCACTTCCCTCAATTATGGATGCATTTATGCATTTGCAACCATGAAGTATATGATTTTAGAACTGAACTCAACTTCTTTGACTATAAAAATAGCTTTAGCACAATTACAACTGCAGAAAAAATAAGAAGAAAACAGACTTGGAGGGCAAATCTTTGGATGAAGCCTTTCTGATCAAGATGACCATCAGAAATACACATGGACTTAACATGCAGCCATGGGAGCCCTTCTCCATTACATAAGTAACCAAATGAGAACAAACAAATCTCAAGAGAAGAACCACAACTTGATCAACAACCATTTTGAAAAGTGTTCAAGTGGAGAATAATCTGAGGAATCCCCATTCAGAGATCTCTTCTCTGTTACCTTAGAAATATCAAAGTGTCAAAGGGAACAAAAGATAGAAAACCAGCACTGCTAGGGGTATTGGAAAACAGGCCCACTGATGAATTCATTGCTGGAGGAACAAAGACTGGCCCAAATATTTTGGAAAACAATTTGGAATCACGCAAGAAAAGTTAGGAGACTCATCCAATGCTTTGACCCGTTGATCCCACAACTGGATTTATACCTCAAAGGAAGTTACTGAAAAGAAAAATGAAGCTATCTGTAGAAAAATATTTATAGAATCAGTTTTCAAGAAAAAGTTGGAAACAAACTTCATGTCTGTTGTCCAGGAAACAGATGAGCAGATTGTAGCAAATGATTAAATAGTGGTATACTATTGTGTGGTCCAACAGGACACTATATGGAGAATTCAGAGAAAAATGGGAAGACTAGTATAGACTGATGCCGAGTGAAGAAAGCAGAACCTGGAGAACAGCATTTGTGCCAAGGAACATGAAAACCATTTTAAAAGGCAACGAAAATTCTTATCAGAATCACTAACTAATGCTTGTGTGAATTTATAAGGCACACACCCATTAAAAAAAACACTAAAGTGAAATGTTTCATTACTATCAGTCACTGTCATTCATTTAGGTTGCTTTGTTTACCTGTTTCCAGGGCTACTCTGGGCTTGTATGATGGGTCAAAATGAAATTAAACATTTTTTTTAAAGACCAAAGATCTGTGTCCCAGCTGGTCTTATAAATGTGTGCTCATAGCCTCCTCCAGCAAGAGTCATGACTTAGATGTCAGGAGCCACAGTCACTGACAACTGCATCAAGGCACAGCTAATGAGCTGCTTGTTTGGCTTATATTCTTTACATTTTGCTAGGCTGGTTCTTGTTCAAAAGACATATAGTCCATCATTGTCTTCTCTGAAAAAATCAGGGAGAAAAAGAAAGAGTATACACATATATTATGTAATATAGATATGCTAGATACACACATTACACATATACATATATCTAATCACATTATCCATATGTGTATGTGTATATAAACACATATATGTATATAAAGAAACAGGGTGTGCAATAAATGAGAAATAGGAAGGCTTAATGACTAATGCTAGGAACACCAGAGTTTTAGTCTTGGCTCTGTGACCCTGGGTGAGCCATCCTTGCTTGGTTCTGGTCACCTCTCTAAGACTGTACATTGCCAAGAACATTGGAGGAAGGAGTGTCTTCACCTGGGAGTTCCTTAAGTCCATGAAATCACAGGCTTGGTCTGTATTCCTACATATCCTCATAGAGCCTATAAATAGGGACCAGGTGTGTTAGACAATTCCTCAGTGCTCTATGGTGGACAGAGAGCTCCCTTGTAGGCAACAGGGAATAGAACTGGCAGGAACCTTAGTGCCTGGACAGCATATCAAGAACAGGGACAGCCCAGCTGCATCAGAGGCTGGCACATCTGGCAGACAGCATTCAGCCGGAGGGTGTGCAGATAGGAATGATGATGATGACGAAGAGCCTAGACGAGGACTGTGAGCCAACCAAACCACAGAGCAGTTACAAGAAGCTCTGCTTGGCCAAGAAAGGAGAGAAGGGGCAGTTTGGGGGGGATCTTCACTAGATTTCCAAATAGACTTTGCAGAGATTCTTAAGCCAAGGTATGTGGACTTGATTTTTTAGAAACAACTCTGCTTCCATAATTGTTTTCCTTTGTAAACCTGTATGTTTTATTTTATACATTTAAAACCTGATTCTGAAAAGGGCCCAAAGGTTTCAGCAAGCCATGCAAGGGGGCTAAAACACAAGAGATTAAAAAGCCCTGCTCTATGGAGATCTTGATCCAGGAGATTGGAGAGTTCTCTTCCCTGAGGCCTGTAGGCCTCCTGTGCTCTAGGAAGGGGACTTGAGTCTGGGAAAGTGACAGGCGAGACCCCAGTAAACCAGCTTGCCTGGATTCCTCATACTCAAAGAAAGGTAGGCGTCTCTGGCTCTCTATGAGGAGCAGTGGAAGGCAAAGTGCCAAGGTGGGGAAAGGCCTCGAAAGTCCAGAGCCCTGAGTCCTGGCCCTTAGAGTCATGTTACATGACTTGGAGTCTGCTCAGCCCCTTCCCATCTCCAACTTTTACTCAACAACTGTCTGGTGTTTGTAATGAGACAGGGACAGGCTGAGAGAGGAGCTGATGTTTAACCAGACACATCAGGACAAGAGCTTCACTCCCCCAGAGACCCTTAGCCCAGACTAGCTTTAACCTTGTGAAGCAGCAAACAGCACTTGACAAGCTATAAAATGTCACATTCCCCATGAAGCTGTGCAGACAGTTAGCAAGGTACAAGCCGGCTAGGATTGCTAGGAAAAGCACCGGTGGCCACATGGCAGGGGTATCTGGGAGAAAGAGTGTTACTGGGCTGAAGAAATGCCATGGGCCTCCAGAACTTTAGCTGCCAAGCTAAATGACCCCTTTGGCAGTCTGGGGCAGCCTGTGGACTCCTCAGGAAAATGTTTTTAAATGTATAACATTAAATGAACAGGATTACAAAGGAACATACTGGAATGCAATTATTAAAAAATAAGTTCAGAGTCCAGAGTAAGAACCTCTGGGTTAGACAGATGTAGTAAATTTGGAGTCAGAGGGCCATGGTCCAAATCCCAGTTCTGTGTTAGCACAGTGCCTGGCTCATTTGCTATTCAGTTATTTCAGTCGTGTGGCCTCCCTATGTAGGGTTTTCTTGGCAAAGATCCTGGAATGGTTTGTCATTTCCTTCTCCAGATCATTTTACAGATAAGAAAACTGAGGCAAACAGGGGGAAGTGACTTGCCCAGGGTCACAGAGCTAGGGAGTGTCTGAGGCCAGATTTGAACTGATTCTAGCGTGAGGACTTTGTGCCTAGCACATAGCAGGTGTTTAATAAATGCTTGGTAATGGATAAATTGATTACTACCTCTGTGATGCTGGGGAAATCACATAACCTCCATAGGCCTCAATTTCCTTCTCCATAAAATAAAGGGATAGGACAAGATGATGTTTAAGGAGCCTTTCGGCTCTGAAAATTCAACAATTTGGATAGAGAGATAGACAGATATAGATACATATATACATACATATATATGCATGTGTATATGTCTGCGTACATATATATCCACATATACGACTGAACTTGTAGCTTCCTAATTGCATGAAGAACCTGGGGAAGGGTCTCTTTCTGACAATGCAGATCTGTACCTATTCTCTAAAATTAGAGGCATCTAGTTGGTGGGGGAGGCAGGTGGTACTTGGGAGTTAAATAACTTCAAAGTTCAATGCTCTGGGTCCCACACTCAGTGTGTGCCAAGGGTAAATCTTGAACTCACATGTCCTGACTAAGGCTAGTTCTGTATCCTCTAGGGGCTGATAGGTGATGCAGTGGATAGAGCATCAGTTCAGGAGTCAGGAGGACCTGAGTTCAAATCTCACCTTAGACACTTGACACTCACTAGCTGTGTCACCTTGGGCAAGTCACTTAACCCAACTGCCTCATCCTGGGTCATCTTCAGTCATCCTGATGAATATCTAGTCACTGGATTCAGATGGCTCTGGAGGAGAAGGGATGCTGGTGACCTACACAGCCCTTTCTCACTCAAAACAAAGTCAAGTGCAAGTCATGTCATTATTTCTCTGATAGCATGGTCTTCTTCGGCAATGAAAGATGAACACACTCACACTGTTCTGTATCCCCTAGTCAGTCTGCCAAGACACCATAAACACACCATTACATCTGTTCCACTTCTCTCTCAAGTCCCTCCCCCTATAATGGCATTCAGCTTCCTCATCTATATAAGGTCCTTTCTCATTCTAAATGTTCCAATCTTACTAACTAGAGATGTTCAGCCTGGAGAGGAGACTGAAATGGGGCGTTGTAGCTGTCTTCCTGCATCTGCAAGGCCATCATGTAGGAGAAGGATCTGGTCTGCTTTGCTTGATCCTGGAGGGCAGAGCCAGAAGAGAATTGACTTCCTGAAAGTGAGAGCCATCTAAATGTGGGACAGGCTGCCCTGAAGGAGACAGGGGATTCCCTCCTCCTGCAGAACTTCAAGGCAAGACTGGATGACTGCCTGTCTAAGACTCTGGGAATTCAGTATAGACTGATGTTGATGGGCTCTGAGATCTCTCAAGATTAGGGAGGGGTCCCATTTCAAGTGCTGATGGGAAAGATTAATCACTTACTGGTTTAAGTAAGACCCTGGCATTCTGTCAATATGTTCATTCTGTGAAGTCAGCTCTGATGGGAAATACAGAGGATGGATCTATGTCATTCCCATGTAGATATCCCTATGGAATCTGGGCCCCTTCTCTGGAAGCCATGGCCATCATAAGTTCCAGAGATGTCAGTTTACATTAACCAATAATTATCACCCATGATCAGATTACCAAGAGGGTCATATTTAATCAGTTCCTGCCAGGGTGTGCTCCACTGGGCTATCGAATATCTCTTTAAGAGATATACAATTGGCTCATGAAGATCCCCAAAGCCTGCAATTCTCTCCCTCTTCACCTCCACTTACCAGATTCTCTCAGTTTTCTAATCTGTAAAATGTGGATAGCAATAGTACCTACCTCCAAGGGTTGCTATGAAGCTAAAATGAGGTGTCTATAAAGCAATTTGCAAATGTTAACATACTATATAAATGTTAGCTATGATTATTAAGACAATTAGGTGGTACAGTGGAGAGAGTATGGGACTTGGAGTCAGGAAGTCCTGAGTTCAAATTCTGCCTCAGACTCTTACTACCTGTGTGAGGCTGGACAGGTCATTTAAACTCTGTCTGCCTCCATTTCCTCATCTTTGAAAAGGGGAAGACAATAGCACCTACTTCCCACAGTTATTGTGAAGACTGTATGAGATAATATGTGTAAGGTGCTTTTTAAACCTTAAGGTCCTCCATAAATAAATGCTAGCTATTGTAAGCTTCTGTTCAAGTCCCCCTTCTAGAGGAAGACTTTGCCCACCCTCCTTCATTCTAGTGCCTTCCCCAGTTGACTATCTCCAATTTATCCTATCTAGAGCTTGTTTGCACATGGCTGTTTGCATGAAGGTGAGCTCTTTGAGAACAGGGACTGGTTTTTGCCCATTTTTATATCCCTAGGCCTAGCATGTAGTGGTTGGTTGTTGTCCGTCTTTAAAGAGGACCAGAATGACATCACCATTGTATAGTGAAATTTCAGTGTGTACGACTGTGGCTAATCAGACCAATATAAACTCAGAATGCTCTACCACAGATTGGGCACAGATAGTCCAGGTGAATATTTGGAGTGGATATCCCAAATTTGTACATCCTGCATTTACTTTGTGCTGTCTCAATTCTGCTTTGCTCGAAGAGCACAGAACCCTTTCTGATGTGGGCATGCCTTGCTGATTGGTCCTGTGCCAGTGTCTCCCATGTTTCACAGTCAAATCCAAAGTTCTTGAGAGAGACCTTGAGAGTGCCCTTATGTCGTTTCTTCTGGCCGCCATGTGATCGCCTGCCCCATGCAAGTTCTCCATAAAAGTCTTTTTGGCAAGAATATATTTTGCATTTGAACAACATGGCCAGCCTATCGGAGTTGCACTCTCTGAAGCATGGTTTGAAAACTTGACAGTTCACCTCGAGCAAGGATTTCAGTGTCTGGTACTTATCCTGCCAGGTGATCCTCAGTATCTTCCTAAGACAGTTCAAGTGGAAGCAATTCAGTTTCCTGGCATGGCGCTGGTAGACTGTCCATGTATCACAAGCATATAACAATGAGGTCAACACAACAGCTCTGTAGATCTTACACCTCTTCTCTCCCAAACCTTTGTTCAGAGCCTCCCAAACACTGAGCTAGCTCTGGCAATGCACACATCAACCTCATTGTCAATGTATACATCCCTGGAAAGTAAACTACCAAGGTAAGTGAACCCATATTCTGTGGATAAGTTCACTAGCACATAGTAGGTACTTGATAAATACTTGTTTGCTTCGACTTGGATTTGGAAAGAAGCCTCTTGGATAATTTACTTTCGCAATCAAGCAAGGGTTTTGTCTCGCTAAGCAAAACCAACAAGACCAGTCAAACCAACACCATCCACTCAATTTCATAAACATTCATTCTAGAACAACAGGATCCTAAATCTCCAGCTGCAAAGAATGCCATGTAATCCAACCCTTCATCTTGCCAATGGGGAAACTGAGCCCTAGGGAGATGAAGTTATTGCCCAAATTCACACTGGGAGAGACAGTCATCTTGGATCTGGAGGGTGAATAGTCTTTAGAGGCCATCTACTCCAGCCCCCACATCTTAGGGACAAGGGAGATACAAACACAAAGCATGAAAACAATCACTGTCCTCAAGAAGCTTCCTTTCCTTGGGGGGTTATGGGAGTTGTCAGGGATGAGACACATATACAAATTACAAGAAAATTCAATGAAGGCTGGGTACAAACAACCAGGACAGGCTTCTTAGAACAGGTGCACCTGAGTAGAATGTAGAAGGAAAATCTGTATATCCTAAGAGATGGAAATAAAGAGGAACAGTATTCCAGGATGCACAGAGAAAGAAGGAAGAACATGGCAATATTCCAGCATGGCTGAAAGGTAGAGTTCATAAAGAACAGGTGCAGTGTGTGCCTCTGGGGTCAGGGGATCTGGGTTCAAACCCCAGCTTTGCTACAAGTCACTTCTCTCTAGAGGCCTCAGTTTTCTTACTTGTAAAATGAAAGGGATGAACTTTCTGACCTCTAAGCTTCCTTCTAGCTCTCGCTCTATGATCCTATAAGTAATTTAAAATAATATTGGAAAGGTAGATCATGAAGGCTCTTAAATGTCCAACTAAGGACTTCGCATATTATTCTATAGAGACAAGGAGCCAAGGAAGAGTTTTAAATTGGGGGCTAGACGGGGAAAGTCATAGGGTGAGACTGCTGCCTTAGAATGGCTACTGGGTAGAAGACAAAGGAATGTTTATCTACTTAAGAGAATGAATTCTCCAAGCACATTAGAAATCTTCATGTGAATATAAAGAGTATCCTTCCTGTAGAAGCCAGAATTTTTTTTAGCCTGGTGTTTGATAGCATAATTATAAGTCATTTTCATTAACTCATTAAAATGAGAACTCTACCAGACAGCTTATGAAATTGGCCTAGCTCCCAGTGTTCTGTATACTTGAAGTAAGAATCTGTATAACCAGAGAAACCTTACAGTTGTAAAGGACCTTGGGAAGAAAGGAAAGAAACAAGCATTTATATAGGACCTACTATGTGCAGGGCACTGTGTGAAGTGCTAGGGGTACAAAGAAGAGTAAAGACAATTCCTTCTTTGGAGGATCTCACAGTCTAATAGATATCAACAAAGAAAAGTAAGATGGGAAAAGAAGATGGCCCAGTCATGTTGTGATAGCAACAGATATCACCCACTAGGTATCCCACAAAAACTTCACTGGTATCTTCACACTGCCAAAGAGAAATCAGGAAATGCCTCCAGGCATGTGGAGTGGATCTCCTTTCATCTGTTAATAGGAAGAAAGTGGTGAATCCATACTGTAGATCAGCATGAATTGACGATGATCTCCACTTCTGGACAGAATATCAACATGCATGAGATCACAGATCCTTTGAACAAAGTACTCAAACCTTGATAAAATGGAAGGATGTCTGTGCTTACTATGGTTTCCATGGTGTGTTAATGGTTTTTAGTTATAGATTTACATATAACAGATGTTTGATGTTGGCATTTGCAAACAAAAGACTAGGTACAAAGCAAGGAAGAGTTGGTTGTGCAAAAGGAGATTTGTTTTTTCAAGCTCACTTGTTAGGAACTTTAGAGGTCATCTCATTCAGCCTGTGTAGTTTACTATTTTAAACTATGACTTTCATTTTAAATATACAATAGTCTCAACAAAGGTAAATGGCACAGTGTAAAGATTGTGGTTGTGTGTGTAGTTCTTGAAAAGGTCCTGACATCAGGGAGATGATGACATGACTTGGAAGGAATTGGATTTGAGTGATGGAGGGCTGTGCAAAGTCACCAGCCACGCTGTCCTCTGCAGCCATCTAGGTGCAGAGTCCAGACATCAATCAAGATGGCAGGAGATGGTCCAGGATGCAGTGGAAGACGTTAGCCTTTTTAAGCTAAGGTCTTTCTGAGTCTTCACTTTGAGTGAGGCAATACTAATAGACCTATTCAGCATGGTGTAAACAACACTGGCTCTGAAGTCAAAGAACCTAGCTTCAAATCCTATTCTGACATTTGCTACCAGTGTGTCTCTAAGTTCCCTTTTAGTTTTAGATCTACGATACTATGGTCGAAAATATAAGCTATACTACAACCATTTAACCCGAACTATTTACTAATAATCAAATAATAGTATTTTTTCCTCTTTTTGTCTCCTTGAAGTTTTCCCATCCCTCTCATTAGAGGTTATAGCAGGTAGAGATGAAAAGGTTTTTAGAGAAATTTTAGTCTAACTCTGACTTCACAGATGAGGAAACTGGTAAGAGAACTGTCCATGTTTAGCCTAGAAAAGGGAAGATGAGGTGCATGGGGAGGTATAAGGCTATTCAAATATCTAAAGGATTTGGAGGCAGAACCAAGACAATGGAGTAAAGGTAAATATCTGAAGGGTTCTCATGGGGATGACGGTCTGGCCATTCTGCCTGGCCTGGAAAGGAAGAACTCAAATGCGCAGAAGGTACCAAGAGGCAGAATTCAGATCAAGTCCACTAATGCAAAGCTGTTAAAAAGGGGAATGGGTCACCTCCACCAATAGGCTTTCGCCCAGCAAGAACTGGATTCTATTCAATTAACATTTATTAAGCAACTACTATGTGCCAGACCCTATGGATGTCCATTTGTTGGGTATGGTATAATTAAGATTCAACTCACTGCCATGGGCTGGACTAGACTGCCTGAGGTCTAGGACCGCCAACTTCTAAGATCTGGTGATTTTACAAACCATACTCTTCCCTTGAAATGCACTCCAGAAAAGAAGGGCTCTATTAGAAAATGAAAAATGAAAACTACAAAGGACCCCACCCATTTCTTACATTTCTTACTGCCTACCAGACTGGGGAGGAATGGAGCCTGCCCAGAAGTCAGAGCTCTGAGAATTTCCCTATGGGCCACATGGACTGTGATCACAATCAAAGCTTTGGTCCTGACCTCACACTGCAAAGTTTCTTCAGGGGGAACTGGATGCCAGTTTGGTATCTCTTTCCAGGGTCAAGAACAATAAAGGGGAAATCCCCACAAACCCTGAACGAGCACCAGCCATGTGCCTAGCTCAATTTATTTCTCCTCCCACCCCCATCATCACCAAGAAGCACTTAATGAGGAGGCAGCATGATGGCATTAAATTAAAATCCAGGAAATCCAGGTTCAAGCGTAACCTTGAACAATACACTTCACATCTCTGGACCTTAGCATCTCCATCTGTAAAAGTGAAGGTATTGGTCTAAAGGGCTTCTGAAGATGGAACCGATGATCCAAACATCATTAGATTTAGTTCTATACCTGGTTGGAGTGTCCTCTGCCTCTTACTAATGGTGTGACATCAGTGAAGGCACCTGCACAATGGGAATAGTAATAGTTAGCCCTTGTACTTCACAGGACTGTTATAGGGCAAGCTCTTTGAAAGTTGTGTTGAAGTTGAAACTGCTTCAGTTCATTTATAACGATTCTATCCTATAAGCAACAACGATCCACAAGGAAGCGGAAGAGACCCTCATGATCATTTTTTACAACCATTGTAAGGGGCCACCATTTCCTCATTGTAGTGAAATCCCTGTGTGGGAACTCAATCCACTGAGACAGATCACCACTCAATCTATGGTCTAGTAGACACATCTTAGGGAGTTGCCAGAGGCTCCAAGATGCTGACTGGGTCACCCAGTTAATAAGTACCAGAGGATGGGACTTCAGTACTTTTTAAAATATATATCCCTCAAAGTTTTATTAATGCCTTTCCTTTTAACATTTCCAGACTCTCCCACCCCCAAGAGAGCTCTCTTATAACAAAGTACCACAACAAAACAAAACTAATCTACAGAGTGACCTCATCTGAAAATGCAAAGTGCATGCAATATTCCACAGAGTGGCCCCTCTCCCAACTCTTTGTTTTTTAAAGTGTTATTAATTTTTTAAAATCTTCTTTTTCTCCTTCCCACCTCTCATGGGAGAAAAGAGAAATGAAAAACAAACTCCCTGTAATAGATAAGCATTGTTGAGCAAAACTGATCCCCTCGTTGACTGGATATGACCTGTGACATGTTAGGAAGGAAGACTCTCTAACTGAAAGAGATCATGGGGTCAGAGATCCACAACAGGAAGGAACCTTCCATCAAATCCAACACCCTCATCTTACAAATGGGGAAACTGAGGCTCAAAGATATAAGAAGTTGCCCAAGATCACCCGGGTAGTAAGTGGCAGAGTAGGAATTTTGACTCAGTCCTCAGTCTCTAAACTCAGGATAGGCTTGAATTAGGATAGGCTCTGTGAGATAGAGAGCCTGGAGCAATTGAGTGAATCTGTTAGGCAAGATGATGGAGGAAGGGGAGCAGCAGCTCTACAGAGCTTAGGGTCTGGCTGACTAGTCTGTCCTTTGAAGGAGGTACTGACCTTTACATGAGAGGATGCAGCCAGAGGAAGGACATCAGGATTCAATTTGGAGAAAAAACAAAACCCTTCAACAAAATCAGATAATATACACATGCCTCTCCACCCTCCTGTGTACACGTGAACCCATCCATACCAGCCAGGTGAGGGGGAACACATGTAAACTGGAGAAAATATGGAGCTGAAAAAGGAATATGCCCCCAGTCAGAAAGAGAGTAAGGAAAGAGAAATAAAACTGCTACCCCAAGAATGAACTGGCCCCAGGAGCACGCATTTCCTGGTTGAGTCCAGGCCAAAAATATCAAGGAAGGCTGATACCAGTTGGGGGTGGGGGAGCAGTTTGATCTAGTAAGAAGTGCAGTGAACCAGGAGTAAACAGACCTGGAGACTAGAACCAGGGGGAACTCTGCCACTAGCTCAGCGTGGCCTCTTAGGGAAGTTCGACAAATATTTCTCAGGTGTATAAGTACTCGCTCCATAAGAATACCAATGGCTAACATGAATATAAGCTTTAAAGTACATGCAAAGCTCTATGCACATATTATCTCACTGGGAATAACCCTATGAAGAAAGAGCTATTATTATGCCCAGGCTAAGGGATTTGCCCAGGATTACACATGTAGTAAGAGACTAAGGTGGGATCTCAGTCCATGACATCACAGTGTGAAAAATTACTTCAAGGAAACAGTGCTGGGGAACTGGGAGGGTGGTGGCACCAATAACTGAAGGAAGGGAGGTAGGAGGAAAAACCACTTTGAGGGAGAGAGAAAAAACCTTGTGGGGCAGTGGAAATGACTTGGAGATGAGATCTGGGTGCGAATCCTGTCTATGCTACTTCCTAACTATATGGGACAAGGGAATCTCTAATTGATCTCTTCAACCTGCATTGATTAAGTATTGGAGTGCCATGTGCTATGCTGGGTACGAGAGATATAAATCCAAAGAATGAAGCAATCCCTACTCACAAAAGATTTACACTGTAATGGTAGAGACAACAAATCTCTCTATCTGAGTAGATATAAAAATGAATGGAGTTGTTTTCAGTCATATCCAACTCTTCTTGACCCCATTTGGACTGCTTATCATCATTTTTAACAAAAAATACAGGCTTGCCATTTCATTCTCCAGTTTATTTTATAGATGAGGAAACTGAGGCAAACAAGGTGAAGTGATTTGTCCAGGGTCACACAGCTAAGAAGTTCTGAGGTCTGATTTGGACTCATTCCAGGTCTGGTGTTCTACCCATTGCTCTACCTTGCTTCCCCAACAAAAATTAGGAAGAGAAAGCACAGGCTGTTCAGGGATCAGAAAATATTTTAGAAGATGGTAAATGAGCTTCCCTTCTATAGCTATACTTCCACAGTCTTCACTGTAAAAGTATTAGGAAAATTCTCTGGGCCTAAAGATTATTTGGGGGCAAAAAAAATGGCACTAAATTTTGTTTGTCACTTCTTACTTTGTGACTTCAAATCACTTCACCTCTCAGACCTCAGTTTCCCTATATGTAAAAAAGAGGAATTTAAGCCAGATAGACTCTAGAGATTTTCTAGTTTAAGATCTATGATCCTAAAGTGGGTTTCTCTGTTTCAGAGGAGGCTTTGGTAACAAGGGTTAAGAGGGTAGTGATACTAGCAAACAGCCTAGGCAAACAAAAACAGGGCCATATAAGCATTTGGAAAGTGAGCTGCAAAATGGCATCTGCACTCTGCATGACTGAAGTTACAAGACTGATAGCGACTTGGCATTTGGAAGTCCTTCTCAAGGACAAGCTTTGGTAAATCCTACCAAGCTGGAAAGGTTTCAAGCGTCAGTCCAGAGAGTGACCATCTCTAAGTCTCTGGCCAGGAGCAGACTCACTGTGGTCTGGGAGCCTCATTACGAGGAAGTTAGTCACCAAGTGTTACATTTTTTTTTAGCCACAACTTATGAATGCTGTCTTCTGAGACAGAGATGAGAGTGAGGGGCTTTCTCTTTCTCTCTTTTTCTCAGTCTGTCTTTCTCCCTCTGTGTATGTATATATGTGTGTAGTACATTCTCAACAATTAAATACTTTCATTCTCATAGGAGCCCTTTGAGGTCAAGTAAAGTATCATTAGACCCACTCTACAGATGACCCAATTCAGTCCTAGATAAGGGAGGTGACTTGCCCAAGGTAGCGCAGCTCATAAGTCACACCACCAAGATCGAGCATTCAAAGGAAAAGAAACTGCTTAGCTTAGCAGGGCTAATGCTAAGGGATGATTTAGTCACCATGATAACGGAAGCAGTATGCTACAACAGCACAGAGTGACCTGACCGCAGAGTCAGGAAGGCCTGGGTTCAAGTCTCATCTCAGACACCTGTAAGATGTGAAACTAAAACTTACTAGTAGCTTGGAAATCTTTCTATGTCAAACACAAGCATTGGCAGGTGATGTGACCTTTAGCATCAAGGAGCTTAAATGTCTCAGGGGCCCAGGCAACTCTCAGTACCCTCTAGTCTTAGACAAGCTGCTGATTTGCATTACCCAAGGGAATTTCTCATTGGGGAACCCTCCAGGGATGAAATCACAAGTCTGTTTATGATGAATGGATAGATGGATGGATAGGTAGATGGATGGATGGATGGATGGATGGATAGGTGGATGGATGGAGAGGTAGGTGGATGGATAGATAGGTGGATGAGTGGATGGATGGACAGGTGGATTGATGGATGAGTGGATGGATGGATGGATAGATGGATGGATGGATAAGTGGGTAGATGGTTGGATAGATATACAGGTGGATAGATGGAGACATGGATGGGTATATAGATGGACAGATAAATAAATGGATAGATGGATGGGCAGACAGAGAGAGAAATCTTCACAGTTACAAAGCACTTTGTAGCCATTACCTCATTTAATTCTCACAACCATCATGCTAGGTAGACTGAGCACGTGGTATTATTCCTATTTCATCTTTATTTTCAGTTTCAAATTCTCTTCTTCCCTCCAACCCCCTCCACACCCATTAAGAAGGCAAGAAATATGATACCCATTATAGATATGAACTCATGCAAACCATATATCCCCATTAGCCATATTTGAGGGTAGAGAGGGGAACAAGAGAAATAACGAAAGGGGAGGATATGCTTCCCTTGGTACTGAGTCCACCAGTTCTCTCTCTGGATGTGGAAAGGGACAGCCTTTGGCATCATGAAGCCTTTGGAATTGTCTTAGATCACTGTCCTCATCAGCATCACTAAGTCTTTCACATTGTTGTCTTTGCAATATTGCTGTGACTGTGTAGACCGTTGTCCCAGTTCTGCTCACTTCACTAGTTCCATTTTAAAAGTCAGGAAACAGAAGCTCAGTGGTTAAGGGTCCTACCCCTAGTGACAAAATTGAGGAAGCATGATTTGAACTCAGACCTCCTTCACTCCAAGTCTAGTACCATCTGTCCAGTCTGCTGAGAGGCCCCTCTGTGAAGTCAGCAAATATTTAAAACCAGAAGGAATCACAGAACTCATCTATGATCAAATGAGATGATATCTGGGAAAATTCTTAGTATAGCTTGGGGCCATATAAATGTTCATTCCCTTTCCTTCCCTTCTCCATCTAGTCCATCTCCTCATTTCAAGGAGGACTCAGAAATCTTGTCAACATCGGAACCCAGACTTCCAACTTCAAATCCAGTCCCCAAAGCTGCCTTTCCATTTTACTGAGGAGAAAACATGTCAAGAAGTTTGTGGATTTGCTCAGCATCACACTTGTGAGTGTCCAAAGAGGATCTAAATCAAGGCCTCCTAACTCTCAAAATCAATCCTTTCCCCACTCGATGATGACAGAAAGATTTATTTCTCAGTATTTTCACTTAAATTTTGTTCCAGGAATGAAGGATTGTACAATCTTTAGAATGATGTTAGATCTGGTCAGGCAACAGTTGTCAAAGCAAATATCAGGATGACACATTGGGAGCCAGAAAGGCTCTCATCTACTCCCTCATTTCATAAATGAAAAAACTGACACCTCCAGAGGGAATTGATGTGATCAGGTCACCCAGGTAGTAACTGAGATTATAAAAGAAGATTCCACAGGCTCCAAGGAGCCACATTTTTTAAAGTACCTGGTAAGCTGGAAATCAACCAAAACCCAGGACAGAGAAGGGCCCAGAGATCACATTGTTTGGATTGGTTGAAGAAAATGGGAATGCTTAGCCTAGAGAAGGAGTGGGAGAGGAGAGAGACAGGATTATTGTCTTCAAGCACTGGAAGAACTATTATATGGAAGATATATTCCATATAATTCTGTTTGGTCCCCTAGGGGAAGCAGCAAACATGCCAATTTGGGTTTGATATCGGGAAAATTGCCTAATGCTGAAATCTGTCCCCAAGTGGTGAGGCTGCCTTGAGAGCTGATGGATTCCTCCTCCTTGAGGGTCTACAAGCCAAGACCGGATGATCTCATGTTAGAAATGCTGTTGGGAAGATTCTCGGATTCTGATCTTCTCCCCAAAGGACCAAAGCTTTAGTAGTCCTTTGTGGCTGATGTCAGTGGGGTTTATTTCAAGATGAAGTCAAACAGTATAGGTTAGAGAATGATGCCTGGAGAGTCAGAAGACCTAGACTCCCTCGTCCCATCTCTGCCAGTAAAGCATTGTCTGAAAATTATCTCGAAGGTCCCTCAGAATTTTGTGATTTTATGAAAGTCTACGGCTAATTGAGTCATTGAAAGAGTCGGACAGAAGCTATTCAGCCACACACAGGTAATAAATGATACATACCATCTCAATTTCAGAGCCTTTAAAACTGTTTCAATCCCAAAAGCTTTTTTAAAGATCAGCATGTCAAGATTTTAAAGGAGTTAAATGTATGCAGCGACTCTTAACCTAGAAATCACTGGAGCCAAGGAAGATGATAAAGCAAAGTAAAATCCCCGCTGTCCCCTTCCATCCTCCCATTCCCCGTATAAGTAGCAGCCCATAAATGTGTGTGACTCACAGGTTTGTAACGCAGTAAAATGTCACTTTGTTATCTCATACAGTGCCAGTCATCCAAATTATACTGTTGCAAAACCCTTTAATAGACGTGGCATGTGTAGCTGGCAACACTCCTAGCCAGAGTAGCCTTGGCTGGAGACTAGAAATAGCACCTAAGAAAACTGGTAAGAAAGGACTTGTGTCCCCAGATATGGGCCAGACGACCTTCAAGAGTGGGCGCACCTTTTGTTCCTGCATGCATCTCATCTCTCCCTTCTATGCTTCATAATAACCCTACTTCAAAAGTTTTCAAAGTGTTTTACAGACATTCTCTCTCAAACAAACCTTGCATCATCCCTGTAAGGTAGGAGTTGTTATGACTCCCATTTACGCTGAAGCTCAGATGGGTTCAGTGACTGGTCCAGGTCACACAGCCAGTAAGTATAAAAGATGAAATTTGAACACATTCCTCCTATCTCCACCATATAGTCAGTCAATCAATAAACATTTATTAAGCACCTACTGTGTGCCAGGCACTATGGCTATATAAACAGTCAAAAAAAATAATCTGACTGATTTTTGCCTTGAGTTATGGTCATAGCTCAATAAGGGAGCATTGCTCTTACAAACAGCCTTAGAGGGAGATCAGAGAGGTTAAAGGGACACAAAGCAGACCCTCCTGTCTCTAGATACTACAAACAAACACTTATAAAGCATCTACTGTACGCCAGGTACCACATTGTCCCTACAGTACAGAGTTAAAAATTAAGGTTAGCCTCCAATTATACACTCATCCTTGTAAACAGGTCATTAGCATCACTAAGAGTAAGTTGCTGGGCTAGAAAAACTGAATCCCAGAGGGAAGAGATCTGAGAGGCCAGTCAGTCCCAATCAAACTGACCCAGAGGCCCTCTCCATCATTTCCAATGACTGGTCATTGGACTTCTGTTTAAGGGCTTCCAGTAATAGAGAACTCAGTACCTTATAAGGCAAGACGTTCCCCTGTAGACAGTTGTAACTGTACCTAAATACTAAGTTCAGATCTGCCTCCTTGCAAGTTATTCCCTTTGCCACCCCCTCTGGAGCCAGCTAATCTTGTAGACTAGTTAAGACAACCCTTGGTACCCTTGAAGGTCATAATTATGCCCCTCCCCCTGACATGGCATAGCCCACTGAAGATCTTACCCTACATGGCAGAGGAGATGAGAAGATAATGGGCAAATAAGAAACGCTTTCCCTTTTGTTTCTTAGAATCAAATAATTCGAAATTTGGAAAGGACCTCAGAGGACATCTCACTTAGACCTTTTGGGACCTTGATTTTCCTGTGTATTCCATGCTTCTCCCTTGACATCAATTATCTGTCATGCATTATTAACCTATTAAGAGCTAGGCACCTTGCTAGGCACTGGGGAAGTGCCTGCTCCTCAAGGAATTTCAGTGGGAGGTTGAATCTTCTTTAAATACAAACTCTCAGTGGAAATACTAGATTTCCTATGTTTTCTTATCACAGATTTCTTCCATTCTTCTTCCATCACTCCCTCTCCCCACCCCTCAAGGCTTTTCTCAAGCCTACCAGTCATCACTGTCACCAAAGAGTTATTTGGGGATTCTCCACCTGTTGTTCCCTTCCTTCTTGGCATTTGCTGCTCCCCTCAGCCCTCCCACCCAGGGCACAAGCTTTGCTGAGGACAACAGGCAGGAGAAGGGGGGAAGGAAGAGGGAGAGATTCTCTGGCCATGTCAATATGACATGTATACAAGGAACCTCTACACACATAAGTTTCAAAGAACAACTATAAAGGCTTTCTGTAGGACAACTAGTTGGAAAAATCTCATTTAAGAGTAAGCCATTTCCTTTCTTAGAGTGCCAGCACCTCCAGGAAGCCATTCCAGAACTGCCACCCACAGGCAGCATGGCATACTGGCGGAAGCTCTCCTCAAAGCCAATGACACCTAGGTCTAAGACCCACTTCTAACACAATTCAGCTGCATGTGAGTTTAAGTAGCTCATTTCATCTCTCAGGGTTCTAGGTAATTCTAATCCAATCCAATAAGCAGTTAGTTAGTGAATGCCAGGCCAGGCACTGTGCTAAGGACCAGCAATATAGATATTCTTACAGTAAAAAGAAAGTCCCTGCCCTCAATGAGCTTACAATCTAAAGGGGAAGATAACACACAAAAGGAGGTAGGGAAGAGGGTAGAAGAAGGTGTGACACTAAGGAGTGCCCTGCAGGGTCCCCTTGTTCCAGATAGGGCAGCAGAGGCATGGTAGGATGATCTGAGAGGTCAGGTTTTGCCCTCTATAAAGGAAGGCATTGGAAGAAGAGGAGGTTGAAGGAGTTGGAGTCACTCAAGGCTTAAATTAGCAGAGTGCTGGGGAGTTTAAAACCAATGAGTTTAGCCTGGGAAGGGCATTTTATTCCTGTGGAGATGAAACCAGAAAGGGCATAAGATGCAAGGTGGACTCTCTAAGACTCCAAGTTGTAGAAGAGGTGCCAACCTGCACTGGTAGAGGGGGTTTCCTCATGGGAGCTCCCTCTACCAAGTAAATCCCAGTCTAGGCCCAATCTCTAACTTTTTAATTTATATATCTACATATATCATCCCCCTTACCCTTTCCTCCCTGCTTCCACCATTAGAAGGAAAGCTACCTGAGGACAGGAATTGTTTTTATCTTTCTTTGAATGTTTAATAAAACAGTGTTGATCTACAGTTCTCCTTCCCTCTTGATTATCTTGTATTTCCATATCAGTTTGCTTAGTGTATTTCTGTGTTTTCCCATTCCTCCCCCTTCCATCCCCTTGAGAACTTAAGCCCATCCAGGACCCAGACTGCTTCTCCTTTTCATTGTAACCCCAGCCTCTAGCAAAATGCCTGACACAGAGCAAGCCCTGATCAAAGCAGGTAAGTACAGAAAATTCATTCTGCTCTCCCTCCATCAGGCTTCAAAGGGCAGAATCCACTACTCATTTATTCATTGGTGTTTACAGGAAGCAATAGTCAGACTCAGGGAATTTCCAGTATAAGTCAAAATATCAATATTACTCAAAATTAATTTATCATGACAGCTTTCACATACATCACCAGGATTGGAAATCATCCTACTCTAATAACCCCCCCAAATTCAATATGTCACATTTCCCCCCCCCCCACTCTTCCACCATCCCATCATCCATATACTTTGGGCAGTGTATTCTAGCCAAATGTTTTACATTTCAAAATGACAAACTAGGAGGGAAGACTATAGATTAACCTCAATTTAAATATAATCATTCTGGGACTATAGATCCACTCATGTGCTTATGTCTCATCAAGGCTAGGAGGCAACCTATGACTCTCAAAGGCTCTGCCAGCAGAACACAGCCCTGGAGAGTCCTAACAAGAAGGAAAAGCATTGGAGTACAGGCTGCCAATGAACTGACTGCTTTTCATACACAATCATAGGCTGTATGGATCATGCATTTGTGCTTATTGTTAATGTAATTTTTATTCTTAATGGTAAGAACTTTCCCATCTTTTAACAGGCCCATGTGATCTGCTTAAGTCATATAGAAGCCTGAGTCACATGAGTCAAGTTGCATGGAACAGAAAGGGGTGGAGCTAGAGCAGAGCTGAGAGAAAGTTAGTCAGAGAGCAATCAGAGCTGGGAAAGAGAGAGCAGGAAGCAGCTAGTGTGACTGAGAGAGCTTGTTTGTGATTTGTTTAATGGAACTGGTTTATGGGAAGCCTAACAGCAGGAAGGCTCAGGGATGGGGCTGCCTTCTGCATTTTTATTGTGTATAGATCTCTTTGTTACTATGATGGATTTGGCTTTCTGGTATCTAAATAAATATTTTAGTTCTGTCTTCCCCTTGGAGAGTCTGTTGTATTTTGCAATTCAGAATTGCACCATGATATTCATGGTCACCTTAGGCAGTGTGAATATTGAATTGGCACTACAAGGCTCACAGGAATATAGCATTACACCCGGAAGGGATCCTGGATATGACCAAGTCTAACTTTTTCCACTTATAGTTGAGGAAAATGCAACCTAGGGAGGTTAAGCAATTTATCCAACATCAAACAGGTAAATAAATAGCAACATTAGGGATACAAAGAAAAGAAAGCTCCTCCAGGCATTCAAGGAGCTCACATCTTAATTGAAGTAAGCAATATACCACCACCACTATCACCACCATCATCATCACCACCACCATCATTATCACCACATCATCATCACCATCATCACCACCACCATCATCACCACATCATCATCACCATCATCATCATCACCACCACCATCATCATCATCATCACCATCACCACCATCACCATCATCATCACCATCATCATCATCATCACCATCATCACCATCATCACCATCACCATCATCATCAT